>CM049845.1:9000853-10200853 GCA_027422415.1 Schizothorax lantsangensis
TTTCTCTGTTGCTAATGGTATTCCTGCAGTTTCCGAATGTACAATGAACAAATCAGAGTAATCTCATTAATATTTCAAAGGAGAAACCTGAATCACTAAGAAGGAAAGGACTCATTACCGAACAAATAACCTGAAAAGAGCACAGTATTGATCATCGTCTGTAACTGTAATAAACCATTGAACTTCTGACAGGAGTATTCTCAGAAATATAGCTCATCTCAGTTCATCCACAGACTTCAGTTTACTTAGCCCATCATTACCAGAACATCAACAACAAAAACAAAAACAAAAAAAAACTGTCATGCTCAGTGATTCATCTCCTTTCCTTTGTTAACAATGACTGAATAGATCATCTTGGCTCTCTGCAAAATTTCATCTCTTCAATTCTAATGGTGGTTAATCAGCTGTT
The DNA here is from genome assembly GCA_027422415.1 of Schizothorax lantsangensis. Classification (NCBI taxonomy): domain Eukaryota; kingdom Metazoa; phylum Chordata; class Actinopteri; order Cypriniformes; family Cyprinidae; genus Schizothorax; species Schizothorax lantsangensis. The sequence goes on from CM049845.1 coordinate 9,001,263, forward strand.
CAAATCTTTCCTGTTCCTCTTTTTATGAAGTTGTTGAAAAGCAAATGACACTGTGTTGAACAACAAGGAGAGAGTGACTGACAGAGCAATCCATATCTAATTAGAGCAGCTGGCTTTTAAACTAGACAGTTTGATGAGAACGCGAACATTAAAACGTCTGCCAGCTGCATGCAAATGGCCTCTTTTAGACATACTGTGTTTAGACAAGAAAGACAGAAAGAAAGATAGATGGGAGACAGGATTTGTGCAGAAATACTGGAGAGTGCTGAACAAGAAAAATAACAAACCGTAGTTACAGAACCATCAGGGTCACAGATATTGTTAGAACAAGCAGCTATCATATTAAATGCAAGTGAGAATAATTCATACTGTAAAATGTAGGATTTGGAACCATTAAAATAAAACATGGTTAAGTGAAATGAGCAACTTCAAATACTTAATGTGATAGTCATGACTAATTGCATGAAGTTTGATCTAAACTGTTGGCAAAGCTACTTTGAGATGGTATTTTGTCAGTCTACAAGATACAGATAATTTCATGTAGTTCAACAACTGTCAAACTATATTCCTCTGAAAAAGTAGCTATTAAAAGTAACACTAGTGGCAGAAAAACAACAGCAACTTTTATTCCTTGTCACACAAATTATGATTAGAGGGACATATTATCGATTAATAAAGACTTATTTTCATGCATTTCCTCACACAATGTTATGACCTCAAAACACTTTTACCATAGTGCATGATTTCTTAAAATAATAGTCTACATTTTGACATTTGACCCTGCGTATTGTAATCGGTTTCATGTGGATTGTCTAACACAGCAAACTTGTTTGATAGCTCACCTGGTACAGCTTTGAAATTGTGATGCAAAGCACTTGGGTAAGTCCTGTGAAAGAATATAGTCAGTATATTTTAAAAATTTAAAAGCTCCAAACTTGGCTTAAAGTTAATGTGAAATGAACCTATATGACTTCTAATAAGTCTTCTGTATTGACGTGATCACTTTGTTTGATGAAGAACAATTTAAGCATTTATACACTCTCAAATCAAACCATTTGGTGACACAAACCTCAAACATTGCAATGTTTTGTTACATAACATACAAGACCCAATTAGGTTTGATGTTAGTTGATATTTGAGGTTTGCGTTAACATATTTGATGTCCTTTGTGCTTATATAACTCCAGCAAACTTGGAATAAAGCATGACAATTTTGATGATACTTTTATGGTGCTTACAGCCCAAATCAAAGTCCTTAGAGGTATTTTTATAGTTTCAAACAACTCACAGTCACTTTAGATCACTCATATCTCAAAGGAAGTTCAGGGACTAAATACAGTGATTAAAGAAATCACATGTTAGCAGATTTATCCCTTTGTGGCATTTCACTGTTTGATCGATAATCTCTGAGCAAAAAGAGCAGTCAATTACTTTAAAAGCACAGGCTAAAGATAGCTTTCAATAGCACCTTTACTGAGTCACAAATCGTCCTGTGATGATATGTAATAGTGAGTTAATGTTTGTTAATTACCTTCATTTCTTCTTTTTCTCATCGCTTGCGTCACTGGGTCTAACAGTTCCTGCAAATCGAATGTGCTTACAGACTGCTCAGTTGACCATTGCTGATCCTCAGATCCACTAAAGAGGTAACGCGGAGGTTAATTTAGCTGCCAATTCCACATCATTTAAGAAAGATTAAACCTCTCCTTAATGAGGCTGTTTGGCTAATAATGACTGTGCCCAGTGTCAGCCAAAGACATGTGCAAATATCTCAGCATCAGAGGGCTTTTAGATGAGTCTAATGGCCATTTTGTGATGGAGTACCAGGGGAAGAGATGTACTGATCATAAAGCAAAAAAATTCAGCAAACGATGAGACTCACTTCACTTGTTCTAGACGCTCTTCTGTATTATGTGGCAATTGACTTATTCACTGTGGGATAGGTTTTAACCAAGTTGTTGCAGCTGGCCTCAGTAAGCATTAACTGCTTTAATAAGATTTCGGTCTGCATTCTACTGGACCACCGGGTCTCACGGGTCACCAGCAGCTATGGAAGCTGCATTATGAGCAGGTTGGGGCCGAATGTTGTGGCTGGTGTATTTGTGTTCCAGTTGCAGCAGGTTGAAATAGCAAAAATAGTGTCTGTTTTTTAAACAGGTTTCCTGAACACTTTCCCATTTTGCCACTGATTGGACAAGCAGGTAGTTCCACTCTAAACTCACAGAATTGGTTATGTCATTGTTGCATTTGCTATTAAGAATGGAATAATGTATATCCAGATGGTTGTTATTGCAGAATAAATTCTGACAGGGTAATAAGGACACTGACTGTGATAACAACTGGTTGGATGTACATTTTCCTACTTATTACATGGCTGCTTGACACATAAGTAAATAATTAGACAAAATATTGATTTAAGTTGAAATATTTTATTAGCTCTTTAAAGGCAAAGCTTTCGCAAAGAAAAACAGTTCCTAACAAACAGCTTTGAACCCAGGCAAAGTTCAGACAAGATAGATGTTTTAGGCACTTACGGTAAGTAATGTACGGTGGCCCAGTAGCACACAATACAACAAAATCAATAAAACACAATAGAAACAAGTCGCAACACAACAAAATTAGCACAGCACAATGGAAACAAGTTGCAACACAATGGAAACAAGACACAACACAACCAAATTAGTACAACACAACGGAAACAAGCTGCACCACAACAAAATTAGCACAACACAATGGAAACAAGCCGTAACACAAAACAATTAGCAGAACACAATGGAAACAAGCCATAACACAAAAAAATAGCAGAACACAATGGAGACAAGCCACAAGACAACTAAATTAGCACAACACAATGGAAAGAGGTCGCAAAACAACAGAAATAAGCCACAAGACAATGAAATTAGCATAACACAATGGAAACAAGCCGTAATACAATGAAATTAGCACGGCACAACAAAACCAAAAGAAGCTGCAACACAACAAAATTAGCACAACACAACAGAAACAAGCCGCAACACAACAAAATTAGCACAACACAACAGAAACAAGCCGCAACACAAGGAAATTAGCACAACACAACTAAATTAGTCCTATGCGTTGTGTTGTGGTGATTTCGTTGTCTTGTGAAAATTTTGTTGTGTTGTGCACTAGGCTACTGTGCCACCATAGTAATGTAATATTATAGTAATATTAGTATCTATTTATTATCTTATATTCATTACAGTGTACAAAACAATCCCAGACAGCAAGCAGAATTGGCCCAGATCCGGCCCACATCTGGCCCGCATGGATTTCACACGGGCCAGATGTGGGCCGGATCTGGGCCAATACTGCTTGCTGTCTGGGATCATTCTGGCAACAAGATAAACACTTAAAATATTACCACAGGCTATTACAGTTTTTTCCAATTGCTAACACACAATTTTTCAAACTAGTCTGGTTTTATCAAAATATTTAACACAATTCACAAAACCACACACCCAAACTGCAAAATACCTCATATATCCTGCAAAATGAAGCACTGCAACCGAAACTACACATAGCATTATCAAAATCAAACTTTTGCATGAAATGGCACACACTTCATTCATGTTACCAGATTTTTGCCTAACCAACTACACACTGTTGGGCATAATGAAAAGCACCCCCATCTTTAGTATGCTTTGCCATAATACTAAAATATGTATCAGATTGTTCACATGCACAGAAATATTTGCAGATACACACACATGCTGTTGCAACATTTTTTTATTTTATTTTTCACTACAGTAAACAAGTCAGTGCAACATATGCACAGCAGATATATTTACATGGGACTGAACAAAAATATTCTTACAAAAAACAGTAAACTGAAAAAGAAAATTTCAGAAAAAATATATTACAGTAAAAAAGAGAGGCAAGAAAAATAATTAGGCAGCATCTTGCCGCACAGCCGGGTCTGGCCACAACGCCTCGTCAACATCACAGGCAATATCTTCCCTTGCCAGACATCGAGGGAAGAAGCGCCTTGAGCGCCTTATCCATCCCTGAATTGCACCCACATCAATCTCATCACATGCCTCTTCCATGGCCTGCACAAGAGGCATGCGCACAAAGGGCTGCCGGTCGTATACCTTCCACCGCCATGCCGAAAAGAACTCTTCTATGGGGTTCAGAAATGGTGAGTATGGTGGGAGGTATTGCACGAGAAATGTTGGGTGGTCAGCAACCAGTTTTGGACTGGGGCTGCACGATGAAAGCTCACGTTGTCCCATACTACAACATACCGGTTTCTTTGATGGTCTGCATCATTCATACGCTCTGGTGGTATGAGAATGTTGTGAAGTCTGTCCAGAAATGTGAGAATATGGGCTGTGTTGTATGGTCCAAGGTTGGCATGACGGTGGAGGACACCATGCATACTGGAGATGGCAGCGCACATTGTGATGTTCCCACCACGTTGGCCAGGAACATCTATAATGGCTCTGTGGCCAATGACGTTTCTCCCCCTTCTTCTGGTCTTTGCTAGGTTGAACCCAGCCTCATCTATAAAGATGAACTCATGTGGGATTGCATGAGCATCCATTTCCAGTACTCCCTGAAAACAAAGAACAAAAATCAGTCAATATGGTGTTATCCAGTACACTGGGAAACAATGTTGCGTGTGGTGTACTGCAGTCAATATAGTACTTACATCCACATATGCTTGTCTCAACTCTTTGTTTCTTTGAGAGTTTCTCTCAAACGGCACCTTATAAAGTTGTTTCATTCTGATTTGGTTTCGCTTGAGAATGCGAGCCAATGTGGACAGACTGACTCGTTGAATGTTGTTGAATAAGGTGTTGTCTTGGATGATGTGGCTTTGAATTTCTCTTAATCTGATTTCATTATTTTCCAAAACCAAGTTTACAATGCCAGCTTCCTGTACCCCGGTGAACATTTGGCCCCTTCCTCCACCATGGTGTCGTCTCTCAGTCCTTTAGAAAAAATAAAAATAAAAATATATATAGGGCTTGGACAATGGAGCCTAAATATTTTCCCCCACAGTAGAGTACATTGTACAGGAAACTTGTACAGTTCATGAATGGCTGATGTCATACACTAAGTAAACAGGTGTCACCCAACTGATACACTATGACATGGGGTATACTACATGTGTACTACATGAAATTTTGGTTACATACCTGTTCTCCAGTCTAAAGGTCCGGATGACAGAGGCGACAGTAAAACGACTCAAGTTTGGCTGCACTCTCTGTCCAGCCTCACGCATTGTCAGCCCATGGTTGATGACATGATCTACTAAGGTTGCTCTGATTTCATTTGAAAGTGTTTGTCTTCTTTGGCCATGAACTCTACCTGCTCTACCCCTACCTCTCACTCTTCCTCCCCCTCTTATTCTCAACCTCCCTCTTCCTCTTCCTCTTCCTCTCTCTGCAATGTCTTCCATTGTTCTCACAAAAAGGTTCTCACCTGTGGTCTTTTCATAGTGCTTACATCCTGATTGAAGTGTTAACAATTAACCATTGAGGTGTTTGGCCAGATGGCACATGTAATTGGCCAATTAGCTCATGTAGTGTCATTTTGAATGGCAGTGTTTTGAAATGGCAAACATGTGACTTTATTTCAGATTGTTGTGTGTTATGCAGAGAACCGTGTTCAGTGTGTTTAAAAAGTGCCATTTTGAAATGCAAAATGTGTGTATAGCAGAAAATGTGTTTAGACTTTTGGAGACTTGAGAAGAAGTTTTGCTCTCTGTGTGTCAGTTTAAATAATTGTGCTGTGCATGTCATTTTAGTGTGTTAGCAATTGGAAAAAACTGTAATACTAAAGATAATAGTGTTTGAATGAAACAAAAGAGAGCATGGCTGATGTGGTATCAAGATAGGCCTATCATAGAAATACCACCATGTTGCTTAGATGATCAACTTTTAATGCACCAGTATGACATCACGTAAAATATAAATCAGCCAGGTGCTTTAATATTACAGTCATGACGGAGGGAATTACCATTCAACAGTGAACAGACATCACTGTCAGAGTCACTGTATTTGATTGATTGAGCTTGCAGTACATGTGAGAGCATTCACTAAACTTGAAGATATTTACAAAAGTTTACTTAATCTAAGAAAAATATCAAACAACTTTGTATAATTAATGATACAGTGACAAAGTAATTAGCATCATAAATAAAATATAATTATTTTAAAAAGACAGTCATCTTATTAGATAGATCATAGACAGACAGATAGACAGATAGATAGATAGATAGATAGATAGATAGATAGATAGATAGATAGATAGATAGATATACAGATAGATATTTGATTTGATTCCTGAACTACATTCATGATGCTAATATAGCATTTTAGGATATACTTTCAGGTAAATATTCCTCAGGTAGTATTAGTCTTAGGGAAAAGCCCCAGTTGATGTAGTTACGGTTCATTATAGCAAGCTTGTCTCGGTTTTTTCCTCTCTAATACAACATTCACACATTGGAAAGACCTGAAACAGAATCCAACATCAAAAAGGAAAACAAAAAATGAGAATTCCTTCTTTTTTTTTTAACTCCTCTCTTTCATTTTCAAAGTAATAAGCCCACTATTACTGGCTCCAGAAAAGACCTCAGAAACCTGAGAGAAAGCTTGTGTTTGATCACCATTGACAGATAGAGGGTATCAAAGGAGAGATGAAAACAGAAAGGTCTGGAGAAAATTAAAAAAAAGTACCTCATGATTAAAAAAAATACATATATATATTCACTATATATAGTCAGTCCTATTAAGCAGTATCAATGTAAGTGTTCCTGACTTCCTTGTCCTGTTACGAGGTGATTAGCAGCCACCATTCTGAAGCATTTGCTCTGTTTGATATGTGTGTGTGTGAATGGGACCTTCTATGAGAGCAGTGCTAGGAATACAAATCACCAGGTACTGCTCTTGACAAGTGAAACACCACTTTATGATCTTTATCAAATCATTTTATACTCCTTCGTAGTCTTTCCTCTTACATTACCGAAAAATCTTAAATTACAAACATTAAAAATATATTTTAAAAAGCCTTATTGTAGCCACTGCTCTAACTATCTATTTATCTATAATTACACATACATAAATTTGGGGTCTGTAAGTTTTTTATGCTCTTATGCTCAACAGGTTTGCATTTACAGTATGTGATCAAATATACAGTAAAACATATATTGTAGTATATTGTAAAATTATATTAGAATTTAAGGTACCTGTTTCATATTTTAAAATGTATCTGTGATGGCAAAGCTGAATTTTCAGCATCATTACTCTAGTCTTCAGTGTCACACGATGCTTCAAAAATCATTCTAATATGCTGATTTGAAACATTTCACATTATTATTAATGTTGAAAACAGTTGTGCTGCTTAATATTTGTGGAAACTGGGATATTTCCCCCCCCCCCCCAGGATTATTTGATGAATAGAAAGTTCAACAGAACATTCCTGTCACTTTTGACAACTGGTGGGACACTTAGTCTTACTGGTGCAAATCATCACAAAACGTATTTGAGATTCTAGGTTGGTGACTGGCTATCTGCAAAAGCGTTCTTTCTCTACTCGGAAAATCATTAAATTCACCAGCTTGCTTGATGTCAGTGAAGGCCAGCATTCTTCTCGAGGTTTCTGTCATTCACACACAAGCAGATAGATCCACAATAGGCCGGCTGGGGCAAAAGCCAGACTGATCGTGTCTTTGGGTGTCTATCGGTGTTCAGGATGTGCCACAGCTGAATAAACATGAGTGAACATAGTCAATAGAAAAGCAATTGAAAACCGTCTGAAGCAGAATCAACAGAAGCGTAATGAAAGCTCTCCATTGAAAGGACAGTTATCGCTTAGCTGATGTATTAGTGTGAGAGCTGGCAAAAGCATAATGGAAATGCATAAAAGAAGTGAGAGGAGGCGTTGATGATATCTGAGCTAATTAATCTGAATCCTTACTTGGACAAAACCCAAGACGTGTTGATATGTGAAGTACGCCAACTGCGCTAATTCAAGCAAAGGCCATTTCAGGATTGTAAGAGAAGCAGTAAAACCTGCTAAGGCTTGTCAGAACTTACAAACTGCTGCTCTAATAACTACCTTAAGACAACAGATGTCGACAGACATTAAGGGACATATACGGCTATGCTGCAAAACCAATAGTAAGGCCCAAAACTACATGTAGAATTTGATGACACCTTAGGTATGCATGATAAAGAGCATTCTGCAGGTGTAGGCAGCTCCTAAAAAAGATGGATGGGACCAATTAAGCCTCATGCCTTACGTTACAGAAAGGTAATTGGTATACTCAGGAAGACTGCAAAACAGGTAGTGTGAAGCAGAGCTTCCTGTACACCAGATTTTCGGCTGAATGCCAGTTTTCACACCTGTACAGGATACAAGTGTGTTAATTTCTTTTTCTGTGAAGAGGGACTGAACTGGCAATAGCTAGTGCTGTTTTATAAGGTGAACATCACATTTACAATGCCTCATATGCATACTCTCAGAAAAAAAAGGTACAAAATATGTCATTAATATGCCCACTAATATGTACCATTAGGTACTGGTTTGCACATTTAAGGTAAAAATCTATATCAATAAGGTACTAAAATGCACCTTTTAGGAGTAAATAAGGTACAAATGTGTACCTTTTGAAAGGATTCTGTCCCAGTAACAGCTGAATTTAGACTTCACAACACTATAACATACAGTATTATTAAGGAATATTAATTGTAAAATTATATTAACAGTGTTGTTCATTTTTTATTTTATTATTAATTAATATTTTTTTAAAATATGCACTTAAAAGAGTTTAATATGATGGCAATATTAATCTACAGTACATGTAAAAATAAAGAATGAGTATTAAATATCCAATACTGACCGATAAATATAAATGTAAAAAAATAAAAAAATAAAAATAAAAAAAGTACTGAAGAAGAACGTCCCAGGTTACGTATGTAACCATGGTTCCCGAGGGAACGAGACGCTGCGTCAAACGCTTTGGGAATTCCCCTGTGTTCCCACGCTCTGAAACATGTGTGTAATCAGTCCAACGGAATGGCGAAACGTCACGGGCGGGGTGACGTAGAGACCAGAGAGCTTAAAAGCCCATCCGAAACAAGCAACGTCAGCTTCTGAAAGGTTGAAGCAAATCGCTCACAGGGATGCAGGAAGTATGGCATGCGACGCAGCGTCTCGTTCCCTCGGGGAACCATGGTTACATACGTAACCTGGGACGTTCCCCTTCGGGAACTCGAGCTGCGTCAAACGCTTTGGGAACGTGAATGCCCACGCCACCATACTGACAAATGCCTGTCTAGTGTGAAATCATGGCGAGCACAGCTAAGACAGATGCACCTGAGAGTCTGGAGCGGTACCATACTTCTCCTGGCCTCAAATACAACGAAAGAAACTTGTACCACAGGTAACACCCCTAAAGACTGACCACCCAAAGGGACGTGGTAAGCAGCTATGGCCACCACGACCACACTAAAGGTGGAGGGGGTCCAACCTGCGGAGAATCGTTCTACCGGGCAGTTAACTGCTGACGATTTCGGCACCATGAAGTGAACACAATCCACTTCAAGGACAGTTTCCTCGTTGAGGGAGCTCTGGACTGGAGGATGGTCTCAACAACCTCGGTTGAGAGACGGGATGCTATGAGCGGTGCCCCCTCAGGGGCCACACCCACAGCTTCCACAACTCCGGGCGGGGGTGAAAGATGGTGCACACCGCCTGTGAGAGGAGATCCCGTTTCCAGACGGGAATCTCCCATGGAGAGTCTTATAGAAGGGCTACCAGGTCCGCAAACCATGGATGGCCCGGCCAGTACGAGGCTACTAACACGAGACAAACCTCGTCCCGGTGAACTCTCTCCAGAACTCCCGGGAGCAGAGCAATCGGGGGGAAAGGCATACAGACGAAGCCTCGGCCACGTCTGTACCATGGCATCCAGCCCCAGTGGAGCTGGATGAGTCAGAGAGAACCAGAGGGGACATTGTGAGGTCTCTCGAGACGCAAACAAGTCCACCTGGGCTCGACCGAACTTCTTCCAAATCTGCTCCATCACCTCGGTGTGGAGCATCCATTCCCCGGGCCTCAGCCCCTGTCTCGACAGGATGTCTGCTCCCTGATTGAGGTACCCAGGGATGTACACTGCCCTCAAGGAGAGCAGTTTCCCCTGGGCCCACAGAAGGATCTGGCGCGCCAGCCTGTACAGGGGGCGCGAGCGCAGACCCCCCTGGTGGTTGATGTAAGAGACCACCGACGTATTGTCTGTGCGAATTAGCACATGATGGCCTCCCAGGTCTGGGAGAAAATGCTTCAATGCTTGAAAAACTGCCAGCATCTCCAGGCAGTTGATGTGCCAGCTGAGATGGGGACCTTCCCACAGACCTTGAGCGGAGCGGCCACTCATGACCGCTCCCCAGCCCGTGAGGGAGGCGTCCGTCGTTAGCGTTTCGCGACGACACGGAGCCCCCAACACGGGGCCTTGTGACAGGAACCACGGTTTCTTCCACATGTCTAAGGCACGTAAGCATCGCCGCGTGACCTTGATCATGCGAAACGGGTTGCCCCTCGGGGAAAACCCTGTGGTCCTGAGCCACCACTGCAAGGGTCTCATGTACAGCAGGCCAAAAGGTATCACGTTGGACGCAGCTGCCATCAGACCCAACAGTCTCTGAAACTGCTTCACAGTGAGTGACTGGCCTTCTCTCACTCTCTTGACTGTTGCGAGGATCGACTCGATACGAGCAGGACGTGCCTGCATCGTGGTCGAATCCCACACCATGCCCAGATAAGTGGTCCTCTGCACTGGAGGAAGCACACTTTTCTTTGCGTTTAGTCTTAACCCCAAATCTTTCATGTGAGCGAGAACAACATCTCGATGCCGAACTGCTACCTGCTCTAATTGAGCTAGAATCAACCAGTCGTTGATGTAATTCAGTATGCGGATGCCCTGGAGTCGCAGGGGAGCCAGAGTAACATCCACACACTTATGAAAGTGCGGGGTGAGAGTGCTAGACCGAACGGAAGAACCCGATATTGGTACGCTTTGCCCCCAAAAGCAAACCTTAGGAACTTCCTGTGTTGAGGAAGGATGGATAATGGAAGTAAGCGTCTTTCAGATCTATAGTCACAAACCAGTCCTCGGACCTGATTTGAGACACGACTTGCTTGCTAGTAAGCATCTTGAACTTGAGTCACCTGACTGAGTGGTTCAACAATCGCAGATCTAGAATTGGACGCAAACCGCCATCCTTCTTCGGAACGATGAAGTATCGGCTGTAGAACCCGGACTCTCTGTCGAGAGGAGGGACCACCTCGATGGCCTCCTTCCTCAAGAGAATAGCTACTTCTTGTTCCATTACCAGAGCCTGCTCGGGGCCCACCAGAGTGGGAAACACTCCATTGAATAGAAGCGGACAAGACCCGAACTGAATCTTGTACCCTCTGTCTACAGTGTGCAGGACCCATTGAGATACATTTGGCAGAAGCTTCCACGCTGCCAGAAATGTACTAAGGGAACCAGTCTCTCGAGACTGGCCTCTGGTGTGCTTTGAACTGCTAGCTCGGTGCCCTGAAGCGGAGGACCGGCAGGGAACGTCCGATCTAGCTGTTCTAAACACTTTTTTGGAGGTAGCGAGCCTCTCAGGGCCGCTACGTTTCCGGGCGGAAGCTGAGATCGTTGTGCCCTGAAGCACCGGGGGTGGCAGGAGTAACGGAACGATCTCCTGAGGGCACTGAGGAGAGACGGGCACCGTATAATGAGGTGTACACCGCTCTTCCCCAGAGGGGCCTGCCCCCCGAAGTCCTAAGCCATAAGCATCCGGACTCTCTTACTGAAGTCTTCTTTTGAAACGATGGTCCTCAGACCCGCGTCATCTCCCAGGAAGACTAAACTGGTAGAACCAGAGCCTGCTAAGCAGGACCCAACAAGACACTTGGCAGGGGCTCCCACACCGCCAGGTGACCTACAAGGGAACCAGTCTCTCGAGACTGGCCTCTGGTATACTTAGAGCTGCTAGCTCAGTGCCCTGAAGCGGAGGACCGGCAGGGGATGGCTGATCTAGCTGCTCTAAAGACCTCCGAAGAGGTAACGAGCCTCTCAGTACCGCTACGTTCCCGGGCGGAGACTGAGAGAAGCGCTCGCGGGAAACCGCTGCTCCCTGAAACACCGGCAGGGTTGGCAGAATGATCTCCTGAGGGCACTGAGGAGAGATGGGCACCGTATAATGAGGTGTACACCGCTCTTCCTCAGAGGGGGCCGGCCCTCAAAAGTCCTGGGCAATAGGCTTCAGGATGTTTTAGCCAAAGATTATCCAGCGAAAATGACGGTCTGCAGATCCGCCTCCTGCTAGAAATCTTCGGCCCGGGAGTGCCACTCTGACTCCAAACTTCTGGGGAGTGCGAGAAGTGACATTCCCTGAATGAGGAGCTGGAACATGGCTGGGGCTGCTCCCGCCCAGCAGCCCTCGGCCTGTGTCCAGCACTGGAAAATGTCGGGCCTTAGGGGTGATGCTGCAATGGAACAGATAGCCCGCAAGCATCTGTCCTACTCATCCAGCCCCCGAAATTGAAAAATTAAAATAAGGCTGGAATGAAAAATGGTTAAACCCATGATCTCAACACCTCGGCGTGGAGACAGGGAAAAACCAGAGGTCCCGACATGGAGATTGTGATAGAATGCTATGTTTCACGCTTTTTCTAGTTACAACCTCCACCAACTCCTCATAAGTCTTGTAATAACGTGTTGACCACAACAACCTCCTCGGAGGAAGAGAGATAAACACCGTGCTCTCAGACGAGAATTTATATCCCAAGAGAGCGCTGTATTAGAGTGAGGGAGGAGAAAAAGTGGAGCCCGTCTCCGATCCCTGTGCTGAATTATATATAAATATATATATATAATATATATACATAATATATATATCTAACTTCTCAAAGCTAGAGTAATATACATAATTTAATTCCTCAGAATTAAATGCAGCCAAACAACCAGACAAGTGAACACGATCTGATTATAATATATGATAATAATATTATAAAAGAATATAATATAAAAGAATGGCGATAACAGCCTGCAAACGCATTTAACATTTGCACTTGTTAGGGGGAAGAGAAAGAACCTCCAGCAGCATATTTGCTGCAGACCCATAATGCACGCGTTGCCTTGGCAACGCGCGAGCCACTCGATTCTACATTGCATAAACATTCTTCCCTGGAGAAGAAACGCCAGCGGGAGCAGAGCCAAACATCTAAGGTAATGCATTTTCACTAGTACACTTAGGGTTAATATGAATGAACACAGATAGCCCCATCGAGAGCTGACTGTGCATGCTCTGCTTCAAAACAAACCACACATAAATCGCATGCATCCCCACTCCTTAATATAGCGAGGGCAGGGAAAACGAGCGATCTAAAATGCAGTATGCTTTACATATGCAAAAGATTGAGATGGCGAGTACTCAATCTCATCCACAATAATGCTTACAACATCAACCTCCTCGGAGAAAGATAGCTGCAGCACAAAGCTCTCACTCAAAGGGGAAAGAGAGCGTTAGATTTAAACGCGATCCCCGCGAACCAAATCGCGCCGTGCCTCAGCAACAGCGGGACAGGAACCGCAAAGACCACAAACACAGACACACTCCTCGAAGTGTGCCCGGCGGGAGCGGAGTGTTCGCGTCTGCGGGAGCACGATGCACAATCAGCTCCCTCGAGAGCTGACTGTGCGTGCTCCGCTCCAAAACAAACAACACAACGACCGCGTGCATTCACACCCGTAAAGTTCAGCGCGGGCAGAGAAGGACACGCGTTCTAAAGTGTTGTCTGTAGCTCGCCATTGATTGTGATTGTGACTGATAGACAAACAACAGTAAATAAGACTGACACATTTCACACAGAGCGCTTGCTGAAAACACAGAAGCTGACGTTGCTTGTTTCGGATGGGCTTTTAAGCTATCTGGTCTCTACGTCACCCCGCCCGTGACGTTTCGCCATTCCGTTGGACTGATTACACACATGTTTCAGAGCGTGGGAACACAGGGGCATTCCCAAAGCGTTTGACGCAGCTCGAGTTCCCGAAGGGGAACCAATATGGTATGGATATATTGTGCATTATTAACATTTCCTTTTCTTTAATGTTACAATCTATTTCTCTTTATTATCATTTACATTTAGTCATTTAGCAGACGCTTTTATCCAAAGCGACTTACAAATGAGAACAATGGAAGCAATCAAAATCAACAAAAGAGCAATGATATGCAAGTGCCATAACAAGTCTCAGTTAGCTTAATGCAGTACACGTAGCAAGTTTTTTTTTATTATATAATAAATAAAAAGAAAACCGATAGAATAGAAAGAAGAATAGAGCAAGCTAGTGTTAGAGGCCTTTTTTGCTTTTGTTAATTGTATAATAATAAAAAGAAAAGAAAAAGATAGAACACAAAAATAATAGAGAAGCTAGTGTTATGTTTTTTTTTCTTCTTCCAATAATAGAATTAGAATAGAGAGTGCTAGAGTTAGAGGGTCAAATAAGATGGAAGAGATGTGTTTTTAGCTGATTCTTGAAGATGGCTAAGGACTCAGTTGCTTGGATTGAGTTGGGCAAGTCAAGTCAAGTCAAGTCAAGTCACCTTTATTTATATAGCGCTTTTAACAATACAAATTGTGTCAAAGCAACTGCACAATCATTACACCAGGTCATTACACCAGGAGGGAACATTTAATTTAAAAGTCTGTGAAAGTGATTTTGTGCCTCTTTGGGATGGTACAATAAAGTTACGTTCACTTGCAGAACGCAAGCTTCTAGAGGGCACACAAGTCTGAAGTAATGAATTTAGGTGCAGGGGTGCAGAGCCAGTAGTGGTTTTGTAGGCAAACATCAATGCCTTTTATGCAAGCAGCTATTGGTAGCCAGTGCAAATTGATAAACAGAGGTGTGACGTACATTCTTTTTCGGCTCATTAAAAATGAATGTTGCTGCTGTGTTCTGGATTAATTGTAAAGGTTTATAGAACTGGATTTTTGTTACATCAAAGATAAACCAAGAGGGGATCACATGACCCTTTGACGGCGATGCACGCTTAGTCTTTTGCTCTGCTCACTTTGCCACATATCGTGTAATCCTGTCAGTAAATTTTGAACCACTCTACATTGGACCCATCATGAATTCTTCGGCAGAAAAAGGTGATCGGAAAAGAGAGATTGAGCAATCGCCAATGAAGAAAAAATTCAAGGATTCCACCATCTCCAGAGAGGACCTCGACGAGGCTATTGCTAAGGGCGTTAAGCTAGCACTTAAAGAACAGCAAAGCACTTTGAATTCGGTTATGGCTTCGGCAGTAAGAGATGCGGTGGATTCGGTGCTGATTCCAGCATTGCGCGAACTGCGTGAGGACATACAAGCGACCAACAAATCTGTTAAAGAGCTAAGAGAGGAGCTTGAGGCGATAGCTACCACGGCGAAGCAGACACGTGACCGGGTCGATTCCGTTCAAGCAGCTGCGTGTGAGGATAGAAGGGCAGTCACGGACTTAAGAAATCAGCTGGAGCGACTCACCGAGAAGATGACGGATATTGAGGATAGGAGCAAAAGGAACAACGTTCGACTGGTGGGGCTGCCAGAGGGGGCGGAGGGCTCAAACGCAGCTGGTTTCCTCAGAGTTAATCTTTCCAAGTGGATTCCGTCCTTGAAAGGCCGTGACATTGAGATTGACCGGGCGCACCGCGTGTATGACGGAGGGAGGGGCTCCGATCGGCCGCGCACTCTCATCTTCCGTGTACTAAGATGGCATGACAGATCGGAGAGGCTTATCCGGTGAAATGCGCACAGAACAATGTCACACTACTATTTTTTCCTGACTTTAGTCCAGCTACAACGATCAGGAGGAAGGCATTTTATCCGGTTTTGAAGAAGATGACAGCGCTTGGTCTCCAGCCCTTCCTCATCTATCCGGCGGTAATTAAACTACGGCACAAAGGGGAGCAGATGAGTTTCGACTCTCCACAGAAAGCGGAGGATTTTATCAGCTCCCTGTCTCAGCAGAAGTCATATGCCGTGGCTCTGCGGGAGGGCGGTGGGAGAACGGTGGCCGCTATCTCTCCGGCCCGGTGGGAGGGGCTTGATGGCCGGGATGGAGGCGGTTCTAGCTGCCCAGGAAGGGATGATGGCAGGATGGACATGGATGCTTGAACCTGTCTTTTGCTTTTTCTTCTCTCCTTTCTCCTACTGGGATATTGTCCCTATCTATCCGGTACAACGATCTCTTTGCTGGTAAGACTAACACCCCTTTTTTTCTTTTTTGGATGGGACTAATGGAGAGTAGGTTTAATTAAAAAAAAATTTTTTTGGCTGTGTGAGCCTTTTGGGAGACATGTCTTGCGTTGGAGTGGATCGGTCACGAACCATCACTGTTTTTTGTTGCTCAATCAGACCTACGTTCTCGGTAATGTGCGGTCTGAGTTGTTTCTTGTTTATGGTTGTCGGTTGTTCATGTTTTTTTTTGTGTTGTTTTTATTTTTTACAACAGACATTTATACTTTTATTTATTTTACCCTATTTCTAAAATGATTTTTCGCCTAGGAGATTTGGTATCTAAAATACACATCAGCGTTTACATGTTACTTACAGAATGGAAGTGCTTCTGCTTTTTTTCATTTATTGAATACAATCTTGGGATTATGAATATTCAGTGCATACTCTAAATATTTTATCACTGAATGTGAATGGTTTAAATTCTACTGTTAAACGAACCCGTGTGTTAGAATATTTACACCGTAAATCTATTTCCTGTGCCCTAATACAAGTGACACATTTAAAACAATCTGACGTGGCACGTTTCCAGAATAAGTATTACAAATTAGCAGCTTTTTCCTGTGCTCAAAATAAAACTAAGGGGGTGCTTATCCTTGTTAACCAGAAGTTAAATTTAACAATTGAACACCTTGGTAGTGATGAGAAGGGTAGATTTGTTTTTATCCGATGCAAAATATACCTGTATAATAATAGGTTAGCATTGGTCTCTATTTATGGTCCGAATGAGACAGACAGTGCATTCTTTACACAGATTTCCAAAACTCTACTTGAGGAGATTGATTGTTTATTGATTGGCCATTGTTGTTACATTTCAAACCAGGGTGCTAACATCATTATCAATTAGCAAAGTGTTTGAATTTTTAGTTTTAAAAATTGAACTTTCTAAAGATGTTTATCTGACTTTGGCTGGTTGTTATAGGCCTCCCTCAGCAATTTCTGATTCTCTTGTCCTATTACAACAGCAATTATCTACTATTAATTTTAACGAATTATTATTAGTTGGTGATTTTAACTGGGATTGGTTATCTACAGCTTCAAATAATTTTAAATCTTTTTGTGACACCTTTCACTTGACTCAGCTGATTGATAGTCCCACTCGATTAAATACTAAATGCTCTGAAAAATCAACTCTATTGGATCTCTTTTTAACAAACTCACCTCATAAGTATATAAATATTGGTGTATTTGCAAATTATGTCAGTGATCACTGTGTCATAGCTGCTGTGAGGAATACCAAACGTCCTAAATCTAGACCTCAAATTATCTGTACAAGAAACAGAAAGCATTTCGTTGAACAAGCATTTCATCATGATTTGTATTTATTTGACTGGAGTCGTATTACTTTAATAAATTATGTTGAGTTGGCATGGAACTTTTTTTATAGTAGTTTTATGCACCTGGTAAATAAGCATGCACCGATGCGTAAAATAAGAGTTAAGGCCCAAAATAATCATTGGTTTACACCGGAGTTAGCTAGGCTATTGCATGACAGAGACTTAGCTTGGGCCAAAGCTAGAAGTACTAAGTCTGAATTGGACTGGCTTAATTTTAGGAAGCTAAGAAATCTTTGTACTTCACAGATAAAAAATGCCAAATCAAATTTTTATTTACTTGAAACATCAAAAAATTTAAATAATCCAGTTAAGTTTTGGAAAATGGTTAAGTCATTGTCTCGAGTTGATAATATGGAGATTTCTAAAATTATTACTAAAAATAATCATTTAACTACAGAGAAGTCAGTTATATCTGATAGTTTAAATGAACATTTTATATCTTCTGGATCTCTATTTGAAGCTCAGTCACATAATAGTTCTACGTTAAATTCTCTTATTGTACCTTCAACTGATATTTCATGTAAATTAATTACACAAAAAATTGATTTTAACCAGCTCTCTGTCTCTGAGGTCCATAAAGCTTTGAGTTTTTTGGACCCATATAAGCCTGTAGGGCCTGACAAGCTGGAACCGTTTTATTTAAAGTTAGCAGCAGATTTTATTGCTGAACCATTAACTTATTTATTTAATCTTTCTATATCCCATTGTGAAATTCCTAAGATTTGGAAATCTGCTTTTGTTTCTCCTCTTTTTAAAGGGGGGGATCCTTTGCAGCTGAACAATTATAGACCAATATCTAAATTATGTGTTTTATCCAAGCTTTTGGAGAAATTATTAAATGAACAATTAAAAACTTTTCTGGAAATAAATAATATTCTTTCTGCTTTTCTTTTTTTTTTGTTATCAACAGTTTTTTATTTTTATTTTTTTCACACATAACACAACATAACATCCAAAATAAAACAAAACAAAACAACAGACACATACTCAACATCTTCAGGTCCAATCAAAAGGGAGGGAGAGAGGGAAGGACAATAAAAACACAAAAGTCACTCCTTTATACAATCACGTATATCCAACAAAAAACACTGCCAAGCATCAATGGTCGAGGGCCTGGCCCCACCAACTCGCGCCGTTGTACATTCACATGACACTATTTGCAGGAGGCTACGGATCCAATATGTTTTTCTACACATGTGTGGTGTAAACCAGTTCTGGATTATTGTCTTCTTCACAGCTGTAAAACCAGCAAACAACATTCTCTTTTGCATCGAACTAATACAGAGACCAGAATCATCATTAAGAAGACACAAACTTGGGTTAACAGACCAATCAATTCGCAGTAATGATGACAAAACCAGGTTTACATGTGTCCATAGACTGATGACGACAGGACATTCCCAAAACATATGCAGAAAAGTGCCTGATGATGTAGTGTTACATATATGGCAGTTCAAATTTGACTGTAGTTTCATTTTAAATCTTTTGTAAGGAATGTATGCTCTATGAATGACTTTGAAGTGAATAAGACGATGAGCCAGATTTTTAGATGTTAAGCTGAGATTAGACCATACTCTCTCCCAGTCGACAGATAAATTAAGGTCAGATAATTCCCTATTCCAAATAGTTTTAATAGAAAGAGGTTTTGTAATGCAATCAATAATTTTATTATATATTAAGGAAACAGATGGCCGAACAGCAGATGGTGCAATCCAGTCCCGCATAGGATGAGAGGAAATAGAAGATGCCCACGGAACGCCATACGCTTTGAGAGCAGAACGTAATTGAAGAAAGACAACATATGCGGATGCTGGTAGACAAAATTTGGTTCTTAATGTCTGAAATGAACAGAGGCCCTGGTTATCATATATATCACCGCACGTGTTTACACCTAAAGAAGACCAAGAGGGTTGGACAAATGGACGTGCCATAAAGGAGTACTGTTACAAAATTTGAAGGGTCCACCTATACGACGTTCAACCGTTTTCTAGATTTTAATAGAGTTAGCCACAACCGGACCAAATTTATAATTATCCCTTTTTTTTCCTGTGCCAGTAAATAAAATATCTTGAAGTCTATTTAGTTTAACCTTGTCAGCTTCAATCACTCTCCATGAAACTGTAGATTGAGGATCAACCCAATTATGAAGAGCCTTAAGCTGGAACAACCAATAATATAATTCAAAATTTGGTACAGCCAGTCCTCCTGCGCTATTCGGATGTTGTAATATGGTAAGTTTTATTCTGGGACATTTATCATTCCAGATAAACTTAGAAATTATGGAGTTGATCTCCTTAAAGTAACCTGGAGGGGGAGAAAGTGGTAGCATAGAGAAAAAAAAAATTAATCGAGGTAACAAATTCATCTTAACAGTGGAGATTCTTCCTTGGAGAGAGACTTTAAGATTCTTCCATCTTTGAATGTCATTTTTGACCTTAACTAAAATGTTATTAAAATTGTCTCTGGCAATCTTATGAATGTTTTTATATATGGTAATGCCCAAATAGATGAAAGATTCCTTAATAGGGATAAATGAGGGAATAGAAGAATTAACCTTAACATTGTTAATCGGCATTAAAGCAGATTTACTCCAATTTATTTTATATCCTGATAGGCTACTAAAATTATCAAATTCCTTAATTATACTAGAGACTGAAACATCAAAGTGGTCTAAATATAAAATAATATCATCAGCGTATAATGAAATATTATGATTATGATCATGAATCTTAATCGATACTTCAGATTTCCTGATGGCTTGCGCTAAGGGTTCAAGAGATAGACAAAACAATAAGGGGGAAAGCTGACACCCCTGCCTCGTTCCCCGCTGTAAAGGGAATGAGGGGGAATTAATATTACCAGTTATGACTGATGCTGCAGGTGAGTGGTAATGTCTTAATCATAGAAACGAAGTGTTCACCGAAGCCGAAACATTGCAGAACTGCCCACATATAATTCCACTCTAGCCTGTCAAAGGCTTTTTCTGCATCAAGTGAAAAGACCGCACAAGGGGTTGGGTGGGAGTCCGCAAAGTCAAGAATATGAAGGAGTCGACGCATATTGTCAGATGCATTGCGCCCCTTGATGAAACCGGTTTGGTCCTCCTTGATCAGACTATGAATTACCTTCTCCATACAAGAAGCAAAAACTTTTGCATAGATTTTTAGATCACATGGGATAAGCGAAATCGGTCTGTAGCTGGAACAATCTAATGGATCTTTCCCTTTTTTAAGAAGTAATGAAATCAGTGAAGTTTTTTGATCTCTATGAAATACCCCATGTTCAATTGCAAAATGAAATGAGTTAAACATAGGTATCCCTACCAAATCCCAAATTTCTAAATATAATTCAGGGGGGAGACCATCTAGACCCGGTGATTTGCCCTTTTGAAGGCTTTTTAGAGAGAGACGTGGAGTTCCTCCAAACTTAATGGGGCCTCCAAAGATTCTTTATCTATCTGTGAGATCCGAGGCAGTTCCAATTTATCTAAATACTGCTTACAAATTGGTTCATCAAAATCTGTTTCAGCTTTATACAGATTTGTGTAAAAACCTTTAAATATGTCATTAATTGCCACAGGATTCGTGGTGACCTGATCATCCGATGATTTTATTGCGCTAATATATGCCTTAGACTCGCATTCTTTCAGCCTAAGGGCCAATAAATGACTAGGTCTCTCTGATTCCAAATAATATTTTTGCCTAGTCCTATGTAAAATAAATTCCGCCTTTGAGTGTGAAAGTAAATCATATTCTTCTTTTAAAGAGGACAGCTGTGTAGCCTATTGCTCAGTAAAATGTTGTTTTTGTAGGTTTTGTAATGTTTGGATTTTATTTTCTAATTGTGTAAATTGGTGAGTTTTCGCTTTGGCAAGAGTAGAAGAGAAAGATATACAGAAACCTCGTATAGCACACTTAGTCGTTTCCCACAGTATTTGAGGATCCACATCAGAGGGCATATTCATTTAAACAGAGACAATTTTAGTTAAGGTCAAAAAATGACATTCAAAGATGGAAGAATCTTAAAGTCTCTCTTCAAGGAAGAATCTCCACTGTTAAGATGAATTTGTTACCTCGATTTAATTTTTTTTTTCTCTATGCTACAACTTTCTCCCCCTCCAGGTTACTTTAAGGAGATCAATTCCATAATTTCTAAGTTTATCTGGAATGATAAATGCCCCAGAATTAAACTTACCACATTACAACATCCTAATAGCGCAGGAGGACTGGCTGTACCAAATTTTGAACTGTATTATTGGTCGTTCCAGCTTAAGGCTCTTCATAATTGGGTTGATCCTCAATCTACAGTTTCATGGAGGGTGATTGAAGCTGACAAAGTTAAACCAAATAGACTCCAAGATATTTTATTTACTGGCACAGGAAAAAAAGGGGATAATTATAAATTTGGTGCGGTTGTGGCCGACTCTATTAAAATCTGGAAAACGGTTGAACGTCGGATAGGAGGACCCTTCAAATTTTGTAACAGTACACCTTTATGGTACAATTTTAATTTTGTATGTGGAAATCGTCCATTTGTCCAACCCTCTTGGTCTTCTTTAGGTGTAAACACGTGCGGTGATATATATGATAACCAGGGCCTATGTTCATTTCAGACATTAGGAACCAAATTTTGTCTACAAGCATCCGCATATTTTGTCTTTCTTCAGTTGCGTTCTGCTCTCAAAGCGTATGGCGTTCCGTGGGCATCTTCCATTTCCTCTCATCCTATGCGGGACTGGATTGCACCATCTGCTGGTCGGCCATCTGTTTCCTTAATATGTAATACGATTATTGATTGCATTACAAAACCTCTTTCTATTAAAACTATTTGGAATAGGGAATTATCTGACCTTAATTTATCTGTCGACTGGGAGAGAGTGTGGTCTAATCTCAGTTTAACATCTAAAAATTTGGCTCATCATCTTATTCACTTCAAAGTCATTCATAGAGCATACATAACTCCTTACAAAAGATTTAAAATGAAACTACAACCAAATTTCAACTGCCATATATGTAATACTACATCACCAGGTACTTTTCTGCATATGTTTTGGGAATGTCCTGTTGTCATCAGTCTATGGACACATGTAAACCTGGTTTTATCATCCTTACTGCAAATTGATTGGTCTGTTAACCCAAGTTTGTGTCTTCTTAATGATGATTCTGGTCTCTGTATAAGTTCAATGCAAAAGAGAATGTTGTTTGCTGGTTTTACAGCTGCGAAGAAGACAATAATACAGAACGTCTCGGTTACGTACGTAACCCTCGTTCCCTGATGGAGGGAACGGAGACGTTATGTCGTGACGACATAGGGGATTTACTTGGAAGCCCCAATCATCTCTGACTAAGAGAAAACGCCAATGAATATTGGCTAGTGGAATTTGCATAGCTGAGCCACTCCCCGTGCACACGGGTATAAATAGGCGACAGGTGCATCCACTCATCAGGTTTTACGCTGAGGAGCCGAGAACGTGTCCCTGGCACCCAGCGATGGTTCAAGATTGTGGCATGGGGACATAACGTCTCCGTTCCCTCCATCAGGGAATGAGGGTTACGTACGTAACCGAGACGTTCCCTATCTGTCAGTCACTACGAGTTATGTCGTGACGACATAGGGGTCCTATGGAAAGCGCCACAACCTGAACCCCGTCACGACCTTGTGGCATGCAGATGCTGACAAGCGAGCGCGTGACAGACAAATGCCATGCGAAAGGTCGCAACCTTCCCATCGCCCCAGCGCAAATTCGCTAACCTTGGTGCCCGCAGGGACCACTGAGTACATCGCTGCTGGAGATAGCCAAGCCGCTGTTCCTCTCCCCAGAAGTTGGAAGGGATTTCGACCTTCAATGAAAGATGCTTCACGTCTTTCCTGTTTGTTGTTACAGCTTGGCAGTAACGACGGGGAAGCGAGCCTTCCGGAGAAGGGCGCTACGGAGGCCACATCCTGCCCGAAGGGAGGTACCATGTGGAGACACTGATATGGACTGACCCAGACCTGGGGCAGTACTACATACGACTGGACCCTGGGGCAGATCCTACCTAGGAGTAGGGAGGAGGGCTGCCAGCAGGGCCTGACAGAGAGCTCTGTCAAAGGGAAGACACGGGTTTACCGTGAGGGAAACCTTACCGTGGACGAATACACGTATGGGATTACCCGAAGGGAATCAAAGCCATACGGACACCTAGCCGAGTACAGGGGCTGACCGGAGACCCGGGCGAGCTAGCACAAGTACTGGGCCTGGCGTCAGACTGCTCCGCCCAGTCTGACTGCCGGGGGTGCTGGAGGAACTCCACCAGGGTTCGCCGTCCGGGGAACTGAACTGGAGGAGAAAACAGGCGCTCGTATCCCCGGGTGAGGGGGAATGGCGCAGCAAGCGTGACACCGGCCAGTTCTTCCCGCCACTTACCTGTTACCCAACACACGGGAAGAAACTGGCTCAACGCAGAGACTGTAGAATCTCACGAAGGTGTTCGGTGTCGCCCAGCCCGCAGCTCTACAGATGTCTGCCAGAGAGGCGCCGTGCGCCAACACATAGGAGGAGGCAACACTCCGTGTGGGGTGAGCCCTCACCCCCATGGGGCACGGCTCGCCTTGGGATTGGTACGCCAAGGCGATGGCATCCACTATCCAGTGGGCCAACCTCTGCTTGGAGACAGCCTTCCCTTTCTGCTGACCACCGTAACAGACAAGGAGCTGCTCAGAGCTTCTGAAGCTCCGGGTGCGGTCCACGTATATGTGCAATGCTCTTACGGGACACAGCAACGCCAAGGCTGGGTCTGCATCCTCCGAAGGCAGTGCTTGCAGGTTCACCACCTGATCGCGGAAGGGCGTGGTGGGAACCTTGGGCACGTATCCAGGCCGGGGTCTCAGGACAACGTGAGAGTAGTCCGGCCCAAACACAAGGCACTCTTCGCTCACCGAAAATGCTTGGAGGTCCCTGACCCTCTTGATGGAAGTGAGCGCGGTCAGGAGCGCTGTCTTAGCCGACAGGTATTTCAGCTCGACTGAGTCCAGCGGCTCAAGGGGACCCCTCTGAAGTCCAGCCAGGACGATAGAGAGGTCCCAGGAGGGCCTCAGGGGTAGCCTAGGGGATTCAACTTCCTGGCACCCCTCAGGAACCTCACGATGAGATCATGCTTTCCCAGGGACCGGCCGTCCACTGCATCGTGATGGGCCGCGATAGCGGCCACATACACTTTCAAGGTGGAGGGTGACAGCCTACGCTCCAACCTTTCTTGCAGGAAAGAAAGCACTACTCCAATCGTGCATCTTCGGGGGTCTTCTCGGCGAGAAGAACACCAGTTTGCGAACAGACTCCACTTCAGTGCATAGGCTTGCCTTGTAGAAGGAGCTCTAGCCTGAGTGATGGTCTCTACCACCGCCTGTGGGAGACCACTCAAGTCTGCCGCGTCCCATCCAGGAGCCACACATGGAGGTTCCACAGGTCTGGACGCGGGTGCCAAATGGTGCCGAGCCCCTGAGAAAGGAGGTCCTTCCTCAGAGGAATGGGCCAGGGAGGGGCTGTCGCGAGGAGAATGAGTTCGGGAAACCAGGTCCGGGTGGCCCAGAACGGCGCGACCAGCAGGACCTGCTCCTCGTCCTCCCTGACTTTGCACAGTGTCTGTGCGAGCAGGCTCACTGGGGGAAATGCATACTTGCATAGAGCCCGAGGCCAGCTGTGTGCCAGCGCGTCCGTGCCGAGGGTGCCCTCGGTCAGGGAGAAATACAGCTGGCAGTGGGAGGACTCGCGGGAAGCAAACAGGTCTACCTGAGCTTCCCCGAATCGACTCCAGATCAGCCGGATCGTCTCGGGATGGAGTCGCCATTCTCCGGGGAAGTGAGCTGTCGTGAGAGCGCATCGGCCGCACGATTGAGCTCCCCCGGAATATGGACAGCGCGCAGCGACTTGAGCCGCGTGTGACTCCAGAGGAGGAGATGGCGGGCGAGCTGTGACATGCGGCGTGATCGTATACCCCCCATCCGGTTGATGTACGACACAGCCGCAGTGTTGTCCGTACGGACCAACACATGCTTGCCTAACAGCAGTGGCCGAAACTGCCGCAAGGCTAGATGCACTGCCAGCAGCTCTAGGCAGTTGATGTGCCAAAGCAGTCGAGGCCCCGTCCAGAGCCCCGAGGCTGCCTGCCCGTTGCATGTAGCGCCCCAGCCCGTGCTGGAGGCATCTGTTGTGACAACAACATGCCGAGACACTTGTTCTAAGGGCACCCCGGCCCGTAGAAAGGCAAGGTCCGTCCAGGGGCTGAAGGAGCGGCGACACTCCTGTGTGATGTTCACCCGAAGTGCACCGCGGCGCCATGCCCACCTCGGGACTCAGGAGTGCAACCAGTGCTGAAGTGGTCTCATATGAAGCAATCCGAGCGGCGTGACTGCAGCTACGGATGCCATATGCCCCAGGAGCCTCTGAAACAGTTTCAGCGGAGCCACAGTCCTGCCTCTGAAGGAACTCAGGCAGTTCAGCACTGGTTGGGCGCGCTTTTCCGTGAGGCGCGCCGTCATACTCACCGAGTCTACTCCACACCAAGAAAAGAGATTCTCTGCGCAGGGGAGAGCTTGCTCTTTTCCCAGTTGACCCGAAGCCCCAACTGACTGAGGTGCCGAAGCACCAGGTCCCTGTGATCGCACAACTATTCTCGCGCGCGGGCCATGCTCGAGACAGTTGAGGATCCTGATGCCCACTTCCCGTAACGGGGCAAGGGCGCCCTCCGCGATCTTCGTGAAGACACGGGAGGACAGGGAGAGCCCGAAGGGGAGGACCCTGCACTGCCATGCCCGACCCTCGGACGCAAACCGTAGGAACGGTCTGTGTCGCGGAAGGATCGAAACATGAAAGTAAGCATCCTTCAGGTCGATCGCTGCAAACCAATCCCGGGGCTGTATGCATTTGATCATGCGCCTGTGCATCAACATCTTAAACGGGAGCCTGTGCAGGGCCCGGTTCAGGAGTCGCAATCCAGGATTGGTCGAAGACCACCGTCTTTCTTGGGTACGATGAAATAAGGGCTGTAAAACCCCTGCCTCATCTCGGCTGGAGGGACCGGCTCGATTGCATCCTTGCCAGGAGGACAGCAATCTCCTCGCGCAAGACAGGAGCATTCCGAGCTGCCACCGCAGTCTCGAGAACGCCGCTGAACTTGGGAGGTCGCCTGGCGAACTGAATCGCGTAGCCGAGTCGAATTGTGCGCGTGAGCCAACGAGACGGGCTGGGCAGCGCAAGCCACGCCTCCAGACGCCGTGCAAGTGGCTCCAACGGCACAATCGACATACCCGCAGTGGTGCAGCGAATGGGAGTAAGGCTGGATGGTACAGAAGGCCCTGCGTTCTGACTCATCCTCGCAGAACTCCCTGAGTCCCTGTAGGGACTGGCTAGAGGCGCGTGGGGAGGGCCTGCCGTCCCCCAACCGTACTCTCTTGGCCACTGGCAAGATGGGTCGCGGGCGAGAGTGAGGAGGCAGTGCGTCGCACACTGTCAGCCCGCGAGGCTGAAAACTCGGAGGAAAGGGAATTGCTCTTTCTTTGACAATGTGGGTCTTTGAGAATGAATGATTCTCCCCCTGCCCTCCTTCGGGGGAAGGAGTGGCGCTGTCCTCGCCATCTCCTGAGATCAAGCAGCTTCCCACATCTCCGGGTTGCCTGTGTCAGGGCCGCTTTATCGCCTCTCTGGACGATATCGGGGCCAGCTGGAACACAGGGGGCGCCGCGCTCCTGCGAGAGGCTCGACGCGCCGGCCTACGATTCAGCACGGGGCGGAGCAGCTCTGGAGGACACAGGAGGGCGCCCACGGCGACAAGCAGACTGGGTCTTGCTCTGCGACGGAGCGGTGCATCACGCCGGGGCAAGATGTGTTGCCTCGGTCTGCTTCTGTACTGCCGAGAACTGCTGGGCACAGTCCTCGACAGTGTCGCCGAACAGTCAAGCCTGGGAGACGAGAGCGTCGAGAAAGCTCACTTTGTCGACTTCGCTCCTCTCAGCAAGGCAGAGCCATAGACGGTGCTCTTGGACCACACCTGTGGACATCGCCTTCCCGAGGGACTGCGCTGCGACTTCCCTCGCCCGTAGGGCAAGGTCAGTCGCTGAGCTCAGTTCCTGCTTCAACCTCGGGTTGGTACTACCCTCGTGCATTTAATGCCTTGGCTTGGTGTGCTCGCAGGACAGCCTTGGCATGCAGCGCAGAGGCGGCTTGGCCCGCCGCACTGTAAGCTTTGGCCGCGAGAGCGGCCGTCAGTTTACAGGCTTTGGACGGGAGACGAGGACAATTCCTCCAAGTGGCGGCGTTTTGCAGGCACAAGTGCACTGCAACCGCACTCTCCACCTGGGGAATGTCAACGTACCCCGTAGCCGCCCCGCCATCGAGGGTAGCGAGGATGGAGGAGGCAGACGAGCCGCTTCTGGCCGTAAAAAGGGGCCGTCCACAACTTCATCAGCTCCTCGTGCACTTCCGGGAAGAAAGGAACCAGGGCAGGGCGTGGTCGCGAGCCACGGCCCGTGCCGAGGAGCCAATCATCTCACCGCGAGGGCTCGGGACTAGGAGGTGTGCACGCCTCCAGCCCCGATCTCGCGGCGGCCCGGGAAAGCACGGCCGTCAACTCTGGGTCCGATTCGGCGGCGGCCGCGACACCCGAGGGGTGCAGCTCCGCCGAATCTTCATCCTCAGAGGACGATTGCCCATCCTCCGATGCCGCGATCGACATCTGATCCTCTATCGGCGCGCCGAATGAAACGCTGGGCACGCCGTAAGACGGCACAGCAGAATCACCGGGGAGCCGCACAGAACAGCTGCTGCGGGAGGAGTGAAAGGTCCGTGGGGACTGGCCCGGCGGAAAGCTCTCACTGTAACCCTCAGATCGCCCAGAGCACTAGCCGATGGTTCTCTGCTCGTGGCAGAGAAGCCAGCGCGGGTAGTGACAGAGGGAGCCCCTCCCATCCCCGTGAGGAGAGAGAGGCGCGATCGCAGCGCTGTCATGGTTACACGCTCAGAACGAATGCATAAACCATCCACGAACGCAGCTTCAGTGTGCTGGATGCCCAGACACTGAAGACAACGATCGTGGCTGTCGACGGAGGATAGGAAACGACCGCAACCAAGAGGACACGGCCGGAACAGCGTCTTTAAAAAGACGTGAACCGACCGTGATTTTTGCTCTTTTAGGAAATCTGCTCTTTTAGTTGAAGTGCCCAGGGGAATCGCTGCAGACAGGGACACCGCTGTTCGCA
Organism: Schizothorax lantsangensis; assembly: GCA_027422415.1. NCBI lineage: Eukaryota > Metazoa > Chordata > Actinopteri > Cypriniformes > Cyprinidae > Schizothorax > Schizothorax lantsangensis. The sequence continues at coordinate 9,030,140 of CM049845.1, forward strand.
CTGTAACGCCAACCAGAACAGCTTCCAGACAGATGATGAATGGCTTTGTGGAGATCAACACGTTCATCCACTCGGCTCCGAAGCAAAAATCTGATGAGTGGATGCACCTGTCGCCTATTTATACCCGTGTGCACGGGGAGTGGCTCAGGTATGCAAATTCCACTAGCCAATATTCATTGGCGTTTTCTCTTAGTCAGAGATGATTGGGGCTTCCAAGTAAATCCCCTATGTCGTCACGACATAACTCGTAGTGACCGACAGATAGGGAACTGGTTTACACCGCACATGTGTGGAAAAACATATTGGATCCATAGCCTCCTGTAAATAGTGACTTATGAACGTACAACAGCACGAATCAATGGGGCCAAGCCTTCTACCATTGATGCTTGGCAGTGCTTTCTCTTTGATATACGTGACTGTATAAAGGAGTGACTTTTGTGTTTTTCTTGTCCTTCCCTCTCTCCCTCCCTTTGACTGGACTTTGAGATATTGAGTATGTGTCTGTTGTTTTGTTTTGTAATTTTGTTTTGGATGTTATGTTATGTTATGTATGAAAAATAAAAAAAAATGTTGATAACAAAAAAAGATAAAACAAGATTGATGCTTTGTTTTCTTCTGAGACAATTTATAATGTATCTTGAGTTTAGTTGTGGTAACATTTACCAGTGTTCTGTGATTTTTTTTGCAGGTGAAATCCAGTGATTTCTATAAGAATCCCATGTACAACTGGACATTTTGCATGAGGGTGAAAGGTTTCGCAATAGCTTTAAGTTGGTCATGCAGATTTACCTCATCAACCAACAGAAAGCTTCTTGGTTTGAAAGTGGCTTCTGTGTGATCTGTTCTTCATACATCGCTACACTATATTAATAATAGACAATGGACCTTTTTTGCCTGCATAAATTCATCAAAATTTTGCTAATGTGACAACACCTTAAGTCTCCTGTGATATTCAGTTTTCCACAAGCACATAATCTTCTACCACTCATGAGGCAGGAGCTGCATTGGGGAAACTGTGGAATAGTCTAGGTGCTGGTCTTACAGCTTATCAGTGCCTCAAGGGGACCGAATGTTTCTTGTTTCTGCCTCATCTCTGGCTCTTGACAGACTGGCATTTGTGTTCTCCACGTCTACTGACAGGGCAGGTCTGTTTGAAAACATGTTTAGGTGTTCTAAATTAAACATTGTTTGCATGTTGGTGCATCTCTCCATCTGTGCACAGGGGAAGGATTTCATGAAGCCTCTATAAATATAAGATTTGGGGGAAAATATTATTTATGGAACACATTTTATATAAATGTTTGAAGTGTTTGTGCCCTTTGCATTGTGGAAAAATGACTAGGATCAATTTAGATCTGTTTAAATGAGAGATTTATTGCTGATGATGCAAGATGTGCACTCTGGTTGATGAAAATTTAAACACACATCCAGTGAATGTGGAAAAGATGGAATCAGGTGATCAATCTTTTACATTTAGGATGAGAAGAAATTCATCTAACCTTTAGATATGAACTCATATGGGAAAAATAAGAGATGATTCTAGATGAAGTACTGGGACAACATATGTTTAAAAATATTTTTTTATGTTTGACTTACCTTCAGGATCTTGTATTTTCACTAAATAAATAAATGTATGTGTGTGTGTTTTTGTTAGCTCACAACAGTTAGCTCTTTTGTGAGCTAACAGAACCTCCTTAACATTTAAAATCAGGACAATTGTTTTAATTTTTTTAATTAGCTTCAACACCTGAAGATGGATGTTTTTAAAATAAACCTAGCAATTATTTCTGATTAATTTCATAATTGCCATTTTTAAAACTAATGTCAAGTTGTTAGAAATTGGTTCCATTATGAAAGAAATGAACAAAAAAAGTCATATTTTATAGTTTTTCATCAAGTCATTTTATAGGATTACTGAATGCCAAAGCTATGAATTATGTGTGTTAGATACAAAGCACAGCACAAAGATACTTCTGCCCTGCACTGATTCAACCATAAACTTTTACTCTCTCCTTGTCAAGAACACTGGATTATAAATTGAATACATGTAATGCTAGACACAGACCTTATGTAAATACTTTAAAAGATGGTCACTCTCTGCTGGAGCTTCAGTTTGATGTGTACTCAGGCAATGTAAATTCTGATTAATAATGCAGAGTTGTTCTTAATTTACCATGCTGTCACATGTTAACATATAGGGTGAATTGTAGTCACATGCAGCCAGACCTTTCACAACAGCATCGCTGTAGCTCATTTTAACATTTACTACAGCCAATCAGATTAGAGCTTACTAGATCAAGAAAGCACTTTCCATTTTTGTTGTTGTTATGCATTAGATGGTACATAAACAGACTATGGGTGGTCTGTGGAATTGAGGCCACTGTCAAAATGTGACCCAGTTTACCTGACTTCACCCTAGTTTTGTTTATTTTTAAAAGTAGCTCTGCATCCTAAAACTGACTTTCAAAGTTTCATCACAAAATGAGGTGCTATTGGAAAAGTTTGTATGTTGAGAAAATGAGAGTGAATGTGCAGAAACAGCCTCTTTCTATCCTCCCAGGTCCAGCATGCAATTCACCCATGCCCCGCCGCCGGTATTGAATGAGATTGCTCAGCACTCCACTGTTCTCTAGCTGACTCAAGGCTAACGGTGATGGACAAACCCTGAGAGACTGGGGCCAAATGCACACAAATATAGCTGTGGAGTGAATGAAAATTGCATTGATTGCTTTTCAATGCATTGTCAGTGTCGCTTTTGTTGACTGTCGGATCAATTCCATTTGTGACTGTGCTTGTCATTCAGGACACATCCTTTGTTTTAGTGCATATATGTGTACATTTATAATTTACAGGCTTTCTCTTCCAGGAAAATTAATGAAAAAAAAAATATCACAAGATGTTATCTTGTACTGCACTTTCTCCAGTGAGAATGCCCTTCCCCTTATTTTATAAATACCACCTGCCTCCGACTAACAAATCATGGTTTTCCAGTGTCCTCAGTCGTGATAATGGCGGTCCTTTTTTTTTTTTTTTTTTTTTTAATACTGTATGTGGCTGGAATTTATTAATTTGAAGTGTCTTCATAGGTTTTGTCCATAGTACAAGCTGTGTTTAGTTACTGTTATGCTTTGACAGGAACAAAAGGTTTTATATATATATATATATATAAATCCCTTTGTGAAAAGAGTACTTATTACAGAAATATTAAAATAATATACTTAAATGCAAGCAAAATGTATAGTATACACTTAATTAATTGAAATGTGCCTTATGCCACTTTATCTATTTTTTATTATTATTATTATTATTTTTTTTTACATGTCCTTATTTGTATATTTGTAATAGTTGCATTTGTGTATGTATGTGTGTATGTATGGGTGTGTATATGTATATGTATATATATATATATATTTGATTTGTACATATCTGTATTTTTGCGTTCTACTGTTAGTGTTTAGTGTTTAGTGTTATCTGTATGCACCAGGGAGTAAGAGAGTAACGCAATTTCAATTCTCTGTATGTATGTACGGTACATGTGGCAGAATTGACAATAAAGCAGACTTTGACTTTTTGACTTTGAAATTGAACTAAAATGTATTATTAGAGTGTATTGTCTGACCCACTTAAGTAGGACTTAAGTACATCTTTATTTGTAATTTCATAACTCAGATGTCTTCAAAATATTGTTAAAGTGCAATTAGTTGTAAAGATGAATTTGAATTTTTTCAGTTTTTTTCACAAAGATATTGTTTCAAAAGGCAATTTGCCAACAGGGGGGGGGGGGGGGGCACACCATGGGGTCTTTTAAGACAGTAAAGATTAATAGAACTGGTAGGTTGACAGCAAGCCTAAATAATGTATTTGCTATAAATAAGCAGGTTTGCTTTGGCTTTGTGCTAATGCACTCAGCTACTTCTCTTGGAAGAGACTTATTTAGTTTTGCTGCAAATTGCTTCAGAAACTAAGCAAGAAATTACTGAAGACATACATTGCCCCAATTAGAATATTCAGAATGATTTAAACGGTGCTTTTTGCCATTTCAGCTGCACTGCGGAATTTTTTACTGTCGTAGTTTTTTTGATTTACCACCATAGCTGCTATAATGAATTGCACAATTATACATACAATCGAGTGAGCAGACAAACAGAAATCACACCAAATGTTCCTTCATATGTTCTAGTTTAGATTCATATCTAGATTTGCTTTTCTCCTCAGCACTATTTCTACGTTAAGGTGAATTATTGAGGTAATTATTAAGGTAAATGACCATAACTACTTTGTTTCCCTGCTTTAGCAAAACTAAGATTCAGTTTTCAAAGCAGTATTGTGAGGAAGACATATGATGGATTCTGTGGTCAACCAATCACTACTGAATTCATTGATGCTTTCCATGAATGTTGACACTAATTATTTTTTAAATGTTATTACAAGCTGTTTTTCTCAAGTAAGGTGAATATGAATTGAATATGCTGAAGGTAGTCATCTTATATTGCAGAGTGCTGAGAAGACGGCATGATCAAATGCGTGTGTTTTCATCTTATTGCTCTCATTACTAAGTCCCTCTCATCCGAATCATTGCCCATAACTATTCATGAAAATACTGGATGAAAATCGTATTGTGAAGGACACAGCAATAACTACCTGAGCCACTGAATGAGAATTATTCAAATTATTGAAACCAATAACATGAGCCTTGTGTCTAAAAATAATTAATTAAATGGAATAATTAGGTGAAACACTGAGGAAATACCAAATCAGTGTCAAGATTATGTCGATAGATAGTGAATTATTTAAAACAAAGCCACATTGCTACTTTGGTCCATGACTGATATAGTGTCTAAAGACAATGCACAGACTTCAAGATTAAGAATTATACAAGATGCACAATATGAAGCACTGTGTAGTCTTGGGAAATTAAGTCTTAGGAACAGAAACTGAACTCAGGCATAGACTCGGAGGCTCAATAGGGCACACTAATTTCATTTTCCCTGAAATTGTCCTTCACCACTCCATCAGGCCCTCAAAGCTGTTTAAAACTTCTTAACTCTTAGAGAGGAATGTCCTTGAGATAATACATCTCGTGTTCAGAAGTGTGTGTGTGTATATATATATATATATGCTATGATAATAATCAGTATTTATCATTTTGCTAACATTTATATTGTACAAATTTAGTGTCTAAATGCAAAATATAGACAATATCCACAATTTCACCAAGATCTTCTCTCAGCAGATTGCATTATTCTGTCAAATGGTTCAAAAGGAGTAAGACACAATATCATTAAAAAGTAGCGCTGTGTTCTAATCCTAATCCGCTCAATAGTAATCAGTGAGGTGGAGCATGTTTGAGCTAAGAAGCTTGTCTTGAAAAAGAAGAGCACAAGAATTAAATGCAAAAAACAGATTAGATTAGGACATGATTTGAAATCGTCTCGAGATTTGAATCAAATAGCAAGTCATCTTTGGACATGCAAGTGTTTTTTGTTTATTGTAAATGTGACTGAATGCTAAAAAATATTTGATCAGATTAAAGATTTTCTCACTTAAACCCATGTGAATATTTTTTATCACTGTCTAATCCATGCTTGGATCCACTCTGGGTTTTGCAGGAAATACACTGAACTTCAATCCTGAAATAATTAACTTTAACAGAGTAGGTTAAAACAGAGTAGGTCAGACAAAACTGACAAGGTAGTTGTGGCCTAATGGTTAGAGAGTCGGACTTGTAACTCAAAGGTTGTGGGTTTGAGTCTCAGTTACCAGCAGAAATTGTAGGTGGGGGGAGTGAATGACCAGCGCCCACTTCCACCTTCAATAGCTCGACTGAGGTGAGACCCTTGAGCAAAGCACCGAACCCCCAACTGCTCCCTGGGTGCTGCAGAAAAATGGCTGCCCACTGCCCACCGGGTGTGTTCACGGTGTGTGTGTTTACTACTCACTGCTGTGTGTGTGCATGCACTTGGATGAGTGAAATGCAGAGCACACATTTGACCACACTTTCCAAATCTATCTATCTATTTATTTATTTATTATTTTATGTTATTTTATTTTAAGTGAAATTTATTTGGTTATTAGCAATAGACAATTACTAGGGGTGGGCAAAATGACCAAAATCCTATATCACAATATGAGTGTTTTTGTTTCACAATAATGATTTATCTTAATATATTTATTTTTGAAATAAGGTTTTTGCATTGCTATAAATTTAAATGAATACAAATTCTTGTGAAAATGAATTAATCAAATGTAAATATAGCATTATGCTGCTATCACTTTAAGATCTAATGGATGCAATACCTTTGTGAAAAAGAAATGTACTATAATGTGCACTTGTCTTAAAAGTATATTTAAAAAAAAAAAAAAACTGGACTTCCAGATAATGAAACATAATATTAATTATAGCCACAAGCGATAAACATCTGGGTCCAAGCACCAAAGGCCCATGTGGATGATTAGCGACACATTAAAAATGTATTTTATGATCTCATGATATTTTATGATTATGTTTTTGTAACAAAGTCCATCTTGAATCTTCATTGATAGTTATGATTTGATGAAACAGTTTACAACAACCCAGGGGTGTCAAAAAGAGGCAACTGAAAAAACAATCCCTCTTACAAACAGAAAAAAAAATTCAAAAAAGTATTTCAAGTAAAAAATATTTACTCTTCTTAAAGGGGTCATCGGATGCCCATTTTGCACAAGTTGATATGATTCTTTAGGGTCTTAATGAAAAGTCTATAACATACTTTGGTTAAACTTTCTCAATGGTAGTGTAAAAAACACCCTTGTTACCCTGTTAAAGTCAGCTCTGTTTTCAGCAAGCTGTTTTTTAGTCCATGTCGCTTTAAATGCTAATGATCTCTGCTAACCCCACCCCTCTCTTCCGTGGGGTGACGAGCAGACTGTAAACTTCAGCCGCGAAACTGGCTAAGTAGCACATTATTAGGATTTGCAAAGATTCATAAAAAAACCTTATACTCACTTCTTCTGTAGATGAAGCTGGATCATGAATGATTTGCGCGAACATAGATGCATTTAGGCAGATCAGGATCGGCACATTCCCTTCAAAAACGAAAGTAAAGTTAATCCTCTGCGTCTTCAGTGGCTCAGATGTTGGGAGTAAATGACGACTGCTATATTCATTATTTCATCCAACAACAAAACACCTCAATTGCTTAATCGGAGACATTATGTCTTCCCCTGCACCGGAGTTGACACAATGGCGGACTGATGACCAGTGTTGGGAGTAACGCGTTACAAAAGTAATGCATTACAGTAACGGATTACTTTTTGATGTAACACACTAGTGTAAGGCATTACTAATCAATTTGCAGTAATATTTTACTCGGTACATGTTCAGTAACGCTTGTGTTACAACACACTTTTAGCCCAAAATGTAATTGTTCAAAGAAAAAAAAAACAACAAGACCGCGAGACAATGCCGCAAGTAAGTTCTATTTCCTGTTCGTGGTCAGTCAATAGCTGCGTGTGGTGTCCAAGTTTGTAAATAAATACTAAACAATGACAGCTTCTGATATATTTGTTTAGTGATTTATTTCATTAATCTCCCTCTGGCTGGTGGAACTTTGTATTGTGTGACGTAGTCCAGTGAAGGCGTGTTTAGGGCGGGTTTTACAGGAGTGCCGCGAGGCCGACAGTGGAAATAGCATGATTTTGCATGAAGCATGATTTCTGCCTCTGTGCTCGAGGTCTGAGGCTATTAGCCCTGCCCGGTTCGCACTGGCCAGTGGAAAAGCGGCTAATGGGTGAAGATGACAGAAGACTGTATATTCGCGAGATGCCTGGATAGCCCACAGTCATTATGCTCTGCAGTACATTTTGTCATTTTAGAATGTTAAGTTCTACTTCTGTAGTTATTTTGGTGAAAGTAACTCAAAAGTAATACAGGAGTCATGTAACGCATTATAATTCTGAGACAGTAATATTGTAAGGTAAGGAATTACTTTTAAATAAATAGTAACAAGTAATCTATAATGTATTACAGTTTGGAAGTAACTTGCATAACACTGCTGATGACAGCTCACAGGGCGGGTCTAAGGTAAGACGGCCTTGTCAATCAACTATCGTGGGAGCGGTCTGTGCAGAACTACGTCATTCTGACAGGAATCTCAGAAGAGCCTGATTTAAGAAACGGGCAGAGGTGGAAAGTAACAAATTACATTTACTCGCGTTACTGTAATTGAGTAGCTTTTTTGTGTACTTCTACTTTTTAAAGTAATTTTTTAAATCTGTAATTTTACTTTTACTTAAGTATATATTTTTAGAAGTATTGTACTTCGCTACATTTTAAAACACCTCAATTACTGAGTAAAAAAAAAAAAATCGCTCCCTGGTAACTACTGCAGTAGATAATGGGCAGGAGAACAAACTGGCGCTAAAATCACAAGAAAGATGCAGACGGACAAGACAGGCGTTATGGTGCAGACCCAGCTGAAAATGAAACCCCGTCGTATTCTGCTAAAGCTGAACTCGAAGGAAATTAAGTGAACCCCTGGCCATATTTATGGTCTATTATGCAGTGTAAGCTGTGTTTGCCTAGAGAGACCAAACTAGCAGCTTATAAAATCTGGACATCAACCCTTCGCGAGCATGTAGAGGCATTACCGCGGGAAGTAGGGCTGCTGAGGGTGCTGCAGCACCCCCTGGCGTGTAGCCCAAGAATAAATGGGGGTGCTGGGGGTGCGGTGTTAAAAAATAAATAAATGAAAATGTTGTAACAGAAAATAAATAAAACTCCTGTTATTAATTTGTATATTCATTCAAATTAATGGGAAAAAAAGAAGCCTAAGCCTAATAAGCAACAGTAAAACATGAATTAATTTGAATCAAATTGATTGTGAAAGACGTTTTAACTTAAACTGACTTTTAGGAAGTTGTTTGTTGCCATGACTTTTTGATCATATTATTTCCTGCACCATACCCAAATCAAGAATTAATGACCATTTCTACAGCCATCACAAAGATACAGCAGAGAAAGATCGAGAGCGTCTATTTACCTCAGCAGCAACCAATCTCACATTCTCACATCTGCAGCTTATTTAGATCTTTAACGTTAGATCTTTCCTATTCTTGGAACAAAATTAATGCTTAGGTTGATTCAGTATTAGGCTACTCTTAATGAAAAAGAAAAACCCACACACAACATCAGCAATACAATGACAAAGTAGCTTATATTAAACATAAAACTTTTATTAACTGAATGAATAAGACATACCCGTGTTGTAACAAATAAATAAAAGGTTTTTTGATTTTCCCCTTACTTCAAACGAATGCTTAGTTTGGCTCATTATTAATATTATTATTATTAATAAAAAAGGCTATAGCCTACAATAAAACATTACAATGACAAATTCACTTAGGCCTATATTAAACTTTGAACTTTTATGAACAATATGAATAAGGGAAATATGTTTTACCCGCATTGTAACACAAATAAATAATAATCTTTGGATTTCCCCTTTCTTTAAAATGATCGTAGTTTGGGGTTCATTATTAGCCTATTAATTAAAACACATCAGCCATAAAATAGTACAATGGCAAATTCGCATAGGCCTATATTAAAAATCTAACTTTTATTAACAAAAATAACCCCCCCCCCAAAAAAAACTTTTATTTCTCAGCCCCCCCTGCGCAAAATACGTTCCCGCGGCTATGTGTAGAGGTAAGGTCAGAGGCGTCATGCCCATTCAAAGTGAGGGGGCACGTACCTCAGATTTTTGAGCCAAGTGGATTTTGAATGCAGCTTCCAAAAGACAAAAAATAGCCGCATAATATTTTCTATATTTGATACAATCACACAGGCGTGATTAGATCGTTCAGTGCGTCATATCATCTGCTGCTAAATTCAAATCTGTGTTTGCTGGCTGACGCTGAGCCAGATACAGACGCGTTTGTAGGTGCTGCATTATAACCAATCACACACGATGCTGTTGAGCTTATGATGACCAATCAGAGGCGTTCAGATGAGTCATCGCTAAAATGTCGGTGTATTCTTCACTTGCTCGCTGACTGCATACCTCTTTCTGGCGAATTCTTTCATTAGAAACAGCAAAGTGCAGATGTGTGTATGAATCTGTAAGTAAGATATTCATTTAATAGTGCAAACAGCTTCAGTGATTTTAATGGGAGTTTTTGAGAGTGCTTGAACTCTAGACTGTCAGTGAAAATGTTCTTTGATAATGCAATTGTTCTTTGCTCTCTTTCTGTACAATGAAAGTGTTATGAAAAGTAGCCTAACTTACAAAGTTTTTAATATTCACATTAAATATAAAGTCAGTCGTATTAAAAATAGGCCTATGTTATGGCATGACACCCATATCTGTTACTTAAGTAAAAAGACAGGTTTTTATGCATAGACAATCGAGATTTTCATGATATAGTTAATGTGTTTGGGAATGTTTTGAATAACAACCCCCCGAAAATGTATATATTTATATCATTTCATATAGTAAATCAATATCACACGAAGAGTGCCATTTTTTCCTGCAAAAATCAGCATGATTACTTAGAGATTTTTTTACAACAGTTCAATAAACAAGAAGTTAATTAAGAGACTTGGGTTTTAGATGCCATATTCCATTTTAAAAAAAGGGAGTTTTTGCTCTATTTGATGGCGTTTCGTTCCTGAATGAATCAACCGTTTAAATGATTCGGTTCAATCGCAATGACTCACTTATTAACAGTGACTTGCTGACACCTACTGCCGGTTTTATTATTTATCTTTTTATTTTATTATTTTATTTTATTTATTATTTCTTTATTTGTAACTGCAGGTTAAAACAACTAGTTTGAGATTAATAGGCCTATCCCAGGGGTGTCAAACTCAGTTCCTGGAGGCCGCAGCCCTGCAGAGTTTAGTTCCAACACACATACCCTGTAGTTTTCAAATAAGCCTAAATGATTATATTAGCTGGATTAGATGTGTTTAATTAGGGTTATATCTAAACTTGCAGGGCTGTGGCCCTCCAGGAACTGAGTTTGACATGCTTGGTCTATACCAGTTTTGCCTCCCTCCCACTGTTAAAATGTAACTAAGTAATTTTTACTCTGAGTAAATTTTAAAAGAGCTACTTTTTACTTGAGTAGATTTTTAGACTGGTACTTTTACTTGTACTTAAGTAAAATTTCATTAATGTAATGGTACTTTTACTTGAGTAGAATATTTTCGTACTCTTTCCACCTCTGGAAACGGGAATTTAAAATAGGGATTAAAAAAAAAAAAAACACTGGGTGGATTTTTATCATTATAGTATGGATGTGTACACACACTTCCAACACACATTTATGTTCAAACAACATGTAAAGTGAATTTTGCATCCAATGACCCCTTTAAAGGCACAATATGTAAGTTTTCGCAACTAGAGGTCGCATTTTCAAAACAACAACAAAGGCGAAGCTTGATGATGCTATCAAGGAGGATGTTAACGGATGAGGTAATTAATTATTTTTTTTTTATTACCTGTACCTTCCACAGTTATTTAAACAGTGAATAAATTATACAGAGAAAGCAAGCAAAGAACATTTACATTGTCAAAGAACATTATTACTGACTTTGGTCTAGCGCGAGTTTAAAGGGGTCCTATTATGCTTTTTCACTTGTTGAATTTTAGTCAGCGTGTAGTCTGTTTGTTTGGACATAAAAAGATCTACAAAGTTACAAATCTCAAAGTCCACTCCAAAGGGAGATATTTCACTTTTAAAAAAATCCCTTTTCAAGAACTACCACGAACGGCTCGTTTGGACTACAAAGTTGTTTTCCTGTATTTGTGATATCACAAAAATAAATCTGCCTACGGAAATTTGAATGGTTGGGGGGACGGGGGGACGCTTGGTTGAGCATTGCACGTTTCAAAATCGAAACCCGTTGCGGGTGTTTTTATATCACTATATTTCTGATGGAAACCAACTGTTTTCAGAAAATTTTGGATGTCATTTTCATTTCATCTTGCATGTAATGTCTGATAAAGCAGCGTTTGTGAGCGGAGCTCTGTTTTGTGTACAGTGTTACCGGGGAAACCTTGCTCTCTACCACTCCAACAGCGCCTCCCGCTGGCAGATAATTAATTTGCATATATATGCCTCTACAAATAGTGTAAATCTGTGGGACTATGGTATAAATAAATTCAACTGTATAATAGTTTCACTGCAATTCATATTATAATGTTACAACCCCAAATCAGAAAAAGTTGGGACAGTATGGAAAATGCAAATAAAAAAAGAAAGTAGTGATTTCTAAATTTACTTTGACTTGTATTTCATTGCAGACAATATGAACACAAAATATTTCATGTTTTGTCTGGTCAACTTCATGTCATTTGTAAATATACATCCTTTCCTGTCATTCAGACCTGCAACACATTCCAAAAAAAGTTGGGACAGGAGCAATTTAGGGCTAGTAATGAGGTAAATTGGTTAAATAATGATGTGATTTGAAACAGGTGATGTCAACAGGTGATTGTAATTATGATTTGGTACAAAAGCAGCATCCAAGAAAGGTCTAGTCCTTTAGGAGCAAAGATGGGCCGAGGATCGCCAGTTTGCCAACAAATATGTGAGAAAATTATTGAAATGTTTAAAAACAATGTTCCTCAAAGAAAGATAGGAAGAGATTTGGATATTTAACCTTCAACAGTGCATAACATAATTAAAAGATTCAAGGAATCTGGAGGAATTTCAGTGCGTAAAGGACAAGGGCGCAAGCCTAAGCTGAACAACCGTGATCTCCGATCCCTCAGGCGGCACTGCATCAAGAATCGTCATTCATCTATAAGCGATATCACCACATGGGCTCAGGACTACTTTGGCAAACCTTTGTCAAGTACCACAATAAGTAGTTACATCCACAAATGCCAGTTAAAACTGTACTGTGCCAAAAGGAAGCCCTATGTTAACAGTGTCCAGAAGCGCCGTCGACTTCTCTGGGCTCGGAGGCATCTGGGATGGACCATCACACAGTGGAAACGTGTACTGTGGTCAGATGAATCAGTATTTCAGGTATTTTTTGGGAGGAATGGACGCCGTGTGCTCCGGACCAAAGAAGAAAAGGATCATCCAGACTGTTACCAGCAACAAGTCCAAAAGCCAGCGTCTGTCATGGTATGGGGTTGTGTCAGTGCCCTTGGCAAAGGTAACTTGCACTTCTGTGATGACACCATTAATGCTGAAAAGTACATAGAGATTTTGGAGCACAATATGCTGCCTTCAAGAAGACATCTTTTCCAGGGACGTCCATGCATATTTCAACAAGACAATGCAAAACCACATTCTGCACACATTACAAAGTCCTGGCTGCGGAGGAAGAGGGTACGGGTACTTGACTGGCCTGCCTGCAGTCCCGACCTGTCTCCAATAGAGAATGTGTGGCGCATTTTGAAGCGCAAAATGCGACAACGAAGACCCCGTACTGTTGCCCACCTTAAGACTTGTTTGCAGGAAGAATGGGACAAAATTACACCTGAAACACTTCATCACTTGGTGTCTTCAGTCCCTAAACGTCTTTTAAGTGTTGTGAAAAGGAATGGCAACATTACAAAGTGGTAAATGCTTTACTGTCCCAACTTTTTTTGGAATGTGTTGCAGGTCTGAATGACAGGAAAGGATGTATATTTACAAATGACATGAAGTCGACAAGACAAAACATGAAATATTTTGTGTTCATATTGTCTGCAATGAAATACAAGTCAAAGTAAATTTAGAAATCACTACTTTCTTTTTTTATTTGCGTTTTCCATACTGTCCCAACTTTTTCTGATTTGGGTTGTAGAATTAAAGAACAATAAACATAATACATATTACCATTGCACTTATCTGTACATAGTCAATGCAGTTATTTTTAAGCTGTTGTTGACATCCTATCTAAAACGTGATTTAGCCCCCCAAAAAAACAAAAAACAACAATAACGTTACCACTTTAATATGTCTTGCAATATCCGTGCGTGCAAAGTTTCTGCGCAACCCTCTTGTTCAATATTCTCGGGGTCTGAATTAATATAGCAATATTGACAAACGCTGTTTTGGCAAGGGGCGGGGCAGTACTGAAACACCGTCTAAGCAGTTCGCCAATCACAACGCACTGGGACAGCTAACCAATCACAACACAGTGAGTTTTTCAGAAGGCGTGCCTTCATCAAACTCGGAACTAATCGATCCGTTTGTGCCAGGCTGGGAAGAAAGGTATTGCATTAATGTAAATTATGTGAAAAAATAATGCGATTTTCGAACCACCAAGCATGAGAGCATGTTCTAGTACACCCCCAAAACAAAATCAAGACTTTGTAAAAGAGCATAATAGGACCCCTTTAAGTACTCTCAAAAAACTCCCCTTATAATCAGTAAAGCGGTCTATACACGGTTTGAATGAATCTCTTACATCATACGTACATCTGCACTTTCTTGTTTATTTTGAGAGAATTCGCGTGAGATTCAGTCAGCGAGTGCATGCAGTGAACAAAAAACACTCATCTGAACGACTCTGATTGGTCATTGCATTCATAAGCTCAACAGACTCGTGTGTCATTGGTTATAATGCGCAACACTGTAAAAACGCTTTAAAAAATATCATGGTGCAACATTGAGCAGATCTAAATTCATGCTGTGGTCAACATTTTCATTTTCAATTTATTCGCGACAGCCGTAATGGATTTAGTTTAACCAAAGACTATAACTCTACCGCCGTATTTGTGTCCATGTGTTGCCATAGTTTCTAAAAGCTGAAACTGAGGATATGCGGATATTACGTCATTGATAGGCGACAATGACCAGGAACGAGTCATTATTTAAAATTGCAATTTCTATGGATTTACTTTTGGGAGCAAGTATACAAATGTATGAAATATATCACACGGTGCAAGTAGTTTTTGGATATTTCATTAAGAAAATCTTACATATTGTGCCTTTAATCTCGTAAGATAAGCGACCATTGGATATGTGCAGAGGTGGTCAGTAACGAAGTAAAACTTCTTCGTTACTGTACTTAAGTAAATTTTTCAAGTATCTGTACTTTACTGGAGTAGTTTTATTTTGAGCAACTTTTACTTTTACTTCACTAAATTCCAAAGCATAAGATCGTACTTTTTACTTCACTACATTTCATAAAACATATCGTTACTCCTTATAATACATCACGTGCTCCGAGACGCAGAAGCAGTGTGTGATTCATGAACTAACTGATTCTTTTCAATGAACCTGTTAAATCGGTTCGCAAATCGCAACAAACGATTCATTCACGAATTGGAATGATCCGATTGCAGCTGTTCTCGAGTCGAAAACTCACTGATTCAAATGATCCGTTTAGAGCGAGTCTTCAGTGAAATGAACTCACAAGTAAAGAACCGGGAGATCATGTGAGCGTGAGCGCGCAACTGATGCTGCAAAAAGTAATGTCGAATTTTAGGATTAATTATTGTAACGTTAACTGAAAATCATATTTAGGTCAAAACTGTCAGTTGTTTGTGAACTAAATCTGCTGTAAAGGGTGATCTATTTAAGCCCTCTGAAATGCTTGAATGCAGACAGATCAATGTCAGTGTCTATGTTTTAGGTCAAAAAACAAAACATTAAAATAACACAGGTTAAATAAAATAACTCATGCACGTTCATATTCCCCGCTGCTGTAATGTTAGCAGTTTTATTAAAATACTACGCATTTAGCCCAATGTGACGTCTGTTTTATATTGTTTATCAACAGTATACATTTTTATATTGTTTGGATCAACTAGCCGAGTAAGTTAGACAGATATGAATGTTTATTCATAACCATACTGAAAATAAGTAAATATTGTTAGCTGATGCTAACTGTCTAGCTAACAAGCTTGCTGGTGCTAAGTTGAGGAAATTTTTAGATATAAAGTCCAAATATTTTTATTCAACCACCTAGATAGATTACATCTGAGGTAAAAAGAAAGCATGTGATGTTCAGAACATAACTACAGTAATTATCAAAGTGGGAAGTGATGCCCTCTGGGGGCATTTGGCCAGGAGTGTTTTTACACCACAGACAAGGTTTGAGAAGAAAAAAAGCATTATGAAAATATAATTATATTTTCCTTAAAATGTTCTTCCTAACTTCAGGCCTTATTCTCATGTCATATATAACTGTGACGTTCTGCAAAACAAGTTTTAAAACATTTTTTTTTAACTGGTGAAAATTAGATGGTCAAATCTGTTCTCTCTCAGGTACATCACAGTGTAAGCTTCACAGTGAACATTACTACATCACTCTCATCAACATAGTCCAAATCAACAACAAAATATATATCTTGACTCCATATAGTGGTTATTTTGGGAAAATCCCAGGTATTTTGAACAGTAGGATTATAAAAATATGTGCTAATGTAAAATTAAATAAAGTAGTCTATATAAAATTGTAAAATAAATCTATCTATCAGTACTTTTTTACTTAAGTACATAAAAAATATATATATATTCCCCACGACTGGGGAAGTCGTGGCCTAATGGTTAGAGAGTCGGACTTGTAATCGAAAGGTTGCGAGTTCGAGTCTCGGGCCGGCAGGAATTGTAGGTGGGGGGAGTGAATGTATAGCGCTCTCTCCACCCTCAATACCACGACTGAGGTGCCCTTGAGCAAGGCACCGAACCCCCAACTGCTCCCCGGGCGCCGCAGCATAAATGGATGCCCACTGCTCCGGGTGTGTGTTCACGGTGTGTGTGTGTGCACTTTAGATGGGTTAAATGCAGAGCACAAATTCCGAGTATGGGTCAACATAATTGGTCGTATGTCACGTCACTTTCACATGATGTGGACTATATTATACATTTAAATTTAGAAGAATCTCATGTCATAGGATATCATAGGACAATTTCAAATGAATATGACATTTTATTTCATACAAAACAAAGTGTCATTTCTGAGAAGTACATAAAAAGTAGACTAAAAGTATACTTTCCTATTTTTAGTTTAAAAGAAGTATACTAATAGCACACTTGAATAAACTTCTTTTTCGTAAGGGCAACTATAACGACATATAAATAATCCTGCCCACTCTAAAGCAGTACTAAACTGCAGTGGAAACGCAAACCGAGCCGAACTAAGCCGTGTCGTGCCGTGCCGTTCTGAGCCGAGTCGTACCACGCAGTGGAAAAGCGCCATTAGAGAACTGGTCCCCTGACTGAGTCTGGTTTCTCCCAAGGTTTTGTTTTCTCCATTTCTGTCATCTGATGGAATTTAGGTTCACATTCTGGTTTGTTTATTTGGGGTCTAAAAGACACTTAACAATAAGTAATTTATTTATATGAGTTAAATAATGACGCCATTGTATATTTAGAGCTGCTTTGCAGCAGAATTCTAATTGTCTCCAAAGTTGAGTTTCCATAATTGACTGTTATTTTCCCTTTTTATCACTGTGAAGCTGCTATGACGCAATTTGTATTGTATAAAGCTCTGTAGAATTAAAGCTGATTTGACTAGACTTGAAAAGCGACAAATACAATTATCTCTTCATTTTAACAAAGGCGTGTAATCGCATACAGTATTTAGGATTGGTGTTTTAAGAGTTAATCAATCTGTTGACCATTAATTTGTACTTGGAGAACAAAAGATGGAGAATACATGTGTGTCAAGAAGTGAAATATAATAAGTGTTCTTTTGTGACATCAGACTTTTTCTTTTTAGTTTTAATTGGAGCCTTATCTTAAGAGTTTAAAGGTGGTTCCCTAATGTGTGTGGAAGTTACCTCAAGTCCTGATACTTTGGGCTTTTTAACAGGTTTTTTTTTACATTCTAAAGTAAACTTTCAAATGAAATGTTATGTATGTTCCTTGAGAACAACCTCATTATAAATAAAAAAGTGAGTAAATAATGAAGTGACTAAATCCAATTACAAAGAAAACAAAGAAATATATTTTTTTCTAAGCATTTCTAACTGTAATGAGCCTTTAAATCGTGTATTTATAAGAAGGGCTTTAAAATAATATTTTATAGGGTACTATATCTCTTGTATTCCACGTCTCTGCTTCATTAAATATATCACTATTTCAGAAACAGCGTGTCTGTTAGAGGACATGATCCAGCTGATTTAGTCCCATGTTTTGTTTGCAGCTGGCAGTACCATCTCACATTTCTTTCTTCTGCTGTATGAGACCAAGCAGCCCTATATAAACTGATGAGGTTATTGATCACCAAGCAAGCATCCAGGAAATTGTGCGCAGAGACAGAGATGGTAAAGGGTGAAAAAGCTGAATCAGTAAGTAGTGCTTAACTGGTCTGGTCCCAGCTGACATAAGAAAATGGTGTGTATTGTGCAAACAGACCTCATTTGCTGTGGTAAAACACAAATATTACAACATCGCCATTCTGAAAATAAAGAGAGACACCACACATATGACACTAGTTTTATGTAATCAAGAGGATCGAGTGGTTTGTTTACATAGTGTCATGCAATTCAATACACCACTACAGTCAGAAATGACACTATTTGTCAGTGACCAATCTGTGCTCAAATCATGCTGTGGTCATAATACATATGTGCATTTGTCATCTTGCTTTTAAACTGACAAATATTTCAAAATGCCTTTTGTGCATTATGCTTGCCTGTATTGCGAACTATTTTGCCAGGTAACCCAGACAAAATGATATTAAATGACTGAATCAACCTGTTAGATTATTCTGACAATAGTCACGTCAGTAATATGCATATTAACATGAATTTAGTGTGGTAAAAGTAGCTTATTAACTTTTTTTGTGTAAAGTTACAGTTAATTTTAAAGACAACATAACACTTAAACAGATTGGTTAACAGTTTACATCCAGTTTACAGTTAACAGTTTACAGCCTACATCTTGCATAGATGGACGCTGCTGTGTTTTAGGTTAAAATTGCATAAATACTCTGTATATATATAAAAAATCTGTAATAACATACAAAGCAATCGTGATCACATAATAAAAACTCACATTTGTGTGGTGCGACATCGGATCCAATATAGTCAGCACAGCATCCAATTTTAATTTATTTTTTTCTGAAAATCCTGCGCCGAATTGCGCTTTGTTTGTAAATTAATTTGTGGTAAAATGTAGTGAACAAAGGACCAAGATCTTACTGATGTGGTCTGGATCTTCATTAAAAATAAAGTTCATCAATTGAAGTTTGTTTGGTGTCTGCGTAGACCTGTGTTTTCTGTTCTTGTCATTTAGGCCTACCTACGCGCGTGAATCAGTGAGTGGGGCTAAACAGGCAGCGATGTAGAAGCAGGTGTTGATCTTCTTCTGTGGAGGCGGTGTTTAGACACACAATTACATTATAAAATGGCACATTCCCCAACCTTTCGTTTTGGCTGATTGGCTACAGTGTAAGCTGTTTTTAGACTAACGAGAACGTTTTGAGATCTGAAACTAACAGAATGTTTTTTATAGCACAATGACCTCTTATATACATCAAAAGATCAAGGGAATTTTGATTTCTCAGTTCATGACCCTGAACCTAAAACGACCATGAAGATGACAACTTTCTGTAATCAACATTAAGCAAAAATGCTGTCAAATTAGTTTGAAGGGATAGTTCACCCAAAAGTGAAAATTTGTCATTGTTTTCACACTCTTGTGTCATTCCAAACCCACAAGACCTCCATTCATCTTTGAAACTTCTGTCTCTCCATTGAAAGTCAATTTCACCAAAGCAATAATGTCACTTCAAAAAACTTGGATTAAACCGATCATTTCACTTTTATGATGTCATTATGAACTATTTGAAGCTTGAAAGATTTAGTTGAATGGCCTTTCAGTAAATAGAGAGAGACAAAATTTCTCTCAGCTTTCATTAAAAATATCTTTATTTGTGTTTTGAAGTTCTTATGAAAGTCTTATGGGTTTGCAATGACATGACGGTGCACTAATAGTATGATACTGTACAGTAATGATAATTCAGAAGTGGGTGTTACATTTTGATATTTACAGTATATGGTTACATTTTGGTTTTAATGTATATGGCTATAGCTACACTGAAACTATATTGGAGTGAATAATGACAAAAGGAAGTGACGTTTTGTTCAATGCAGTCTTCCAAATATGGTAACAGATAAAAAGTTTCCTTTAACTGCAGAGCTGGGGCCTCATTTATAAAGCGTGCGTATGCTCAGATTTGATCTTACAGTGTGCGTACGCTTAAATCCACGCCAACGTTCATATTTATAAAAACGGTCTTTGACGTGGAAAAGTGCTTAGTGTCACATCAGGGTCTGAGCAGACGTACACACTCTTTATTGTCGGAGTATTGCAGGTTTTTTTAAATATAAGCTGTTCTTGCAGCTCGCTGTTCTAAATTATGATGATTGGTGATCTTTTATATGTTAATTATATTAATTAGGAGTCGTTTACAAGGCAAAGAGCTGAAACCATTAAGTTGTTCAAGTTCAAGATCATTTGCGATTCATAGATTTCACATCTCATTCTTTGAATCTCACGTACGCATATCTTAGAAATAATCTTAAAATCAAATTTAGTATGGTTTCTGCGCAACATTTTATAAATGAGGCCCCTGGAGAGATCCCAATGTCAATATTTTCCTGGATATCTCACAAACAAAATCTGGAAACTTTTACTTCCACCGCCCAGGACTCCTGCCCAAACAGATAGTTATCCTTCCCTCACTTGAAATTCATAATCTCTCTTTTCCTGCTCTTTTCACATCATTAAAAAGAGAACTCTATAATTATAACTTTCCAAACGGGCAAAGAATGACACAAAAGACACTGTCAAACATTTCTGGGCTATGGATTTTGTCCAGCAATAAAGCTTTCCCTGAATGTTGAATGGTATTTGTATACCCAATGCACTGTCCTGCAATTTAGTCGTAATTAATATAACTAAGGATATAATTCCCATCTTCTGTGTATCTTTCCTGAAGATGACAGTGCGTTCTGTTTACATTGACGACTACTAAAAGCAACATCCTGTTTTTTGTTGTTAACAAGGCCAAGAGAGTGGGTTTAAGAGCATTGGAGGTTAAAAAGGGCTCTCAGCCAAGTTGTCTTATTAGTGTAGGTAGACCTTTCTTCCTGAAGTCTTATCTGGGGACTTGAGTCCCAGCTTCAAAATGATACAGCAGAATTCTGTCTTTGGTTTTAGGCCAAAGCAAAGGAACAAAATGTGAGCAGCAGCAATTGCTCCAGGGCATCCCAGCATGACAGAGGAGAGAAAGCCATTTTTATAACATAATTAATGTATAGATGCATGCTTTGAACTGCATGCTTTAAGCTTAAACCATTATGATTCATTCATCAACCTCAATTTCTAGAAGTCATCCAATTTCCACAACAGACACAAAGAGAAACGGTCTCTTAAACAGTACTTGTGCTTTTGAATAATTGTATTCATTTCCATTCACCACAGCAAGTTGTGACAACAAACCAGCCCACGTTTGGTCTTTGTTCAGTGCGTCAACTCTCGCAATGCTGTAATTAGTTCGAAATGGAGCCAGGAAGTCCATTTACAGCATATGGGAAATAATTGGTGGTGGTTATATTCCCTTGGGATCCTGTCTTTGATTATTCAGGGGGAAGATGAGCTCACTAAATGAAGTGCCAAGGAGCACAAGACTCAAATCACCTGGCTGCTTCAGTATGGCACCTCTTATTCTTCTCCCTGACAGAAAAATCTATGACTGGTCACCACAAAACGATGTAATTTACGTCTCTTTTCAGCTCAGGGAGCCCGATACAAAATCGCTATAATTGGGTTACTTTCCAAGTGTCATACATTGAGGGTGTGGAGAGAACATTGACTGGAGGGTTTATCTGACTTAGGGATACATTGTTAGCAAACCCTGAATCGTTGCTGCAGGATTCCATTTATGCATTAAAAAGAGATGGCAATATATATTTAATTTACTGTATAATATATAATACTAGTACTACTTTGAACAACACTGACTTTTTTAAACACAATTTTAGATTTTTCTCAGAATTTTAAGCTTATCTAAGTATGTAATATAGGACTACACATTATATGAAAGTCATAATTAGATGGTTATTAGCTCAAAACAACTCATAAAATATAATATGTAAATGTACAGACATGTAAAATTATATTTAAAAAGTTACAAAGAAACATACCCACCAAGAATTTATTTGATCAAAAACAAGAGGGAAAAAAAATCTAATATTTATACAATTGAAAATAACTGTTTTAATATTCTGCAAAATGCAATGTATTCCTGTGATGCATCATTACTCCAGTCTTTAGAATAACATGATCCTTCAGAAATCATTCTAATATGCTGATTTGGTGATCAAGAAATGTATTATTATTATTATTTGTTCTTTCTTATTATCTTATTGAAAGTAGGGATGTGCGCTACGACTAATTTGACTGTCGTTTAAACGGAAGTTTTGAATCCGACTAGTCGACTAGTCTAAAAGCTAGAAACCCCCCAAAATGGCAAAAGAAAAAAAAAAAACTGTGCGTGTGTCTATATAACAGCATACAGTTGAAATATTTAATCTTTGAATCACACTGTCAAATCCCTCAATGAATTCTGCTAAAAATAGGTCACGATTATGCCGTATGCTTGCCTCGCGTTATCATCATTTAATTTTAGGCGGTCGTTAAACAGAAAAAAAGGAAGAGCATACACTCTTCATAAACCAGTGCATAGCTTATTTATTCAGATCGGCTGGAGCAAGGCAGAAATGGAAAATCAATTAATAGACTGACAGAATTCTTCATTTTCATATAATGTTAGCCAACATATTAAAACAAAAGTAAAAAAACAATAGGAAAGTTTATCAAGGAATAGCATTAAAACGGCTTTTAAAAATGTACTTCATGTTGGCTATATTGTCTAAAAACAAAACAAAGCTCGTTTTACTTACTCAGACCGTGCACATTTGCTCAGTGAATTTAACGTTAACGTGGTCTGGCGAAAGACGGGACTAGAGGCGATTCTGCACTTGAAAAAAAAAAAACGCGCTCGGCAGGAACTGAAGTCACAGGCACACAGAGAAATAACTACAAGCAAGCAGAGTTTCGAAAAGAGCCTGGAAATCCCGCACCACCACCGAAGTGGGTCTTCGTTTAGAGGAATAGAAAGCGCGGATAGGATCGCGGACCGCAGCGGCAGGTTGTAGTGTATGACATGATTGACATTTGGCTTTGGCTAGCCTCCAAGCTAACGCATACGTGCCTGTATTGAATATGATTACGCATAGCTCCAATAAAGTTATTGTAAGCCAATTTGACATTACACCGTTTAGAAAAAACGTTTCCATTTCCTTCTAATTCAAAATAATCCCAGACCTTGCTGGTCTTTCGCGTGGAGCTTGCCGCAACTGACATGAAGAAAACGCATGTGAGGTAAAATTATAGTTCCCGCCCAGATACGCTTTTAAAAATAATTATATATTTAAATATTTTGATATGTATTCTTTTTCAAAAGTTTTATTTTAAATGTTCTTTAAAATGTTTTAAATGTAACGTTAAAATTATGGTAATTTGAATGATAAAATCATCATGTTTTTTCTCTCTCGTGTAGTCGACTATTGTTTTCAGTGTCGACTAGTAGGAGCTGTACCGTTTAGTCGACTAGTCGACTAGACCCGCACATCCCTAATTGAAAGCAGTTAATATTTTTGTGGAATCAATGACTTTTTTCATTGGCCTGCAGCATGAAGCCGGTTTCAGTTTTTACCCACATAAGTTCGAGTTTAGTTTGAGCAAACTCTGAGTTTTCGGGCTCAAGAAGATGGGTTGGTTTTGAGCGGGTTTCGTCACCATGGTAACTTACGCTACTCGGCTACCCTGCTCCGGAGCAGGTTTTATTCTGGGTTAGAGATCGCAAACCCAAATTGGACCAATCAGCTGTGAGCAAAGTGACATCTATCTGATGCAATGAAGCCACTCCCCCGTATCTCTCGCTCCAAATTAAAGCAGTTAGAATTTTAGAGAAAAAATTGCCCGACTTTTGCGGCTACTTATTTATTATATTAATTATATTGTTTATAATTCATATAATATATTCATATAGTTATTATATGAAGTGGCAATTTTAAGCTTTGCATTTAAATTAAGTTAAATATAGATACATATAGATAATCTTATATATATTCAACTTTTAAAATGACTAAACTTATATATTTTCCTTTTGAGCTCTGTGTGAAACTATATAAGCAATTAAATTCAGTTGATTCCTTTGTCATATATTTTCTTTCTGCTGCCTTCTCAAACTTTCACTGCAGCATCAGTGTTTATTCTTGCCTTGTAAATGCATTTAAATTTATTACATTTTTAATAACTACATCTCTTAATCTTCAGCAGAAAAGTGCATTGCGCTGACTCTCGTGAGAAGTAAATCCAGCTGACGCTTTGCTGATGCTCTCCACGTTTCGTGTGATTGGCTGTTTGCTGCACGTGTCACACTTTCAGGTGCACACACTCCAGAGTTAATCACAAACTCTGGTTCAAACTCTGAGTTGACAGAGAACATTTATATCGAGCTTTGTGAGCCTGGTGAACCAGGGGCCTGTACCATGATGGTAGATGAACAAATTCAGAGTTATAGGATTAGTTTTGAATTGACAAAACCAAACCACTCCAATCTGGCTTTGTTGGTACCACGAAGCTGATCATCAACTTTCTCTGTCAACTCAGGCTTGATCCTGAGTTATGGAGTGCATGCACATGAATGTGTGACATCAGTGGCAAACAGCCAATCACAACACAGAACAAGTGTGATTCACTTCTCGCGAGAGAGCCAGCGAGATTCAAAACACTTTTGTTAAAGGTTAAGACATTAAAGAATATGAGGAATTTAAACACATTTCCACTGAAGTACTTGTCCATGAAAGAGGACAAATAAAGGAAATTATCTTGCTCTATCAGTGCAGTCACAAGTGAAACTTAACTTGATAATATATAGCGATAGAGACTCGAACATGTAAGGTCACATGTAGCCATTTTTAAAGTGTTATCTGATTCTACCACTTATTTTTATTGCATATGATCTGTATATATTAATATTCATTTAAAATAAATGCTTTATAATAATTGTTAAACTAAAAGTGCTTGTGTGTAATGGATTAATAATAATATAAATCATATGTAAATTGGAATCATCATTAAAGCCAGACAATTTTGTTGTATTTTTTAAGGTACTTTATAGTCACCTTTTATTTGTAGGAAGAGAGACTGGGGGAGTGACTTTTTTTTGTGTCAGACATGTGTCACTTTGCTCACATTCGATTGGTCTAATTTCAGTTTGAGATCTCTAACCCAGAACATAACCTGCCCCAGAGCAGGTTAGCTGTGCAGTGTAAGTTACTATGGCAAAGAACGCAGCTAAAAGCCAAGCCACTTTCATGGTACCTAAAACCCAGGATTGGTGCAAACTAAACTGAAACTTACCTGGCTAGCCAGCTAAACTGTCTTCATGGTACAGGCCCCTGATCTAAACCAGGTTGGCTTTATCGGGTTTTGTCAACTCAGAACTTACTCTGCAACTCTGAGTTTGTTCATCTCGCTTTGTGCTACAGGCAACAGGAATTAATTAATTTATTTACTTATTCATTTATTTGTTTTTGTATGTTTGCTTGTTTGTTTATTTATTTATGTGAGTCACTTTTGAACAATTGAACAATTTGAAGCATCAATTTCTTTAAATAAAAAAATATTTTTATTATTATTATTTTTAATTTTTTTAATTTTGCTACAATCCATATGCAAGTTAATGGGGCTATGCTCACTACATCTTCAGATGATTGTGTCAACAAGTGCTCCTCCCCCCGTCATGGTCAAGGGCAGAAAAATCATTTTTCATTTAAGCCTTTGTACATACTAATGATGCCACGATGATAGCGCTTTCCCAAGTGTTTCCTGATTTCAAGAGAAAAAAAATGCATGCTTGTAATTTATTCTACAAAACAGAGAGGAATGGCAAAAAGCTGAAATATAGCTGTTCAGACAAAGTCGGAACAATTTTCAGATGGGATTTTTGGATAGCTGCAAACCCCTCTGTAAGAGTCCTATTGTCTGTATTTTATTTTTGTATAATTTAAATCACTGTGAGTTTTATGCCATTACAGTAGAGTCTATTTGTAAGTATAATTTCATTATTATACCAGGGACATTTTGTCCTGTTCTTATTACCTAGATGCATAAGTCCAGCATATTCTTCCTTGATGTTTTGCATTCGTAATAACCATAATTTCTAAATGGCTTCAAAATAGCCAACTGTAAAAACAATATCAGAAAATCTTCTAAGACATTTATTGCATTAATCAACACACATTTATATTTCTTTGAAATATATAAGCTTCATATTATTTATATTTACTTGCTAAAATATTAAACATATTACTGTATATTACAAATTAATGATAATAACAAGATATATTGTTGCTGCATTTGACACATTTTTTTCCATGGCTATAATTGTAACTTTTTCCCCCTAACTATAATCACTTTTTTTCTTTGATTTTTTTTTTTTTTTTTTTGGTACAACCTCTTACGATTAAATAATAACAGAAAATTGCTGGCACAGAATCCCTGCCAATGTAAGGCAACAGGAACATATTAAACATCAACAAGATGTTCTGCTGACTCCCATGATGGCCAGCTAAAGTGGCACCACATTTTAGCATGAAAAATACCAATGAGGAATATTTAGTATGAGGAATGCCAATTTTCAAATTACACTACTAAAGTAAAGATCTAGGAATATTATTTAATGCATCTACTAAATGAAAACGATGTTAAAATTGCACATTAATCAAATTGCCTTGCATTGAGTAATGAGATCCTATCATTGTGAGGATAAAAACATTTGAAATATTATTTAAAATACCATATTTTGAGTTTCTCAAAATAAGGAACAAAATCGGACGTTTTTTGTATTTAACCATTCTTGTGATGTTGTATATAATCCCTCTCCCATGATTCTATGTAATGCCCCTTTTTAAATGCCATTGTGTTTTTTATTTATAATGACATAAATTCAACTCGACTGATGAAAATGGTAACACATCAAGTAGCGGAAAGATAGAAAATCAAAAGAAGGACTCAGAAACTTGCAAAATGCTATATTTTGAGGGGAAAAAAATAATTATAAAAAAAACCTTTTTTTGATTTCATAATTAATGTATCAGAGATTAAAGAGCAGGGATAGAAAATCTCTACCATTTTTACTTCAGATTGCTAGAATCCTTCCCATCCTCAGATGGCTTTATGATGCCTCCAAATCACTTTCATTTGGCTGCATAACCTTAATTCCTTCATATTTATTGCAAGATATTTTTTATGTATTGCCCCAACTGTTTCCCACCACAGATTTAAGCATCAAGAACTAATCACCGTAAATTGTGCTCATTAATGTACCAGTGCATTAGTGTGACAATAATCTGCCCCACTCGTCCTCGCTCTCACTGCTGTGTGCACAGTGGCCACAGCTAATGTGAAATTCAACAGAGCCTTAAAATAGCTCTATTCTCTGAAGTAATATGAGACCTTGCTCTCCTGGAAGTGTGAGACCATTTAATGAGAATTTTCTCTTTCCATGTAAATATCGCTGCACATCTTACAGTGGCATTACTGTGGGCATGATTACACACACAGGACATTATATGTGTAGTCAAATACATAGAGAAAGTGCACTCCTTGAAGAGGACTACTGCATTCTTAGGACCTGGCATGAATATACCAGTAAATCCAAATAAAGCAGAAATGCATAAATATTATAGTATTTAATGCATAACATATATATGTATGTGTGTGTGTGAGTATACTGTATATATTTGTATAATATTGTATAATATGTATATGTATAAATTTGTATAAATGTCTTTCACTTTGTAGAGAGAAGTTCATTATAATTCAAAATAATATAAAATAAATGCAATATAAAATTTATAACTAATATATTATTATAAAATATAACTAAACTATTTGAAATGTAACTTATCCCTGTGAAGATTAATATCTATCTATCTATCTATATATCTGTCTGTAATATTGTTATCAGGGGCGTCGTGCACTCACAGGTGGGTGGGTGGGGAGATGGGGGTTGACACAGCAGTAGGCATATGTTTTACTTAATTTTTCCTTTTTTAGGCTATTCGAAATATTCCCAGTAATTAAACTGTAAGTAAATGCATTTTGCACCTTTTATACGGTATATCATGTTAGTTAATCTATAACGGGCGATGGGCAAATTAGCCTAATGTTCTATTAGGGTCATTCTATGGAAATGTAATTTTTTTCTGTCCCTAGCCTTTACATAAATATTACACTTGAAAAACACTTTAGGGTTACAATTTTAAAATGAAATAATCTGTTATTTGAACAATTACACCTTCTTGAGCCATCAATGTGGCAATGTTTGTTTTTTAATTAATTATATAGAATTCCAAGTACCACAAAACTGCTCGTTCCCACAGCCATGTACAGAGAAAAAAGTGCTTTATTTTGAGATCCAAAACAGATTTTTCTACCATTTAAAATACAATAATGTATTCATAACTATCAAATATATGATGTAAATGACATAAAAAAAAAACTAAATGGTGAATAAATATTATAAAATAATGAAAGTAGTGGTCCCCTGGAGTTGTGTCACTGGTTTTACGGTTTAACAAAAATAGTTTTTTTGAAATAAAAATCACACTGATGACATCACTTGACTGATGAAGAAAGGCCCATGATAAGACCACTGTCTCTTTTCAGTTATCAGAAATGTTCTTATTTATCGCATGATTTCATATGAAGCTTTTAGTTGAACTTTGCTTTTAGCTGAAAGTTGCTTTATTGTTAGGGAATTGTAAAAAAACTAGAATTCAAATGGATTAAACTACTTAATTTAGTGAGTATACCATGATTGACATCATGTGATTTGATACCTTGCAAAAGCCATTTTGTAAAACGCATTTTTCATGAAAACTTTGTGTTACTGTCACTGTCAACGCTTACTGTCACTGGTGTCACCTTCCTTATGGGTAGATAAATGCACAAAAGATTAAAAATTAATAATAATAATAAAAAAGCTGTCATTTATGTATATTCATAAAGTCAAAAGGTAATCTAATAATGTGGTCTAAGTTTAAATGTTAGAAAAATAAATATATTTTAAGACATCTTGCCATACCAAAAGTGGACATTTCTGTAGAACGACCCATTATGCATAAAATCCGAATTTTACTTAAGTACCATATGGGTGTCATCATGCCTTAAAATATTTTATGACTGACTTTGTATTTAACATGAATTTAATACAATGTTGTAAGTTACTAATTATATCACTTTCATTGTTCAGAACACAGCAAAGGAAACTTACATGATCAAAGAACTTTATAATTTATTTATCAAGACTTCAGTCTCAAAAACTCCCATTATAATCACTGAAGCGGTTTACACTGTGAAATTAATCTCTTACTCACTTCTGCACTTTGTTGTTTCTGATAAGAGAATTCTCCAGAGAATTCAGTCAGCGAGCACGTGCCTTGAACAAAAACACCGCATTTCAGCGGTGACTCATCTGAACGCCTCTGATTGGTCATTGCATTCATAAGGTCAACAGAATCGTGTGTGATTGGTTATAATGCAGCGCTGTAAAAACACGTCTGTCTCTGGCTCAGCGCCAGCCAGCAAACTCAAATTAGAATTTAGTAGCTGGTGATTTGACGCACTGAACGATCTAATCACGCCAGTGTGATTGTATCAAATATAAAAATATGATTCGGCTATTTTTTGTCTTTTGGAAGCTGCATTAAAAATCCACTTGGCTCAAAAATCTGAGGGGGCACGTGCTCCCTTAGTTTCAATGGGCATGACGCCTCTGATTGTAATATAGTGTTTATTATAATAAACACTATTTATAATAACTGAACGCCAATTCAGCTTTACAACTCAGCTTTACATCACAGGAATAACTGTATTACTGTTTTTACAGTAATTTTTACAGTAATTTTTTTTTATCAAAGAAATGAAGCCCCCTTGGTGAGCTTACTATAGGCTACTTCTTTCAAATGCATGAACAATTCTAATAATTATTCCAAACGTTTGATTGGTAGAGTATATATTACTATAATATTTATGCATTTGTGCTTCATTTGGATTTGTGTACATTCATGCCAGTGCCCACAATTGCAGTGGTCCTCTCCAAGGAGCGCGCTCTGCGTTTGAGGGGAATGTATTAATAACTATGAAAATCACTTTACCCTTCATGAGCACTAAATTACACGCAGAAACAATCCTCCATCTAGTCACAGTCGATTTACGATGCATCTCTGAGGAAATCAAATCGCATGCAGATGTTGACACTCACGTTCCGCATTAATTGTAGGTATTAATAAAGACATAGGCGGATGCGCGTGCATGCGTAGTGCGGTAATTAAAGAGCAGGTCTCAGTCTTCTGTCGCTCACTCTGCGGAGTTCAACGAATAACCTCGTCTGCTGCAGAAAACATGATGGGTGAAATATTGCATGAGGATTGCTCAGCTCATTCTAATATGAATAAACGAGGACCTCAGTATGCCCTCTGCCATGTTCCACTATCGCTCCCCATGGCTGCACACTTGTCCACCAACTGCAGCCAGTCAGATTAATCGTTGGCAACACGGTCGCCCACACACAACTGGCAAAGTGGGTGGGCGACAGGTGCCATTTATAATGTATGGCTTCACCTGAGGGGGCGGCATGATTTCCAATTACACCTCACACCTCTAGGGCCTCACTGTGTAATTATGCAGGAGAGGAAACCGGTACAGAAACTTAGGCAGATAAAACTTAGGTCAACTTAAACGGTATTTGAAACAAAGTTGCTGTCAATTATTGTGCACTGGAAATTTTAAAGCCAGTATGAGTATGCATATTTAAAGCGTCAATTAATTCTAAATAAAAAGTTGCTAAAACAGTGTTTTTATATTAAGAGCAGCTATTAGAAACACTGTTAACTAAGCAGGGTGCTAACTTAACACATCTAGATTTTGAAGACAAAACGGTTTCAATACAAATTAAAGAGACAGTTTACCCAAACATCAAAATGATTTTGTCAGTCAACCTCAGGGTTTTTTTTTTTTTCAGTAGAATGGAAAAGGAGACTTTTTAAAAAGATTTGTATTCATCTCTTTTCCGTGGTAAGCAAGAAAAGAAAAAAAAGAGAAGAAAGAGAAGAGAAGAGAAGAGAAGAGAAGAGAAGAGAAGAGAAGAGAAGAGAAGAGGAGAAATTAAAGGGCACCTATTATGCCCCTTTTAACAAGATGCAATATAAGTCTCAGGTGTCCCCAGAACATGTCTGTGAAGTTTAAGCTCAAAATACCCCACAGCTAATTTATGTCATTTTGAAAATGCCTATTGTGGAAGCAGAAACATGCTGTTTTCATACAAGTGTCTTTAAATGCAAATGAGCTTCTGTTCCCCGCCCCCTTTTCCAGAATAGGGCTATGCCTTTACAGCTCATACCTCAGATACTTTGCTAAAACAAAACATCCGTTTGGTTTTGCTTATCATGTCTATCATGCTGAAATCATGCTTTTTAAAGCCATATCAGTTTAAACTTCTGACACAGTTTTCTGAGCACACACATCCAAAGTATGCGCATAGAAAATGGCTGTCACACAGCATGTGAGTACTAAACTAAGTGTTCTTTAATGTCATATTGCTCTTAAACTATCAAATACACACAAGGTTACTTTAAAAACAGACATAAGTTACAAAAACAGTTGGTTATGTCTGTGAAGGTAAACAGCTGGGAATGAAATCACATGTTTATATTGGATCTGTGTATTAAGTGACAGCAGCGTAATATACAGCACCTATACTGCTGTCTACACTGTTAATTAATATGACCCAAACAATAAAATAATAACAGAAAATCACTCATTGCTCTTGAATGAATAACTTCTATAGCTTCAATAAGAAGACATTTCTCACTTGAATGCTGCTTTTAAATGCTCTAGCATGAAGATAAACATGGTGGATTGTGTACAGTTCACTCAGGGCAGAGACCAGAGGCCTCGTGTCCATTCAAACCGAGGGGGCACGTGCCCCCTCTGATTTTTGAGCTTAGTGGATTTTGAATGCAGCTTCCAAAAGACAAAAAATAGCCACATATTATACACACACAAAGTTCTGGCATGAAACTCTAGATGGCGCAGTCCAATGTCCGATAGATCTAACTCAATATGACATAATGACATCATTGTCACATGGCACAGCTGATTGGTTCTCTCCTGTATCAGTAAAGATGTAGTCAATAAGCTCGCTGCTCAACATTCAAATACTTGTCAGTGTTTTCTGTAGCAGTAGCAGCGCACTTCAGAAACGTCTGAAATCAACATTAAGTTAAGTGAATGCTCTTCTAATCCATATCGCTGTGTATTGCGTGGTCTTCCTAATAGAATTAAAAAATGAGCAACCATAAACAAGGTTAAAATAAGTGTCACGTAAGCAGTTTGCATCGTATGCAGGATTGAAATATTATTAGCAGCAGCATTTACACATATGTGTTTATACAGCTGGAGCAAATGCAGTCTAGAGCATGAAATCACTCTAAGGACACGCTGATAGTAACAGATATGAATACAGGCTAAATGAAATAAACATTCTTGTGTAAGTATTTTAACCAGGGTTCGCTATATTCAGTGGCGTAATCACAATGTCACATTGTTAAATCTAAGGTTGATGTTTTATCAGCTGTGCAGAGTGTGCGGTCAATTTCAGCTGTATGCAGCGTCAAAAGCACACGCTTTTATCGATCCTAATGGCTCTATACCATTAGAGAACATTGTTATATTAATGACAGTTATCAAATTAATAATTTATGTCTTTTGCTCAGGTGGGTGCTGGGGTCTCATCTATCGGATTGCAACGCATATTCTTGTTAACACTTGTGAACATTACACATAATGTAATGTCTGATTAGAGTTAAGCCGGTCAGTAGTTATATCCAATACTTTGTGTCAAAATTATGATTTATGACCTGATTTATGACCCCCTGTCAGCGTTGATTGACAGGTCATCATATGTCAAATGTGTACATGGGTAGATTTATGACCTGATTTATGGCTCTATGACCCCCTCTGTCACCCTGACTGTCACGTCACAGGGTCCTGTCACCCCTGACTGACATGACAGTAGGGTGTGTAAATCAAAAGATCAAAACAGATGTTAGATTTGACTTTTGATGGATTTATGACTGGATTTATGATGTTTTTATCTCTTTGCCATGGGGTTTTTATGGTGTTCCTTCCTGAGCTGCTTCCAGTCTGGAGGTGTTGGGTTCTTCTTGATTGTGGAATAATGGCTGAGTAAAGGGTGCGTATTGACACCTTAACAGGATCAATGCTTGTTTGATCTGTATGTTATATGTTAATGCCTAGACAAAGCTTCTTCCTGACTGTGGAAAAATGGCTGAGCAAAAGGGTGTGTTTTAGGTCAACACCTTTGGTGGATGGTGTCTAGCCATCAGAGCCCAAAGCTTCTCCCAAATCTGTTTCCTACCGTGATGCAGTCGGTGTCCGATATAATGTTTTAATATGTTTGTTAACGGGAATGTGCTTTGTTTGGGGGTTGGAAGACATCCAATCATGTGTCTAATGTCAAACCCCTAAACGGTTTAGTTCTGCTTGATCTATAGGCTAAATGTTGATAGCTAAGACACAACTGTTTTGATTGTTTGCAACAATACTGAACCGCTCTGGCAATACGAATGTACAAATATTACTTTTGCCAATAAAGCACCTAAAAACTGAAACATAGAATTAAAGAATTCACCAAGACCACATTTCTATATGCATCTGAAAAAAAGGTGCTATGTCCGGGCATGTTTTTCTTTATCATCTCTATGTGTGTATGCTAACACCTCTGTAGGATCGGAACAACCTAATCTGTAGGTTGAATAGATAAACTTATGAGAAGCAATCTAAAGTAGCCCACCCTATCCATTTCCTTCTAACAGTGAAGGTGTCTAACTGACAGTGGATATCCTCTATGTGCTTGTGTTAATGGCTTTACAGCATCCACCTCATATACATGTGCACAGAATCATGCTTTAGTTCAATTCAGTTCATTTTATTTATAAAGCACAATAAAACAACAATGGTTGACCATTGTGCTGAACAATATCGTTTAAAAGAAATCAAAGTACATAACATGATATGACAAGACAACCAAATAAACATTTTAAATAAGCTCTGCTTTAGACAATGAACACACACACACGTTGGGTTTCCATGTTTTGTGAGACATTCCATGGGCGTAATGGTTTTTATACTGTACAAACTGTATTTTTCATTTTCCATCACACCACACCAACCTTACACATAAACGTACCCCTTACAGAAAACTTTGTGCATTTTAAGATTTTCAAAAAACTTCATTCTGTATGATTTATAAGCTTGTTTCCTCAGTGGGGCAAGAAAAAATGTCCCCACAAGGACAAGGATTTTGAATATTGCCATCTTTGTCCCCCATAACGTACGGTATACCTGAGCCACACACACACACACACACACACACACGCAAACACAAATCTGAGTATGCTAAATTTTAAATATGAGTAAAATCGTATATGTTGTTTTTACTTTTTGTTGTTATTTAAGAAATGTTTTCATTTTAATCTAGCCTGTAGATAGTATGTGTACTGTAAAAGAACAAATATACATTTCACTTAAAACTTCTCAGTAAAATAATTACACCTACAGTTTTAAACATGTTTAAAAAAAGGTTTAAACACATTGTGTGTCACTAAAGCAAGTCATGCTGTCTATTGTCTTTAAATTCAACTTTAGTTTTATTCTTTAATTTCTTTAAAATAGCCTGATGATAATGCAGCCAAGTGCTGTTCTCACATGAGTAGAAAACTCTTTGGATGTGTTTGTGACAAACACATAATTTTTTACTTCAGAAAAGTTTTTAAATGTATGACTGAACTTTTCTCATTTGACAGACCAACGTTTTCAAATTATTTATTATTTCAAATTATGTTTAACAGCCAAAGGAAATACATGTTGTTTTCTAATGTTCATGAAAACTTTATTGGTGTAAATTTCTCACCTAGAACACAAAACTTGTACATTTTGACTCTTTTGTAGGTATCATGTCATTTGAAATGGTTTACTAAAAGATTAAAGCACCAGCATCTGTGTTTTCAACATGAAAGAGATGTACAAGGATGTTTCAACTATTATCGTCATTTCTTTTTGACCATAATAAACTGGTAATTAATTTTCTATGGCAAATGATACAATGTACAGTTCTCATACTATGTGTGTAAATAGCTGTGCTAAAACATTTATGAGTATGTTTGCATGCCAACAGATTTTGTTAGGGATGTGTTGCATCTAAGAATTACAATCTTTTGTAAAGTTTTTGTTGATAAAAGTTGATGTTTTTATCAAGATTGGACTGTGTATGTTTTTAGGTGAAGACACCTCTTTGTGAGCTGTCATCATAATAGGAATAAATGAAAATTAACTAACAGTCTTTTCTCTTTGAGATATTTATTTTAGTGCAACTTTGTGTCTGTCAACACATGAAGCATCAACATGAAAATTAAGTCTTGCTGTTTTACCCTTAAAACTATTACAACTGAAACAAATCAAACTATTGCACTGAAAGCTGCACACTCATTTAAGTTTGAGCATATTAAAGTTTCTACGCTCTTGTAAAGAGTATTGATAAATTTCATCCATAATCTTTCGTACATTCAAGAGACAAAATCACTAAGAAAGAGAGTATAGCAAGACAAGTAAATGTTTATAATGCATATAGAATTCAGAAAATCTGTAAATTTTTAAATGATATTTTTATTACTCCACTGGATTTAGTCATCTTGCTCAGATAGCAGATGACACAATTCACATTTCACATTTTGTTTTGTTTGGCCGAATTTGTTTTAAGACTCCTCAGCAAGTTCATGCTAGTCCTTGCATGGGAAAGAGAGCAAGATGAGCACATACTTATTCATTTAAGAAAATTATTGAACATTTGACTGAACTTTTTATTATTTTGACAAACCTCCATTTCAAATTATTTCCCTTGAGGTGTTTGTCCACAGAATCTTTTTCAACACAACAACATTAAACATTAAAGAATGATATCAGTCACTATAGCCATCTTCTTTGACTCAAATAAAGCAACATAAGCATCTACAATGTGTGCATGTGCTAAACATCTTCGTTTCTCCACTTCTGTAATATTTATTTGATGTAATGCAAACATATTTTGAGAACTATGATGTTCCACGCTTTTGTAAAGGTTATAGAAAGAATTCAAACATAATCTTTACATAGGAATTATCTTTGCGCAAAGCGAATTTACTAAAAATCATTGAATTACGAAATGCAAAAGTGTATACATAATTTAAGAAAAATTGCTATAATGCATACAGAATACAGAAATCCTCCTCTTGATCTATTGTGACTGACATTTTACTAAGTCATACGATCAGGATTATGGATGGCGCGGCTCACATTTTGTTTGTTGGACTGTATATGTCATTACTATGACTGTGCTGTAGGTGAGGCCTTCTCTCTGAGAACCATCAGCATTCAGTGTTTATAGAAATAAATGAAAATTAAGAAAAATTTCTTGAGAGTGTTTGACTAAGTCGGTATGGTCTAGCGGTTAGGACCATATGGTCCCATATGGTCTAGCGGTTAGGATTCCTGGTTTTCACCCAGGCGGTCCGGGTTCGACTCCTGGTATGGGAAGTAATGTTTTGGGGAAGTCGTGGCCTAATGGTTAGAGAGCCGGACTCGTAATCCAAAGGTAATGTTCACGGTGTGTGTGTGTTCACTGCTGTGTGTGTGCACTTTGGATGGGTTAAATGCAGAGCACAAATTCCGAGTATTGGTCACCATACTTGGCCGTATGTCACATTCACTTTTTTGTTTCTTTTTTAGGACAATTATCTATCTATTTGATGTGAGACCCCATTAAGTTTAGACACGAAAATTAAGGCGTGCTGTTTTACACTTACAACTGAAACATATCTAACC
Organism: Schizothorax lantsangensis; assembly: GCA_027422415.1. NCBI lineage: Eukaryota > Metazoa > Chordata > Actinopteri > Cypriniformes > Cyprinidae > Schizothorax > Schizothorax lantsangensis. The sequence continues at coordinate 9,067,100 of CM049845.1, forward strand.
ATTGTGCTCAAAGCTACACATTCAGTAAAGTTTGAGGTTGTACACAGTTTTGAAAAGGCTACAGACACAAAATATCAAGGATTTTCTTTTGTGCTCCCTATATAACTCAAGAGTCCAAATCACTAAGAAAATTATCATATGAATACAGAAAACCCACTCATGATCATCTGGGTATATTTTTGTAAATGTTGTTTTAAATTACTTTTTTCTTACGCCACTACATCTAGAGCTCTTGTTCAGATAGCTGATGATGATGTGCACATTTTATTTGTCGTACTCGTTTCTTTCAACATTTCCGCTTGAGATTAAAGTGTAGGTAATGTGACCACAATTAAGAACCATAACATTATACTACATTCCCTTTGAAAAGGTTATAGACATAGTTGTTTATACAGGAAATATGTTTGCACAACAGAAATATGTATCAGTATAACAAATACCTAATACTGAAATCCTCTCTTCTAAATATATTGTTAAAGTTTTAATGTTGATTTTGATGGCCTACCCCACTAGCTGATACCACTCTATACTTTTTCATTGTTTTTTAGATGAAGACTATTCTCAGAATCTGGTCAATCATGTCGCGAGTGTTTGCAGGAAAACATTATAAGATAATAAAAGGATAGTCCTTCTACAAGAGATTGTTTAAACTGAGATTGTGATGTACTGTAGAGCTTTTTCTGGTCTGTCTACAAAGCGGCCACGAGACACAAGCCCCTCGATCTTACTGTTTCTCTGTTACACGTACATCTATTTCATTTAGAACACAAAGTTGCACATTACAAGTTGAAGATAGTGTGGAAACACTATTTTCTTTGCACACGTCTCTAAACATGACTTTAATAAATAAATCACAGATGTCATGTAGTTAATTCATTGAAAGGTGCATGTTTTTGACCGTTTTAGATGGTCTGCACCAGCACACAGACACATGTTTTAAGTATTCATCTGACCAAAAGGTTTGATCCTGGGGAAACAGCAGCTGTGTGTGTTGTCATGATTGTCTTCAGAATTGATCCACTTTTATTTAAACAATTCGGCATGAAGTTACTGTATTCAACAGCACAGTCCCTTGAAAATATTGTAGTATATCTTTTTTCCCTTCTAAATATCTAAACATGTATTTAGCTTAAATATTACTTGTTAAGTGTTTACAAAGTTGTCATGCCTGTTGTTGAATTTTATAACATATATTTCACCAAACCTAGAGGACTGAAAATAGGTTTAGCAAAAGTCCTCATTTCAGCTGTTAGCCTGAAAATGCAAGTCAACTGAGATTTCATTACTGAGATAATCTACAGAATGCGAAACAAGCTCACAGTTACATTAGAGTTTTGGATTCTAGTTTATGTTGAATATTGTTTGTTACTGTTCCACAGGTTTAACACCTCATAACTTGAAGACACGTACTGTATAAATCACAAAGTTTTCCACTGTAGTAGGCCGACTCTGAAACCAGACCAAAAAAAATTAGCTTGAGACTTAGTTGTAGCAGTATGAAAATTGTTGTGTTTTTATCTTTCTATGATTTGTTTGTGTTGTTCTGAACCACGGTTTCATTTTTAACATCACAATTCGTATTGTATTGTCATGTGTGATTGAAAAAGTTGTGTGTGAGTGTCTTGTTTTTTTTGTTGTTTTTTTTGCAAACAGTACTGCTGTAATGTTAGCGAGCACTTTGTGTTCTTGGCTTCTCTTTGTTCATATTCGTCAATATTTATGTGAATTTGTTTGATTAAATAAAATATTTAACAAAATTTTGGGGTAATGTGTGTGAATATAGAATGCAGCACAAGGATCTTTGAAAATATTTTATCTTGAGATATCCATGTAGCACTCAGAATCATTTAAGATTAATAATAATACAATTAACACATTAACATTTTACAGGAGATGTGAATGTGAGTTCTTGGCTGATTTGTACATTATTAAATTAAAATAATTATATTAAACACTGTGCATTTACCAGCACGATAATTTTAATGCCTTGATCACAAGAAAAACATAAGATTGTTTAAGAGATAATAATCTCACTGAATGTATCAAAGCATCCAATGTTTATGACTACTGAAGGCGCCACATCCTTGGTTTTTTCATACCTACCTACATTCAAAATTTGGTATTTAAATAAGGTTTAGCGGCCACATAGTTAACCGGAGAAGACATTGCAGTCTCCTGTTACAAGGGCTGCTGCTGTTCCAAAAAGTTCTGAAACATCTAGAAGAATGATGTGTGTAACACCGCCAAGAAGTTCTATTGAAATGAGAGGAGCTGACTTTAGCACCAAGGAAAAATCAAGGGAAGAGCCTAAGAAAGGTTCTCATTGAAGATGAAGAGCCTAAGAAAGGTTTTCATTGAAAATGAAGATATTGTGAAACAAGATTTCACTGTGTCTTGTGATCGTGTGGTGAGATTTGTGTTTTTTGTTATCAACAATTTTTTATTTTCTTTTTTTTCACAAACAACACAACATAATATCCAAAATAAAACAAAACAAAACAGCAGACACATACTCAACATCTCAAGGTTCAATCAAAAGGGAGGGAGAGAGGGAAGGACAACAAGAACACAAAAGTTACTTCTTTAAATAATCACGTATATTCAGTAAAAAAACACTGCCAAGCCTCAATGGTTGAAGGCCTGGCCCCACCGACTCGCGCCGTTGTACATTCACATGAGACAATTTGCAGGAGGCTACGGATCCAATATGCCTCTCTACACATGTGTGGTGTAAACCTGAATTATTGTCTTCTTCACAGCTGTAAAACCAGCAAACAACATTCTCTTTTGCATTGAACTAATACAGAGACCAGAATCATCATTAAGAAGACATAAACTTGGGTTAACAGACCAATCAATTCTCAGTAATGATGACAAAACCAGGTTTACATGTGTCCATAGACTGATGACGACAGGACATTCCCAAAACATGTGCAGAAAAGTGCCCGATGATGTACTGTTACATATATGGCAGTTCAAATTTGACTGCAGTTTCATTTTAAATCTTTTGTAAGGAGTTATGTATGCTCTATGAATGACTTTGAAGTGAATAAGACGATGAGCCAGATTTTTAGATGTTAAACTGAGATTAGACCACACTCTCTCCCAGTCGACAGATAAATTAAGATCAGATAATTCCCTATTCCAAATAGTTTTAATAGAAAGAGGTTTTGTAATACAATCAATAATTTTATTATATATTAAGGAAACAGATGGCCGACCAGCAGATGGTGCAATCCAGTCCCGCATAGGATGAGAGGAAATGGAAGAAGACCAAGGAACGCCATACGCTTTGAGAGCAGAACGTAATTGAAGAAAAACTAAATATGCAGATACTGGTAGACAAAATTTGGCTCTCAATGCCTGAAATGAACAGAGGCCCTGGTTATCATACATATCACCGCACGTGTTCACACCTAAAGAGGACCAAGAGGGTTGGACAAATGGACGATTTCCACATACAAAGTTAAAATTGTGCCATAAAGGTGTACTGTTACAGAATTTGAAGGGTCCACCTATCCGACGTTCAACTGTTTTCCAGATTTTAATAGAGTTAGCCACAACCGGACCAAATTTATAATTATCCCCTTTTTTTCCTGTGCCAGTAAATAAAATATCTTGAAGGCTATTTGGTTTAACCTTGTCAGCTTCAATCACCCTCCATGAAACTGTAGATTGAGGATCAACCCAATTATGAAGGGCCTTAAGCTGGAACGACCAATAATATAATTCAAAATTTGGTACAGCCAGTCCTCCTGCGCTATTAGGATGTTGTAATGTGGTAAGTTTAATTCTGGGACATTTATCATTCCAGATAAATTTAGAAATTATGGAGTTGATCTCCTTAAAGTAACCTGGAGGGGGAGAAAGTGGTAGCATAGAGAAAAAAAAATTAAATCGAGGTAACAAATTCATCTTAACAGTGGAGATTCTTCCTTGGAGAGAGACTTTAAGATTCTTCCATCTTTGAATGTAATTGTTGACCTTAACTAAAATGTTATTAAAATTGTCTCTGGCAATCTTATGAATGTTTTTATATATGGTAATGCCCAAATAGATGAAAGATTCCTTAATAGGGATAAATGAGGGAATAAAAAAATTAACCTTAACATTGTTAATTGGCATTAGAGCAGATTTGCTCCAATTTATTTTATATCCTGATAGGCTACTAAAATTATCAAATTCCTTAATTACACTAGAGACTGAAACATCAAAGTGGTCTAAATATAGAATAATATCATCAGCGTATAATGAAATACAATGATTATGGTCATGAATCTTAATCGATACTTCAGATTTCCTGATGGCTTGTGCTAAGGGTTCGAGAGATAGACAAAACAATAAGGGGGAAAGTGGACACCCCTGCCTCGTTCCCCGCTGTAAAGGGAATGAGGGGGAAATAATATTACCAGTTATGACTGATGCTGCAGGTGAGTGGTATAATGTCTTAATCATAGAAACGAAGTGTTCACCGAAGCCGAAACATTGCAGAACCGCCCACATATAATTCCACTCTAGCCTGTCAAAGGCTTTTTCTGCATCAAGTGAAAAGACCGCACAAGGTGTTGGGTGGGAGTCCGCAAAGTCAATAATATGAAGGAGTCGACGCATATTGTCAGATGCATTGCGCCCCTTGATGAAACCAGTTTGGTCCTCCTTGATCAGACTGTGAATTACCTTCTCCAAACGAGAAGCAAACACTTTAGCATAGATTTTTAGATCACATGGGATAAGCGAAATCGGTCTGTAGCTGGAACAATCTAATGGATCTTTCCCTTTTTTAAGAAGTAATGAAATCAGTGATGTTTTTTGATCTCTATGAAATGCCCCATGTTCAATTGCAAAATTAAATGAGTTAAGCATAAGTATCCCTACCAAATCCCAAATTTCTAAATATAATTCAGGGGGGAGACCATCTAGACCCGGCGATTTGCCCTTTTGAAGGCTCCTTAGAGAGACGTGAAGTTCCTCCAAACTTAATGGGGTGTAACACCACGCCAGCAGAGGGAGCTCTCGCCTGAGTTTTGACTGTGAGCTCTTCCTCTGCAGTTACTTCCTGTTTGGCGGCCATATTAACCTGGCCACCACATTGCATCCTTGCGAAGTATTGCCAGTTTACCCTGCCTTACCAAGCGTTTATATATCTGTCTAGTTCTCCTGTGTATGACCAGTTTGCCTGTTTCTCTTGACTTCTCTTTTGGATTGCACTTTTGTCTGTTTGCCTGTTTGGACTGCCTCCTTGTGTATCGACCTCACCGCTTGCTTTGCTTACACTGAGTTTGGATTTGTGGAACTGTTTAATAAACTCTGCATATGGATTCTACTTCGGCTTCTGCCTCAACTCCGTTACAGAATACTTCGCCACCAATGAATCCAGCGGAGGTTTCTCAGCTCCAAGCAGCTTTCGCTTATCAGAGCGAGTTGTTGAAAAATTACCAGGAACAACTCAACAAACTGCAATCCGCAAATGACCATTTAACCCACTACATTCGATCACTTCCCTCGCCCTCCACATCAACGGTAAGACTGGCATTGCCAGATAAGTTTGATGGTTCAGCAGGACAATGTCGTGGGTTTATTCGTCAAGTCCGTATCTATGTGGAAAGCCAAAGAGATCAGTTTTCTTCTGAGGGAAGTAATTGCACGTTCCTAATGTCTTTGTTATCTGGCAAAGCGATTGATTGGGCTTCAGCGGTTTGGGAGGCAGATTCACGATTTCAATCGTCTTTTGAGTATCTATTACAACAACTTAGTGAAGTATTTGAATATCCTGAGGGGGGCAAGGATATTTCTACGCAATTGCTTCACATGTCACAAGGGAACCGCACCGCTGCAGATTTCGCTATTGAATTCAGAACTCTTGCTGCTCAAAGTGGATGGAATGATGTGTCATTGACGGCTGTGTTCAAACAGAGTTTAAATTTGGAGCTTCAGGCTGAGTTAGCCTGCAAGGGTGAGGACTTAACATTTACTGCATTCATCACCATGGCCATCAAGATCGATAATTTGCTGAGAAACACACCCAAGAGAAAATCCACTCGACAACCAGTTCTTAACTCCCTCACTGCACCCTCTGATCACCAAGAGCCCATGCAAATAAATTATGCTCATTTATCTGATGAGGAGAGAACTCGACGCCGTCAACAGAATCTGTGCTACTACTGTGGTGAAACAGGCCATCGTAACGTCGAGTGCCCACACAAAGCCCGGAGGTCCGTCTCCGTTACCAGCCGGGTGAGTGGTGATCAATTCTCTCTACCAATCTCAAAGTCATTTCTCATTCCTGTTCGGCTAACTACTAAAGATGGTCCCATTTCTTTGACAGCGTTGATTGACTCCGGTGCCGCCTTGAATCTGATCAACAAGGATATCGTCAAGAAGTACAGTTTAACCACACTACCTTGTGTGCCCACCATTTGCATCACCGATGTCAACAACAAACCCATTGAGGGAGGAGTTACCAGACAAACTGCACCTGCTCAGTTACAGATTGGATTGTTCCACAGAGAAAGCATTTCTTTCTATATCATTGATTCACCCCGATTTGAAATCATCCTAGGATACCCCTGGCTATCCACTCACGATCCTGTATTATCCTGGAATCATGGAGAATTGACTCACTGGTCTGAATTTTGTCGAAGCCATTGCATGCCCGTCAATATGCCTCAACCATGTCTCACAACATCTGCTGAAGATCCAGCTTCTGCCTTCAGTTTTAAAATCCCTGCCTACTATCAGGACTTTTCAGATGTGTTCAGCAAGAGCAAAGCTTCACAGCTACCACCTCACCGTCACTGGGATTGCACCATCGATCTTCTACCCCATGCCATGCCACCCAAGAGTAAGGTATACCCACTATCACGCCATGAATCCAAGGCTATGGAAGATTACATTGAAGAGGCTTTGAACCTTGGTTTTATTAGGCCCTCTACCTCTCCAACAGCAGCAGCGGGGTTCTTCTTCGTTGAGAAGAAGGATGGAGGTCTACGACCTTGCATTGATTACCGAGGTCTCAACAATGTTACTGTAAAATTCCGCTATCCTCTTCCACTTGTTCCTGCCGCATTAGAACAGCTTCGAGAGGCTAAGATTTACACCAAGCTAGACTTGAGGAGTGCTTATAATCTCATTCGCATCAAAGAAGGGGATGAGTGGAAGACAGCTTTTCTCACCACAGGAGGTCACTATGAGTACTTGGTGATGCCGTTTGGGCTAGCCAATGCCCCAGCTGTGTTCCAATCATTTATCAATGAAATCTTCAGGGACATGTTGAACCAGTATGTGATTGTCTACATAGACGACATACTTATATATTCCAAGTCTGAAGATGAACACATTAAACATGTTCAAACCATCCTCTCTCGTCTTCGAGAACACCAGCTCTTTGTGAAAGCAGAGAAATGTGAATTCCATGTACAGCACACCACTTTCTTAGGATATCACATAAGTCATCATGGAGTCGAGATGGATAATTCCAAGATTCATGCAGTTACGGAATGGCCTCAACCATCAACAATTAAGGAACTTCAACGATTTCTAGGTTTTGCGAACTTCTATCGCCATTTCATCAGAAACTACAGCATGATTGCATCACCGTTGACATCTCTCCTGAAGGGGAAACCATCCAAGTTGAGATGGTCAGACGAAGCTACCGCCGCTTTCACAAAACTCAAATCAAGCTTCACGTCGGCCCCTATCTTGAAACACCCTGACCCTAACCTGCCATTTGTACTGGAGGTGGATGCTTCAGACTGTGGAATTGGAGGAGTACTATCACAACGTCATGGTCAACCAGCTAAGTTGTATCCATGTGCTTTCTTTTCAAGGAAACTTACTTCTGCTGAGAGGAACTATGATGTTGGTAACAAGGAGTTACTGTCCATGAAAGCGGCAATAGAGGAGTGGAGACATTGGCTGGAGGGAGCCATTCATCCATTTCAGGTTATCACAGATCACAAAAATCTCGAGTATGTAAAAAGTGCCAAAAGACTAAATCCACGTCAGGCCAGATGGTCATTATTCTTCTCAAGATTCCAGTTTACTGTCACATATCGTCCAGGAAGCAAGAATAGTAAAGCAGATGCCCTCTCCAGGCGCCATGATCCTCCCTTCCAAGAACATTCACCAGAACCCATCTTGCCTCCCTCAGTCATTATTGCCCCTGTAAACTGGGACATCATGGAGGAAATTCAAAGGGCCACTCAACAAGATCCTCCGCCTGCCAGGTGCCCACCCAACAAGCAGTATGTTCCCCAGGTACTACGACAGCGGGTCATGCAATGGGTCCATACATCCATCAACTCAGGCCATCCAGGTATCTCTCGTACCATCAAATTGATCCACAATGCTTTCTGGTGGCCAGCAATGAATAGAGAGATAACAGATTACGTGAAGGCTTGTCAAATTTGTGCACAGTCTAAGACCCCAAAGGAACTTCCATCTGGTCTGCTGCAGCCACTACCTATTCCTCAACGTCCATGGTCCCATCTGTCAATTGACTTTGTGACTGATCTGCCTCCCGCCAAAGATTTCACAACCATTCTGGTCATCATTGACAGATTCTCCAAGTCTTGCCGCCTCATTCCCCTCAAGGGTTTACCAACTGCCATGGAGACAGCATTATTTCATCAGGTCTTCCGAATTTATGGTTTACCCGAAGACATTGTTTCTGATCGAGGAACTCAGTTCACTTCCCAGGTATGGAAAGCCTTTTGTCGTCAACTGGACATTAACGTGAGTTTGACGTCAGGATATCATCCCCAGTCAAACGGTCAAGTCGAGAGATTGAACCAGGAGATCGGTAGATACTTGAGATCTTACTGCAGCCGGGAACAAAACCGGTGGGAGGAATTCCTACCATGGGCGGAATATGCTCAAAATTCCCTCACTCATGCCTCTACAGGACTCACCCCCTTTCAATGTGTGCTCGGATATCAACCCCCTTTGTTCCCGTGGTCTGGCGAACCTTCTTCTGTTCCAGCAGTGGATGACTGGATACGTCGTAGCGAGAGGGTGTGGGACAGCGCTCATGTTCATCTTCAAAGAGCTGTATGAGTACAAGAACTCCAGGCCAATCGAAGAAGGCGTCCACATCCTCCCTACCAACCGGGACAAAGGGTCTGGCTCTCCACCAGGGACATCAAGCTACGTCTGCCGAGCAGGAAGCTCAGCCCAAGGTATGTTGGCCCATTCAAAATTTTAAAACAAATAAATGAGGTCACATATCAGCTTGAGCTTCCTGCTAACTACCGCATCTCTCCATCTTTTCATGTCTCGCTCCTCAAACCGGTCCACCCGAATGCCGACCCCAACGCGGAGTCCCAAGAGCCACCACCTCCGCTGGACATCGACGGATCGCCAGCTTATAGGGTAAATCTGCTGCTGGACTCAAGGCGTAGAGGGGGTCGGCTTCAATACTTGGTGGACTGGGAGGGCTACGGACCAGAGGAGAGATCATGGATACCTGCTTCTGATATTCTGGATCCGTCACTCATAGAGGAATTTCATCGAGCCAGGCCCGACCGTCCAGCGCCACGACCACGGGGACGTCCACGTAGAGCGCCAGGAGTCGCTCCTAGAGGGGGGGGTTCTGTAACACCACGCCAGCAGAGGGAGCTCTCGCCTGAGTTTTGACTGTGAGCTCTTCCTCTGCAGTTACTTCCTGTTTGGCGGCCATATTAACCTGGCCACCACATTGCATCCTTGCGAAGTATTGCCAGTTTACCCTGCCTTACCAAGCGTTTATATATCTGTCTAGTTCTCCTGTGTATGACCAGTTTGCCTGTTTCTCTTGACTTCTCTTTTGGATTGCACTTTTGTCTGTTTGCCTGTTTGGACTGCCTCCTTGTGTATCGACCTCACCGCTTGCTTTGCTGACACTGAGTTTGGATTTGTGGAACTGTTTAATAAACTCTGCATATGGATTCTACTTCGGCTTCTGCCTCAACTCCGTTACATGGGGCCTCCAAAGATTCTTTATCCATCTGTAAGATCCGAGGCAGTTCCAATTTATCTAAATACTGCTTACAAATTGGTTCATCAAAATCTGTTTCGGCTTTATACAGATTTGTGTAAAAACCTTTAAATATGTCATTAATTGCCACAGGGTTCGTGGTGACCTGATCATCCGATGATTTTATTGCACTAATATATGCCTTAGACTCGCATTCTTTCAACCTAAGGGCCAATAAATGACTAGGTCTCTCTGATTCAAAATAATATTTTTGTCTAGTCCTATGTAAAATAAATTCTGCCTTTGAGTGTGAAAGTAAATCATATTCTTCTTTTAAAGAGGACAGCTGTGTAGCCTGTTGCTCAGTAAAATGTTGTTTTTGTAGGTTTTGTAATGATTGGATTTTATTTTCTAATTGTGTAAACTGGTGAGTTCTCGCTTTGGCAAGAGTAGGAGAGAAAGATATACAGAAACCTCGTATAGCACACTTAGTCGTTTCCCACAGTATTTGAGGATCCACATCAGAGGGCATATTAATTTCAAGAAAGTCCTTAATATATTCTTTTAGAGAGGTAATAAAAGTCTGATTACTTAATAATGATATGTTAAAGCGCCATCTAGGGGACTTGGCTTTGACATCGGAAAGAGGAACACTGCACAACATAGCAGAATGATCAGATAATAAAATTGGTAATATAGATATAGAGGAATTAGATGAAATTAAAGATGGGCTGAGAAATATGTAGTCTATCCTAGAGAAAGTCTTGTGTCTATTAGAAAAAAAAGTGAAGTCCTTAGCTTTAGTATTCTGAATTCTCCATAAATCGATTAAGTTGAGCTCAGTGATAAATTTATTCAATAATTTAGAGGATGGATTGGCTGTTGTATCAGATTGAGACTTATCTAAAGCAGGATTTATGACAGCATTAAAATCACCACCCACCACTAGAGGGCAATCAATCTCCTCAAGTAAAGTTTTGGAAATCTGTGTAAGGAATGCACTGTCTGTCTCATTCGGACCATAAATAGAGACCAATGCTAACCTATTATTATATATTTTGCATCGGATAAAAACAAATCTACCCTTCTCATCACTACCAAGGTGTTCAATTGTTAAATTTAACTTCCTGTTAACAAGGATAAGCACCCCCTTAGTTTTATTTTGAGCGCAGGAAAAAGCTATTAATTTGTAATACTTATTCTGGAAACGTGCCACGTCAGATAGTTTTAAATGTGTCTCTTGTATTAAGGCACAGGAGATAGATTTACGGTATAAATATTCTAATACACGGGTTCTTTTAACAGCAGAATTTAAACCATTCACATTCAGTGATAAAATATTTAAAGTATGCATTGAATATTCATAATCCCAAGATTGTACACAATAAATGCAAAAAACAAAAAAAACAAAAAACAGAAGCACTTCCATTCCGTAAATAACACGTAAACACTGATGTGCATTTTAGATACCAAACCTCCTATATGAAAAATCCCTTTAGAAATAATGTAAAATAGATACAAGTATAAATGTCTGCTGTAAAAAACAAAAACAACATAAAAATGTGAACAACCGACAACCATAAACAAAGAACAACTCAGACCGCACATTACCGAGAACGTAGGTCTGACTGAGCAACAAAAAAACGGTGATAGGTCGTGACCGATCCACTCCAACGCAAGACATGTCTCCCGAAAGGCTCACACAGCCAAAAAAAAAAAAATATATATATTTTTTTTTTATTAATTAAACCTACTCTCCATTAGTCCCCTCCAAAACAGAAAAATGGAGTGTCAGTCTTACCAGCAAAGAGATCGTTGTACCGGATAAATAAGGACAATATCCCAGTATAAGAGAAGAAAACGCAAACAATAGGTTTAGCAAGCATCCATGCTCATCCTGCTATCATCCCCTTCTGGGCAGCTAGGGCCAAGTCCATCCCGGCCGTCACGCCCCTCCCGTCGAATTGGAGAAACAGCGGTCGCTGCTCCCCCGTCGTCCCCCCGCAGAGCTGCGGCATACGACTTCTGCTGAGACATGGAACTGATAAAATCCTCCGCTTTCTGAGGGGAATCGTAGCTTCTCTGTTCCCCTTTGTGCCGTAGCTTAATCACCGCTGGATAGATGAGGAAGGGCTGGAGACCAAGTGCAGTCATCTTCTTCAAAACCGGACCAAATGCCTTTCTCCTGATCGCTGTAGCCAGACTAAAGTCAGGAAAAAAACAGCAGTGTGACATTGTTCTGTGCGCACTTCACCGGATACGCCTGCCGAGCACCTTTCAGGATATCTGATCTGTCATGCCATCTCAGTACACGGAAGATGAGAGTGCGTGGCCGATCGGAGCCCCTCCCTCCGTCATACACGCGATGCGCCCGATCAATCTCGATGTCACGGCCCCTCAAGGAAGGAATCCACTTTGAAAGATTAGCTCGGAGGAAACCAGCTGCATCTGGACCCTCCATCCCTTCTGGGAGTCCCACCAGTCTAACATTGTTCCGTCTGCACCTGTCCTCCATATCTGTCATCTTCTCGGTGAGTCGCTCCAACTGATCCTTTAAGTCTGTGACTGTTCTCTTATCTTCCCGCGCCGCTGCCTGAACAGAATCAACGCGGTCACGTGTCTGCTTCGTCTTGGTAACTATGGCCTCAAACTCCTCTCTTAGCTCTTTAACAGACTTATTGGTCGCTAGTATGTCCTCACGCAGTTCGCGCAATGCTGGAATCAGCACAGAGTCCATCGCATCTCTTACTGCCGAGTTCACAACCGAATTCAAAGTGCTTTGGTGTTCTTTAAATGCTAGTTCAATGCGGCTAGCAATAGCACTGTCCAGGTCTTCACTGGAGATGGCTGAATCTCTGAATTTTTTCTTCATTGGCGACCGCTCAATCTCTCCTCTCCGATCTCCTTTGTCTGCCTTAGTACTCATGATGGGTCTAATGCAGAGTGGTTCAAATTTTACTGACAGGATCGTGAAATATGTGGCAAAGTGAGCGGAGCGAAAAACTAAGCCTGCATCACCGTCGAGGGGTCACGTGATCCTCTTGAGATTTGTGTTTGACAAAGAGTTGCAGATTGTGAAACTCTACGTTTTGGAATCTTGCGATGAATATACACCCGAATGCTCCTACCTGCTTTTGACCGCCATAGACTTCTACAATCAAATTTGGAGAAACTTTATTATGGATGAAAAAATTTGGTACAATTTCCAGTGGGATGGTGCAATGCCTGGCATGAGGTATAATGCAAGCAAGCCGCCAGACTACATATCCATATCATCCTGTATGAACAAAACGCTTCATGACCAAAATTATCTCATGCTGGTAAATAAACGTTGGGAGGACTCTGAAACAAACTTTTTGTCTCAAAGTAGCGATGAGTCTGACTCTGATGAGTATGATCGAGACTGGCCTCTTCCTGAGGTCAACCCTTTTGAATGCTGCAAATAGAGTCTATATTTCGAGCAAAGCGACGTACCTGTGTTAAACACCATTTTTTCAACGATAGACGAGCTGTTTCAGTCAAGTTAAATTTATTTTAAACCAAATAATCAGTATGTGTATTCAGTATAATCGCATATTCAGTATAACAAACCTGATGTTGTAATGTTTCTTTTTCAGCGTTTACTCACCCATCTATGTGTTCCTTGCTGTATGTTTAATTGTTTAATAATTGGCTATTGGATTAAGTTTTCCCAAGCCACAATACATTACCGTTACTTGACATTTAGTCATTTGGCAGACTTGAAACAAATTGCCAGCGTCTTAACAAAAATTCACCCTCCTCCACTATTGAGTGCAACACCCCCATCTCAACAACGAACCAACCAACATCCGAAACGTAGAAACAAGACCTTTCCCCCAACAATTTATTTCGCTCGAATGTACAGAAGATCTGCCGCTACTTCCTCATGACTACGGCTACGCTACATCCCCTGTGAGCAAAGAGTGGCTGTCCTCATAAGCTCTGCGGTTATCGCAGGCTTTCCTAGATCTTGACAGCACGGTCAACAGAGCTACTGCAACATCTTGTTGATCAAAACATTATCTACAGTATATGGACCAACAGAATCAGCTTCAGCAATCCAATTTGTCTGAGCCTGACGCACACTCTGCAATTCTACAGTTAATAAGGCTTCGACGGATCTGAACCATAAACCGGAAATTGAAGCTGAAATTGAAATTACACATGGCCTGGACCGTCGTGGATTAAAACAGTCAGTCCAGATTCTAGGAAACGGCGACAACATTCTAAACAAAGTTTATCTCTTGGAGAGAATTGAATTCTGAAAAGGATGTCTGACGCTACGCAAAAGCTGATGGAGCGCGACTGGAGTTCTGGCACAGCTACGGATGAAGTGCGGCTGACCCCGCGGGGAAAACGTGTCATGTAATTGACTTCATAGACACTGCGTACAAACCGCATTACCGAGGACAGATGATTAAACTGATGCAAACGGTCATCGAGCATACTTGCGATCCGAATCATGATTGTACGGGGGATACCAAGCGTGTAAAAAAATCTCAAGTATGAAATGGACTTTGCAAGAAGCCTGAAAAATAACCCATGGCCTGATTTGACTAGCATGTTTATTTACAGCAAAGCGCCAGTTTGTGTAACCACCAGAGAAATTCTGGATGTGATGACTGAACGTAGGGATCAGATGGGAATTCACGAGGTTCTCTGTCTGTGTACTTGTGTAACAGATTTATGCTCGTTGCTGGTTGCAAATTTTTTTGAATCCATGATATGTGAAATTATCGAATCGCAGGACAATTTCATATTACACAAAAACATATTGGCCGTCAGAGATTTTCTTTTCTGGCTAGACCACTGTGTGTAACAGCGATTTTGATCATTATCTTCACTACTTCGGTGTATGAATGTATAGTCATCAATATATTGTTAAAAATAAAAGGTTGAATCACTCGTTATCGTTTACAAGTCTTTTTTTTATTTCAATCAATTGAATAAAAAGAAAATGAGTAGCTGAATAGAATGTACGAATGTAGACAGAAATAATTATAAAGAAATTATCTTGTATCTTATATCTGATATAAACTAGGATAGTATTAATAATATAACGTAAATGTCTCGAGGTGAAGATTACCGATTAAAGCAATATTTTATTTAATCAAACAAATTCACATAAATATTGACGAATATGAACAAAGAGAAGCCAAGAACACAAAGTGCTCGCTAACATTACAGCAGTACTGTTTGCAAAAAAAACAACAAAAAAAAACAAGACACTCACACACAACTTTTTCAATCACACATGACAATACAATACGAATTGTGATGTTAAAAATGAAACCGTGGTTCAGAACAACACAAACAAATCATAGAAAGATAAAAACACAACAATTTTCATACTGCTACAACTAAGTCTCAAGCTAATTTTTTTTGGTCTGGTTTCAGAGTCGGCCTACTACAGTGGAAAACTTTGTGATTTATACAGTACGTGTCTTCAAGTTATGAGGTGTTAAACCTGTGGAACAGTAACAAACAATATTCAACATAAACTAGAATCCAAAACTCTAATGTAACTGTGAGCTTGTTTCGCATTCTGTAGATTATCTCAGTAATGAAATCTCAGTTGACTTGCATTTTCAGGCTAACAGCTGAAATGCGGACTTATGCTAAACCTATTTTCAGTCCTTTAGGTTTGGTGAAATATATGTTATAAAACTCAACAACAGGCATGACAACTTTGTAAACACTTAACAAGTAATATATAAGCTAAATACATGTTTAGATATTTAGAAGGGAAAAAAGATATACTACAATATTTCAAGGGACTGTGCTGTTGAATACAGTAACTTCATGCCGAATTGTTTAAATAAAAGTGGATCAATTCTGAAGACAGTCATGACAACACACACAGCTGCTGTTTCCCCAGGATCAAACCTTTTGGTCAGATGAATACTTAAAACATGTGTCTGTGTGCTGGTGCAGACCATCTAAAACGGTCAAAAACAGCATGTTTAGAGACGTGTGCAAAGAAAATAGTGTTTCCACACTATCTTCAACTTGTAATGTGCAACTTTGTGTTCTAAATGAAATAGATGTACATGTAACAGAGAAACAGTAAGATCGAGGGGCTTGTGTCTCGTGGCCGCTTTGTAGACAGACCAGAAAAAGCTCTACAGTACGTCACAATCTCAGTTTAAACAATCTCTTGTAGAAGGACTATCCTTTTATTATCTTATAATGTTTTCCTGCAAACACTCGCGACATGATTGACCAGATTCTGAGAATAGTCTTCATCTAAAAAACAATGAAAAAGTATAGAGTGGTATCAGCTAGTGGGGCAGGCCATCAAAATCAACATTAAAACTTGAACAATATATTTAGAAGAGAGGATTTCAGTATTAGGTATTTGTTATACTGATACATATTTCTGTTGTGCAAACATATTTCCTGTATAAACGACTATGTCTATAACCTTTTCAAAGGGAATGTAGTATAATGTTATGGTTCTTAATTGTGGTCACATTACCTACACTTTAAAGCGGAAATGTTGAAAGAAACGAGTACGACAAATAAAATGTGCACATCATCATCAGCTATCTGAAGAAGAGCTCTAGATGTAGTGGCGTAAGAAAAAAGTAATTTAAAACAACATTTACAAAAATATACCCAGATGATCATGAGTGGGTTTTCTGTATTCATATGATAATTTTCTTAGTGACTTGGACTCTTGAGTTACATAGGGAGCACAAAAAAAAATCCTTAATATTTTGTGTCTGTAGCCTTTTCAAGATTGTGTACAACCTCAAACTTTACTGAATGTGTAGCTTTGAGCACAATGGTTAGATATGTTTCAGTTGTAAGTGTAAAACAGCACGCCTTAATTTTCGTGTCTAAACTTAATGGGGTCTCACATCAAATAGATAGATAATTGTCCTAAAAAAGAAATGAAAGTGATGTGACATACGGCCAAGTATGGTGACCAATACTCGGAATTCGTGCTCTGCATTTAACCCATCCAAAGTGCACACACACAGCAGTGAACACACACACACCGTGAACATTACCTTTGGATTACGAGTCCGGCTCTCTAACCATTAGGCCACGACTTCCCCAAAACATTATTTCCCATACCGGGAGTCGAACCCGGACCGCCTGGGTGAAAACCAGTAATCCTAACCGCTAGACCATATGGGACCATATGGTCCTAACCGCTAGACCATACCGACTTAGTCAAACACTCTCAAGAAATTTTTCTTAATTTTCATCTATTTCTATAAACACTGAATGCTGATGGTTCTCAGAGAGAAGGCCTCACCTACAGCACAGTCATAGTAATGACATATACAGTCCAACAAACAAAATGTGAGCCTCGTCATCCATAATCCTGATCGTCTGACTTAGTAAAATGTCAGTCACAATAGATCAAGAGGAGGATTTCTGTATTCTGTATGCATTAAAGCAATTTTTCTTAAATGATGTATACACTTTTGCATTTCGTAATTCAATGATTTTTAGTAAATTCGCTTTGCGCAAAGATAATTCCTATGTAAAGATTATGTTTGAATTCTTTCTATAACCTTTACAAAAGCGTGGAACATCATAGTTCTCAAAATATGTTTGCATTACATCAAATAAATATTACAGAAGTGGAGAAACGAAGATGTTTAGCACATGCACACATTGTAGATGCTTACGTACAACAGAGATGTTGCTTTATTTGAGTCAAAGAAGATGGCTATAGTGACTGATAACATTCTTTAATGTTTAATGTTGTTGTGTTGAAAAAGATTCTGTGGACAAACACCTCAAGGGAAATAATTTGAAATGGAGGTTTGTCAAAATAATAAAAAGTTCAGTTAAATGTTCAATAATTTCCTTAAATGAATAAGTATGTGCTCATCTTGCTCTCTTTCCCATGCAAGGACTAGCATGAACTTGCTGAGGAGTCTTAAAACAAATTCGGCCAAACAAAACGAAATGTGAAATGTGAATTGTGTCATCTGCTATCTGAGCAAGATGACTAAATCCAGTGGAGTAATAAAAATATAATTTAAAAATTTACAGATTTTCTGAATTCTATATGCATTATAAACATTTACTTGTCTTGCTATACTCTCTTTCTTAGTGATTTTGTCTCTGGAATGTACGAAAGTTTATGGATGAATTTTATCAATACTCTTTACAAGAGCATAGAAACTTTAATATGCTCAAACTTAAATGAGTGTGCAGCTTTCAGTGCAATAGTTTGATTTGTTTCAGTTGTAATAGTTTTAAGGGTAAAACGGCAAGACTTAATTTTCGTGTTGATGCTTCATGTGTTCGCACATCGTAGACAGACACAAAGTTGCACTAAAATAAATATCTCAAAGAGAAAAGACTGTTAGTTAATTTTCATTTATTCCTATTATGATGACAGCTCACAAAGAGGTGTCTTCACCTAAAAACATACACAGTCCAATCTTGATAAAAACATCAACTTTTATCAACAAAAACTTTACAAAAGATTGTAATTCTTAGATGCAACACATCCCTAACAAAATCTGTTGGCATGCAAACATACTCATAAATGTTTTAGCACAGCTATTTACACACATAGTATGAGAACTGTACATTGTATCATTTGCCATAGAAAATTCATTACCCGTATATTATTGTCAAAAATAAATGACAATAATAGTCGAAACATCCTTGTACATCTCTTTCATGTTGAAAACACAGATGCTGGTGCTTTAATCTTTTAGTAAACCATTTCAAATGACATGATACCTACAAAAGAGTCAAAATGTACAAGTTTTGTGTTCTAGGTGAGAAATTTACACCAATAAAGTTTTCATGAACATTAGAAAACAACATGTATTTCCTTTGGCTGTTAAACATAATTTGAAATAATAAATAATTTGAAAACGCTGGTCTGTCAAATGAGAAAAGTTCAGTCATACATTTAAAAACTTTTCTGAAGTAAAAAATTATGTGTTTGTCACAAACACATCCAAAGAGTTTTCTACTCATGTGAGAACAGCACTTGGCTGCATTATCATCAGGCTATTTTAAAGAAATTAAAGAATAAAACTAAAGTTGAATTTAAAGACAATAGACAGCATGACTTGCTTTAGTGACACACAATGTGTTTAAACCTTTTTTTAAACATGTTTAAAACTGTAGGTGTAATTATTTTACTGAGAAGTTTTAAGTGAAATGTATATTTGTTCTTTTACAGTACACATACTATCTACAGGCTAGATTAAAATGAAAACATTTCTTAAATAACAACAAAAAGTTTAAAAAAAAATATACGATTTTACTCATATTTAAAATTTAGCATACTCAGATTTGTGTTTGCGTGTGTGTGTGTGTGTGTGTGTGTGTGGCTCAGGTATACCATACGTTATGGGGGACAAAGATGGCAATATTCAAAATCCTTGTCCTTGTGGGGACATTTTTTTTTTGCCCCACTGAGGAAACAAGCTTATAAATCATACAGAATGAAGTTTTTTGAAAATCTTAAAATGCACAAAGTTTTCTGTAAGGGGTACGTTTATGTGTAAGGTTGGTGTGGGGTGATGGAAAATGAAAAATACAGTTTGTACAGTATAAAAACCATTACGCCCATGGAATGTCCCACAAAAACATGGAAACCCAACGTGTGTGTGTGTGTGTTCATTGTCTAAAGCAGAGCTTATTTAAAATGTTTATTTGTTTGTCTTGTCATATCATGTTATGTACTTTGATTTCTTTTAAACGATATTACATTTACATTACATTTACATTTAATCATTTAGCAGACGCTTTTATCCAAAGCGACGTACAAATGAGGAGAACAATAGAAGCAATCAGACCATCGAGAGAGCAACAGTATACAAGTGCCATGACAAGTCTCAGTTAGTCTAGCACAGTACACGTAGCTAGGATTTTTTTTTTTTTTTTTATTAAATAGAATAGGTAAGTGTTAGTATTAGTTAGTCAGGTGCTGGCGAAAAAGATGTGTCTTTAGATGTTTTTTGAAAATGGCTAAAGACTCAGCTGTTCGAATTGAGATCGGGAGGCCATTCCACCAGCTGGGCACAGTCCAGGAAAAGGTCCGTGAGAGTGATTTGGTACCTCTTTGGGATGGCACCACAAGACGTCGTTCACTTGCAGAACGCAAGCTTCTGGAGGGCGCATAAGTTTGAACTAGCAAGTTTAGGTATATTGGTGCAGTGCCAGTTGTGGTCTTGTAGGCAAACATCAGTACCTTGAATTTGATGCGAGCGGCTATTGGTAGCCAGTGTAACCTGATGAAGAGAGGGGTAACGTGAGCTTTTTTCGGCTCATTAAAGACCACTCTGGCTGCTGCATTCTGGATCAGTTGCAGAGGCTTGGTAGTACATGCGGGAAGGCCCGCCAAGAGAGCATTACAATAGTCCAGTCTGGAGAGAACAAGAGCTTGGACAAGGAGTTGTGCGGCTTGCTCTGACAGGAAGGGCCTAATCTTCCTAATGTTGTATAAGGCAAACCTGCAGGACCGGGCCGTTGTAGCAATATGGTCTGTGAAGCTTAACTGATCATCGATCACAACTCCAAGGTTCCTGGCTGTCCTGGAAGGAGTTATGGTTGACGAACCCAGCTGTATAGAGAAGTTGTGGTGAAGTGATGGGTTGGCGGAGAACACGAGCAGTTCTGTCTTAGCAAGATTGAGCTGAAGGTGATGGTCCATCATCCAGCTAGAAATGTCACTCAGACAGGCTGCAATGCGAGCAGTTACCGTCGGATCATCTGGTTGGAATGAGAAGTAGAGTTGAGTGTCATCAGCATAGCAGTGGTAGGAAAAGCCATGCTTCTGAATAACCGATCCTAATGACGACATGTAGATGGAGAAGAGAAGTGGTCCAAGCACTGAGCCTTGAGGAACTCCAGTAGCAAGAAGTTGTGACTTTGAAACCTCACCCCTCCAAGACACCCTGAAGGACCTATCTGAGAGGTAAGACTCGAACCACAGGAGGGCGGTTCCTGAGATGCCCATCTTTCTGAGGATGGACATGAGGATCTGGTGGTTAACTGTGTCAAAGGCAGCAGACAGATCCAGCAAGATGAGTACAGAGGATTTGGAAGCTGCTCTTGCCAGTCTCAGGGCCTCTGTAACCGCGAGTAGGGCAGTCTCAGTTGAGTGGCCACTTCTGAAGCCAGATTGGTTGTTGTCCAGAATGTTGTTCTGTGCAAGAAACAGAGAGAGTTGGTTGAACACAACTCGCTCAAGTGACTTTGCAATGAATGGAAGAAGGGATACCGGTCTGTAGTTTTCTAAAAGTGCTGGATTTAGAGCAGGTTTTTTAAGCAGTGGGCTTACCCGAGCCTGCTTAAATGCTGTGGGAAATGTACCAGTGTGAAGCGAGGTGTTGATAATGTGAGTAAGCGCAGGTATGACCGAAGAAGAAATGGCTTGAAGGAGGTGAGTGGGGATAGGATCTAGCGGACAAGTAGTGGGATGATTGGAAAGGATGAGTTTGGAAACCTCCGTCTCCGAGAGAGGAGAAAAGGAGGTGAGAGATTGTGTATTTGTCGTTATGAAGTTATTATTAGTTTGTGGTGTGAGGAATTGGTCACTGATGGTTTTTGTTTTATTTGTGAAGAAAGTTGCAAAGTCATCAGCTGTAAGAGTTGATGAAGGAGGAGGGGGAGGAGGACAGAGAAGAGAAGAGAATGTTTTGAAGAGTGCGCGAGAGTCGGAACAGTTGTTAATTTTGTTGTGGTAGTATGTCATTTTAGCAGTGGAGACATTTGCAGAGAAGGAAGAGAGGTGTGACTGATACACACTAAGGTCGGTAGAGTTTTTGGATTTGTGCCATTTCCTCTCTGCAGCCCTTAGTTTAGCACGATGTTCACGGAGAACATCGGACAACCAGGGGGCAGAGGTGGTAGCGCGTGCTGGTCTGGATGAAAGGGGGCAAAAGTTGTCTAAGCAAGATGTTAGAGTGAAGCAAAGAGTGTCAGTAGCACTGTTTGTGTCGAGTGCTGAAAACTGAGAGGGTGAAGGTAGTGCGGATGAAACCATTGAGGATAGGCGAGAGGGAGAGAGCGAGCGTAGGTTACGTCGAAAGGTGACCTGCGAAGGAGCGTGTGCTATGTCAGGAGTTAGTGTGAGGTTAGAAGTGATGAGGAAGTGGTCTGAGGTGTGCAGTGGAGTTACTAATGTGTTGTCAGTGGAGCAGTAGCGTGTGTAGATGAGGTCCAGTCGGTTACCTGATTTGTGAGTAGCCGTAGTAGACACTCGTTTGAGGTCAAATGAAGTGAGAAGAGTGTTGAAGTCAGTAGCCTGGGGTTTTTCTAGGTGGATGTTGAAGTCACCAAGCAGTACCAGAGGAGTACCATCTTCAGGGAAGTTTGACAGTAACACATCCAACTCCTCCAGGAAGTCACCCAGTTGACCTGGAGGACGATACACAACTACAACGTGGATTTTAGCAGGGTGGGTAATAGTAATTGCATGAGATTCAAATGAACTGTTGCCTGTAGGAGATGGTAGAAGATCAAATTTCCATTCATTTGAAATAAGGAGACCAGTGCCTCCACCACTCCCAATCATGCGAGGGGTGTGGGAAAAAGTGAAATTAGTGGAGAGAGCTGCAGGAGTGGCAGTGTCCTCAGGTTTGATCCAAGTCTCAGTTAGGGCCATGAGGTTGAGACCGGAATGGGTAGCAATAGAAGGAATAAAATCTGCTTTGTTTACAGCAGACTGGCAGTTCCAAAGACCAATTGGAACAGAGAGTAAAGTAGTAGAGGACAGAGGGACCGTTCGTAGATTATTAGGATTGGCCTGCCTCCAACGTACAGCGCGTGCTCTCCGAGTGTTAGTAGTAATAGTACAGATTTGAAAGCACATAGTGAGTACAATTGACTAAACAATTAGATGAGTACAAGTTAGACAAAAAGTAAAGAAAGGGGAGAAAGCAATACTCAAGTGCCTTGTCGGTGGCCTTGCTCGGTGGAGTCGTGCAAGGTAGAGTCGATCGTCTTTACACTCGTCGGTCTTCACACGAGGAGGGCTTCACACGAGGGCTGCCGCGACCGCTGCCACGGTGTACAAACCAGTTTTATACTTGCCTAATTACTAGTCCCTGAAGTCAGCTGACCACGCCTTCCTACTTAGCAAACCGAAACTGGGAACTCCCGCGATAAGCACGAGAACAAACGTGACTTGCGAACGCGTTTACCAGGTAAAACACAGTATGCAAAAACAATGTTTCCTAGCAACGACAACTGAGCTGAAATCTAATGAGAAAACAAGACAAAACACTTACAAACTGCTGTTCTCTTCGGCTGTTTGACTGCTTCTTCGGATATTGTTCAGCACAATGGTCAACCATTGTTGTTTTATTGTGCTTTATAAATAAAATGAACTGAATTGAACTAAAGCATGATTCTGTGCACATGTATATGAGGTGGATGCTGTAAAGCCATTAACACAAGCACATAGAGGATATCCACTGTCAGTTAGACACCTTCACTGTTAGAAGGAAATGGATAGGGTGGGCTGGTCTGAGAAGTTGGTGGTTTGAATAATTTTTAACTCAAGATTGCTTCTCATAAGTTTATCTATTCAACCTACAGATTAGGTTGTTCCGATCCTACAGAGGTGTTAGCATACACACATAGAGATGATAAAGAAAAACATGCCCGGACATAGCACCTTTTTTTCAGACGCATATAGAAATGTGGTCTTGGTGAATTCTTTAATTCTATGTTTCAGTTTTTAGGTGCTTTATTGGCAAAAGTAATATTTGTACATTCGTATTGCCAGAGCGGTTCAGTATTGTTGCAAACAATCAAAACAGTGGTGTCTTAGCTATCAACATTTAGCCTATAGATCAAGCAGAACTAAACTGTTTAGGGGTTTGACATTAGACACATGATTGGATGTCTTCCAACCCCCAAACAAAGCACATTCCCGTTAACAAACATATTAAAACATTATATCGGACACCGACTGCATCACGGTAGGAAACAGATTGGGGAGAAGCTTTGGGCTCTGTTGTCTAGACACCATCCACCAAAGGTGTTGACCTAAAACACCCTTTTGCTCAGCCATTTTTCCACAGTCAGGAAGAAGCTTTGTCTAGGCATTAACATATAACATACAGATCAAACAAACATTGATCCTTTTAAGGTGTCAATACGCACCCTTTACTCAGCCATTATTCCACAATCAAGAAGAACCCAACACCTCCAGACTGGAAGCTAGCTACAGCTCAGGAAGGAACACCATAAAAACCCAATGGCAAAGGTAAGAGATACAAACATCATAAATCCAGTCATAAATCCATCAAAAGTCAAATCTAACATCTGTTTTGATCTTTTGATTTACACACCCTTCTGTCATGTCAGTCAGGGGTGACAGGACCCTGTGACGTGACAGTCAGGGTGACAGAGGGGGTCATAGAGCCATAAATCAGGTCATAAATCTACCCATGTACACATTTGACATATGACGACCTGTCAATCAACGCTGTCAGGGGGTCATAAATCAGGTCATAAATCATAATCATTTTGACACAAAGTATTGGATATAACTACTCCGGTCGGCATTGGTAGCCCAGGCTAACATAGCCCATAGGTCCAATAGATCTAACTCAATATGACATAATGACATCATTATCACATAGCACAGCTGATTGGATCTCTCCTGTATTGGTAGCCTATGAGGTCGCTGCTCAACATTCAAATACTTGTCAGTGTTTGCTGTAGCAGTAGCAGCGCACTTCAGAAACCCTCCACCCATATAGATCTGCTACGGGGTGATCATGTATTCTGTGGGGGTTATTCATATATGTTACTGTATATGTGCAGCAGCAATATTCTTTACATGCTCACATCAGCATGTTGTGGATGTATTGCAGCAGCACAGCAGCAGCAGATCTATTCTGCCAAGACCAAATACATTAACATTGTCATGTATATTATCATGCAAATTACTCAGTGAGTTGTCATGACAGAAATACAGACAGACGCATAGCATCACATTTTACAGATTCTGCAAATGGCTTGTTCTGAGACACTGCTTATGATTTATGGAGATAAATAAAAAAAAATAAAAAAAGAAGCAGGTGGATTTTTATCATTATAGGGTGTTATGTACACACACTGCCAACACAAATTTATGTTCAAACAACTGTGATTTTTTCATAATGTGTGCCCTTTAATATATATATATTTTTTCAGCAATGATGCAATAAATTGATTACAAGTAAAAATAAGAATATTTATAATGATACAAAAGATTTATGTTTCAAATAAATGCTGTTCCTTTGAACTCTTGTTCATCCAAGAATCCTGGGGGGGGGGGTCTTTATTATAGATATCAAGCAGCAAAAACTGTAATTAAAAACTGAACACCAATAATAACTGCACAACATTAGCATTTCAGAATGCTTTCTGAAGGATCATGTGACACTAAAGACTGGAGTAATGGCTGTGAAAAATTCAGCTTTGCCATCACATTTTAAAGTTACAATGTTAGGTTATTTTAAAATTAATTATCTCACAATATACAATGGTTACTGCAATCAGAGTCACACTGACCCTGTCATTCTATCCACCAAATGAGTCCATAAACTGATATTTGTGAACCATTTACTTCAGCTAAATAAATAAACACACACACACACATACACACACACATACACATACATGCATGCATACATACATAAATAAATACATTTGTCTACTCCAAAAAATGCACTTCAACAGATAATTGTGTCGGTGCAATTTTTCAGCATGGGTTCATGGGTCCACACTAGCTCCAAAACTCACAAACACTTCATGTTCCATGAAAGAGGATCTCACCTAAATCCTTTTCACTATCATTGGACCAGGAAGAGAAAGAGACAGATGTATTACAGATTAAAGGATTAGCATCAGACCTGCCTCCAACTCCTAATTTGAAAGCCTTAAGCCTCCATCAGAGCCTAGAAGGGCTCATCCAAGGTGCTGATCTGGCTCATCCATGCTTGTTAAGAGAGCTAGATCCTGACAAAGCCACATCATAAAGCTAGGGAGATTTTGCCAGCAACCATATTACTGACATGATTTTTCATGTCATTACTGAAGATGATACTGCGGTCTTTGCTGCCAGTGACCTCACAAAATTGACCAATATGAGAAAAAAACTGAATGGATGAAAGGACATGGAAGTGCTGGGAGATCACGTGACCCTTCGACTTCGATGCACGCGTAGTCTTTCGCTCTGCTGACTTTATCAAATATTTTATTATCCTGTCAGTAAATTTCGAACCATTTTGAATCGGACTCATCATGAGTGCTTCAACAGTCAAAGGCGATCGGAAAAGAGAGATTGGGCAATCGCCAATAAAGAAAAAATTCAGGGATTCCACCATCTCCAGAGAGGATATCGATGAAGCTATTGCTAACGGTATCAAGCTTGCATTTAAAGAACAGCAAAGCACTTTGGATTCGGTTGTGACTTCGGCAGTAAGAGATGCTGTGGACTCTGTGCTGATTCCAGCATTACGTAAACTACGTGAGGACATACAAGTGACTAACAATTCTGTTAAAGAGCTAAGAGAGGAGTTTGAGGCCATGGCTGCCGTGGCGAAGCAGACACGTGACCGCGTTGATTCTGTTCAGGCAACTGCACGTGAGGATAGGAATGCAGTCACGGAAGATGACGGATATGGAGGAAAAAAGCTGGAGAAATAACGTACGACTGGTGGGGTTACCAGAGGGGATGGAGGGCCCCGATGTGGCTGGTTTCCTCAGAATTAATCTTTCCAAGTGGATTCCTTCCCTGAAAGGTCGTAACATCGAGAATGACCGGGCACACCGCGTGTATGACAGAAGGAAAAACTCAGATCGGCCGCATACTCTCGTCTTCCGTGTGCTAAGATGGCATGACAGATTGGATATTCTGAAAGGTGCTCGGCAGGCTTATCCGGTGAAATGCACGCAGGACAATGTCACGCTACTATTTTTTCCTGACTTTAGTCCAGTTACAGCCGCCAAGAGAAAAAGCTTGGTTCCGGTTTTGAGGTCGATGACAGCGCTTGGTCTCCAGCCCTTCCTCGCTTATCCGGCAGTAATTAAACTACGGCACAGGGGTGAACAGAGATGCTTCAATTCTCTTCGGAAAGTGGAGGATTTTGTCGGCTCCCTGTCACAGAGTGGGACATTTGCTGCGGATCCACAGGGCAGCGGGAGTGCGGCAGCCGCCCTTTCTTCGACTCGGCGGGAGGGGCTTGGTGGCCTGAATGGAGGAGATGGTGGCAGGAGGGATATGGATGATTGCTATATCTCTTTTTTTTTTTTCTTCTTTCCTCTCTCCTCCTGGGATAGTATTTATATTTATTCGATACAATTGTCCCTTTACTGGTAAGACTAACCCCCCCTTTTTTCTTTCTTTTTTTTCTGGAGGGGACTAATGGAGAGCAGGTTTCATTACAATAATGTTTTGGTTATGTGAGCCTTTTGGGAGGCTCGTTGTGGGCTAAAGTGGATCGGTCACGGATCATCACAAGTTTTTGTTGCTCAATCAGACCTATGTTCTCAGTAACGTGCGGCCTGAATTGTTTTTTGTCTATAGTTGTTGGTCATCTCTGTCTGTGTTGCTTTTATTTTTTACAACAGATATTCATGCTTTTATTTACTTTACCTTGTTTTTAAGGGGATTTTTCATCTAGGTGTTTTGATATCTAGAACGCACACTAACGTTTACATGTCATTTACAGAATGGGAGTGCTTTTGCTTCTCTTCATTTGTTGAATACAATTTTGAGATTATGAATATTTAATGTATACTCTAAATATGTTATTACTGAATGTGACGGGCTTAAATTCTGCTGTTAAACGAACCTGTGTGTTAGAATATTTACACCGTAAATCTATTTCTGGTGCCCTGATATGTAACACTGCGTCATTGGGTATTTTTCTCCATGTGTTTAGGGAGTGTCCTCTGGTCATGGATCTGTGGACGCATGTAGACCTGGTTTTGTCTTCCTCACTGCGGACTGATTGCTTTGCTGATACAAGTGTGTGTCTTCTTGAAGCTTAATGCAAAGGAGAGGGCTGTTTGCTGGTTTTGCGGCTGCGAGGAGGACGACGATAGAACTGGTGTGAGCCGCACGTGTGTGGAGAGGCATATTGGATTGCATATTATTATTATTACTTTATTTCTATTTTTTTTTTCTAACATATGTGATTATATAAAGGAAGGACCTGTTTTGTTGTTACTTTTCCCTCCCTCTCTCTCTCCCCTTTGATTGGACCTTTAAAACATGGAGTATGTGTCTGTTGTTTTGTTTTGTTTGTTTTGAGTGGATGTTATGTTGTGATGTTGTGTGTGAAAAAAAAAATGTTGATAACAAAAAAAAGGACATGGAAGTGCTGTGGGAACCAACCGTGTCGACCCCGACATTGCAACAGGGAACATGAAGAACTGCAAGGTCTCTGTTTAATTGTGACCAACTGACTTTTTTTTATCATATTTTGTACTTCCTGAACTTAAACAAAACAAAAAAAATTGAACAGTTTGAAATGACCCTATTACTGCTATCTGGTGTAAATTCTCCTTGTGACCACCTGGGCCAGTATCACAGTAGTCCAGTAATTGGTGTTACAGATGGATGCAGCTAAACCACAAACTGCACAAGACCCACTTTCAATGGGTGGGTGGCTCTTATTTGTTGTGGCCTAGAGAAAAATGACAGGTTGGAGTTGGTTAGAGTTGTGGACGACATGTAGGTTACCTATAGAATTGTCTCATGGGCTCTGGCAAGAACTGATATGATTGAAAAATGTTTTGAAGAATGAAATGTCAAGTGAGTTGTGCTAAAAGGACACAGTTTTGTCTGAAACAGATGAATATGAACCTGATAACGTTTTATTACACTGGCTGTTGCACATATTGCGGCAGCTTAGAAATGAAATGTCTGGTGAGTGACGTAGGTTAACACTTTATTGTGTTATTGTGAAAATAACATACAGTACCACCTACATTAAACAATAGTGTTAACAACACAAATGTGAGGTAAGAAAGCATTTTCTGAGGCAACCATGCCATTTCCACAAGTCTTTGACCCTTTAACATGATTTGTGTTTCACCGGACTTGTACCCAAGTGCCCTGCATTGTGAGTGCAACACTGTATCAGGTGAGCTGCCAAGCAAGTTTACTATGATAGAAAAGCCACAGATATGGCTGTGACAAATATTTATCATAAAATTCCTAATTAAAACAAGCATATTACATATCAATGACAGCTGGTTTTCCCTGCACACTATATTATACCACCCAAACATTCACAAAAGTAAGCCCACATTTTAATTATGCTCCCTTTTAGTGGTTTGTACATTTGTGGATATGCTTGCTAAAAAGTCCAGTGAGTCCTTTCCTCAGTATTCCTGCCAGGCTGACAGGCAGTTTTTGGAGGACATCATCTGGTCATGCAATGCATGAATTTTAAGCAGAGCAAAACAATGGACAACCTTTGCCTCAAGTGTTTAATTAACATATGGATAGGGTCTTTCACCTGCATGCTCGGCCCCACTGGGACATCTGTCCGATTCCTCTATATCTAGCCCACGGGTTATGACTATCTAGTGACTTCTCTTTCCACTGATGTCTGACTCAGGACTCACTCAAGAGCCCCTGAGGACTCATTAGCAAGACAGAGCAAGAAGATTTCAACTTTCAGTTTCTTGCCATCTCAGGCAGATGGACAGGCAGCCTAGGCAGAAAGAGCATAAAATACTGATAATCCATGCAGTGTCTTTAAATTCCCTTAATCCTAAACTCACATGAGAAATGGAGTCAGCTACTGTCGTGAAGCTGTCAGTGCTCTGGGGGACCATTTTGACTTCTTATTGGCTCATGATCATTCAGAATTTATCATAAATAAATAATCATCAATGAGTTTATTAGCATGGATTGTAGTGTATGAGGTATGAAATTTAAAATAACTCAAAGACAAACTTCTTGGTGCTAATATTAGAGCAAATTTCAAACAGATGAAGCCAGATCATCACTGATTAATGACCAATGCAATCTACCAAGAACAGCGCAAATTTGTGTAGGGTCACATACAAGCAGAATCGATGATATTCAGCAGTGGGTAATCTAAAAACATAAGCACAATTGGGTTAAGACATTTTGGGTCTGAATCATATGTGTAATCAGTCCAATCGATGGGCAAGATGTCAGAGGCGGGTGACGTCATGACCAGGAAACTTAAAAGCACGTGAGGTGCAGCCGGCGTTAGCTTTCTGTCATTCAGCAATGCTCTCTGTGTGTTTCAGTCACAATCTATGTTCTGTGAGTCTTACACAAGCATTCAGCAACGTAAATGCTCCAGCATGTTGAAATTAAGTGTTAAGACATAAAAGGGTGAAAGCAGATCACGTTATAGACTGTGTGTTCCTCCCTGCCCACGCTACATCACCAGCGGGGATACACACAGTTTGTGCGTGGTCTGCTTGGGAGCTCAAGGGAGTTCAAAATGCTCACTGTCAAAGAGGTCGTGTCTCAGATCAGGTCAGAGGACTGGCTTGTCACGATAGATCTAAAAGTCGCATATTTTCATGTATCCATCCTTCACAGTCACAGGAAGTTCTTGAGGTTTGCTTTCAGGGGCAAATCTTACCAATATCGGGTTCTTCCCTTCGGCCTAGCACTCTCACCCCGTACTTTCACGAAGTGTGTGGATGCTGCTCTGGCTCTTCTGTGACTCCAGGGCATCCGCATACTCAATTACATTGACGATTGGTTGATTTTAGCTCAATCAGAGCAGATGGCAGTTATATGTCGTTCGAGATGTCGTTCTCGCTCATATGAAAGAGTTGGGGTAGACTAAACGCCAAGAAAAGTGTGATTTCTCCATTACAGAGGACCACTTATCTGGACGTGGTGTGGGATTTGACCACGATGCAGGCACGTCTGTCTCCTGCTCAGATTGAGTCGATCCTCACTGCAGTCGTGAGAGTCAGAGAAGGCTGGTCACTCACTGTCAAGCAGTTTCAAAAGCTGCTGGGTCTGAAGGCAGCTGCGTCCAACGTGATACCTTTTGGCCTGCTGTACATGAGACCCCTACAGTGGTGGCTCAAGACCAAGGGGTTCTCCGCGAAGGGAAACCCGCTTCACATGATCAAGGTCACGCGGAGATGCCTACGTGCCTTAGATATGTGGATACCGGTGCTGGAAGCTCCTTGTCGTCGTGTAACGCCAGTGACGGACGCATCCCTCACCGGTTGGGGAGCGGTCATGTGTGGCCACCCTGCCCGCGGTCTGTGGAGTGGTCGCCATCTCACGTGGCACATCAACTGCCTGGAGATGCTGGCTGTGTTTCGAGCACTCAAACACTTTCTTCCAGACCTAAGAGACCGCCATGTGTTGGTGCACACCGACAACACAGTGGTGGTCTTTTATATCAACCACCAGGGAGGTCTGCGTTCGTGCCCCTTATACAAGCTGGCGCACCAGATCCTTGTGTGGTCCCAGGACAAGCTCCTCTCGCTGAGAGCAGTTCATATTTCTGGGCATCTCAATATGGGAGCAGACATCCTGTCGAGGCAGGGGCCGAGGCCCGGGGAATGGATGCTTCACCCAGAGGTGGTGAAGCAGATATGGAGAGATTTTGGCCAGGCTCAGGTTGATTTGTTTGCGACTCGTCAGACATCGCACTGTCCCCTCTGGTTCTCTCTGACTCATCCAGCTCCACTGGGGCTGGATGCTATGGTACAGACTTGGCCGAGGCTTCATCTACACGCCTTTCCCCCGATCGCTCTGCTCCCGGGAGTTCTAGAGAGAGTGCGCCGGGACGGGGTCCGTCTATTGCTAGTAGCCCCGTTCTGGCCGGGCCGAGTATGGTTCTCGGACCTGATTTCTCTCCTCGGCGGCTCTCCTTGGGAGATTCCCGTCAGGAGGGATCTCCTCTCACAGGCGGAGGGCCTGATCCTTCACCCCCGCCCGGAGTTGTGGAAGCTGTGGGTGTGGCCCCTGAGGGGGCACAACTCATAGCCTCTGGTCTCTCAACCGAGGTTGTTGAGACCATCCTCCAATCTAGAGCTCCCTCAATGAGGAAACTTCACTTCATGGTGCGGAGACCGCCAGCTTGACCCAGTTAACTGCCCGATTGTTACAGTGCTGGAGTTCTTGCAGGCCCGTTTCTCCGCAGGGTTAACCCACTCCACCCTGAAGGTTTACGTGGTGGCTACAGTGGCCTACCACGCCCCTCTTGGTGGTCAGTCAGTGGGCAAAGAACCCCTGGTTACACGGTGTGATAAGGCTGAGGCCTCAGGTACAATCTCGTGTCCCTCCTTGGGACCTTGCTGTGGTGCTAGAAGCTCTCTGTAGGCTTCCCTTTGAGCTTATCGAGGAGATATCAGATCATCTTCTTATGTTAAAGACTGTGTTTCTCCTAGCTATATCTTCTCTAAAGAGAGTTGGGGATCTGCAGGCCCTTTCTGTGGCCCCTTCCTATCTCGACTTTGCGCCCGGTCTGGCCAAAGCTTTTCTGTACCCTCGTGCGGGGTATGTCCCTAAGGTCCCCTCCTCTACACCACAGCCTGTCGTACTTCAGGCTTTTTGTCCTCCTTCCTTCAGGGAGCCCGACCAGCAGAGGCTTAATTGTATGTGTCCAGTGCGAGCACTTTTAAGCTTCCTGGTCATGACGTCACCCGCCTCTGACGTCTCGCCCATCGATTAGACTGATTACACATATGATTCAGAGCTTGGTATCGCTGAAGGCGTTCCCCTAGTGTTTTCCGACGCAGCGTCTCGTTCCATCGGGGGAACCAAAAAAAAAAAAAACTTACAGTCAACCAGAATTCTGGCCATCTGTCTGAAATGATCAGATTTAGGTGGTGTCTTCCTTAAGGCTTGTCAGTCAATGGCCACTGTTGTAAAAATAAAATAAAATAAAATAAAATAAAATAAATGTAAGTATTTTGAAAACATTATAAAGCCATCATTTACAGACAAAGCATTATCAAATTGTTTACTTTTGGCTTGCCACGTAGATGGTTGTAGTCAGATCCAATACAAGTGGCTGCTTCATCTTTCAACAAAAGGTCTCCATTACACTGTGTCTCATTTACAAAACAATCTGCAGTCAAATGTTCCAAACAAACATATAATTGTCTGATGTGATTTGTGACACAGTTAAAAATTAACACTTCACCTGTTTCTGATGCTGGGATCCTTTTGAAGGCTATACAGACGCTAACATTAGATGTGTCAAAGCAAATGTTTCTTTTCTCTTTCATTTGTCCTGTTGTCAGGAGTAGATTAAACATGTAGAGTATGCCAGAAATTGAGTCAATAACCAATAACCAATAGTGTAATAATGTAAAATTATTTGTTGGTGTCTTGCTCTAGAGGCAGTAATATGTGAATGCATTTGCCTTTGTGACATCACAAATCCATCAATATCCAAAATAGCCTTTTAGGAGCTTGGTTAAAGAAATGCTGTTCTTGTACTGAGGAGGTCTTTTTAAGCTATAAAACTTGCAGGATGTTATTTAATGCTACAAATACCTCACCTCTTATATGCAAAAATGAAAAATCAAGGGAAATTAATAATAATAATCCTTGGCAAATGAATATGAATGCAAAATAATATCATTACACTGGATTTTACTCTCTATACATGCAACTAATTTAACTACTTTAGATAGTTATCTTGGCAATAAAAAAAATAAAAAAAAAAAAAAAAAATAATCAGGTATGATTACTGGGAAGTCAGAGCATAAAAGTATTAGAGACCACGATTATGTGACCATCATTAGACTCCCTTTGATTATTAGGATGTATAACACACTACACATTCTGTTCAAACTTGATGGTTGAATAAGGGAGGTGAAGGTTTATCTGTGAAAAGTGAATGTCTGTGTGAATTATTTTTTTTAAATAATAAAAAAATATATATCATCATCATTTTCTCAACCTCATGTTATTCCAAACCTGTATGATTAATTTGAATATTTTTGAAGAATATCTCAGTGTTTTTGTCCATGCAATGAAAAGTAGCTTTAAAACTTCTGAATGATTAATTTATGGTTACAAACAAACAAAACAAATAAATAAATAAAAACCTAAAGAGGCAAGAGAACATTATGACTTTCCAAAATAAATAACCAGTCTAGAACCATATGCTAACATTGGGGGAACATTCTTTGTTTGCTTGGTAAGTGAGAGAATTTAATAAATAAAGTACAATTAACTTCATATAACTGCATTTTCCTTTCCAACCACATGGTGGAGCTACACTAGTTAATAAAGCTCTGGGTTATCTACAGTATGTTGACAATGTATGGGTTTGATCTAGAGTTTAGCCCTACATTAGATCCATTATCTAGAAATGACTAGAAGAACTTAGCCATTGAGAGCAAGGTGCTAATACTCACATTGCCTAAAAAACTCCTTGCAAATTAGTGTGTGTGCACCTGCCTATACTGCATGACAAATTAGTCTTATATGTAATTTTTGTCATTGCTAACATTAAACATAATTCTAGAGGAGTGCTATAGTAAAATCTATATAAAATATTAGCCTACCATAGAAATTCAGACCACAGAAAATCAGTTGCTCATGAACGTACATCCCTCTTTGGATAAGAAGTAATTTTGATTCAAAGTCATTATGTGCATTGTTTATGTAATTCTCACAAATGTCTTCATTTGGTGAATTTGTGGCAAATTCATGTTATCTTCTTGAGGTAATTTTGTATTATCACTTTAGGGGTAAATCATTGCGGTGATGTCTACAAACCAATCTGACTGTATTTATATCTGATTGTATTTATTCATCGGTAACTCATACAGCGTGATTTTTTGACTGTTGGAAGTTAATAGGCATCTTCAAATTCCTAAGTCAAACAAGGAATTAATGTTAAAATATGATAATATTATTTCCTATTCAAGATAATTCAGAAGACAATCCCATCAGTGACTGCAGTTCTGTCATATTCCTTTTAGACAACAGTTTTCTGAAATAGCTTTTGTCTGCATGTTTCTCCACAGTGTGTGTGTGTTGCACGCTTTTTTCAGCACATGACAAATTTAAATGACCATCCTTGGTCAAGTTCAACCTCTAATTCTACACACTTATCACAGTATGATGAATTGCAACTGATTCCTATCGTATATAGCATAAATTTAGAATTCAGATACTATCAGCTGTAGGACTATCAGATACTACGCAATGTAAAACTGTTTGTATGATAATACATACAACTTTATAACTGTTCCATGGTAGGATTTAGTTTAATAATTAAGAACTTGTGAATTCAGAACATGTGAGCGTTGGTCTGAACTGCTGAATATTAAAATGGTGGATATGACTGATCAGAGGGAACACGCAAACATGTTTTAAAAATGTCAGCTACAATGTCAGCTTCCATGACTTTCAACACATTTTAAGTGAGCTCCTTTTGGTGTCAAATGCTTCCATTTCTCAGTCAAAAAAATGTGAGAAATTGTAGCCTGAAAGCTGGTATGTGTAAATGGAGACAGAAATCATTACACTAAATCCAAATCCAACATCACCCCACAGAGATAAAAAAGTGATAATATTCTCTGTATGGCTGAGTATTCTGCAGATCATTGCCAGTTTCGGTGAGTCATAAAGCTGACAGATATGAAATCACTGCCAGAATATCTGCGCTTTCAATATGTGTAGCTCACTGAGAGATTTGTCCTGAGCCCCAA
The DNA here is from genome assembly GCA_027422415.1 of Schizothorax lantsangensis. Lineage (NCBI taxonomy): Eukaryota > Metazoa > Chordata > Actinopteri > Cypriniformes > Cyprinidae > Schizothorax > Schizothorax lantsangensis. Next base: position 9,102,708 of record CM049845.1, read on the forward strand.
CCGGAACAGGATGAAGTCAGGGAACTACAAATTACAGAATCAAGACTACATCAATATGTATTTTAGTATACAAGTGAATCTTACAAACGTGTGGAGAATATGTGGCCATATTTTCAAAATGAACTAATAAAGATTAAAGCATTTGGCACTGTGGCATGACAGTTTCCGACAACGAGTCCCCAGTCGAATGTGTTCAGTTGTTCGCTTCCAATGATGTGTTTCAGGGCACTGAACAAATCTATTCCCTTCCTCCTTACAACAGGACGTTCAAACAGGTTTGATTTCAGGATAGAAGCTAACCTGTATTGGGTTCTTCCTTTCGGCCTAGCCTTTGCGACTCTAGGGTATCCACACTGTTAGACATTTCAAAGAATTTTTAACTTGCTAGCAACACTGTTGCCAGTAAGTTACTGTAATTAAGATTTACAGAAGAAAACCGTATTTGATTTGCAGTTGCAAACTGTACTGTTTTACAGAAAATTACTGTAAAAAAAAATCAAAGTCATCGGTATACTACTGTAATTCATTCATTTTAATATAGATTTCATTTTATTTTTACTCTACATAGGTACTACTGGCATTCAATTAAGACAGACACAATAATTACAACATATGCAATTCTTTATTTAAAACATTGCATGTATAACACTTAAAAATACAGTCTTCCAATGCTGGAACAGTGCATCTTCACCATTTCTCCTGTCTTAGGATGTTTTGCAGTGCATTATGTTGTACCCTCTGGATTTATCCTCACAAAGAATATTTAGGCAACAGAAACATGATGGGGAAAAAAGACAAGCAGCCAAAGAATACATGGGCATCTGCAAAACCCAGGTGCTGCTCCAAAACGTGGCCACCACCTTTGCTCAGCAATTCGAATTGTTGTGATTCAACAATGTGTTGTGTATTAAATAAATTCAATGCACACAGACTGAAGTAGTTTAAGTCTTTGGTTCTTTTAATTGTGATGATTTAGGCTCACATTTAACAAAAACCCACCAATTCACTATCTCAACAAATTAGAATACTTCATAAGACCAATAAAAAAAAAACATTTTTAGTGAATTGTTGGCCTTCTGGAAAGTATGTTCATTTACTGTATATGTACTCAATACTTGGTAGGGGCTCCTTTTGCTTTAATTACTGCCTCAATTCGGCGTGGCATGGAGGTGATCAGTTTGTGGCACTGCTGAGGTGGTATGGAAGCCCAGGTTTCTTTGACAGTGGCCTTCAGCTCATCTGCATTGTTGGGTCTGGTGTCTCTCATCTTCCTCTTGACAATACCCCATAGATTCTCTATGGGGTTCAGGTCAGGCGAGTTTGCTGGCCAATCAAGCACAGTAACACCATGGTCATTGGACCAGCTTTTGGTACCTTTGGCAGTGTGGGCAGGTGCCAAGTCCTGCTGGAAAATGAAATCAGCATCTCCATAAAGCTTGTCAGCAGAAGGAAGCATGAAGTGCTCTAAAATTTCCTGGTAGATGGCTGCGTTGACTGTGGACTTCAGAAAACACAGTGGACCAACACCAGCAGATGACATGGCAGCCCAAATCATCACTGACTGTGGAAACTTCACACTGGACTTCAAGCAACATGGATTCTGTGCCTCTCCACCCTTCCTCCAGACTCTGGGACCTTGATTTCCAAATGAAATGCAAAATTTACTTTCATCTGAAAAGAGGACTTTGGACCACTGAGCAACAGTCCAGTTCTTTTTCTCCACAGCCCAGGTAAGATGCTTCTGACGTTGTCTCTGGTTCAGAAGTGGCTTGGTAGCCCTTTTCCTGAAGACGTCTGAGCGTGGTGACTCTTGATGCACTGACTCCAGCTTCAGTTCACTCCTTGTGAAGCTCTCACAAGTGTTTGAATCAGCTTTGCTTGACAGTATTCTCAAGCTTGCGGTCATCCCTGTTGCTTGTGCACCTTTTCCTACCCAAATTCTTCCTTCCAGTCAACTTTGCATTTAATATGCTTTGATACAGCACTCTGTAAACAGCCACACCTTTCAGTAATGACCTTCTGTGACTTACCCTCTTTGTGGAGGGTGTCAATGTTCGTCTTCTGGATCATTGCCAAGTCAGCAGTCTTCCCCATTATTGTGGTTTCAAAGAACAAGAGATACCCAGAATTTATACTTTATGGATGGTCATTTATTGAAACTCAAATGTAAATATTCTAATATTTTGAGATACTGATTTTTGACTTTCATGAGCTGTAAGCCCTAATCATCAAAATTAAAACAAAAAAAAACTTTTGAAATGTTTTTCTTTACATGTAATGAATCTAAAATATATGAAAGTTTCACTTTTTGAAATAAGTTACAAGAAAAAAGGAACTTTTTTCACGACATTCTAATTTATTGAGATGCACCTGTATATAGTAGCAGACCGTGATGAGCAGTGATGGGAATAACGGCGTTATAAATAAACGGCGTTACTAACTGCGTTATTGTTTTCAGTAACAAGTAATCAAACTAATTACTGTTTCCCCCGTTACAACGCCCTTACCGTTACTGACAATAAAATGCGGCGTTACTATAATTTATTATAATATTATTATCATTTCATTGTTCAGTTCATCTGAATGGATGGCGCAGTGTAGCTGTATTTGACGTACCGTAAACTCTAGTGTGAAGTGCATGGCTCGCCGTAGCTTTGTCTCTCTCTCACACACACACACACACACACACACACACACGCAGCCTCATAAACCACCTTCAAATTGTAATACCTCTGTCATACCCATGTTATTATACAAATTTGTGTCCTCATAAACCACATAAACCCGCCCACACACACACACACACACACACACACACAGCGCACGCGCGCGCGCACAAAGGAAGATACAGAGCGAGAGAGTCTTTCATAACATGCAGAATTGATGCGCTACATGTAAACGATATTCTTTGTTGTATTTTCCTGTCAAAATAACGGAGTTCCTTTGGAATTCTTCAGCTTTTAAGAACTCCGGTAGTGGGCGGAGCTAACGCGCAAACAACAATCTCATTGGCCGGCGCTCACCTATTATCATCCATGTTTTGATTTCAGCGAATCAGTTCGAGCGAACGCAGACAACCTGATTAATATTCATGAACCCAGCAGCTCCTTAATCCTTAGTGCATTTTATATTGTTTTTAGTGGTATAATTCGTAGTAGTTTTGTTATCTTATCATTTTTCCCCCTTTTTTATAGAAACACTAAATGACAAACAATATCTTAAGCACCACCACCAGTCCTAAGTTCAGACAACATGACAAATATGAATTCATACTTGGTTATTCTAATTACTAAAGTTCTATCATCATATAATGCTAAATTATCATAATATCATATTATAATGCTTGACTAACTGATGCTAAGTGTCAATAGATAAATAGTGTTGATTAATGTACAATGTTTTATAATAATAATTTATTCTATTTAGTGTCCATTTCATTCATTTAACATATTTAATATTGGGGGCATCCAAGTTATTTGACGTTAAAAGTAACGCAATAGTTACTTTCCCTGGTAATTAGTTACTTTTATAATGATGTAACTCAGGTTACTATTTGTGAGAAGTAACTAGTAACTATAACTAATTACTTTTTAAAGTAACATGCCCAACACTGGTGATGAGCAATGGCAGGTGAGTATCAAACACTATGATCAGTTCAATGGTTCTTAGCTGTATGCTGATGTGTGGTTTCTTTGCAGGTTCATAGGAGATCGGAGACAAGGAACAAAGTCGGAGAATCGTCAGGAGATCTAGATGTAAGTACACAGAGGTAAGTAGTGCACATAAAGTCTGGGAATAGTTCAGGGATGTGAACAGTAGACCGGAAAATGACTATGTTTACATGGACATCAGTAATCTAATTATTTACCTTATTCTGAATAAGACAATATTATGATTAAGGTGTTTACATGAGTTGCTTTTAGAATAATCCTTTCATGTTCCCGTTTTACATGTTATAGTACATAGATCGATTAATGGCATGCGTCATTACGTCACCATGCGACGCCATCTGACGTCCCCTCAAGAATTTCACGTATAAACATATAGTTTGTCTTCGTGATGATGCCATATACAGTTTGTGTTTAATTTTTCATTTTATGGAAGTTTCAAGTGCAGTTAATTATTTTCGTGCATACAGACGACGGCGGTGTTGAAGCTCTTTTATTTGCCGTCAAATGGTTGATCACTGCCGTGTGTGTGTGTCCTGTCGCAAAATGCGGCGAAAAGTCCTACATGACGGTAATAGTTTGATTAAGGTGTTTACATGTCTGTACCGCACTTCAATAATGCGACTAAAATAGGAATACTCCACATGTCTTAATTCGATTTGTGTTTACTTCGATTATGACTTTAGCCAGATTAAGGTAATCAAAAATCTCTGTTTACATGGTAGACTCTTAATCAGAGTATTGTCTTAATCGTATTAAAATCGGATTATTGATGTCCATGTAAACGTAGTCAATGACTAGCTTGATTGGAGACGGCAGGAGCAGGTGATCAGAATTCAGGTGAGTGCGATCTGGTGTGAGTGGTGGCTGATGACTGTGGTGATGGTGGAGGCTGTGACTGCGTGGATTCGCTGACATTTATATTTATATATATATATATATATTTGTAACAACATTTTTAGTGTATTATGAGATACATGCAGGCTTTGTGAGCATAAAACTTATTTATATTTATATATATATATATATATATATATATATATATATACAGACCCCAATCTTTTAAATGCTAGTGTATCTTCCCACCTGTATTATTTTTTCTTGGTTACACAAAAGCGGTTAATTGAATAGCGGACTTGCTTTGGATTTCATATGGTCCCTCTTGGGATGTTGGAGATCATGTAGAATAGTGATAAATAGTTGTCTCATGTAACATGGTCTTGTTATGTGATATAAACACTATAGACTGTAGTTCACATACACATTATTCCACAGTCATCCTCACACATTTTCAAGCCTAAATCCAGTAAAGTGTCATGATGCTCCTAAACTGTGAAATGATCTGAAACCCACTAGAGGGACAACAGCTGAGGGTTAGTCAAGGACAAACACTCTAATGCCGCTGACATTCCCTCCTCAACAGTCGAGCTGAGTTAAATTGGTTCTGTCACTTACAAAGCTGTGAATCACTTGGGTGAGACTAGCTTATCATATGAGGATAGGGAAAAACGCAAGCCTGGACTTGATCAAATGAAACATGGAAAAATATGATTGGGTGTCAGGTGAGAGAGAAGGTTGTATGAGATGTTTGTGTTTAGTGGAATGATAGTCATACAATTGCTATGTTTATTTATAACCAACTACAGAACTGGTGATATTTCTGGGGAATATGACTGTCATGTGAGTCATGTGACTGAAACATATATGTGAAGTTATTAACGTAATTTCGGGAGGAGTACGCCCATCTAATCTTCCAATTAACATCCAAGTATAAAGACAGCCTCTTACCACTTCCGTTGTTGGTTCTTTCGGCATCCCTCCTCCTCCCCATCTCCTCCTTTATGCATATTTATTTGTTTATTCATTTGTCTGTGCTTCTGTCCATCCATCTATCTATCTTTCTGTCTATGGGGGGCTATCAGAGCTTGCGTAGAATGGTCTCTCTGAGCCCTCCATTGCAGACATCAAGCCAAATCTGTTTACCATTAATGCTAAGATTATATGGGCACACGAACTCGTGAAACTAGGGGTGGCAAGGTACACAGATGTCACGGTTCGGTACGTACCTCGGTTCGGGGGTCACGGTTCGATACGATTTCGGTACAACATGAAAAAAAAAAAATCTACTATGCTCGGTTTCTTTTCATTTATTTTGAACAGACAGTAGTGCAAATAAAAAAAATTCCATTTAGATGTGAAAATACTACATATTATTACATGTTATATATATAAAATCTGTTTTGTTTTCATTGTGAGTGTACACAAATAAAAGCAGACCTTTATACAGTGATTATTAATAAGACAATAAGTGTTTAAAGTTGATTCTGCTGGTATAAGGAAACAGTTGAAGTGATCATGCCGGAGCGCACGCGCACACACACACACACACACACACACACACGACACATCAGTTCCAGCATTGCTAACTTGACAGCCAGTTGGTACTTTATCAAAATAAAATACAGTGAGGCAAACATCAGCGAGGCCGCCCATAGACATAAATATGAGGCCGCCTCTGTGTCACTGTTGGCATTCGCTGTTCTTCTGCTGGTGGTTCTCAAACAGTGTTGCATTGCTGCGGGCGCCCCCTTCTGTATTGGGGGTGAATTGCCGGTATTCGTCGTGTGGCCTCGTGCACCGAACCGAGATGCCTGTACCGTGACGGTTCGATACGAATACATGTACCATGCCACCCCTAATATATACATATATATGAGACATACAAGAAGAAGAATTCCAATTACAGTCCAATTACATTAGACTTTTCCTTTAAAGGTACGGTTCACCTAAAAATATATATATTTTTTTTCATAAGCAAAAACAATCCAGAAGAGTTCTAAGAGTGCCAGTGGATTTTGATCTGAGAGGAGAACAGGGAATTAACTTTTTAACTGGGGGAAGATTTTTATGGATTGTGGATGCTTTTGGCCAGAAGCAACAGTTTAAATTTAAAATGGCTTAATGATAGATTTGTTTCTTGAAACATGCAGCTTTCACTTCACAGACTTAATTGACGGACAGGAGTGGATTGCTTGTGGATTATTGTAATATTTTTGTCAGCTGTTTGGACTCTTATTCTGACGGCACCCATTCACTGCAGAGGATCCATTGATGAGCAAGTGATGAAATGCTCTTTTCTGATGAAGAAACAAACTCTCGGATGGCCGGAGAGTGAGTAAATTTTCAGAACATTTTTATTTTTGGGTGAACTATTCCTTTAATACTCCACAGCCAAATCCTAAAATAAAAGTCAAACAGGCATAAAATCGACAAGCACCCATCCTAACAGTCAAATTGAATTCCTTTTCAACCTGGCATAAACTGTTAGCCAAGCATACTCTATTTCATGCCCTGCTGGCTCATGAGGGTCCTTTATGCTTTGTCGTAAAGTATCTTACACATAAAACTACATCATGACTTTCCTGTGCAGTTCAGTGGAATAAAATAACACAAATGGAAAGCTTTACCACCTGCATTTTCAGCTTCAGTTGTTTAATGTTGTCATTGTCAAATAGCCAACCGTTTTTAAAAAGCAACACTTACTTACTGGGTTCAACCAGCTTACAAATGAATTAAAATTCATATCAGTTTCATACCCATTGATGCAAGGTATACAAAACTATAGAAATATACATGAGCAATCCATATATATATCAATGTAATGATCCTTCAACTTAAATGATGATTTTCAAACTATTGCAGTTTTGTGGGTACATTTGTCCCATTTACAATATTTACAACATTTTCACACTAATTTACACAGATTAGAATATGTAAAATATTTATAAAATAATAGTATATGTAGAAATGTTTAGAAGTTCAAGATGCATTATGTTGTAAAAAATAAATAAATACATTCTTGACAAAAAGAAAAACTAAGATATGCTATTTGCATAAATATTCAGTCCTTGTGGTGCAGAAGCACACAAGTTTAAACAGATGAAAATCATTAATGAAGACACAATTGCCTTACAATTGGCCTCTACCAGTGAATCATTAAAATGGCTTCAAAAATAGCACAGGGGATTATTATTCAAATTGTGAATCTGAAGCTTTAATGTATGAAAACTAAAGAGTGTTTCAGAATAGTTAGAGATCAATTATCACATACATACATTAGGAAATAATACAAACCAATTTCAAGTATTTGTTGTGTTAGTGGAAACTATTGGTGAAATTACTGAGAGAAACCACCTAGATACTACCTAAAAAATTATTTGAAGGAGGCCTTTGAAATAAGTCCCAAAGAGGCAGACCACTTTAAAGGAGCTGCAGGCTTCAGAGAGCTTAGAAAGTAAAGGTGCACCATATGAGACATATGAAGAGTTCTGCATATCACAAAGCCATATGAGAGGAAGTTCTCAGTGCCACAGTATAATACATTTGAGTTTTCTTTTTGGACAGAATTGGTTAAGGATCCAAACACTTTTCTAAGGTACTGTGCAATATTAGTCCGTGTAACGGTTTGCAGTTCTTATTTATTTATTTATTTATGTATTTATTTATTTATTTTGTTTGTTTTTGTTTTATTGTTTTGTTTTGTTATTTGAACACCTTGTCCAGTATCAGAGCAATTTAAAAATATTTACTCAGGTAAATAAACTACTCTTGAAGTGTGCTACTTGGGATAACCAAGTGTGAAATAGCCTTACCTAAATTATAGTGACCATTAGTGCTCATTGACAGTCTTAGCTTTATCCAGTTGACTGGTTAAACAGATTTAAATCCATTTATGGTGCAAGAAAAAATATTGATTTTAGCAGTGAGGACAATGTTGCTTCTCACACTAAACTAATTACAAAGCTCAGAGTAATACAGCACCAAATTAATGGCACTCTCAATTTATATTAATAAGGATTTAGTGTTTATTATTATTATTATTTGATTATCTGTATTACAAAAATAAGGACAGACACGATTACAACTGTGGGTCACAGAGTGGAAACAAGTGGGACATGGAAAGTGTGTCAGATATGAAAAATGCATGTTCTAAAATTAAATGAACAAATTCACTGGTGATGTTTTATTTAGATATTGCTGAGATGACACAACTAGTGAGCAGCAGATCACAGCAGTGCAGTCAGTTTGTGCAGTAGTGGTAGATTTTTCACTGATCCTTTCTTTTTACCTTGTTACGCCAGTAGGTGGCAACAAGTGATTTTATGAGTAAGTCATTGAATAATTCACTGATTTGATCAATACTGATTCACTTACTGATACACAGCTGTGTTTTGCTCTGAGACATTGCAAATCTCATTACACATCTGCAGTTTGGGTTGTATTAAAAAAAAAAAGTTTGAGAAGTGCATGTATTTGCTACTTGCTGCATCTCTGTAAAACTGGCAATATTCTCTGTAACCTGGTGAATACTGTCTTAGGGAAGAGAGTCCCTTGTAAGGGAATCATAATATTTGTGGTGAGAAACACCACAACAAATTTTGAGAGAAACACCACAACAACGTTTAATTTTAAATGTTACAACCACACCAGGGGTCCGTTCTTCGTACCTCGCTTAATATATCTGAGATGATTTGAAAGATTCCAGATCTTGTAATCGTGATAACTGATCTCTGGCTAATTTGGTTCTTCAAACGAATTTGCGGAGTTGATTAAAATATCTGGATTAAGTTGTCTAAGATTAGAACGCGTTCTCGTGTTCCCCGAAAAGGGCAGATGTATCGATACTCAAAACCATGATCAGCAATGCAGCGATTGGCTGGTGGCAAGACAGCAACGTAATGACATCATATCATTAAAAAAGGCACCTGACGAAAAACTTTTTTTTACATGATTCCCAATTATTTATATTCATGATTTCTAGTATTTGTACAGGCTTTACATTTTCATTTCAATGTTGTAATTAGCAATTAATTTAATTTGATCTTTGAGGCAGATGTGTTATGTGACGGTGTTAAAGTTTCTTAAGGGTCAAGATCAAGTTATCTGCATCGCCTGCGCTCCATCAAGCCACTCCCATAATAGCTGTCACCACTCAAATCAATGCATGACTCACATTAACCGTATAGCATGTGTGTAAGACTCCAATACAATTATAAAGTAATTATTTCATCACAAATACATTTTTCAACAAGTAAACCTGGCTGTGTCTATTGTATTATAGATGACTACACAACATTATAATATTTTTGTATTAATTTTTGAATTATTATTATTGTAAATTATTGTCCGTAGATCAATAGGGTAATCTTGTAATAAAGTAGCAGTTGCTGGGACAGATGTTAAGTATCAATTCCACTTAAAAAGGTGCGATCTAATCCTGTTTATATGAAATAAGCCTGCTCCCGAGCAAGTTAAAGCTTACGGACCTGTTGCTATGACAGAAACTCTGGGATGAGCTTTGAAGAACCAACCATTCCAAGATAAAGCCAAATCGTCCACAATCAAATCCAGATAACTGAGTTAGCGACGTATGAAGAACAGGCCCCTGGTCTCACCTATATACTTGTGCTTGCTTGCTTATGTATGTATGTATGTATGTATGTTTTTTTCCTACCACAGCTCTGCACATGCTCCACATGCACTTGTTTTGTTTTTCAATTGTTTGTTTTTGACACTTTGAACAGATATCATTACAGACATTATTCTAAGTTTAAAACATGGAAAAACAAACATTTCTGCAATGTCTTTGAGCACATAATATGCTAAACAAGGATCTATTTGGAGTAACAAAGAATGTGACCATGACTTTACCTCAGTAAGGCTTGTTGCTTTGGTAACAAGGCTTAATGAATTAAATGTGTAATTGCCTTAATATGATGATGTTTACATCCTTGCTCTCATAAAGTATATTGAGTCAGGCTGTATTTGCAGTCCATCTTGTTTGATGGGGTAGAGAGGGACTCATTTTCCTCACCATTACTTTACAAGCCTTAAAATATTTCTCTTCCTCTGTAAAATCATGCCATTTGCGATGGATTTATTAATGTGGTTTGAAGATGTTTCAAAGTGGCCTCTTTGTATTTATATTACTGTCTGATGGAGAAATATTCAGAAGATATTGATATTGATAATGCATTATTTCCTGTTATTATATTATTTCTTTCTTTCTTTCTTTCTTCATACCACACACTGTAAAAAAATGCTTCCACTTAAATTAACTATTTTTATTTAAGAAAATATAATTTACAACCCGAATTCCAGAAATGTTGGGACGTTTTTTAAATTTGAATAAAATAAAAACTAAAAGACTTTCAAATCACATGAGCCAATTTTCTATTCACAATAGAACATAAAGAGCATAACAAATGTCTAAACGGATAAATTTTACACTTTTATCCAGTAAATGAGCTCATTTCAAATTTGATGCCTGCTACAGGTCTCAAAAAAGTTGGCACGGGGGCAACAAAGGGCTGAAAAAGCAAGACATTTTGAAAAGATTCAGCTGGGAGAACATCTAGTTCTTTATGTCAATTAACTAATTAAGTTAATTGACATCAGGGGCCTCATTTATAAAATGTTACGCAGAAACCATCCTAAATTTGTTCTAAGATCATTTCGCAAAAGTGCGTAAGTGCGATTCAGAGAAAACGAACGTGTGCACAAAAACACTCTCTTCCAGATGTGACGTTTATAAATCGCAAATGATCTTGAAATTGTGCGCAGCTGACTGGTGTCAGACCTCCGCCTTGTAAACGCCCCCTAATTAATATCATTATCATATAAAAGAGCACACGCCAATATCCAAATTTCTATGCTTGAGAATGACGAGCACAAAGAAAAAAAAAAATTACTGAGTCTGAAATTGAGGTCCTGCTGGCGGAGGTAGACGTTTGTGCGGGGATGCTTTTTGTAGTCTCTCCAGTGGGCTTTCACACAAAACAAAATTTGTGGCATGGCAGTGTATAGCGCAGGCTGTGAACGAGGTAGGGGGGGGCAGCAAAGGTCCCTAAAAGACGTTAAAAAAATGGTCTGACTTGAAATTACAGTCCAAAAAACGTGTTGTCTTCTCATTGCACGGTTTGCAAGATCTTCAAGAAGCGCTAATGCTGCCATTCTGCTTCTTGCAAACTACTACTTCATAGGCCATTTTATAGGCCATAGATGCATAGGAATTATTAACATGCGTGGATCCAAATTATTTCATAATGTGTAATTATTCTTTGGACAAACAATGTGTGTGTGGTTATATTTTTTCTATTGACTATTATCAAAATTACTACTAGAAACAACAGAAATAATGTAGTAGTGGTGGTGGTAGTAGTAGTAGTAGTAGTAGTAGTAATTATTAAACAATAAGGTTTCCAAAAGTAAGAATAAACTACGAATTCAAGTAAAATTCAGTCATCTTATAAAAAGTGAGCATCCTACTTTTAAAATCACTTGCTATGACAACTAATAAAAAGTGTAGTATCACAAAATTCTAGCAAAACTAAAAAAAAAAAACATTATAGAAAGAAAAATTGGACGTTTCATATCATAAAATAAATTATTACACGATTATGGTCTCAGGTCTGAAAAAACCTGCATGTGATTTGGAATTTCTTTATATTTACAGTTTACTAATGCTGCTCAAATGTGCCATTAATGTACTGACACAAACATATCTAGTGTATTTTATACAAATATAACTGATGTAAATGACAAAAACAAAGTTTAAGGCTGATGTCTCTATTCATTTTCACAGAAGCAAAGCAGCAGATGTTATAAATAAAAACAGTTAACAATGTTATTGAATAGAATATATTAAAACCGTTATTGAAGGATAGATTCTTATAGGCTACACGGACAAAACAGTCGGAGATGTTTATGCTTTTTTTTTTTTACGCAATAGTAATAAAACAAGACGTCGCAAGTTCTCTTGTAAAATAAAATAATAAAAAACAACAACAAGGAATAAACTGTGTAGCCTAGAATGCGAGTAAAGAACTCTCAACATTAGGCTACTAAAAAGGTCAGTTTAATCTCGCAAAAACTCCCGTTAATAAAAAATCTGACTACACTGCACAATTAATCTCTCACACTGCATCTTTGTTGTTTATGATGAATTTGGTGCTTGCACGTACACCGATTTTATTAGATATTCAAATAGCTGCAGTACTCCGACTTTGCCACAAGGAAAAGTGTGTACGCCTGCTCAGACCTTGACGTGGCGGTAAGCACTTTTCCACGTCAAAGACCGTCTTTATAAATATGAGCTTTGCCGTGGATTTAAGCGTACGCACACTCTAAGATCAAATCTGAGCGTACGCACACTTTATAAATGAGGCCCCTGATCTGTAACATGATTAGCTATAAAAGGGATGTCTTAGAGAGTCTCTCAGAAGTAAAGATGGGCAGAGGCTCTCCAGTCTGTGAAAGAGTGCGTAAAAAGATTGTTGAATACTTTAAAAACAATGTTCCTCAACGTCAAATTGCAAAGGCTTTGAAAATCTCATCATCTACAGTGCATAACATCATCAAAAGATTCAGAGAAACTGGAGAAATCTCTGTGTGTAAGGGACAAGGCCGAAGACCTTTGTTGGATGCCTGTGGTCTTCGGGCCCTCAGATGACACTGCATCACTCATCGGCATGATTCTGTCATTGACATTACTAAATGGGCCCAGGAATACTTCCAGAAACCACTGTCGATAAACAATCCACCGTGCCATCTGCAGATGCCAATTAAAGCTCTATCATGCAAAAAGGAAGCCATTTGTGAACATGGTCCAGAAGCACCGTTGTGTCCTGTGGGCCAAGGCTCATTTAAAATGGATTGCTTCAAAGTTAAAAAGTGTTCTATGGTCAGACGAGTCCAAATTTGACATTCTTGTTGGAAATCACGGATGCCGTGTCCTCCGGGCTAAAGAGGAGGGAGACCTTCCAGTGTGTTATCAGCGTTCAGTTCAAAAGCCAGCATCTCTGATGGTATGGGGGTGCATACGTGCATACGGTATGGGCAGCTTGCATGTTTTGGAAGGCACTATGAATGCTGAAAGGTATATAAAGGTTTTAGAGCAACATATGCTCCCCTCCAGATGACTAGAAGAGTCCGGGTGCTGAATTGGCCTGCCTGCAGTCCAGATCTTTCACCTATAGAGAACATTTGGCGCATCATTAAACGAAAAATACGTCAAAGACAACCACAAACTCTTCAGCAGCTGGAAACCTACGTATATCAGGCAAGAATAGGACCAAATTCGATGCCAAAACTCCAGAAGCTCATAACCACGATGCCCAGACGTCTTCGGGGGGGGAAGGCGTGGCCTAATGGTAAGAGAGTCGGACTCGTAATTGAAAGGTTGCGAGTTCGAGTCTCGGGCCGGTAGGAATTGTAGGTGGGGGGAGTGAATGTACAGCGCTCTCTCCACCTTCAATACCACGACTGAAGTGCCCTTGAGCAAGGCACCGAGCCCCCAACTACTCCCCGGGCGCCGCAGCATAAATGACTGCCCAATGCTCCGGGTGTGTGTTCACGGTGTGTGTGTGTGTTCACTGCTGTGTGTGTGCACTTTGGATGGGTTAAATGCAAAGCACAAATTCAGAGTATGGGTCACCATACTTGGTCGTATGTCACGTCACACTTCAAACTGTTTTGAAAAGAAGAGGAGATGCTACACCATGGTAAACATGCCCCTGTCCCAACTTTTTTGAGACCTGTAGCAGGCACCAAATTTGAAATGAGCTCATTTTGTGCATAAAATTGTAAAATTTCTCAGTTTAAACATTTGTTATGTTATCTATGTTCTATTGTGAATAAAATATTGTCTCATGTCATGTGATTTGAAATTTTAAAGTTTTCATTTTATTCAAATTTAAAAACGTCCCAACATTTCCGGAATTCAGGTTGTAGTATGACTGAACCAACCTGACCTGATATGATCCAAAGTAGCCAACAATAATATAATAGTGACCATGTTGTGTGACTTTGGCTTGCTGGGACATTACAATTATTATTCTTTGTGCCAAACTTGTTGCTATGATACATATCAGGGACCAAGCTGCAGTAGTTTTAACCTATGTTAAGTGAAAAATATGTTTGATTTAATTGCTTTAAACAAGTCTAGCAGTTTTGCTACAGTGGGTCTCTGAAGGTTAAAGCATGCACACGCTCATATATGCGAAGCACGGCTGAAGAGGCCAGACCGAGTAAATCTTGATCCCTCTAGATGACTGTTGGATTGTCTGCTCACAACATTGCCATAAGGCTGCTTATGATATTCCCATAATGCAAATCAATGCAGATTATTCCAGTCAGTAGCACACAGATTACATATCAGATTATGCCTCAGGCCAGGGTCGCATTGGATGGTTCAGAATAATAATTTGACATTATGAAAGTACAAACATTCAAAATATTTGCTTTTCACATGAAAATTGAACAGAAACTGGGAACAGAAAACCAAAGGGCAAAAAATATAATCACACACATTTTTTTTCTGTCGCTTTGTGGTCTCAGAATCCATTCCGTCACCTGCTGGGTCTCTTACACCTGGATGCTCTGTGAATGCGGATTCATTTTCTGTTCAATGCTCCATATTCTCTCAGCATGCTGAACATTAACCAGCACATTGCATTTTTCTGTTCTTTTTCTTTTTCATTTGTTATAAATACTTATATTAATGTGGAACAGTAGCTGCCCGTGTCAGTTTTATAGCTCACAACTTCTGGTCATTTCAAGCGTTCAGATCTCCAGTGGCTGTTTATTTGTCCTGCAGCATTTTGTTGAAGGGCTCAGTGACAGTGCGGCTCTGTTGTTCTGGGCTTTATTGTTAATTTGCATATAAACAGCATTCTAAGAGCTATTGATGCATCGGGAGACATGCTGTCCATTGTAATTCATGACCGATTTCCTGAACACACTGTTTCTATTCCTATTCCTCAGCTATCGGATTCTCATTGACTTTCATACAGGCCATGCAATATAGAAGGTTCAAAACAGTTGATCCCTCACAAAATGATAACTGTGTGTTGGGGGAAAAAATACGTGTGAGTGCATGCTGATATGGAACTGAGTATGAAAAGGTGTGTGTGCAGGTGTTTGTGTGCGCCAAAAAATCCATTTCAAAAGAATGACTGATTTACTCATTTGACTTTAAAATGGACATTCGTTCTCATTCGTTTTTTGTTTTTTTTAGCCTATCAACCTAAAAGGCATTATTTTGTGACAACAGGCTGGCTTTTTATATTGAACATTTACTCTTTTTTTTTTTAATTGCCCTTTCTCGCTTTCATTTTGGATTGATTTTAAAATGGATATAATATAATTAAAAAAAAATATATATATATTGAATATCTGATATATATATATATATATATATATATATATATATATATATATATTCACATTTTAATTATTTTAGCTAATTTTTCTCAAGACAATAACCTTCATGTACTAGCTTCTGTAACACTGATCTTAAGATTCCAAAAAGAAAAAAATATATATAAAAAAACTGAAGTTCAAACTTTATTTTACTACTTTTAGATATTCACTCAGTATTATTATTGTAGTTTTTGCTCTTCATCTTGCATTAGCTTGTATTTGATTATTTTCATTACATTTTTAATTGTCTTTTCTCTGTTTTTGACTGTTATTAAATAAATACAATAAAGAAAAAAAACAGTAGGTGTTGCCATGATGACTCGCTACGTCTGTTGTGATATTTTGTTTAGAAAAAAAAGGGGCACAGCCCTTTAAACTGAATAACTGACATTATTCAGTAAATCTTCAAATGTGTAAACCCACTGCACTCATTCAGTTTACCACTGAAGATAGCAAGACTTGGGAATTAAATTTGAATTTAAAATATATAAAATAGATTAAAAAGATGACATAAATGAAATCAGACTGTATGTCCTTCAGGGACCTTCATGGGACATTGGACTGTTTAACAACAAGAAGAGCTGTTTTGCCAGCTTTTATAGGGCTGAAAAATGGAGGTGGTTTTCATTAGCAGCAACTTCATCAACTATAAACTGAAGAAGCTTTTGTGCCTTTATTAAACTGAAAAAGCAAACCTTTATTTCACACACACACACACACACATCACATCAGTGGAGGTAGGAAACTGTCAATAGGTGCCAGCAGTGATGAGCATTTATTACCTTAATGGGTGATTTATTACACCAGTAAAATATTCATTGCTTGATAGCAAAACCTGGCCATTCCATCTGAGTGTAAAAAATAAAAACCTGAAGATAAGAAGGAAATTCAGTGAAAATTTATGAAGAATCGGAGAGACCACCAGTATAGCCTCTCTTATATCCACTCTAATGAGACGGCATTTTTACTGTTTGTAATGCAATGCAAATCATCATTGTGGTGGGGTCACTGCTGGTCTTTAGGACATAAACATATTTGTTGAATTCAGATGCATGAGAATGCAAACTATCATCAAGCTCTCTATAATTTTTTTCAGAAAATCAGCATCTGTGTTGATGTAAAAACTGGTGATGGTACATAATACAGTTTTGCAGAACTATGTACGGAAGTGTCCTGTTGTCAAAAGCTGCTTGCAGATAAGTAGAGGTTGTCAGTGTGTTTTCACGCAACAGTGAGATATATCCTGCACATCCGCCACCACTGCATTATTAACAGCCCCGCTCATAGGAGAGCGTATGTGCGTGTGTCACAGAACTGAAAAGCACTTCCAGTGCTGCTGATTACTTGTCATTTTATGAGAAGCAGATCTTTCAAAGTCTAAAAATGTGCAAAAATATACATTGTCTTGCTTTGTGAATTAAAACTCTTGTCTGGGTATGGAAATGAGGTGTTGTGTTGACAGGTTGTTTGATATCTCGTCATAACCAATTATAAATCAGTGCCATGTATTCATCTAAAAAAAAAAAACACTTCTAAATGGAAGAACAAAATTAGAGTTGCACAGAAACTTCTAAAGTTTTTAAATGAATGTTCAGGGTTCAATTAACTATATAAGACAAGCAAGAGGGCTGTTGTTTAGAATATTAGCAGGCTGGATCATACAGCTGAATCACAGCTGTGCTAATATTATCATCACAACAGCATTATTGTGAGCATGATATTCCTTTTAAACAGTAATTCAGTTAACTAGGAGTTAATTTACATATTGGCAGTTGTCTGTTTTGCTCCACCATTGAAAATAGCTCCAAAACAACCCCAGAATTCAGAGCTCAGGAATAGAAAAACAAGATATCATGGCCACAAATTAATGACACGTTCAAGTTGTCCTGTGAACTTTGCATTTATGAATTGGCTAGTCATAATTATGACATCAGTTCATGTCACTTTGGGAAGATGGCAATGTAAATATGTTTTTTTTTTTTTAACTCTACTTCTACAAAATGATAAATAAAGAATGTACATCAGATGTGTTTTTGCTTTATGGTTTTATTTAATTTTTGAAGGTGCAGTAAATTGAATAGGTACATATTCTATTGTAATTTTCAGAGATGGCAAAAGTACACGCATCTTTTACTCAAGTAGAAGTATAGATACTCGTGTTTAAAAATACTCAGGTAAAAGTAGAAGTACTGACTACACTTGTTTACTCAAGTTAAAGTAAAGAAGTATGGGCTCTGACATGTACTTAAGTAAAAAGTACCCATTACTACAACCTGTTGTAGTGTCACGCTGGTAACTGAACCTCACGTCATATTGACACATTAATACAAAATAACTTACATTTAATATTTAATATCACATTTAATATTGTTAGCTAATGAATGTATCATGACTGAACAACCACCATGTAGAACAGGGCAGGACTGGGACAAAATTTCAGGCAAGGAAATCTGACACTCATCCAGGCCATCCCATACACCCACAACAAATTCTGAAACCACGGATAACCCTATTTTTTTTTTTTTTTTTTTTGTATGGCCATCACATTTAAAAAAAAGGTTTAAAAACTTAGGCTGGGGCCATGCAAAATAATTAAAGGTTCTCTATTGAACTGCACCTTCACTTCCATTTTCATTTTCAGTCTCTTCATTTTCCATGATATCTCTCTACATCTCACTTAGTGTGTGTTTACTTTTTTCACTAATTTTCTTGTACCTGTCACTTTTCCCATCATCCATCTGCTGTTATGAACAGAACTGTCTCCACCTTGTTGCAAAACAACCATCTCATTTTATTCTGTTTGCAATAACATAACTTTATCTTAGTTCAATTTAAAGTATCAAATTATGACCATGTGTTATGACTTAAATACTATAGATTTAACAAAACTATACTTTCTAAATTGCCTACATGACAAAATTAGTACAATAATAATTACATCATGACAATATCTTTAAAGAAAAATCCTAATACTGTACATGTTATTGCATTATCATGGGTCATATTTTTATCTTACCAAAATTAACCATGGTTTATTACAGTAATATATATATATATATATATATATATATATATATATATATATATGTCAGATTGATTACAATCTGTTTTAATTTGCAACCATAGTTTTACTACACATTTCATGGTTAGACTATGGTTAGTGTATCAAAACCATGGTTAATTTGTGGTTACCATGGTTTAACTATAACCATGGTTTTTGGTTTGAATTTTTGTAAGGGTTGTGTTGTTATCTGCCCGAGCTCCCTCTAAACATATTATAAAACAATGTTTTATAACATTTGTCTGCTAAATTATTACTGTAACTTTACAGTAGATAATAATGATGTCCTTTATCATACAGTATTTTGAGTGATGATAGTAATTTAGTTTAGTTTACAGTAGGCTATTATTAATCATCTGGCTGCTACTGCTACGAGTTGCTAGATGTTTCATTGTTAACTAAGTAAACAAACACAAAACTACAGCCTATTTACAAATGAAACTGACCTGCACTTGAAGTCCTGAACAGGTCAGTAGTTTTTCATCTCTGATCCACTCCATTCTCGAGTCTCTTGCATTGATTACTCCAATAGAAACCTTTTGGCGGAGACGCGGAGCGCGCGGGAGCCGAATCGCGTTCCCTGTCAAGACTAACCGATTCATGATGTAGGCTATTATAGATTTGTTATCGAATGGTGATCCACCAAAACTAAAGTAACGAGCCTGGTTTGGAAATGTAAGAAGTAGAAAGTACAGCTATTTGTGTAAAAATGTAGAGAGTAAAAGTAAAAAGTAGTCAGAAAAATAAATAGTGAAGTAAAGTACAGATACCAGAAAAATCTACTTAAGTACAGTAACAAAGTATTTTTACTTTGTTACTTCCCATCTCTGGTCATTTTAAAGTGCTCTGTGCATGCAATGTAGCTAGTTTACTGTAAATAATAATAATAATAATTTAATTAATTTCAACAAATTTACCATCAGTACAGATGCTGCATCCATTGTGTCTGCCGTATTTTCTCACTGAAATGCCCCCCACCCAGAGACTGTGATGTGTCCCTCCTAAATGAACATGTATTTATGAACAAATCTGTTGGGTGAATCAGTCAGTGACTCACTCGTGAAAGGCAGTCACTTGTCGCCATCTACTGGTGTAACGATGTAATCTTCAGTAATTGAAAAATTTGTATGATGCACAGACTAATTAGTCTTAAAACAGACTAATTTGACTATTTAAAGCTAGGAAATTAAACATTAAATTTGGCACTATAAGTGATCATTTGCAAACTCTGCAAAGATACAAGAAAGGGACGTTTAATGTTTACATCGAGTAAATGCACATGAATTACATGTGTAACACATGAATTAGAAGTTCATGCCTAGGATAATTTATGCAAATTTACACTTCAAACATTGTTTTACTGAAGAATTGACAAGCACTTCTTTTTTTTCCATGCCTTGCATTAATTTACTCATTTGTACTTTTAGAAGAGTGCTGAATTAAATACTTTTTGTAAGTTCATGTAGCACAGATTTAACTGAATGTGCAACAGCATTAACAGCAGATCATTAATAATATTTACACTTTGATATTTCAAACATAGCATCTGTGCCTTTCAAATTCTCCCTCTTGGATTCTCACACTCGCAGGGATCAAACAGGCCGAGATATCTAAGCGTGGGAGAAACATCTGGTGAGCGCCGAGTCAGAAGGGTTTCCAAGAAAGTCTGGCCTTTTTCCCTATGTGCTCGAAAGGACACGAGCCCCTCTGATAATAGAGTTAATTTAGGTAACGAGATACCATGCCTGACACCACAAAAAAAAAAAAAAGATCAACAGGACCACAAAAGATGACACTGATAAATGGAGTCAGTCAGACTGCATGTCCTTCAGGGACCTTCATGGAGCATTGGACTGTTAAAAAATGCTCTTTTGCTTTTATGAGGCTGAAATATGGAGGAGGTTTTCATTAGCACCAACTTCATCAACTATAAACTATAAACAAAAAAAAAGAAAACTCTGTGCTGATCAAACCTTTATTTAACAAACACATCACATCAGCAGAGGTAAAAAAAAAAACCTGTCAATAGGCACCAGCAGTGATGAACATTTATTACTTTAATGGAATATTCTGGGTTCAGATCAAGTTCAGCTCAATCAACAGCATTTGTTTGTCCCATTTCTTTGAGGTTACAGTGCTTATAATGGAAGTAAACTGAGCCAATTTTTGGAGGATATAAAAACAAAAATGTGACGCTTACAAATTTATAAATGCACTTACATTCATTCTTCTGTTAGAGCTTGTGCATTACTGTCTATGAGCAGTAAAGATGTTCAGTTTGATATAACTGTGCACAGAAAAGTGATTATTTCACACTAAAAACACATATGGTTTACATTTTGTAGCTGTATTATTGAAAATGAGTATTTTAACATTTACGGATTGGTCCCATTCACTTCCATTATAAGTGCCTTAATACAACCCAAGTTGTATTATTTATTTATTTATTTACTTACTTACTTACTTATTTATTTAGCTTGCTTACGCCCAGCTGAGGGTTAGGTTCTGGGGGTTGTATAAATTTACACAAATTTGTTACCAGATCACAAAATCAGATCCCGAGATCAGGTTGATTAAATTAATCAGGTTGATTAAATCTGGAATATTCCTGAATTGGATGATTCATATCAATGTTATTTTATTTTATTTTATTACTTCATTTTATTTTATTATTTTATTTTAATTTGTTTTTAACTTTTTACCTTGTCCGTTTGCTTTATTTTACTCTACTTTGCCTTATTTATTTTCTATATTTTCAATATTGTCTGTACTATAAATGCCTAATGCCATTTGGCAAATTTGTAAATATTAAAAACGATGCCAATTAGGCCTAGTTGATTTGACTTTGTTAAAAAAAAAAAACTCTAATTAGCCATCATCAGGATGACATTAGCTACAACTATGAAACCAAATATTCTGTTAGTAATCAGATTGATGGTTAAATCAGGTTGAAAAGCCTTTATATAAACACCTCAATCGATCCGATTAAGCTTGAACCGTATTAAATTTAGTTTGGATCGAAAAAGGTGGTGTAGACCTAAAATAACCGATTAATAAGAAAAAAACCTAAGCATGTAAATGCTTGAATCGGATTGTTTTCTCAATCGGATTTCAATTGGACATGGCCAGTGCGTGATGTGGATGCATATAGACTATATGGTTTACATTTATTAATGTGCATAGCCTATGTTTATTTATGTCTTAACCGGTCAGTGGAGACTGAATATCCAACGCTATCTCACGGCAATTCGTACGTATTTTACAAGGTGGCTAATTTGTACGAATTCGTACGACCTCACTCGTACGATTTTGTATGATTTCTCTAAACCCCAGTGATGGGTAGGTTTATGAATGTAGGAATGTAAAAACTTTCAGAATTTGAAATTGGACTGGATTAATTTGAATTAACACATACCTACCATGTTGAAGTAATAGGCTCTGTTTCAAATGCATTCACTGTGTTCAACATTCCCCGCAGAAGGAATTGCACATGATTTATTTTGGTGTAAATCTAGAAATTTATACATCATGGAGCTCAATCATATTAATACACAAACTCACGAATTCAGGCAACAAAAAACAAGCTGTTTTAATTGGCTCTGCTCTGTTTACATAAGCTGAAGCTCTGACCCTGTCCATATGCCCCCCAGCGTTTCCTCAAGCTCAGGGGGAAGTGTGAACCGTGGGTAGCATTTTCATATTTACCTCCCCATTTGATAGGCCGCTAAATAAATTCACGCATCCTTCGTTCATATTGGTCATCCCTCTCTCTGCATATTAATGTGGATTATGAGTCCACAGAGCCGCTGACCCACTCTGCTGTTTTGACGGACAGCTGTGTGTGGGTGGTTGGTTTCTGGAGATGGATCCAAAGCTTGTTGGTTGACTGGCAGCGCAGGTCTCACTTTGAATGCTTATACATATTTTATATTGCTCAGATCCATGCCGTGGGCAAGTCTACAAAGGACAGTGAACGGAGGCCTGGCTGCTTTGTATTAGCACAATGCGATTAATAAATAAACGCCAAGCAACTTTCCCCTCTCTCGTTCTTCACATTTTTCTTTACTCCATGATTACGTGGACAGCATAGGATGAGAGTTTTTGAGTGCTCAGAGCAAAAGAAAAAAAATAAGTTCTCTTGACTGATGGGATCTTACAGCAGAGCTGGAGAGAAGGTATTACAAACACTTAAGGCATTCCAGTGCAGGCTGAAGAAGAAATAAATATTTATCCCAGGAGTATAAATGTGGTATATTTCATGATTTTTCGAGCCAGATCTCAGGACTAGAAAATCATAGAAACATGAGGATGGAATCTTTTGACTAGGGCCTGTAAACAACCACCCTGAAGATCCTATCACACCCTAGCAACCACCCAGGGGTGTGTTTCCTGAAACGGCTGCAAGTTCCATCATTACCAACATAGTCCAACAATTCTGTGTTTAACGAAACCATAGTTCAAACAAATATTTGCAAACAGCATCGCAAACTTAAATGGTTGATACAACTCTTGACCTGTGTATAGATTTCAAGAATCCATTTACAGTATCACAGTATTACATCTGTAGCAAATTGGGTAAAAATAAGAGGGTGATTTCAAAGCATTTGGAAAGTGACACACTTCCTGCTGCCAGTTGGTGGTGCTATAACTTTAACTCAGAATAGTCACATCTATCTGATCGGCCTCATACAACGAACAAACTGCTGAAGTTTCAAAATTAGTCAATGTATGCTGCAGTTATAACACACTTCCTGTTTCCGTTTCTGCAACTTTATCACCTCGTTACCACCAAACCGGTCAAAATTCCCTTTGCAATTTAGCATTCTCAATGTCTTTATAAAGATAATTTCTTATTAGTATGACATGTGACTTAATTGTGACCTTGGGCAGTACATTCTATATTGTTCATTCAATTTGAATATGGGCTATATATATTAGCATGTCAAAATCATCAGGCATTTTTAAAGAGTGCGCATGTGCATAAATGCGTAAGGGAACTGGAGTATGACGCAAAAGGGAACCCTTTTAGCAAACATCAAATAAAGCAAATTGACAGAAAACCAAAAGCGGTGAATATGCCATTTTTGTTACAGCAGCCACTCAGAAATCTGTTAATAAATAGAAGTTATTTATCCACCACATGCATTTAATGTCATTGACGGCAGTCTTATATTATTATATGTGTACATTTTACGTTGTACAAATTAATGTGGTGCAGCCATGTTACTATACTTTCAGTAAACAGTCATGACTAGTTGGTTAGTTTCGCTAATGCTGCATAATACTGTGGTAGTTAAGCAGCGAATTACTTCACTGTACCCAGAATGCCGTTACAACCACCCAGAACACCTATGTACACTTCCAGTAGAGAGTAGGCTACATATGTGTACCTTCAATTCAAAGATACAGCAAATGCTGTTGTCTTATATTTTTTGCCAATGAGTAATACTTAAAATGCTGATGTTAGCTGGACCTTGTTGAAAGCAGGTTTACTGCTCTAATGGCTCTTTGGTCCCTTTTTTTTGGGCAATGAATGGCTATTAAATGTAATTTATTCACATGGACTGAAACTGTCTTGCAAAGAGATCTACATTTTTTACAAAGTCTGAATTTATTTATTTTTTCCTTTAGTTTTCTATTACACAATGTATGGTGACCCATTTACAATTATCATGACAAATCTCTACATTTTCACAGTCTGTAAGTGAATGTAAGGAGATCTGTATATTTTTGACAGTCTGAAGTACTTACACTCTCTCTTAAAGATACACTTTTATACTGTCGTTTGTTATGTAATTAGTATTACAGTAACACTTTACAATGAGGTCTCATTTGTTAACATTAGTTAATGCATTATATCTAACATGAACTAATGAGCAATAAATGTATTTATACAGCACTCTTAATGTTAGATAATAAATGTTCGTGTTAGTTTACAGTACATAACTATTGTTAACAATTACAGCTTTTGAACTTTTACATAAAATGTATTAGTAAATGTTAGTAATTAATTAATAATGAATAAATGCAAAACTAAGATTTAAAAAATGCAAATGCTGAAGCATTGTTCATTGTTAATGTTAACAAATGAAACCTTATTGTAAAGGGTTACCAGTGAATATAAATATATGATTTTGTGTTTGATAACATTTTGTAATGCAAACAACCATATACCCTATATAAACTTTTGTTTCACACAATAAATAATTAAACAGATTATAGTTATTTCTTTGTTTAGATGGCAAACATATAATAATATATATATATTTTTTTTTTTTTTTTTTTTAACAGATTTTTATAGTGCTCGGGGACAAGAGTAAAACAACACGGTCTACATAATAAAAGGCATTTTTTTAAAAAGTAATAAAAAATGATAAAGACAACATAGATGTGACCTTCATATAACAAAAAAAGAAGACACAAATGTATCTGTACTTATAGTGTCTGTAGAAGAACAATCAATGCATTTCTTTTTTGTCACTATATGTAAAATAAATTCCTCAAGGTTCCCAAGCTTGATGAACCAATGATGACAAATTTCAAACCCTGAAGACACAGAACATCTAATTTACTCTAGTAAATTTGCTTTCAAGACAAACGCGTGTCCTGGACACCCAGAGTGTGCCTCATGTCCTTGAAAGCATCTACGACAGTGACATTGCTCCTCATTGTCACGTCAGCTGAACGCTGTCTGATGAGAGATGTGTGCATGTTCCTAGGAGATCAATTGTTTTTGTCTTGTACGCTGACACCAGCATTAATGTTTTAGAGCAAATTTTCAAGACATTGACAAAAACTTTTAAAACAAATTAATATAGTCATTCTACGCTTGTTCCCGAATCTGTCCTACTAGAAACTAAAAGGCACAGACTGTGAAACAACCAGCTCAACTGGAATTCTGGAAGCTCATTCATTATCCTGACCTCTTTCCTGGGTGCCGTTATCCTGACATAGTACGATCAAACACACTCTCACCCTCAAATATTTATGCTCAAACTGTATGAATTTTAAATAAAGCGTCACTCACCATGCATTAATCGAACACTCTTTAGCACAAACCCAAAATACTTTTGCTAACACAGTGCTGAGAAGAGCACTTTAAAGTGAATGATTTTGAACCATCTTCAGTGGCTACTTCTTAGCAAAGATTTTATATGAGTATTAATATGACATGGACAAAATGCTATTGTTATTTTTGTACAAATTTGTATAATTTGATTCATATAAAAATGTATGATTAATCTGACATGGTTCCAATTGACATGGTTGCAACTATTTTATGAGTTGGTGGTTTTTAATGAATTTGTATGATTTAATGTATATGAAAATGTGTGTAATCTGACACGGTTCCAAAAAGATCTAAAAAAAAATGCAGCTATTTTACAAGTTGGTGATTTCATATGAATTTGTAAACTACACACACCACACTAGTTAAAATTGCAATTATGTATTTTAAATGTGCTTTCTTAGTATATCAAACAAAGTGTACTTCTTTAAAGCATGACAAAAATGATTAAACCTGATGATTTAAAATGTACTTAAAAAGTAAAACTTTTAATTTAAAATTATTTTAAGTGCATTTTTAAAAGTGACCTTTAATTTCATAAATATGATGGTACAGTACATGCAAGTACAGTTTTTTAATAAATACACACACACACACACACACACACACACACATATATATACACACATATTTGAAGTACACTACAAGTGCACATTCAGTACAATTAAGCACGCTTGTTTCTCACAAGGATAGTTTGACTAAACAATCAGCAGACTGTCTGAAAAGCATAACGCTAGTGTTATTTAGAACTATGGAAAACATGTACAAAAGTATAATTCACTAACTTGGGAAGTCAAAACTCAGTGGGCTTTGGTTTTCTTTGACCACGGGCAGTATATTAAATGGAATGTTTGACTAGCAGCCATTAGCCTGTAGCTCTTTACTGGTTACTAAATGAAGCTTACCAGAGCTGAACACGTCCACTACCTGATTGGCAGAACTCATTGGGAAGAAAGGTTGCTGCTCATTCTGTGGTCATTAGCAATCAGAGGGTGTTTGTAAAATGACTAGGCCTCTCTCACTTATGTCTCTTATCAAGCACCCTCCATGAACTGGCTGCATCATTCTGTCCCCTCTCGACTGGCAGTTGGTGTGTGGTGCACTATGACAGCCATTGCATCATCTAGGTAGAAGCTGCACACTGGTTAAGGAGAGTCTTCCTCTTTCTATAAAATGCTATGTAGTGTTAGGATGACACATGTCACATCACTCACCTGTGACTAATAAATGACTAAATGACTAAATGTAATAAGAAGTGTGTGCTTGAGTGTTTGTATCACGCCACTTTTCTGTGTTTGCCCATTCTAGACAGGCTGTGTGTTATAGTGGTGAGGAATTTTCAGTGATTTTTCTGCAGTTTACATCATTATGCCAATAGGTGGCAACAAGTGGCTGTTTTTATGAGTGAGTCAACCACTTTTCCACCATCAGTCCAAACCGTTCTTGCTGCTTTACTGTTTCATTCCATGCTGATCCAGATATTGTTTCATTTTTCACTACAGGGCTGATATCAGAGGTCATAATACAATTGCGTCACTCGTTGTCTTGTTATTGTAAGTGTTTACATACAGTATGAGATGCAATTAGCTTGCCGCGTTATTAAGGATGAGCAGATATTTCTGCTTATTTATCTGAAATAGCATTCTTGACCAGCTACAGAGAGAAACTAGTAGCCAGACAACAATCAAGTAACCAATCCTGAATGGCGACGTCACTACATGCACTATCAGTACAGTTCACCATGCTGAGATTTCCATTCCGTGAATGCTCTGGAATCATACCATGCTGAACCAAGCAGTGGAAACATAATTGTAACCTAATGATGGAAAAGCAATTATTGAGTCATTTATTCAAATGATTTATTCAAAACGCTGATTCATTCAGGAACGAAACAAGTGACTCAACACACAGAAGATGCAACTCACAATTAATTTGCCCACCACATAGTCTGTGAGCCGTAGGATACAAATTGATGATCCTAATGATGAGACCCAGCATATTAAACTACTGCACCAATGCAATGCTTTATTAATAAGCTTCATGGGAGTAAATGCTCTAAGCGTACAGAGGTCGGAGGCAGAGACAAGTGTCTGACGCCTATGATCAGCAGTGGATTGTGGCTGTATGTGAATGTGTGTGAACGGTGGTGAGTTGTGGGTGGAGCTGCATGAGGTGAGGCCCTTGGCTGCTGTCACAGACACATCAGAGCACAACATCAATCAAGCCCTTTCATTAGAGGCTGTCTAGGTCTCTCAGCGCCTCCATCAGCAGATGAGTCCTCCATTATTGATCAAACCAAATACATCCAACGGCCCTGCTACCACTATTTCTCCCAGCTTGGAAGTTTACAGCCGGCTCCAGAGGAGCAAGAGGGTTTCTTCCTCAAAGATGCAGAACTGACTTACATGGGTGTTATACACTGACTGGACTAAAAATATATTCATTAATTAGTATACTAAACAACTCAAATAGGAAAAAGGATATAGGATTAAAAAATACCTTAAAAATTATACTGTTGAAACAAGTGTCATGTCCAATAGAATTATCGTAAATGTAAGTTCTCACAAACTGAAGGACAAGTCAGAATTATTTAATGTCTTAACTGATAGAACGTCAGAAACTTCAGAGGTTAGATACTGTTAGCAAAACATATTTTACTTCTGTATTCTAACATTTATGAGTAAAACTAAATACTCAAAAGAAAAATCTAAGACCGGAACTGATTGTGAAATATGAAATAGTGTGAGATTTTAAGATGTAAAGTCACATGAGATATAAAGTGAGAAATAGTCACATTGTACAATATACTGACACATTAAAGTCGCAAATGTTAGAAATAAAATGATTTTGAGAGACAAAAAGGTCACATTGTGAGATATAAAGTTGAAATACAAGAAATAAAGTCACATTGTGAAAAGTAAAGTAACAAGAGAAATAGTCACATCTGCGAGATATACAGAAGTCACATTATGAGATGTAAAATTGCAAATATGAGAAATAAAGTCATGAAAGTCATAATGTGATAATGTGAGATAATTACGTAAAGTCAAAGTCGCAAATACGTCAAGTAACATCACATCGCAAGATATAAAGCCACACGGTGCAATGTAAAATCGCAAATACTAGGAATAAAGTCACATCACAAGATATTAAGTCACAAATATGACCAATCACATAAAGTTGCAAATGCAACAAATAAAGTAACACTGTGAGATATAAAGTTGCAAATATCAGAAATAAAGTCACATCGCAAGAGATAGTCACAATGTGAGACATAAAGTCACAAATCTGACAAAGTCACATATGAAGTTGCAAATATGACAAATAAAGTCAGATTGCAAGATATACGTCACAGAGGCTTCAATAAATACTAAATTAGAGCCTTGTGGTTTGATGACAAGGGTTTAAAATGTAAATATGAATGACAAGAGCCCAAAAATGAAAATTGTTGAAATGGAGTGTAGTAATTAAATTTGATTTGTTTTTACAAAGACAAACTTCATCACTGCTGAACAGTTCTTCAGGTCTAAGTGCTATGCACAAGCTTTGACCTCCCATTGCTATTCAGATATTCAGAACAGAATAATAGCTTACTGCATACTGCACAGTATGCACTGCAACTGCTGATATTTTTTAATAGTGTAGAGTGGAAAGTTTAGGATGACATGCTTCGGTCTTCAAAAGGGTTAGAGTAATGCAGGCAGACAGGAATAATGCATTTAACAGACTATACTGTCAGTGAATTTCAGCTCTCTCAGTGTGTCTGCCTTTGATCGTATAATAGTATGTGATACAGCACACATTATGCAATGGCATACATTTCATCCAGCAATATGCAATGCTGTTTTCACATGACTTCAGTGCTGTCCAGTTATCATTTAAGAAATAAATATCATGGTTGATATTTTTTCAGATTTATTTGTCACACTGGAAATAAAAAGTCGAAATGTTATCCCACATATGTGCTTTGGTTGTATACTTGACAGTTTGGCACATGTGGGATAAAAAGGCACAAAGCTGTCACCGGGGCAGTACCTTTTCAAAAGCTACACTTGTGTACCTTTAGTTACCCCCAGAAACTGTATATTACATACATATTACTACCTAAAATGTATATTAGTACCTAAACGGTACATATTTATACCTTTTAAAAGGGCACCGTAACAGTGACAGCTTTTATACCTTTTGTTCTGAGAATGTATGCATGCAGAAAATTTGCATACTATGCATATATACAGTATATATATATATATATAATTAGAATATCATCATTGATATTTCACTAATTCCATTCAAAAAGTGAAACTGTGTATACATTCATTCCACACAGACTGATATATAAGTATTTCTTTTATTTTGATGATTATAACTGACAACTAATGAAAACCCCACAGTATCTCAGAAAATTAGAATATTACTTAAGACAATACAAAGAAAGGATAGTAACTGAAAAGTATGAACATGAAAAGTATGAGCATAGTCAATACTTAGTGGGGCTCCTTTTGCCTGAATTACTGCAGCAATAAATCAGAGTACCCAGGTTGCTCTGATAGTGGCCTTCAGCTCTTCTGCAATATCGCATCTTCCTCTTCAAATACCCCATAGATTTTCTATGTGGTCAATTTGCTGGCCAATTAAGAACAGGGATACCATTCCTTTCTGGTAGCTTTGGCAAAAGTCCTGTTGGAAAATGAAATCGATCTCCATAAAGTTGTCATTTAAAACTTGCACCTTGGACTCTGACCAAATCTTAATTTTTAGGACCTCAAAACGTCTAGCTCTGGGACATTTCCAAAGGAAATGCAAAATCCATCAGAGAACATAACTTTGGACCACTCAGCTTCCTTTTTGTCTTTAGCCCAGGCGAGACGCTGACGCTGTCTGTTGTTCAAGAGTGGCTTGACATGGACCCTGAGTCTTGCATACGTCTGTGCGTAGTGGTTCTTGAAGCACTGACTCCAGCTGCAGTCTTTTGTGAATCACATTTTTGCACAATCCTCTCCAGGGTGCGGTTATCCTATTGCTTGTACACTTTTTTCTACCACATCTTTTCCTTCCCTTCGCCTCTCTATTAATGTGCTTGGACACAGAGCTCTGTGTGCAATGGTAAGGTGTCAAGCAAACAGCAGCAGTCTTCTTCTGGACTGTAAATGAGGTGTTGAGTTGCTGAGAGTGTGGCACCAGGTGTCTTAAATATTGAACCTTTTCACAATATTCTAATTTTCTGAATAAATTTGGGGTTTTCATTAGAATAATCATCAGAAATAAACACTTGAAATATATCAAATGAATGTAAAATAAAGTTTCACTTTTTGAATGGAATTAGTGAAATAAATCAACTTCTATTATCTAATTCCAAGAAGGCATAATGAGGAGCATTCTAGAGGAGCACTTGTCATTTATTGGAAAATCTTAATTTTAGAAAACGTCTAGCCATAAACATCCATTTCCTTCTTTGAAATGACTCAGGATAAGACTAAGGTCTTCTTTCAAGCATCATTTCGAATGTTTCCTTGTGAGGTAAAGCTGGACTGTAAATGAGGTGTTGTTGCTGAGCAACGTAAAACTTCTAAAAAAAGAATATTCATTGCATAATGAGGAGCTGAGGAGCACTTTTTATTTATTCTGTTTGCACTGTTTTTATTTATTCTGTTGAAACTGCATTTTACAATGAGAAATGTATGAATATAATATGCATTACCTTTATACCTGTAAGCAATGATAATTTTATAACACATTTGTAATGATGACTGCAAACACTAAAAGCAGATGTTGATATATAACACTTTATTCTACTATTTATTATAATCAAACAAAAACAAATATAGAGCAAAATCAAGCAGTTAACATTTTGCTTGTTACACGTTTGTTTATGGTACTGTATTTAAAAAAAAAAAAAAAAAAAAAAAAAAGAAAATTGTCAAAGCATTTAGAGCAGGTACTTTTTTGATACAGAGAGCATCTCAACATTATTGTAAAGGGAATTGCTGTCACCTAGTGGTGGCTCATGGACAGTAGTGAAGGAATAAACTCTATATAATATAATGCACATATATAGTAATATGTATAATATAATTTTTAGCTGAGTGATCCACATTTGAATCCATGGTTAACATGTTGAGACTTGAGGAGGAGTTAAAAAGTTCAAAATTCAACCTGAAATACTAATTGAAAAAAAAATGATTAGAACTATGATTTAACAAATTAAAAAAATATCCATATGCAATATTAGTGTACTTACATGACATCCAGAAAATTAATTTATTTATTGTGTTCAAAGAACATGAAGTCCTACAAGAGAAGAATAACAGCAGATCATTCACTATGCTGAAACACGCAGAGTTTATAGAGCAAGATTAAACAGATACAAACTGGTCCAACCAGTAATATGTTGACGTATAATAATAACTTATTTTTGCTTACTATGAGAAAACATGCTCCAAAAAGAGTAGCTTTGATCTTCACGTCCAGATCCATAGGAAAGGAGATTCCAAAATTATCTGCATCGGTGAAAGCTTCTCTCACCAGACCTGTCCATTGTTTCGCGATTCTGCCCACTTTTGTTGATTCGTCCACGGACAAAACCTATTTAGATGCAAAAAAATAACTATTTATCATCATGAAAACTGTTTTGTGGTATGTAAAAGGATCACATGGTTTTATACTTTTATGACTAAGATTATAGACCAAGTCAAATGATCAAACTATCATCAATATTTCTGTCTTGTATCTTTCATACATCAAAGTTCACATCGGCACAACATCTACATGAACAGAACGGCCCCACGATCTTCAGAACGGCTTCTTTCTTCTCATTCTGTATGGTATACTTGGGAAGGAAAGGATGCCAATTCTGGATCACATATCCAATCGGATTGCCCGGTGGAGACTGGATTTCAAGCTAAGAGGAAGACAGTTAAGACACAAAAACAGTGATTTGAGTTTAGGCATAATTATTCTTGAAATATTATAGATCTGTATAATTATTCATAGCTTATAGGTTGCATTTAAGCTGTTAATTAAATCACGAACATGACCAATGATGGTGGCTTTGCTGAGTACCCATCAACAGTACATTGGTGAAGTTGATTTGAAAGCATGACATTTATAAGCATAAGGGTGGGTGTTTATTTAGAAATGGTCTAAAATATTAATAGGGTCAAAGACATCTAAGAGTGTCCATGAGTGCCCAAAAATCTTAAAGGGATACTCCACCCCAAAATGAAAATTTTGTCATTTATCACTTACCCTCATGTCGTTCCGAACCCGTAAAAGCTTTGTTCGTCTTCAGAACACAATTTAAGATATTTTGGATGAAAACCGGGAGGCTTGTGACTGTCCCATTGACTGCTAAGTAAATTACACTGTCAAGGTCCAGAAAAGTATGAAAAGCATCGCCAGGATACTCCATCTGCCATCAGTGGTTCAATCGTAATGTTATGAAGCGACGAGAATACTTTTTGTATGGAAATAAAACAAAAATAACGACTTTATTCAAATATTAGGCACCGTAACGTCTCCTCTGCATCAGCGTAGTGCCATTTTGGAGATTAATCCCTGGACGCAAAATGCATACACTCTTCAGTGAGGGGCTACTGCACAGGGATGCATCTTATACGTCAATTTACGCTCTGATTTGAACGCAAGCAGCGCAGCCTTGTATAACTGATACAGAGGAGTGTACGCATTTTGCTGTGTACGCAGTACACTTTTGTTCTGAAGATGAATGAAGCTTTTACGGGTTCGGAACGACATTTTACGGGTTCGGAACGACATGGGTTTTTTTTCATTTTGGGGTGGAGTATCCCTTTAAGTGAGAATATGTTGAATCATGAATTATTAATTTTATCATAAAATCAAGATATTACATTTTACAAGTCGCAACCACATGACATTTTACAACCTCAACTAACGTTGCATTTTTACGAAAAGGTCAAATTATCTGATATTTTAGGAGTCTTATACAGACCTTGACAGACAGTCATTAAAATCCATTTTTTAAATACCAAATTATTTAATAAAGTTTTATTTTCAATAACTTCATTCTTGTAATGAGGCTTTCTTTCTTCAATTGTATCACTGTTTGTTTTTTTGTTTTTTTAATGCATGCCAAAAAGTAATTAATTTAAATTGAATTCAGAAAATTAAAACATGCCCATCATAGAAGATATGCATTCGATTCAATATACAGTCTGGGTTTTGTTTTAAAGAAATTACTAATTTAATACAAATTTAAGATCCAATAGGAGAATTTCTTCAAAAACATTAAAAAATCTTATCAATCCCAACCTTTTGTACAGCAGTTTACATACGGATTGTAATAAGATTTTCATCCAAAGCATTTTTTTTCTACATAAACAGCACAATGATAATAGTTCATGAATCTACAATCTACATGAATCTAGTTTCAGGGCCGGCCCAAGCCTTTATGGGGCCCTAAGTAGATTTTTATTTGGGGGCCCCTCGGTGCCGCCAGTATGACTGGTTATTGTCAAAGCTTGATTATTCGCACACTATAAATCTTAACATACCCATTATCAGTTTTGTTTGTTGTAGCTGTGTTGCTTACATTTTATCATTGTCTGCCTGCATGTTTTTACCCTTCTGTGATTTTTAATTGTAACAATTGCAAACTTACAAGAGTGGTCAGGTGTTAATTTGCACTTTAACATTCAAAGTGTTAAAGTATTAAGTGGCATACTTAATGTGGTGTGCTGAAAAGTAGCTAAATAAACCAGCAGACAATGCATTTACAGAACAGAATGTCATTTTAACAACAATAATAATAATCGAAGTTGTACTTTTATTACAAGTCATACTTTTTTATAATAAATATTAAACACAGCAGAGAGCATCTGTACATAAACAACAACTCTTAATCTATATCTAGCTAATTGAGGCATAATGATATTGGAATAATAGCAAACACCCAAAATGTAGGCTAAGATAAATAATGTTAAGCTGTCATCAGTTTATGAAACAGAAGCTTATTTGTATTACAAAAATATATACCCAGGACAGTTATTTTTACGCAGAAGACAAAAACTTTAATCTAAAACTAAGTAAAATGTTACATTATAATATATTAAGATGTCTATTTGTTGATGTTCAAACACGAACTTCCTTAAATCAAAAAGATACCCTACTAGGCTACCCCCATGTTGAATGTGTCCCCCCTCCACCCCCAAAACGCGATCGATTTTAACCCTTTGACGCGCTGCGCTTTGGCTGGGGCTGAGCCAGAGAAAGAGGAGCTCAGAAAAAAAAGAAAAAAAGAAAGACGCGCTCAGTGCTTTTCATATTTCATAACTGTTCAGTGTTTTCAACCGAAAAAAGTTTATTTTTAGGTTTCAGACACTTAAATACACTTCAATTAAGTAAAAAAAGACATTTAGTTTGTTAAATAGGCACTGATTTCTATGGAAAGCGGCAATAATAATCCTTTCAATTAATGGACGACGTGTTTTATTCCTATCAAATAGTAGGCCTACACATTGTGTAGGTTACTAAAGTTTACTCTGTTTTTCTCCAAGCTAACTGGCCACTTACCGTATTGACCCGAATATAAGACAATGTTTTTTTCTTGGAAATACATCTGAAGAAACGCGGTCGTCTTATATTCGGGGTCTAGACTTTGACATGACAATAATACACCCACAACAATAGGTGACGCCAAAAACGCATAAAACGAGTGTGCCGTGAAATAAGTAATGTAATGTGTGTTGTATAAAGATCGCGAGTGAAAACAAAAAAAAAGAAAAGCTTACAGTCGTGACTGTCATTAGCCTGATGGGACCAAACTTCCTCTGTAAGTGATTTTAAAACATAAGACAGTACCCAGGTTTGAAGACTACAATAAGATTTCACTTCTACTGTTAATACAATTTTGGCAGGCTACTATGAGATGGATAGCCTAAATGTTATATAATTCAGATGGGCTACCTGTTATTTTTATGGTATATCAAAAGGTGTATATTTTTAAATGTCATTTTTGGTACATTTTACCAGTATTTACCATACTTTCAAAACAAAAATTAAAATAGGAAAAATATGCAATATGAAAATAATTTAAGAAAAAATGTGTTTTACGGAGAGAGAGAAAAAAAAAACAAGATTTGGTTTTCAAAAAAACTTTTCCCGAAAGGTACATCTGGAAAAAGGAGGGTCGTCTTATAATCAGGGTCATCTTCATGGGCGACATTAGGGGGGGCAAGGGGGGGCAATTGCCCCCCTGAATTGTCAGCCATGGAATCTCTGATGTCAGCCCAGGCCCAGTTGTAGGGGGGTAGGCTACTAGACGGTGCTAATTAACTATTTAAATACCCTCAAACAAAAGCAAAACACTTAAAAGATTTAGCAAACTATCCAACGTGTTTTTGCAGCGTTGAGCAATGTAGCCAATCAAAGACATATTTTGATTTCTTCAACGCAATGGCCAATCGGAAACGTTGCAGTTTTTCAGAATTCACTCACTGCTGAAAGCACCAGAGTTTTGCACGCTCGTGAATCATCTCATAAGTGCAGACGTGATGTAAATGAGAGATTCATTGTGTCTTTTAGAGAGCTTGATTATAACGGAACTTTGTGAGATCGCGATGGACTTTGATGAATTATGCTTTAAGTGACAATAAAGGGAGCGCGCTTTGTTGTTTTTTTCTAGGCTATAATCCATTAAGAATTTGAATGATGCTTTCGTTTTTCGGACATGTACATGCTGCAAAGTTTCAGGAATAATTCTGGATTCATTCTCGAAATATCAGTGATAAGCAATGGACGGGACAAAAATGCCTCAGTGATTTATTCTGGAACCGTCCTGACCAAACTTCCACATAGACAGCACGAGTTCTGAGCGTGCGGAGATCCAGTTCACGGACGGACTAAAAGCGTGTGTAAAAAGATCAGGACATATCAACCAGTAATTTCATTTCCAGTAACGGACGGTAGAAAGTTCAGAAATATGCCATTTATGACAGAATAGTCCCACAATTGATCGTTTATTTTTTCCACACGTGTCTCACCACAATGATTCAAAACGGACACATTTCAAGTGACACGGGAAAAAGACACGGAAAACTTAAATGAACATCCAGGCGCGGCTCGTCTATATGGGCAGGTGGAAATAGTCATCCAAAACATAGACCTCTATATAAACTGAATCAATAATAAATTGTAAATGTGTTCAGCATTCTGCAAAAAATATTTTTCGGATTATCTATACTATTTTAAGTCGTAAAGTAAGCAGTATATATTAAAATCCCGCGCATGGCTTTAGCAGGCATGTATGATACTATACTGTATAGTGGGGCAGACGGTGCCTGAGTCCTCCCGAGCTCAACAGCGCCCCACAATTTTGCAACTTAAATCTGTGGTGAAAAGGGGAACTGCAGCGCGCTCTAATTGAGAGCCATTGGGACAGATTTGAGACAGAAATGGGAAGCATCACCATTCAAATCAGCAGCAAGAGTCAAAGCTCCAGTTTAGTAAACGCAGGCAACCTCTTTATTCTTCACTGCGCTGTATTGACACAATGCGTTGCAATATAATTTTGATGCATACATCCGAAAAAGATATTTTTTTCTTGCCCCCCCCCTGACTCGAGTGTCAAATGTCGCCCATTATTCGGGTCAATACGGTACTTTCATGTATTTCGGGAGAAATAGGTGAATGTACGTGATGTTAATCCGACAGATCCACATGGCGGCGTCCAGCGCATATTATCAACATGACACGTCGCTATGGAAATAATAAATTGATAGGTGTATATTATTTAATTATTTAATATTGCGATTTCGTATAATTACCACTGTTTTACTGTATTATTGACATAATATAGCACGGATTAAAATAAAATAAAATGTAATTTCATTTAGGCTACTCTTGGGGGGCCTCTGGTGGCCACGGGGGCCCTAAGCAGCCGCTTAGTTCGCTTATGCCTTGGGCCGTCTCTGTCTAGTTTGAACCTACAATCTTTCACCAACCAGCTTCTTTAACAATGATGCCTGAGATTCAAATCAAAGACTTTAAAACCTGAATAAAAGTGAGAGTTATGACACAGAATGTAACTTCATGAACCAAAATCTGTATTACCTCTTGCAGGCAACAGGGAAAACAGCAGCTTCCACACTTCAAAGGACGAGTGAGTGTCATCACTTCCTGTCCCATGTTATCCTGAACATGGAGGACGAATGAACGCAGTGGTCCACAGAACTGTCTATTACAGCAGTCGTTTTCCTCAGCCACAAAGAACACCTGTTGCCCCATACTGTTCTTCACTGTGTACTTATTATTGGTTTCCCAGCCCAATATAACTGTGATACGACAAAATAAAGCAAAAATACAAAAGTGAGATCCATGTTTTTTGTCAAGTTGTGTGCACTGCATTAACTGACCCATCAGTAAGCTCCACCTTGGTTACTGGTTACAGTCCTGCCTTGCAATTGCCTGGCAACTGTTGCCAACTACCATATTAACAGACAAGCCCTTGCTGTTTTCTAACTCTATGGAAGTGTGTTTGGGTGGTTTAATACTACAGATTACAGAAGTTACACAAAAACAAGGTAAAATATTGTGACTGAACAAAAAGTATCCAGAGAGAATACATACAGTATTTTTAACCTATAGATAATAATTTAATTAACTCTCTGG
Organism: Schizothorax lantsangensis; assembly: GCA_027422415.1. Lineage (NCBI taxonomy): Eukaryota > Metazoa > Chordata > Actinopteri > Cypriniformes > Cyprinidae > Schizothorax > Schizothorax lantsangensis. The sequence continues at coordinate 9,141,409 of CM049845.1, forward strand.
TGCTGGTTTGTCATTTTTGACCAATTTTTTGACCAATTTTACTTCATCTGAATTGTACAAACTTGGTAAAGGTTTTGGCACTTGTTATGAAAATCATGATTCAAAAAGGTAAAATGATCCTGAAAAAAATCATGGTCAAAAATGACCGCATTAGAAATGAGTGGGAAGTGAATTTCATCTAGTGGAAACATTTGGTACTGCACCCAAACAAAATCTTCCGTTTTCGAAATATCAGCCTCAAATTTGGAACACAACTTTAGATTTACGGCTTTGATTTTCAGTTTTAGAGTAAAACATGTTTTGTAAAATATATCAAATTTAAAAATAGTATTTTGTGCAATTTTGTGCAAATATTTCATAATAATAAACTTTTTTTTTTTTTTTTTTTTTTTAACTTTTTTCAGCAATAATCTGCCAAGTGTCTTCTTTAAAAAGAGACCCAATTTAAGTCTGTGCTCTGAAGTATTCAAGATTTAAAAACAGTTTAATTTGGAAATTTCATTTTCAGGTCTATGCTCAAAAAGTGTTAAACAGGTAATAAATGGACCATAACTATTCTATTCCATATACATGTTATACATATTAAATATAAAATATTAATCTAATATATATATATATATATGCAAAAACAGATACATTTTCAAAATGAATGTCTTTTCATTGTGCATTCCAATTAATCTCTGTATTTTTTTTAGTTATTTTCTAACCTAACCAAAATAATCCAACTGCAGTTTGATTATTTTGATTAGGTTAAAAATAACCAAAAAAATACAGCTAAATAAACGGACACAACACAAGGGGGAACCAAACACACACACACACACACACACACACACACACACACACACACACACACACACAGCTAAGGAAGGCCCTGATTCCAGCCCACATAAAAAATACATTAATTACATTTTTACTACATTATAAGTGTATGCATTTTTACTGAAAATCACATCGTTCGTGGACATGTCCAGTTTATTCCTACTGGTTGTTGTGTAAAGCTTGTGTGATTAAGCAAAAGTAACCAAGGGGGTCAGTTGATTTCTGTTATGTTGAGATAATAGTCATTTAATCTCAACACATGCAAAATATTCATATAATATCAGTAAAAAAAAATAAAACAAACATAACAACATTACCTTCTGCCAGCTCAACTTTCTGCTGTACAAGAAGTTGATCAATCTGTGTTAGAAAAAGGAAATAAATGTAAAAAAAAAACATCTTTAGGACTTTGGATGGCATGATAATCGTGTTTAAAGTTTTTCCAAAGTATTTCATATTCTTCCAAGAAGTGAGGCATTTGTTGTGGCATTTCAAAGCCCAGAAAGCCCAGCCGAGTCACCATTTCCTGAGAAGATACTATCTCATCTCGCAAAAAAACTGCCTACAGTGGCATACAGAGCTGTTCATATCCAGCAGTAAAGCTCTACCTGGGTCAGGTACTCCAGTCCTGGTGGGCAGCCTGCGGGTCTTTGTGGAACTGGCATCATAGGCACTTGACCTTTCAAAGAGAAGAAAATTACGCGTTAAGCAGGAGGATCTAGAAAAGTGAGGATTATGAAAATTTCAAATTTCCTTCGATTTTCTTACCTTGGCCTGGTATGGCTGGTCCCTGGTTATAAGGAGGGGTGGGATTAATAGCATTTTTTTGTGGTTGGAGGTCAATTGGGTAACCTGGTTTAAAGAGTAAAGAACATCAATTGGCATTGTTCTCACTGTCATGTGAAAGCCAGGATGTTTCTTTGAGTTATATACTGTATAACAGCAATTTAACAGAGTGCTGTCAGGATCAGGTTGCTGATGATAAGGTTTTGACACACTCACCATTATTTTTTGCCATGGTGGAAGGCAGCAAATTACGCTCTGCAAACATGCAAACCAGAAAAGCAAGTTAAACAAATATTTCCTGTATGTTTTTCCATGCTTTGTAGGGAATGGAATTTCAGCAGCCCAAGATTTTCATAGCAAGTGAATCCTCAAAACAAACAGGATGACATTAATACACAATATTCAGGTTGGGAACACCTGGGAATATGGAGCTCATAATATGACAAAACTATTTGAATTTGAATTGTGTAAATTTGAATTATTGACAAGTGTAATTTAACAAAACTGAATATTATGTGGCATTTAACATAGCTCTGAATTTGATTTTTTTAACTTGAATAATGAACATTTGAAATTTAACACAATTGAATTTTTTATGGCAGTTTTTTTTACATAGACATGTATTTTCAAACAGCATATTTTTTGTTCTGAATTATTTGACTGCAAATATCCAGTTTTTAAAAATACATCTTCAAGTTTTCAAGATGAAGAAGAAATTCAGAATTCAGATCGTACAGAAAGTAGGTCAGAGGTCATCCACAGGGAAGAGTAGATGATCTCCGAAAAGTTGAACAAAGCATTTACTGCGACCGGGAGGGGACATGTTCGGCTCACTTAGGCTCGTTTAGTCGTGGCCACGACATATTAACTCGTGGGAGCTGATAATATGTCATGGCCACGAGATCATTTTGTCTAGATAAGGACATCCTTATGTCGTGGCCACATGATGTGAAGTTGAGGGAAAAACGGGAAAAACTCATATTTACATCATATAGCCTAGTTAAGCAATATCACATGAACAATATGCTAAGTGCAATATCACAGGAGTGCAAATGTGATACTGATCTTATGCAACAGTTAAGTACGTAGGACGTTAATATTGTGTTATTTTAGACACAATGTTGTTTGTTTTGCTCAATTTTGCCAACGAAAATATAAAGACAAAGCAGAACTGTTCGTCTCCGAGCAACACACAGCGGCATTTCATTTCTTAATGCACGTTTTGAACGAATTGGGTGAATCATTTGGCGCATTGAACCATTGGCCATAGGCGCATTGGATTTGAAACGGATCATCATCAGATCGATCGCTGTATAACATCAAAGTACCGCAAGAGTGGTTCAAAAGCATGCAGAGTCGTCTGTTTTCTACAGCTCTTGCAGTACTTTGATATCACACATGGATCGATCTGATGGTGATGATCCGCTTCAAGTCGAACAAGCTTAATGATTCAATGAACCATTCATAAAGAACCATTTACTTCACTCCTGAATGAATCAGCCATTTGAGCGAGTCAAATGAATAGGTGGTTTTGCTGGCGGTGCGCAAGCGGTGCTCGTGCACCCATTCTGCCGCTTCCACGGCTCTTCGCGGCGGCAGGCGCAGCCAGAGATTCTTTTTTTTTTTTTATCTTTTTTCGGCTTTAACCAATTACCGGGCAGATTATGAACAACCAATAGAACATTTCACTGAGCTCATGTAGGTAGGCCTAGTGTTGAAAATATGATGAAGATCATTTAAAATGTAGGCTAATAGAATTCCCATTGGATGATCAATCAAAAATCTTTTACAGAGATATAAATAAAGAAAAAAAATCCAGAGCATGCGTGTACGAGTTGGTTTGCCAGGTAAAAATACAATTGTGTAATTGTCATAGTTAACAGTGTTTGACATGAAAACTACGCTATAGTTAGTCCCATGAAATGATAAATAGCAAATAACACATATACTAAATTTCCGTTATGTTTTGTTTCTTTTTAGTAAAGTCAAATGTGACCTTGTTGTTTGCAACTATGGCAATGTCTCCCCCGAGACCGCACAAAACACTTCCACTACGAGAGAAAGCGGCAGCCGCACGGCAATTCCATTATTACCTCCACAAAATGATCTCGTGGCCAATTCGTTTAAAACGTGCATTAAGAAATGAAATGCCGCTGTGTGTTGCTCGGAGACGAACAGTTCTGCTTTGTCTTTATATTTTCGTTGGCAAAATTGAGCAAAACAAACAACATTGTGTCTAAAATAACACAATATTAACGTCCTACGTACTTAACTGTTGCATAAGATCAGTATCACATTTGCACTCCTGTGATATTGCACTTAGCATATTGTTCATGTGATATTGCTTATCTAGGCTATATGATGTAAATATGAGACAACAACTCAAACGGGGCATTTTTCCCCCATAACTTGAATTTTAGGGACATTCGTTCTCTTGGCTTGTTGCCCTGCATCATATTTGTCATCAATCAGCTGAATGAAATGTCAGATGACCCACGTAGGTCTGGGGTGGGGCGAGTGCGTTAATAATTTTATTTTTCACCGTTTCAGATTAATTAATCTAATTGACGCGTTAAATTACCAGCCCTAATACAAATATTAAATAAAAAGACACGATCAGTTAACAGACTTAGGCTACAAGACTGTGGGATGGAGAAAAATGTTTTATCCATCTCTGATAATCCCAGGTGCAGGTTTGTTTACGCAATAAACTCGTGTCCACGAGAAATGGATGACGTTTTTCCCTCAACTTCACATCATGTGGCCACGACATAAGGATGTCCTTATCTAGACAAAATGATCTCGTGGCCATGACATATTATCAGCTCCCACGAGTTAATATGTTGTGACCACGACTAAACGAGCCTAAGTGAACCGAACATGTCCCCTCCCGGTCGCAGTAAATGCTTCGTTCAACTTTTTGGAGATCATCTACTCTTCCCTGTGGATGACCTCTGACCTACTTTCTGTACGATCTGAATTTCTGCGCTTTGAATTTTAAATATTGAATTTGATGTTCTGAATTTCTTCTTCATCTTGAAAACGTGAAGCTGTATTTTTAAAAGCTGGATATTTGCAGTCAAAGAATTCAGAACAAAAAATACGCTGTTTGAAAATACGTCTACTAAAAAACTGCCATAAAAATTGTCAATTGTGTTCAATTTGAAATGTTCAATATTCAAGTAAAAAAAAATCAAATTCAGAACTATGTTAAATGCCACATAATATTCAGTTTTGTTAAATGACACTGGCCAATAATTCAAATTTACACAATTCAAATTCAAATAGTTTTGTCATATTATGAGCTCCATATGGGAATTGACCAGGAAATAACCAGGAAGTTGGACTCGGGTACAGAATGCAAATCACATGTAGCCTTCCTAAACACATTTTAGGATAATCCACTCAAATACAAGAGGTTTGTAACATTAGTTATTATATCATGTTTATAATTGTAATAATTGATATACACTACAGCTTGTGTACTTAAAGTAACCTGTACACCATAATGCATTCATAACAAAAATACACAGAAAAAAAGGGAATTCATACTTTTATATTAATTTAACATGTTGAAGACATTTAAGGAGACCAAATAGCCTATTACTAAATAAACAATCAGTCAGTCAGTTATTTAGATAACTAATAACGTGATAATTCTATGAATCCAGAGGGTTAGAAACTATAGGCTACTGTAACATGTAAACATGCAATTGTTACTTTAAAGATCTATTTCGAGCTGATTTAAGCTACTTCGTTGATGTATAACTTAGTCCGACTTATTCAGTCTTAGTTTTGACGTTACAGGTTAACTGACAAAACTTTTTTACAGTGTATGCTGCATTAATTTAATATGCAAACAACTCACCTGTTACTTGTTCAAAGTGAAGTGCTGTGGATACTGATGCCGTAGATCTTGTGCTTTAGTCCTTCACTTAAATTTAATTTACTAAATTCCGCTCGGAGAGAGGCCGGTTCTTTTTTATATATTATTATTATTTTAGTGGGCGACAGTAACACAGAACTTTTCTATTCGCTCTTTATCTGCCTCACACGCTGTGCATGAGTTTCCTTTCCGGGAAACAATCTGCTTCTGCTCACGAACACACCCCTTACAAGAAAAACGAAAGCGACTGACGGGAAAAAATCTCATTATTATGTTTTTTTTCTGTGAAGACCCTTGGCATTTTTCAGTAGGTTACGTCGAATGAGTCGTTTGGCTTTTAGACGGAAGTGTCTCCATGTATATAGACAGTTATGTACAGTATGTGTATGGAAATTGTCAACATTTTCGAAACCGACTACGTTTTTCTTTCAGGTGTATTTAAAGTTTATTCTTCTGCTTTTTCAGAAACCTTTTCAATACATTTTTCAGGTTTTTACTATTTGATGTTTCACTTCCTTTTTTCATGTTTAGAAATTAGATGCGCTTTGACGTGCAATCTCACAATCCACCCATAATTAACATGAAACAGCTTATTAAAACAGCACACAGTGGAATACAAGGTTGAGGCAAAGGTGTAAACCACAAAAAGGCCGAACTGAATGCTTTTTGCCCCTTAAGTATTGCCTTGTATTTACATAAAACTCTTTATTTTAAAAAGGTTTAATCATTTAAAACCATATTTATCTCTAACAGTTATCACACACACACAATTTATCAAGAAAATCGTTGTTTACCATCAGGAAGGACTGCACAATCTGTTTCTGTATCTCTTTACAACTGGTTCTCTAAGAGTTGTATTACCATAGAAAGTATTACTTCATATTATAACATGGTATCAATCATAAACAAGTACCAACAAGATCAACATGTGTAGTTGCCGCAATCCTCCTCTGCAGAGTACATCAGGGTCAGACAGGCTCTGGTCAGTTTTCTAGTTTTAGAATATTTTAAATCCTAAAGTTAATATTTCCTGGTCACAACCATGATATGTCAACACCATCTTCCAATTTCTGAGGAAATTATTTGAAATATTTAGATCATTTTATTCTCCTGAAGCAGGTTATGTTAGCTTCTAGCATCAACAGAAAAAAACAAAATGGCTACTACATGAACTCCATTTGTTTTGTGAAAGAAATGCCAAATTTGTCAACACCGTCAGATCAAGTTTTATTTGTCACATACACGATTATACAGAGAGTATATAACCAGCAGTGAAATGTGAGTCAGGTCCGCTCCATGGACAGTGCAAATATTATAGAATATAACACAGAGGAAATATACAAAGTACATAAAATGAAATGAATAAAAAATAAGATATAAAGAACAAAATATAAAATATAAAAGAATGTGCATGACAGTATACTGTAGACTTAAATATTAAGATAAGCATGACTGTACGAGAGAGGAATGTGCAAACAGGTTGTACATGGGTGACATGTAGCAGCAATCTCAAAAAAATAAATAAAAAAATAAGATACCAAAACACAGAAAGTGTTGTGTGCAAATGACACTGTCAGTATGAGGTAGAGAATAATGAGTGTGAATATCTTGATTGTTAGTGATTATAAAGTGGAGTCATGATGATGTTAAGAGGCTGAGTTTGAGTTTGAGATGTCACCACCGTCAGATTTTGTGCTCCATTGATATATCAAAATACTTAAATGTGACTCTTGAATAAAGCTTTATAAACAATAACATACCCACTGTTTGTTATGTTTGTTTTAATACAGTAATTGATTGATTCAATGTACTTGATAGTAAAAAAGACTACAAATTCAGGTTTTGGTCACCACCATCAGATGTGTCAACTCCATCAGTTACATATTTTGATAATATTTCATTATGATATTTTATATTTGTTGAGGAATTGTTGGTCACATGTGAAAGTGTAATTTGTCTGCTAACAAGATCATGTGTTTTGAAATGTTAAAAACATATTGAATGCTGTTAAAGATAAAGTTGAAATTATATTACACAGTCCAAGATAAAAAGAACATTTTGTTAAAAAAAGAGAAAAGTTGGGAGGTTGTATCAAAGCATAGCTCAGCTTAGTACATATAAGATACATAAATGTAGTTTCAAGGTTAGTACAAGGTTTTATTTTTACAATTTTGCACCCTGTTTTGTCCCACTTCTCAAGAATGACTGATATATATATATATATATATATATATATATATATATATATATTGCAGAAGTCAGGTGGTGGATCTTGGGCTACACCATTCTGAAATGTACATTCATAGCCTCAATGGTGAAGTTATTTATTTATGACAAACATGTTAATTTATGACAAAAAGCAACAAATGCATCAAATTACATTCACAGAAACACAATAACAAACTTGCAATCATACGTACGTTTGCACTCGAATCCAGTTTGTGGTACAAACACAGATCAGCAATTTCACACAAATTCACATGTAGTATCTTTTGTGATACATCTGTTGCAAAGCTAACTTGTGCCCTTGAAAGTATAAGAAAGGCCGGGGGTCGAGCAGAAGGGAATGTGTGACTTAAAATAGCACACTGATAAAGTGAGACAGGACACACAATAATATCATGAACTACTAGTAAATCTAAAAACTGAATGGCACAGTTTAAGAAGTTTCTAAATATGAATTTATCTTGAATTCTTTAAATGTACCATCCTGCTTTTTAGATTCATGTGAATCCTTAAATCAACATTTTACAGATTAGTTAAACATTGACATGCTCTAGATGGCTGACATGTTATATTTACAGCAGGTTTATGGTGACACACCTTTCTTTATTTGAAAATATATATATATATAAAAAGAGGGGTGGAGTGACAAGAAGAAATGTGTATGAAAAAGTTTGTACTTCTGCTATAAAACTGGATGAATTATTAGTTAGGTGAGATGTGGATGTTTTACACTGTGTTGTAATGAAAAAAAGTAAAAGACATAGATAGAGATATATATATATATATATAATATATATATATATATATATGTGTGTGTGTGTGTGTGGGTGGGGGGTGTCTATGGCCCACTCAATCTTTAGTTATGATACTAAGTGTAAAAAGAAAATTGTTCAGCATTTGTATTAAGATAAAACAACAACAACAAAAAAAAAAACATAATTTAATCAAATGGGGAACAAATCTCCAGGATGGTTTCACTCTTGTTTTTGAGTGTGCTCAAAATACATGAAATCCTGTATATTCAAAATGAAAAAAAGACAAAAGTAAATTAATGTAATTAGGAATTATGTAAATTAGATTCAGTTAGAGCCTAAAAAAGGTTTTAAGCATAAATGTGTTCGATTGCACCATGATTGATTCACTATTAGAACTATTCTTAAAATTTGATAGGAAAGCACATACATAATGTAAAAAAAATTATTAATGAAGAACACCTATTACTTACAATAAGAAAGCAGGCTCCTAATATAACTGCTTTTATTTTGATATCCAAATCCATTGGAAATTGTAAGCCAAAGTTGTCTGCATCAGTAAACGCTTCTGCTTCAAATCCTGTCCACTGTTTACTAATTCGACCAATCACTGAGGACTCATCCAGTGACATCACCTGGCATCAAATAAGCATGTGACTGTTAGATTGATGATCAGTTAGACACATAAAATGGTGTAGAATTTAATTTATAAATCAGTTGAACTTCAGTCTGCAAGCACAAAATATGACATTCACAAAGTAATCTCATTCACAGCAAAATAATTATGTTTTTATATAATAGTATATACATTTTTATACAATATAGACTACCGTTTAAACATTGGGATCTCTTATCATCACCAAGGCTTCATTTATTTAAATTTATTCATGTGATGACAAAGCTGAATTTTCAGCATCATTACTCTTCAGTGTCACATGATCCTACAGAAATCATTCTAATATGCTGATTTGGTGCACAGGAAACATTTCTTATTATTGTTAGTGTTGAACAGTTGTGCTGCTTAACATTTTTGTGGGAAATGTTATACCATTTTTCAATATTATTGGATGCATAAAAAGTTCAAAAGAACAGTATTTATTTGAAAACAACATTGAAATTTCTTTACTGTCACTTTAGACCAATTTAAATCTGAATAAAATAATTATTATACTATATTATGTTATATTAGTTATATTATATTATTATTCTCACAGACTTGCAGTTGTTTTGTCTTAGTTTCTATTTTCATAGACTTCTGGTTTATTTTCATTAGTTCCTCTTGCCCTTTGTTCTAGTTTCCTGCCATGTACAGGTGCATCTCAATAAATTAGAATGTCGTGGAAAAGTTCATTTATTTCAGTAATTCAACTCAAATTGTGAAACTCGTGTATTAAATAAATTCAATGCACACAGACTGAAGTAGTTTAAGTCTTTGGTTCTTTTAATTGTGATTATTTAGGCTCACATTTAACAAAAACCCACCAATTCACTATCTCAACAAATTAGAATACTTCATAAGACCAATAAAAAAAAAACATTTTTTGTGAATTGTTGGCCTTCTGTGGCCTTTTGTGGCACTGCTGAGGTGGTATGGAAGCCCAGGTTTCTTTGACAGTGGCCTTCAGCTCATCTGCATTTTTTGGTCTCTTGTTTCTCATTTTCCTCTTGACACTAACCCATAGATTCTCTATGGGGTTCAGGTCTGGTGAGTTTGCTGGCCAGTCAAGCACACCAACACCATGGTCATTTAACCAACTTTTGGTGCTTTTGGCAGTGTGGGCAGGTGCCAAATCCTGCTGGAAAATGAAATCAGCATCTTTAAAAAAACTGGTCTGCAGAAGGAAGCATGAAGTGCTCTAAAATGTCTTGGTAAATGGGTGCAGTGACGTTGGTTTTCAAAAAACACAATGGACCAACACCAACAGATGACATTGCAACCCAAATCATCACAGACTGTGGAAACTTAACACTGGACTTCATGCAACTTGGGCTATGAGCTTCTCCACCCTTCCTCCAGACTCTAGGACCTTGGTTTCCAAATGAAATACAAAACTTGCTCTCATCTGAAAAGAGGACTTTGGACCACTGGGCAACAGTCCAGTTCTTCTTCTCCTTAGCCCAGGTAAGACGCCTCTGATGTTGTCTGTGGTTCAGGAGTGGCTTAACAAGAGGAATACGACAACTGTACACGTCTGTGTGTGGTGGCTCTTGATGCCTTGACCCCAGCCTCAGTCCATTCCATGACAATCCTCATAAGGCTGCGGTTCTCTCGGTTGGTTATGCATCTTTTCCTTCCACTCAACTTTCTGTTAACATGCTTGGATACAGCACTCTGTGAACAGCCAGCTTCTTTGGCAATGAATGTTTGTGGCTTACCCTCCTTGTGAAGGGTGTCAATGATTGTCTTCTGGACAACTGTCAGATCAGCAGTCTTCCCCATGATCGTGTAGCCTAGTGAACCAAACTGAGAGACCATTTTAAAGGCTCAAGAAACCTTTGCAGGTGTTTTGAGTTGATTAACTGATTGGCATGTCACCATATTCTAATTTGTTGAGATGTGAATTGGTGGGTTTTTGTTAAATGTGAGCCTAAATCATCACAATTAAAAGAACCAAAGACTTAAACTACTTCAGTCTGTGTGCATTGAATTTATTTAATACACGAGTTTCACAATTTGAGTTGAATTACTGAAATAAATGAACTTTTCCACGACATTCTAATTTATTGAGATGCACCTGTATACGTTGTCATGGTTATTCATTTAACTGTTTGTTTGCCATTAGTTCCCTCATTTGCCCTGTATTTAAGTTGCTCTATTTTACCCTTCAGTTGTCAGTTGTTGTTAGTGGCTAGTTCACACTGTTATGCCTGTTTGTTCCTTGTAAACCATGTTTGTATTTTTAACTGGCTTTATATTTCCAGACCATTTGTATTATATTATATTATATTATATTTTATTATATTATATTGCTACATTATTATATTTTGAACATGACAGTATAATTTATGGTATAATGTATGCACCATACCTCAAAATTAACATCAGAACAACATTTGCAGTCACAGAACGGCCCCACAATCTTCAGAACAGGTTCTTTTCTCTCATTCTGGATGGTGAACTTCGGCAAGAAAGGATGCCAGCTTTGTATAACATAACCAATTGGGCTGCCCGGGGGACTTTGAACCTCCAGCTGAAATATATGAGGCAGTACTGACATGCTAAGACAGCAACATAGATATTTTTCCAATATTTATAATCACTTATCCTTTTTATTTGTTGCGGGTATACAGGAATGCAAAGCAGGATGCAAAACTTTGGGCTAATATGCATGAAACAGTATGAATGGTGAAGTGGTCATGTTGTACTGTACCTCTTGCAGACAGCAAGGAAAGCAACAACTACCGCAGTTAAGGGGGCGGGATAAAGTCATCACTTCCTGCCCCATGTTATCCTGGATATGAAGCAGGAAGGAGCGCACTGATCCACAGACCATGCGAGTACAAAAATCGCTCTCCTCAGCAGCAAAAAACACCTGCTGTCCTAAACTATTTTTCACCACATATTGATTATTGGTCTCCCATCCTATGAGAGCTGTAAGAGAAAGAGAGCATTTGTAGTCATGTGACAGGGGTTTAGAAAATTGTTTCTAGTGCAATCAGTGGCCAAACATTACCTTCCATTAATTCCACTTTCTGATGAACTAGAAGCTGGTCAACCTGTGATAAGCAGCATTGTAGAACTTAATATAGGCATAGAGTGTATTATTTGCCCATCTTATAAGATGTCCATAATGCCACAAACCACATTCACCCACGCAGAGAAAAGCAGAGCCAAAGACCTAAGGCCCAAAAGTTACATGCAGTTTAAATTATCTCATCATTTGAAAATAATTATTTATTTATTTTTCTACACACATATACAGCAGTTTGCTATTCTTATGTGGACTCTTCATAGGCATAATGGTATACAGACAGATTTTATTACAAGTATTAAAAAAATTGTTAGGAACTGGAATTGTTTAAAAGAACTGAATCGGAACCATTACATTTTTCATGATTGCCATTCCTATATTCCTATAACACAGATTCTAGAGAAAGGTTCATATATGAACAATGATTTTTCTCTATAGTGAATGTAAATGTTTAATTGTGAGAATACTGTTATTCACCTGGGTCAGGTACTGCAAACCTGGTGGACAGCCCAGCGGTCTGTCTGGGACTGGCGTGACCATCGGGACCTGAGGTGGCACATAACCTGCAGCAGAGAAGAACATGCTTACTTACAGTATGTGAACTCTATACACATTATTCATGTTTATGTCTTTACCTGCTGCTGGTGTATGATGAACTTCATTTCCTCGATGAGGGCCAATGGAATATACTAAGGGAGAAAGAGAAAAGCTGATAAACTATCAGATATCTGCACCTGTACAGATCATATGATCAGATACATGATACATGAAGTGAAGAGAATGAAAACATGTTGATCTAGGAAGAAGTGACTCATATGTCACTGCACTGTTTTTTTTTTTACTTTTAAGAGTCTTTGAAGAGTTGTCAATGTGTTTAATAAGGTTGTGAAATATATTGAATTCAACTCTCACCAGGTGCCACGGGCACATTGGCTGAAGGTACATTTGCTCCTCCTGTATGATCTACAAGAAAAATGCAGTTAAAATAGTTTAGCTCATTAAGTAAAAAAAAATCAGAAAAGTGCTTTGTCATCATGGTGACAATCCACTTCATTGTGTGCATTTCCTCAATACTGAACCTGTTTCTTGATAATCTCCAGATCATCAACCAAAACTATGTGAATTGCAACACACCAAAACAAACCGTTGCTGGATACAAGCAGAAAAAAGTGTGATATTTGATTTGCCCACTAGAGTGCAGCAGAGTAGCACAAACAGGAAACACTGTCCTAGAGCAGTATGTTGTATGACAATTAAAGCAAAACAATTATTTACTCATGTTCAAAAGTAAATCTCCAGCTACATCTTGACCTGGATATGTTTTAGCCTATAAAGTATAACGTCATTACATAACACTATGAACACATATTATATAGCCAACAATGAGTGCACATTATAGGGTTTAATGATTAGTTAGTGCAACAGCACTGTACATTTCACTGTACAGTATGTTTCCCTCCTGTGTTTGCATTTTCCAGATAGACAAGTCTGTACATTAGTAGTGGCTATTTTTAGGTGACTTTACCTGCATTGTTACATTGTTATGCCAGTAGATGTCATCATTCATTATTCATTTATGCAAGTATATATGCAATGTGAATACAGACTAAATGTTATTTCAAATGCAACTTCTGTAGTGCAGAGAGAGGGAGGTACTGATTTGATTACTAACAACCTGTAGTGTCTTATTGTTCTACTTGAACTTTTACATATTTTGAGTCTTGGCGGATCAGAAAGTAACAAAAGACAATGTAACTGGAAACACTGTGTGTAAAATGTAAGTTACACACAATATAAACTTCTTGCTTAACCATTGTAAACAAGCAATATCTCACAATTGGGGCAACAAGTGATTGTCTTTATGAGTGAGTTATTGAATGTTTAAAAGCAATGATCCATTCAGTAATGGCACTACTGTCTATTGCTTGGAGACACACAATGGTTTGATTCTTGTTTCTGTTGGCGGAGCAAAAAACAACAACAACAGTAACTGGCAGTAAAATCTTGGTTACTAAATATTAACTTTTTGATTATTGAACTGTATAAAGGCAACTTGCAATCATGCTGTTGGTCTGAATCAGCACTCTCCCTTGTTAGATATAACTTAAATATTACTGCTAAACTATATAAATCATGCACCTTTGGACCCAGGATTGACTACATTATCTTTTACATTTGTTATTCAATGTGTCACACTTTTCATGATTTCAGATGGTTTAAAATTATGGGTAATCACTTACCTTGCAAAAACATGATAGGGGAATAATGTTCCTCTATATTGAAACGCAATAGCGAGAAATAAAAACACAGAATTTCATTGTGAGTCTGCATCAGTAACACTAAAAACAGTATGTGACAAAAGAAGTATGTCCGAATTCACAGTACTCATAAAAGAGTACACAATAAGTACCCTACAGCTTTCCTGTAGCTCAAATGGTAGAGCATTGCGCTAGCAACGCCAAGATCATGGGTTCGATTCCCAGGGAAAGCAAGAGCTGATAAAATGTAAAAATGTAACTTGAATGCAATGTAAGTCGCTTTGGATAAAAGCGTCTGCTAAATGCATAAATGTAAATGTACTACTTCAGGCAAGATTCTAACGTGTGTATACGATGGACACTTTACTATCCAGTCACAGGATAGGATTTGTGAATGGCAGTGAAGCGACACAACTGACACTGGTAAGTCAAGTGATAGTGATAACATGCCAAATGTATTATATCCAGATTACATTAATACTACACACATTAATACTACATAGAACATACTTTGTTAGGGGTTATGAAATAATTTCTTATTCAAAATAAGTACCTACTCAAGAGAGTATGTGATTTCAGACACAGCCAATTGTGATTAAGGGCCGCAAGTCACCAGCTTTCTCTGTGGTCACGATATGAGGCAGAGCACAACATAATTAATTATAAGCTAATTTGGGCTTCAGGTATGAGCTTCAACTGACAAATACACAAAAAATGGCTGTCTTAATTAGTTTTCAATTAAAAGCAGCAAGTTATGTCTTAAGTGAACATAAACAGTTGGGAAAGTAATCAAAAGCTTGATGGTATATATGTGTGCATTCGGTCTTAAAGCAACAGCAGCCAACAAACAACAACCACAAAAAAACCTGCTGCTGTCACTCTGTCATTAAATATTAATCAAACAACAAAAGAAAAATAGAGAATCATTCAATTCTCTTCACTGAATAAATTTACTAATTTTAATCAGTGTATATTTAATGTATACGGTGAAGACTATGCAGTGTTTTATTTTTATATTTGAGTACTTTATTAATTTCTGTGTAGTAGGCTATAATTTTTAGTAGACTAAATTGTATTTATTTGTATCTTTTATTCATTGTATTTAGTGTTTGTAATTTTCTTACTTTTTTCTGTTCTGAAAGGGTAATTTGGTTTTTTTTTTATGAACACACTGACAGGGACCCCTAACAAAGTTTTGCTTGGGGCTGCCAGATGTGTAGGACAGGCACTGGCTGCAAGAATAGCAAAGACAAGCATGAAGAAATGATGCACTAAATGTCAAAAGTATCCTACTGTGTTGACTCTTTGGCCTATAATAGTTTAAACTATTTGCTAAGGTTTTACAAAACAGTTAAACAGTGATCAAAACTGTGAGTAACATAAATTATTCATGCATTCTTTTGACTAAAGTTGCTGAGGGTGTCAATGTACTTGGCTAAAGATGTGAACGTATTCTGTTTCATGAAGAGCCACAACCATTTACAATTTCCCCCATTTTTCAAGAAAAGAAAGAAGGAAAGAAATGAAAGAAAAGGAAAGTAAAGAAAGGTAAGTCATACTGCAGCCTTTGTAATAAACGGTAACAGAAGTTTGCTAGATGCATAAAGGACCTTTCACACAAAACACAATGTTACAAGTTAGTTTCAACTGTCAACGCAGTTGGTAGGCTTTGGTATGAATTCATGGTATGAATATACTGTCTGGTGAGCCGATGTAATTGCATGAGCTTTCGTTCGGCTCAAGATTAAATTGTTGCGGCATGCTGCTATAGAGCTTCAGATAAAAACTGGCATGCAAATTGATTTGGCAATGAGCAGAGAATAGCATGGTCATTTGTCAGATTATGTGCACAGTTTGCTTACAATAAGCAGTGAGACAGAGGCTATTAGGCTACAAACTGGTCAAATTCAAGACGACTTGACCAAGCGAACATTAGCATTTGGTGTGAAACAGAAGTAGCATTTTTTTTACATGCACTATGTGTTTTATAAATTATGTATGAATGATCAGCAAATCACAAGTACTTAACTGTTAAATCAAACTTTTGCAATTATGCCTAAAGTATCACGGTCTGTATGCTTACTTACCAGATTAAATGCTGACAGTACTTAAGTACATTGAAGGTTCCATTATTTCAAGGATGTGTAGGCTTTGTCTGATATTGAAATTTGTAATTCATTCACTCGTGCTATTGTCTGTCAGTTTCATTCATTGGAATTGCACCTCCGCACATAAAAAGGCAATGACTTTGCTAGCTCCTTTGTCTGACATATTGTGAAGCATCAAGACACCAGTGATACTCTACACCCCTCGGGAACACCATACTTGGGGAGGTTGCCAGGCTACTGGCTAACAACAATACACCCCTCTATGTGAAAACATGGCTCTTTGTTGGTGCTTCAAGCACTACATATTGCTTTTTGATTTTATGGGCATAGTAGAGCTGTCGCGATTCGTCGATTTTAGTCGACTAGTCGATTTTGAAAAATCATCGACTTCATTTTGCTGGTGTCGACTAACCGGCAAAATACCGGAAGTGCCGCATTTCACGACGAGAATCCATCAAACATATTATTAGACTATTTTCCAAGACTGCATGATATTAAACCCATTTAAAAAATCATAATTAGGCATAATTGTGAATTCCCAAAGCTATGATTTAATTAAACAATTATATGCGATGCAGTTCTAATACAGTATATATGCGCTTTAATTATTTACATGTGTGTAGGTTAAGTACGTGTGTCACACAGCGGCTCTGTTCACAGTAGTTCCACAGAAACTGTTATCATTTACATATGTGGAGCATCTCAAACTCCATCTCTGCATGTTGTTGTGAGTTTGGGTTTATTATAACGTTCATCTGGGAACGCAACGTGCGCCATTTCATCAGATTTGTAAGGTAAATCATTTATAAATCTACACAAACACAGGAGAATACATCGCGATTTCAAAATAAAAGCTCAAACCCTCACTCTGAGTTTACACGTTTTGATGTCCACATATTCATTTAATTACAGTGCCTATAGCATTTCTGTCCTAAAGAAATGGCCAAATATTAAAGATTAAGTGGACATTTTAATTAAATGGTGCTTGGTCAATATTAAACAAGGATTAGATCGCGCAATGTTTAAAAATAATCATCAGGCTGTCGTCGCCCCCTGCAGGCCTTTGTTGTTATGTGTAATCTACATTAGCTCTATTGTTTATAATACATTATGTATTTTAACAGTTTTGTTCAATAAAACCATATGATTTCTTGCTTTTGATACTTTATTTGAACTAATTATTATTGCATCATTGCTATTATATATGTATTTTAAGTCATTTTAAAAGATATTGTTCACTTCACATCTATTTTTATTACCACAAAAAAAAAATATTATAATTATAGGGCCCTATGAAATCCGTTTTATTTCAAAATTCAGTTTTTTCCATTTTAATTTTTCTATACTCTGTTTTAATGGTTAAATTAAATTGTATTAATCAAAAAGCCTGTCTAATTAATTGAGTTTTACTGTTTTATCTGTACCAAATTCTGTTTTCCATTATTTATTGAGATGCACCTGTACATACATACATATACATATATATATACAGGTGCATCTCAATAAATTAGAATGTCGTGGAAAAGTTCATTTATTTCAGTAATTCAACTCAAATTGTGAAACTCGTGTATTAAATAAATTCAATGCACACAGACTGAAGTAGTTTAAGTCTTTGGTTATTTTAATTGTGATGATTTAGGCTCACATTTAACACAAACCCACCAATTCACTATCTCAACAAATTAGAATACTTCATAAGACCAATAAAAAAAAACATTTTTAGTGAATTGTTGGCCTTCTGGAAAGTATGTTCATTTACTGTATATGTACTCAATACTTGGTAGGGGCTCATTTTGCTTTAATTACTGCCTCAATTCGGCGTGGCATGGAGGTGATCAGTTTGTGGCACTGCTGAGGTGGTATGGAAGCCCAGGTTTCTTTGACAGTGGCCTTCAGCTCATCTGCATTGTTGGGTCTGGTGTCTCTCATCGTCCTCTTGACAATACCCCATAGATTCTCTATGGGGTTCAGGTCAGGCGAGTTTGCTGGCCAATCAAGCACAGTAACACCATGGTCATTGAACCAGCTTTTGGTACCTTTGGCAGTGTGGGCAGGTGCCAAGTCCTGCTGGAAAATGAAATCAGCATCTCCATAAAGCTGGTCAGCAGAAGGAAGCATGAAGTGCTCTAAAATTTCCTGGTAGATGGCTGCGTTGACTGTGAACTTCAGAAAACACAGTGGACCAACACCAGCAGATGACATGGCAGCCCAAATCATCACTGACTGTGGAAACTTCACACTGGACTTCAAGCAACATGGATTCTGTGCCTCTCCACTCTTCCTCCAGACTCTGGGACCTTGATTTCCAAATAAAATTAATGAAGTAAATAAAACTTTACTTTCATCTGCCATCTGAAAAGAGGACTTTGGACCACTGAGCAACAGTCCAGTTCTTTTTCTCCACAGCCCAGGTAAGATGCTTGTGACGTTGTCTCTGGTTCAGAAGTGGCTTGGTAGCCCTTTTCCTGAAGATGTCTGAGCATGGTGACTCTTGATGTCAAATGCAGAAATATTAATTCATGCGTTTATGACCTCAAGGTTAGATTATTGTAATGCTTTATTGGGTGGTTGTTCTGCACGCTTAATAAACAAATTACAGATGGTTCAAAATGCAGCAGCTAGAGTTCTTACTAGAACCAGGAAGTATGAGCACATTAGCCCGGTTCTGTCAACACTGCACTGCTCCCTACTAAACATCGTATAGATTTTAAAATCTTGTTAATTACTTATAAAGCCCTGAATGGTTTAGCTCCTCAGTACTTGAGCGAGCTCTTATCGCATAATAGTCCTTCACGTCCGCTGCGTTCTCAAAACTCTGGCCATTTGATAATACCTAGAATATCAAAATCAACTGCGGGCGGCAGATCGTTTTCCTATTTAGTGCCCCACCTCTGGAACAATTTCCCTAACACTGTTCGGGAGGCAGACACACTCTGTCAGTTTAAATCTAGATTAAAGACCCATCTCTTTAACCTGGCGTACACATAACACACTACTACACTTCTATTATTCAAATCCGTTAAAGGATTGTTAGGCTGCATTAATTAGATCAACCGGAACCGGGAACACTTCCCATAACACATGATGTACTTGTTACATCGTAAAAAGATTGACATCTACGCTAATATTAGTCTGTTTCTTTCTTATTCCGAGGTCACTGCATTCACCAGATCAGATGGTGGATCAGCACCTAGAGACGACCTCTACAGCCCTGAACGTCAGCGGAGATCAGGACACCTAGATGAGCCCCAGAGACAGACCCCAAGTGAGGACCCCGTCACCTAGACAGCCATCAGGAAAAGACCTCGGGAACCAGTTGAGCCCTCCAATCTGACTTTGCAGCAGTTGGAATTGAACTGCTGTGTCGTCTGGCCAGAGGAGAAATGGCCCCCCGACTGAGCCTGGTTTCTCCAAGGTTTTTTTCTCCGTTCTGTCACCGATGGAGTTTTGGTTCCTTGCCGCTGTCGCCTCTGGCTTGCTTAGTTGGGGACACTTCATTTCCAGCAATATCGTCGACTTGATTGAACAGAAACTTTTTGAACTGAACTGAGCTGGACGATGCCATCACTGAATTCAATAATGAAATGCCTTTAACTGAAAATTGAGTGTTTAATCTTGTAATTTTACATTATTGACACTATTTTCCCATTTTGATATTGTGCAGTTGCTTTGTCACAATTTGTATTGTTAAAAGCGCTATATAAATAAAGGTGACTTGACTTGACTGACTTGACTTGATGCACTGACTCCAGCTTCAGTCCACTCCTTTGTGAAGCTCTCCCAAGTGTTTGAATCCACTTTGCTTGACTGTATTCTCAAGCTTGCGGTCATCCCTGTTGCTTGTGCACCTTTTCCTACCCAAATTCTTCCTTCCAGTCAACTTTGCATTTAATATGCTTTGATACAGCACTCTGTAAACAGCCACACCTTTCAGTAATGACCCTCTGTGACTTACCCTCTTTGTGGAGGGTGTCAATGTTCGTCTTCTGGATCACTGCCAAGTCAGCAGTCTTCCCCATTATTGTGGTTTCAAAGAACAAGAGATACCCAGAATTTATACTGTATGGATGGTAATTTATTGAAACTCAAATGTAAATATTCTAATATTTTGAGATACTGATTTTTGACTTTAATGAGCTGTAAGCTCTAATCATCAAAATTAAAACAAAAAACTTTTGAAATGTTTTACTTTACATGCAATGAATCTAAAATATATGAAAGTTTGACTTTTTGAAATAACTTACAAGAAAAAATTAACTTTTTCACGACATTCTAATTTATTGAGATGCACCTGTAGATGCAGGGGATTGTAATATCAGTGTACTTGTTACTGCCAGAATCGTTTGTTTCTGCCTTTTCGGCTGCTGTGCGTTGGACGCCCACAATGGTTTACAGGTAGGCTTGTCTCATTGCTAAAAGGAACTTTGCCCACTAACAAGACAGGCTAGAGAGATGGTAGGGTACTATGTCTCAAAAAAATTGATTTATTGCCTCATAAAAATACCACCCACCAAGCCCCCAATCCCTCCCTCCCTCCCGCCATAACTGGACACCTGTTTTGGACACCTGTTGTACACCCCCAACCCATCTAAATGGCGATCTGGTTATCCACTCCAGTGTGTTTAAGGAATTTATGACTGTTTTTGTGTGTGGGCCGTTGTTATGTGCTTTTAAACTTTAAATGGTGAAATCGTGTTAAAGGGAAGTTTTTATTAAAGTGTTTTCACATCAAATATACGTGTAAAACGTGCAATGACTGTTTTCCCTACAAGTCAAGACGTGTTGGTGTAATTAAAACAATTTTAGGCAAAGTTAGAAAATAAAGCATTAGATACGTTAGTTTTTCTATCATTACAATTATAGATAGTTTGACAAAGTTAAATAAAAAGAAGAAGAGTTGAGAGTGTTTGTTCATCTAACAAAAAAGCACCAAACACGTTCGTTAACATTAGAAAATGCTGTCTTATCTTACCGTGTTGTGAAATAAAAAATATCAGACCGTTAAGTAAGATCATACAGTTTAAAAGTAAAAAAGAGCCTTCATTTAAAAATAAACGAACATCGTTCGTTAAAACAACAGTATCCGGCAGTAGTCAAAAACTCCTTGGTTGTCTATCGTTACAATTTAGGCAAGTTAGCTAAGTTTGTCACGACAGAAAAACGAAAAGAAAGAACCCCCGAGCATCT
Source organism: Schizothorax lantsangensis (assembly GCA_027422415.1). Taxonomy (NCBI): domain Eukaryota; kingdom Metazoa; phylum Chordata; class Actinopteri; order Cypriniformes; family Cyprinidae; genus Schizothorax; species Schizothorax lantsangensis. The sequence continues at coordinate 9,163,126 of CM049845.1, forward strand.
AGAACTGATCCGGCAGGTCATGCTCACGCTGGCTTGTCAAACTCAGAATGAGGCCTGGAGCGCGGGGACCAAACCACGCCTACGACCACCCCTAACACGGGGCCGGAGAGACCGAACCAAAGATTTAAAATAATTAAAGTAATGTTTTTAACATTAGAACGAACGTTATTTTAATAAATCTTTAGCAGTTCTTAACCCTTTAGGCGCCAGGGTTTTTTTTAAAAAATGCTGGATTTTGACATCAAGATTTCAAAAGCTTGTGGCTTGAAAAGGCTTAAAGATAGAGATCTACTGTAAATTAGAAAAATGTTGGGCATGACCTAAAGTTTATGTGGGGTGTAAATATACTCATCTAATTTGCATATTATGACGTCAACAGGGGGGCGGCCCTCTTGAATTTCACAATATTCAGGAAATAGTAGATATTAAATTGATGTTTGAACTTATTTGCATGTTTGTTTGTTTTTTTGTCTTTTTATCCTCATTCCAAATGATCAGAAAAGAGGAAATCAACAATAAAACAGGAGAAAGTACTAAATTATTACTATATCACTATCCTATATAGTAGTAAAACTCATGTGAACAGTAGCCTACTTTTTGATCAGTTCATCAGTAATATTCAGGAAATAATAGATATTGAATGGATGTTTGAGCTTATTTGCATGTTTGTTTTGTTTTTTGTCTTTTTAATCCTCATTCCAAATGATCAGGAAAAGAGGAAATCAACAGTAAAATGGGAGAAAGTAGTAAATTATTACTATATTACTCTGCCATAGTAAAATACATGTGTCTATTTTGTGATCAGTTGACCAGCTATCTGCCCATTCAGGTATCTAAGTGACACAGTTTATAGTTCTTGAGAGTATGGTAGACCAACCCCACACTGACTGCACCTGTACTGGCGGCCCATAGAGCGCGCGCGATCAGAAAAAAAGACGCAATCTGGCCAATCATCAGCACCGCGGCGCGGAGCCAGCGGCGCTCCGTGAGCTCAGAGATCAACAGCTCTCCTATGGACACTACGACCACGTCCACCCCTGCCACCCCCATCCCCGTTGGGCAAAGGGTCAAATGATCACTTGTTTGTGCTTCGTGAACTCTCTCGCCTTGCACGGCGGCACCATTGCGCTGCAAAAATGTACCGTGAGAAGCGCGATCATTAGCCCGATCGTCATTTCCAAAAGGCAAATATTCCCCTTCAGAGTCAGAATCGGCGAATAACATTTGCAACACATCCTCACGGTACAAATTTCTATTAGCCATTTGGCGATTTTCTCTCACAAATCTCACAATTCACTCGTGACACTGTGAACTGAACTGCTTCCGCATCAATGACACGATCGCTCACTTGCTCTGCTATTTCCTCGAACACTTTGAATAGGAACAGGACGTAATTTTGGTCTAGAATCAAAGTACTACATGTCTGCCATCTAGTGGTAGGGAATACAAATGAGATATTACACCATATAAGGAACTACGGTCTATTTGATTAAGTATGACGTCTTGTCGCAATTTTGCGACTTTGGCGCTTAGAGGGTTAATTAATGAAACCGTACAGCATTCGCCCTAAGCCTTTTCACTTTAAAATTAGGATAGCCTATACAAGATTCCTTTTAAACATACATCTCTAGTCCGTAGGAAAAAATGTTGTTTGTTTTATTTTATTTAGTTATTCACAATTGATTCCTTTATTTACTCTTTGTTTTTGTCAAGTTTAACCCTACTGACTTGTTATAACCAGACTTTTTCACTTTTAGATTATACAAGTTTCCTTTTAAACATACATCTCTAGTACGTAGGAAAAAAAAATGTTGTTTGGTTTATTTTATTTAGTTATTCACAATTGATTCCTTTTATTTACTCTTTGTTTTTGTCAACTTTAACCCTACTGACTTGTTATATACCCCAGACCTTTTCACTTTTAAAAGTTAGATTATACAAGTTTCCTTTTAAACAAACATCACTAATCCACAGGCCTTTATTTTATTTAATTATTCACAATTAATTTAGTCATGCCTATTATTTACTCTTTGATTTTTGTCAAACTTAAGTCATCTCGCTGTGATGTCAGCATAAAAAATTAGATTAGGTCTACACAAGTTTATTCCTAAACATACACCTCTAAACCACAGGAAAATGTTGATTGCTTTGTTTTATTTAGTTATTTACACTTAATACCTTTATTTTACTCTTTGAATTTGTCAATCTTAACTTGCGATATGGTATAACAGTTTGAAAGCATACATGTGCGTATGCGAACACAAACAGGATTTCTCTTTGATTTTCCACCCGTAACATTTGTGGTGTGTTATATCTATCAAATGAAACAGACGCACAACGAGATATCGTGGCTCACGAATCGCAATGAAACGAGAGAAGGTTTGAAGATGGCGTGCAGAATTGTGACGCTGTGCTATAGGGTAGCCTAACGGTTAAAACACATTTGCGCAGCCTACAAATATTTAACAGGTATGAAAGCAAATGTTTTGTTTCATACCGCGTAATAAAATCAACACAGTATTCCTCTTTGATTTCTCGCTGTAACACTTGTGGTGTGTTATCTATCAATTGAAACAGATGCGCGTAATTAGTCGTCTAAAATTTTACAACATGCACCTGCGAGTGCGGGAAGGATACGGTCCTGGTGAACTTTTTGCCTAAAGTTCAGTGATCAAAGGGCATCCATCGCATCTATTTTATGACATACACCTGCGTGTGTGAACTTTGTCAAAAGTTCGTTGGAATGGCTCACTGGATGGTCAACACACACACTAAAACAACTCCTACATTTAAACATTTAGACTTTTACAAATGAAAACTTTTAGAATCACACCGGGTATCTCTACAAGATGATGAAAAACAGCATGATTAAACAACGATATGACTTTTGTTTTAACAAATCAATTTTTAGATCTTTCAAACCTAAAACCATGATGCTCTAAACCAGGGGTTCTCAACCTTTTGCAAGCTGGGCCCCCCAAAGCTGGTTCATTGCAGATGGGGCCCCAGTGCCCCCCCCCCCACACCCCCCACCCACCTTGCATAGATAGATAGATAGATAGATAGATAGATAGCCCTAGGCTATTATTTTTAGGCCCACATTATTATTATTATTATTATTATTATTATTATTATTATCATCAGTAGCGGTAGGTAGGCCTATTATCATTACTAGGCTATTGTTATAATTGACAGTAGCACCAGACTTCTAATGTGAGCTTGCAGACATTATTATTATTATTATTATTATTATTATTATTATGAGTAGTAGTAGGCCTATCATCATTACTAGGCTATTGCTATATAATTATATGAGGTTACATGCTTTATTGTTGTTGTTGTTGTTATTATTATTATTATCATCAGTATAGGCCTATTATCATTACTAGGCTATTGCTATAATTGGGAATTGGCACCAGACCTCTGATATTAATTTATGCTTTATTATTGTTATTATTACTAGGCCTAATAGTAGGCATCATTTGCATTTTTTTACAAAAGCTTGCAGGTAGGTGATGTTAATGTGAGACCTGAGCCTGCTTTGCCTTGCAAAGATCCTCAATTATTGGCTCAATGTTTGATAAACATAGCCTCAAATCATCCTCGATTTGTGCACGATTGCGGTATTTCGTTTTGAGTGCAGTCATTTTTGAGAATCCTGCCTCACACAAATATGTCGACGCGAAAGGAAGGAGAATCTTCAAGGCGACGTCACAGAGTTCAGGATATTCCTGCATCAATGCTGCCCAGAATGACGAAAGAGGGGAGGAGCTAAAGAGTTCCTTCAGTCTACTGTCACTCTTCAGCTCAATAAGCTGTTCCTGCATATCAATTGATAGCTCGTTTGCTGTGCACACAAACGGATCTCGAACCCACGCAAAAGAGCGATAATCCTTTTAAAGTACGTCGCAAATTGTTTTCTCATTGCTGACAGGTGCTCAGACGCTGATTGAAATAGGGAGGAGAAATCGTGTGACGTGCCTGCATCAGTGATAAAGTCTGCAAGGCTGGGGAACATGTCGCAGTTCCCTCGACTGATGCGGCCATGCCAGAGGTCTAGTTTTTGTGTGAAGGCGTGCACTTTGTCTGCAAGGAGCAAAATATGAGTTTCGCGGCCTTGCAAAGACAGGTTGAGGCCGTTCAAGCGGTCAAATATATCGACCAAATAGGACAGAGACGCAAGCCACATAGTGTCATCCAGATGCTTCGCCAGATCTGATTTGATTTCTGTCAAAAACCACTTCACCTCCTCTCGCAGCTCATACAACAGCTGTAACACCCGCCCCCTGGAGAGCCAGCGAACTTCAGTGTGCAGAAGCAGCTGTTCGTGCCCTGACCCCATCTCCTGGCAGAGGACCCCAAACAAGCGAGAGTTTAGCGGCCGTGATTTGATGAGATTTATCATTTTCACGGATTGGTTCAGCACGGAGTCAAAAAGAGCCGGCATTTTTTTAGCAGCTAGTGCTTCGCGATGGACCATGCAATGTGTCCATTTCACAAGTGGAGCTACTTGCTGAACGCGAGCAGCTAGGCCACGCTCACGCCCCGTCATTGCCTGCGCACCATCCGTGCATAGGCCAACGCATCGGTCCCAGGCCAAACCATTTTCACGGATAAAAATATCAAGGACATTGAAAATGGCTTCTCCTGTAGTGTGCGACTGAAGAGGCTGGCAAAACAGGACATCCTCCTCAATCGCCTTGTCCCGCAGATACCTGACATAGGTGAGGAGTTGTGCCTGCCCAGCAATATCAGTGGATTCGTCCAGCTGCAGCGCGTAGTAAGGACTCTTTTTTACGAACTCTATCAGTTGCTCTCTGATATCATTGGACATGTCTTCAATTCTCCTAGCGACTGTGTCATTGGACAGTGGTACTGCACCGAGTTTGGCTGCTGCACTATCGCCTATCATTATTCTGCACATGTCTTGCGCTGCCGGCAAAATGAGAGTCTCGGCGATTGTATGCGGTTTACCCAGTTTACCGATTCTTTTGGCCACTACATACGATGCCTCCAAACACTGTTTAGACACAGTGCTGTGCACTGAAATGGTTGCCTGTTGCTGATGGAGGCCATCAAGCTTTCTTTTAAAATATTCAGCCGGTTTATTTTTAATGCCAGCATGCTTTGTTTCGAGGTGCCTTTTTAATTTGCAGGGCTTCATACTGTCGTTTGCCAGCACCTCGACACACACGACACACTGAGGTCTCAGATCAGCCGTGACTGTAAACCCAAACTGCAGGTATGCTTCATCGTACCTTCGAAGCTTTTTTGCAGCTGGTGGTGCGTCGGTTGGCTTGTTGGTCCTCACAAGAAATTTCTCCATTTTTGTTATGTGTTTTCAATAAAGTTTAGGCAATATGTAACTGTGTGTGTGGCTATGTTGAGAGACGTATCAGGGGCTAATCAGTCGGGACTTAGGCACGATCTTTAATTAAACGAACAAAATAATTATTTTGCAGACAATTCAGATTTTATTTTAATACTTAACGATTGTAGTGTGTGTGTGTGTGTGTGTGTGTGTGTGTGTGTGTGTGTCTTAGTCGCGTGGGTAGTTTTAGCTAAGTGTAGCTACTGCCTAGCAGTTAAAAAAAAATTACTGGCTAGGGCTGAGATTTGATTAATCTTTAACAAGAATGTTTGTGGGTTTAGTCTTTAAAAAGACTGTTGGGGTTTTGTAGTAAAGGCCTATGTAAATCGAGATTGATAACAGACTAGCGAGAGCTGGCACAAGCGAACTTGGCAAGAGACTAGAGTGAATGGAGAGCTATGTCGTGAGTCAATTTAAATGCAGTGATTTATTTTTGTGTGAGTGAACATTTACATTTACACCCCGCTCTGTAAACCAGGGCGGGAACGGCGGCGGCCCTGCGCATGCGCGATTCATTTGCAGCCTGGACGCGGAGGGGTGTGTGTCTCCGCTCTGACTGCTGCGCGAGGCTACTGGGAGACTGACCGCCTGTGAGTGCTTTTGGACGGGAGAGGGGCTCACGGCAGCACCCGCTGCTCGTTCAGCACAGTAGGCCTAACTGCAGAGTGATTCGTGCTTTCGAGTCTCCAAACACCACAAAAGTCTCCAAAAACACCAGTAAAAGTCGCTGGATTTGTCGCTTTTGACAAAAAAAAAAAGTCGCCAGGAGGATGATTTGTTTGTGTTATAATCAGTGCTTGAAGTGGGGGAAAAAGGTGGCGGTACTCTCTTTGCATTGGCAAATCATTACATTTTTACAGTGAAAAACAAAACTTGGAGATATTGCTGTTACAACAATTTATTGTTATTTATTTATTAACAACATAAATGTATTTAAACATGTAGGCCTATGTGTGTGCGTGGCTGCGTGCGTGCGTGTATTTCACAAAAACTAAAGGAAAGCTTTAACTGTAGCCTATATTCTGACTAGTTTATTCGTTTTATATATATATATATATATATATATATATATATATAAAAACGAATAAACGAATATTTTATAATAAACGAATAATGAATAAATGAATAATAAACGAATAATGAATAAATGAATAATAAACGAAAAACTAATATATATATATATATATATATATATATAAAAAAAACTAAATACGACCTCACGTTTTATACGTTTGCAGCCTCTGAAACTTCCGTCCATCATAAAGATTAATTCGGATGGTTCGATTTTCTGCATTTTTCGCATCCGTAGCAAATATTTTGAGGGGTGTTTTTGACAATTGAGAGCCACCAAATGACGAATATGAAAAAACGAATACGACAGTTTCGGACTCAGTCAGGGTGCAAGGACCTTAAACTGTTGAGGCTTGCGCAGCTTCTCGAGGAGAAATCAAACAAATGAGCGCCGTTTTCTAAAGTCTATGAGCGCAGCACACACAAATAAACTAAATTGACATACTGCAGTTAAATTTCAAAATGTGGTGTTTTTATATTTATAACATTTGAATACAGTTCGACCTGACGACCAAGAGAGCTGACAATTGACCCACTTAATTTACCATCACCTCACGATTGAAAATGTGACACTGATTTCATATGACAGTTCAACAAACAAGTTAATAATATTAAGTCACTTACATTTTAGACGAAATAATGACTGTTTTGGTCTATTTTAGCAGCGAAAATAGATCCGATGAATCCAAACAAAGATCACAGCATAGCGCATCTCACAGCAACACTCAATGGTGTTTTGAATGATTCAGTGTTTTGAACGAATCGGTTGAGTCAAAAATTCAATGACCCATGCACAAACATCTGTCTCATTCTTGATGAATCGGCCGTTTGAACGAATCGTTTGAATGAACGACTCAATGACTCGCTTAATAAAACCGCTTATCACCTGCATTTGCGCTCACTATCGACAAACCAATCAAATTTGTTCAAAACTCTTTTTTTTAAATCAGTCCAAACACATTTTAATTTTTATTCAGGAGTTATGTATATACAAAACTATAATTTTTTATGACAGTAGTTTAGAGATAAAAAAAAAAATTGCCAATTTTCTTTTTTCAGGTTTTTTTTCCTCCCATCCTGTAGCCTACTCGCGCCCCCCCACCGGTTGAGAACCACTGATCTAACGGTTAGGATTCCTGGTTTTCACGCGGGGGCCAGCCGCGGATAGGTGTAGAGCGCTGACTAGCCAATAGGAACGAAGGAAGTTCCAGGGAGGCGGGGCGAGTAAAATACACACAATTATAGGTTCGAATCCCGCCTCGGCCACAAATAACATAATATTAATTTGTATTAGTTTTTCATCTAGATAAACTTTAAGTACAATTAACATATAATAAACGAACTTTGTGCACAAAGATAAAATAAATCTTGTAATAATTGTTCTTGTGTAGGATGTACAAAATGTGCAACGATCTTAATAAACATTTACATTATAATAGGGTATAGTTATATCTAATATAGAAAATGTGAATGTGATTAATTGAAAAGAACATTTTGATCATGTTTTAGACATTTATTTTTAAAGAGACATTCACTTTATATTTGTATAACTATGTACAGAAAACCCATATATATGAAATACAACCAATAAACACCAAAAATAGAAAGTCTCTCATTTTATTTATAGTACAATAATATACATATTATATAAAACTGAAAAAAAGGTAATTGCTACAGTACAGTACTAACCAAAATATATAAGAATTAAAGAAATATACATTCAATAATTATAGATTAAACAACAATAAAATTTAAAGTTGTGGAGAACAGGAAAAACAAGAAAAATATGTGTTTTAAATTAAATAATTATGTACAATTATGTATGTTTAATAGTAACAGTTATTAACATTTAGTGTTTACATATCTGAGCAAGATAATAACAATGCAAGTCTATAAATTAACTTATAAAAAACACTAAAATAAAATGCAAATAAGGCCAATACTTCTGGTATTTTAATGAACAAATGGGAATAAATTAAACAATTTAAATTTAAAGATTCAATAATAATAATAATAATAACTAGATAAAAAAGTTTGTGAACAAACTTTAAGTTGGCTTGAGAAAGCCGGACCAGAAAGTTTTAAAAAGTTTGAAAAGTTTAAAAAAGTTTAAGTTTTATAAGTTTTAAAAGTTTAAGTTTTACAAGTTTTAAAAGTTTTATAAGTTTTAAAAGTTTAAGTTTTATAAGTTTTAAAAGTTTTATAAGTTTTAAAAGTTTAAGTTTTATAAGTTTTAAAAGTTTATAAGTTTTAAAAGTTTAAGTTTTAAAAGTTTTATAAGTTTTAAAAGTTTAAGTTTTATAAGTTTTAAAAGTTTAAGTTTTATAAGTTTTAAAAGTTTTATAAGTTTTAAAAGTTTAAGTTTTATAAGTTTTAAAAGTTTTATAAGTTTTAAAAGTTTATGTTTTATAAGTTTTATAAGTTTTATAAGTTTTATAAGTTTTAAAAGTTTAAGTTTTATAAGTTTTATAAGTTTGATTGATAGATAGATAGGGTTAGATTATAGATGGATAGATAGATAGATAGAGTCAGATGATTGATATGCAGTTGCTAGGGTACCCGGGCTGGTCACTAAGGTGTTGCTATGTGGTTGCTAGGGTAGTCAGGGTGGTTGCTAGGTTGGTTTAACCAGTGACTAGCATGTTGTTAGCATGATTAGCAAGTGACTAGCATGTCGCTAGCATGACTCGCAAGTGACTAGCATGTCGCTAGCATGTTGTTAGCATGATTAGCAAGTGACTAGCATGTCGCTAGCATGTTTCTAGCATGATTAGCATGTTACTAGCATGTCACTATCATGATTAGCATGCTATTAGCATGTTGTTAGCATGATTAGCCAGTTATTAGCATGTCGCTAGCATGTTTCTAGCAGGATTAGCAGCTAGCATGATTAGCATATGTTGTTAGCATGCTTAGCATGCATGTTGCTAGCATGATTCTAGCAGATTAGCATGTTACTAGCATGTCGCTAGCATGTTTCTAGCATGATTAGCATGTTACAGCATGTCGCAAGCATGTTTCTAACATGATTAGCATGCTATTAGCATGTCTCTAGCATGATTAGCATGTTACTAGCATGTCGCTAGCATGTTTCTAGCATGATTAGCATGTCGTAAGCATGATTAGCAAGTTACTAGCATGTCGCTAGTATGTTTCTAGCATGTTAGCATGTTACTAGCATGTCGCTAGCATGTTGTTAACTAGCATGCATTCGCTAGCATGTTACTATTAGCATGTCGTTAGCAAGCATGTTTCTAACATGATTAGCATGCTATTAGCATGTTTCTAGCTAGCATGTTACTAGCATGTCGCAAGCATGTTTCTAACATGATTAGCATGTATTAGCATGTCTCTAGCATGATTAGCATGTTACTAGCATGTCGCTAGCATGTTTCTAGCATGATTAGCATGTCGTAAGCATGATTAGCAAGTTACTAGCATGTCGCTAGCATGTTTCTCAGCATGATTAGCATGTTACTAGCATGTCGCTAGCATGTTGTTAACATGATTAGCAAGTTATTAGCATGTCGCTAGCATGTTTCTAGCATGATTAGCATGTCGTTAGCATGATTAGCAAGTTACTAGCATGTCGCTAAGCATTTTTATAGCATGATTAGCATGTTACTAGCATGTCGCTAGCATGTTTCTAGCATGATTAGCATGTTACTAGCATGTCGCTAAGCATGTTTTAGCATGATTAACAAGTTGTTAGCATGATTAGCAAGTTATTAGCATGTCGCTAGCATGTTTCTAGCATGATTAGCATGCGTAAGCATGATTAGCAAAGTTACTAGCATGTTGTTAGCATTCTTAGCATGTTACTAGCATGTTTAAAGCATGATTAGCATGTTGCGATAGCATGATTTAGATTAGAAATAGAATTAGATAGAGTGGAAGCTTAAATTAGTTTGAATTGGATAGAAATAGTACATAGAAGGGAAGTCTGATTGAGTCTAAATGGGCTTCAGTGTGTTTAGATTTGAATTTTGACAGTTGGAGTTTGAATAGTCTTGGCTCATCTGAACATTCCGTCAATGTAAGTCTATGGTATTTTTATGAGTTTTAATCTTTATTTTTATGAAAATCATAAGTCTGATCAGTTAGAAAAGATATAGCACACCCGGCGAGATCAGTCTGAAGATCTGGACTGAGTTTGGAGTCTGTAGAGTTAAAGCTCTAGGAGGAGTAGCAGTCAGAAATTTTAGTCTCATAAAAAGAATAATAATAAGAAGTTTAAATAGGATTTCAGTAAGTTGGCTTTCTCAAGCCAACTTAATAATAATAACAATAATAATAAAATCTAAAGTTGTGGAGAACAGGGAAAAAAACAAGAAAATAAATATTTTAAATTAAATACAGAGTTTAATAGTAACAGTTATTATAGTAACATATTTACAAAACTGAGCAAGATAAAACAAACAAGATAAAACAATGCAAGTCAATAAAAAACAAACAAAACTAAAATACAATGCAATACAATAAAATAGAATACTTTTGGTATTATTTGTAATGAACAAATAAAATAAATTAAATCATTTAAAATTACAGATTAAACAACAGTAATAATAATAATAAAATCTAATGTTGTGGAGAATACAGGTTAAAAAAATAAGAAAAAAAATATTTAAAAAAAATGATGTACTGAGTTTAATAGTAACAGTTATTAACATATAGTGTTTAAACTGAAGCAAGATAAAATAACAATGCAAGTCAATAAAAAAAACTAAAATACAATGCAATACAATAAAATATATTACTTTTAGTATTTTAATGAACAAATAGAAATAAATAAAATAATTTTAAATTATAGATTAAATAACAACAACAACAACAACTAGATAAAAAAGTTTGTGAACAAACTTTAAGTTGGCTTGAGAAAGCCGGACCAGAAAGTTTTAAAAAGTTTGAAAAGTTAAAAAAGTTTAAGTTTTATAAGTTTTAAAAGTTTAAGTTTTACAAGTTTTAAAAGTTTTATAAGTTTTAAAAGTTTAAGTTTTATAAGTTTTAAAAGTTTTATAAGTTTTAAAAGTTTAAGTTTTATAAGTTTTAAAAGTTTTATAAGTTTTAAAAGTTTAAGTTTTATAAGTTTTAAAAGTTTTATAAGTTTTATAAGTTTTAAAAGTTTTATAAGTTTTAAAAGTTTTATAAGTTTGATTGATAGATAGATAGGGTTAGATTATAGATGGATAGATAGATAGATAGATAGATAGATAGTCAGATGATTGATATGCAGTTGCTAGGGTACCCGGGCATGGTCACTAAGGTGTTGCTATGTGGTTGCTAGGGTAGTCAGGGTGGTTGCTAGGTTGGTTTAACCAGTGACTAGCATGTTGTTAGCATGATTAGCAAGTGACTAGCATGTTGCTAGCATGACTCGCAAGTGACTAGCATGTCGCTAGCATGTTTCTAGCATGATTAGCATGTTACTAGCATGTCGCTAGCATGATTAGCAAGTTACTAGCATGTCGCTAGCATGTTTCTAGCATGATTAGCATGTTACTAGCATGTCGCTAGCATGTTTCTAGCATGATTAGCATGTCGTAAGCATGATTAGCAAGTTACTAGCATGTCGCTAGCATGTTTCTAGCATGATTAGCATGTTACTAGCATGTCGCTAGCACGTTGTTAACATGATTAGCAAGTTATTAGCATGTCGCTAGCATGTTTCTAGCATGATTAGCATGTCGTTAGCATGATTAGCAAGTTACTAGCATGTCGCTAGCATTTTTATAGCATGATTAGCATGTTACTAGCATGTCGCTAGCATGTTTCTAGCATGATTAGCATGTTACTAGCATGTCGCAAGCATGTTTCTAACATGATTAGCATGCTATTAGCATGTCTCTAGCATGATTAGCATGTTACTAGCATGTCGCTAGCATGTTTCTAGCATGATTAGCATGTCGTAAGCATGATTAGCAAGTTACTAGCATGTCGCTAGCATGTTTCTAGCATGATTAGCATGTTACTAGCATGTCGCTAGCATGTTGTTAACATGATTAGCAAGTTATTAGCATGTCACTAGCATGTTTCTAGCATGATTAGCATGTCGTTAGCATGATTAGCAAGTTACTAGCATGTCGCTAGCATTTTTATAGCATGATTAGCATGTTACTAGCATGTCGCTAGCATGTTTCTAGCATGATTAGCATGTTACTAGCATGTCGCAAGCATGTTTCTAACATGATTAGCATGCTATTAGCATGTCTCTAGCATGATTAGCATGTTACTAGCATGTCGCTAGCATGTTTCTAGCATGATTAGCATGTCGTAAGCATGATTAGCAAGTTACTAGCATGTCGCTAGCATGTTTCTAGCATGATCAGCATGTTACTAGCATGTCGCTAGCATGTTGTTAACATGATTAGCAAGTTATTAGCATGTCGCTAGCATGTTTCTAGCATGATTAGCATGTCGTTAGCATGATTAGCAAGTTACTAGCATGTCGCTAGCATTTTTATAGCATGATTAGCATGTTACTAGCATGTCGCTAGCATGTTTCTAGCATGATTAGCATGTTACTAGCATGTCGCTAGCATGTTGTTAGCATGATTAACAAGTTGTTAGCATGATTAGCAAGTTATTAGCATGTCGCTAGCATGTTTCTAGCATGATTAGCATTTTGCTAGCATGATTAGCAAAGTTACTAGCATGTTGTTAGCATTCTTAGCATGTTACTAGCATGTTTAAAGCATGATTAGCATGTTGCTAGCATGATTTAGATTAGAAATAGAATTAGATAGAGTGGAAGCTTAAATTAGTTTGAATTGGATAGAAATAGTACATAGAAGGGAAGTCTGATTGAGTCTAAATGGGCTTCAGTGTGTTTAGATTTGAATTTTGACAGTTGGAGTTTGAATAGTCTTGGCTCATCTGAACATTCCGTCAATGTAAGTCTATGGTATTTTTATGAGTTTTAATCTTTATTTTTATGAAAATCATAAGTCTGATCAGTTAGAAAAGATATAGCACACCCGGCGAGATCAGTCTGAAGATCTGGACTGAGTTTGGAGTCTGTAGAGTTAAAGCTCTAGGAGGAGTAGCAGTCAGAAATTTTAGTCTCATAAAAAGAATAATAATAAGAAGTTTAAATAGGATTTCAGTAAGTTGGCTTTCTCAAGCCAACTTAATAATGATAATAATAGAATCTAAAGTTGTGGATAACACCGGAAAAAAAAACAAGAAAAGTATGTATTTTAAAATTAAGTAATTATGTACAGAGTTTAATAGTAACAGTTATTAACATACAGTGTTTACAAAACTGAGCACGATAAACAATGCAAGTCAATAAAATAAAATAACACTAAAATACAATGCAATACAATAAAATATAATACTCTTGGTATTTTAATGAACAAATGGAAATAAATGACATAATAATTAAAAAAAACATTTTAAAAGTGCAACAATATATATATACATAACCTTGTGCAAGGAATGTCTTTGGAAAATGACATGCCCAGACCTCAAATACTGTTTTGTAACACAGTGAAGTCATTTTTTCTTTTCCTCCATCCACCTCTGCTTCTCAGCCTCATAGAATGGAGACTGCTGAAAGTCTCTCCATGACATTTCCGCACTCATTCCCTGAGCCTGATAAAGGGAAAACACTTTAGCAGGACAGTAAATGTATTTGCCTGCCGCTCCAGGGAAACCAGTATGAATATGAGGACTGTTGGGTCCTTGTTTCAGTGGCAGGTGGCAGAATCTGCACAGACGACCAGTAGGATGCTCCACTGCTGACTTCCGCTTGCTTCTCTCCTCAGTGACCCTCTTCCTTTCTGCCCCTCTCTGCTTAGAGGCCTCCAGTTCCCGCTGAAAAAAAGGAGTCCCTGCAAAGTCTTCAAAAGGCATTCTGGGGTTGGTCAGGCCCTCTGCTGAATATGTGTCAAATACTTTCTTGGAGCAGTAGAAGTATTTAACATCACTACCTTGATAAAAGAAATGTATTGAGGAGCCATCACCCATGTATCGAGACTTAGGCTGGCCACAGGCTAAACAGGATCTGGTTTGCTTTTTTTGCGGTGCCTGCTGTTGTTGTTGCTGCTGAACTGCCTGCTGTTTCTCTACGATGTCCTTCACCATCTTCTCGAGCGCTGCCTGGTCCAGAGGGACAGTCTCAGGAACAGCCTTTGCAGGTGGATTAACTGGGGCAGGTGGCAGTACTGTCACTGGGACACTGATGGTTTCACTGCCTGAGTGAAGGCGCTGCCATAACTGCTGTGTCTCCAAGAGCTTTTCTGGGCTGGTGTTGAGAGAAGCATTAGTGTTCTTTTTTTTAGCAAGGTGTTTTATGTACCTGCTTATGTGCTGCTTTGTGGTTGAGTGCAGAAGGCTGTTGGGGTCAGTGCAGGCACTCTGTACCATAGCAGCATATTCAGCATCCACCTTTGTAAGGAGGTCCTTGCTCCCGTGGTGCTTGGCCAGCAAACCATCAATGACATTTTTCATTGGATCCGTCCATCTGTTATGGTCCAACACAAAGAGTCGGCCACCTGTCTTAATGGGTTCAGTGCGAGCAGCACAGGGAGAAGCAGCTACAGGCAGTGGTGATGTGCTTTGGAGTTCTAAAAGAGATTCACAAAATTACTAAATTAAGTATTTGTGTTTTGTGTGCATAGATGAGGCAGACAGATTACACACATTGACGCCTGTATACATAATATAATTACCTGCATCTAAAAGACACTCCTCAGATGTTTGTTCCTTCACTGTCACAGCACTTGGAGTGGAAAACTGGTGAAAAATGACAGTCTGTTGGGTGGTCTCTGGTTCTGCAGCAAGAGGGGTCTCAGCGGAAGAGGTATCCTCTGAGCATTCCTGAAATTGAGCAAAATGAGTAATATGCGAGTGAGAATTATAAAAGTATTTTTATCAAAAAAGTTTAAAGGCTTACCTGAGATGGAAATGAGAATGGAACGCCAGACGAAGACTCTTCTTGCATCTCCACATCTCCTAGGTCTGTCTTCCTGCTTTTGTGTTTGTCAAAGTCAAGAGGCACAGGTCGACAGCCTGGCTCCACATATTGCAGGCCAAACCCTTTCCTGTGTCCCTGCTGGAGATGTGCAAGGCTGGATATTTGGGTTGCCCTGTCACTAGATGCCCTGTTTAACTCCATCATCAAAACAGGGTCAAACACTCCAGGTAAGACAACCCCAGGCTGCTTCAGGTCCACCAGCCGCTGATAATTCCAGCGTGCCATACCAGTCATACCCTGTGCCTGGAACAACTCAGGAGAGACGCGATTGCCCGTTACCCACTGAGCCTGGTGGAAATGAAACCCCTCCTGCTGTGAAGTGCCTCTGACAGGGATCCAAATTGGCACAGCAGCTCCATCACCCTTGACATGATTCAGCTGTAGGGTTCCACCGTGTCTGTAGAGGATTCCTTCCTCCACCTCAGGGTCACTCAGGCAGCCTCTAAGGATGTGGATACGCTGAATCCACCACATTTTTAACATTGAAGGTTTAAAAAGGAAGATGTTGTTGGGATCCTTTGCCAGATAGAAATGGTGAAGCACTTCTTCCACTCTTTGGACCAGCTCTCTGGGATGCGGCACTTTTGTCCTGCAGTGCTCTCTGATGTGCTGCTTGGTGGGATTAGCAGGCTCGATACCACAGAATCTGTATGCATTCTTCAGTTTCTCCAGGTCACTCTGATCAACTACAGAGAAGGCATAAGAGAAGAACTGGCAGAAGGAGCTATACAGAGGATGGTGCTCCGAAACACACTCCCTGGTGAACCGCCGCATACAGTGAAACAAGTCCAGTTTCACAACTATGTCCTCGTTGAACTTCCGGCAAGCGGCATGTAAATTCTTGAGGTTTCCTGATGTAACCTCTGCCACAATAGCTTCAGTGGTCCTCCAGGCTTCCCACTGCTGGTGCTCATAAGGTCCTGGGTCCATCACTCTGAAAGTGGCACAGCAGTCCCTAAGTACATAAAGGGGAAAGAAAAATTAATTTTAATGAATTCATAACCTTTGCTAACACCACTTGATGTAATGTGTGATTAGATGTGATGATTCATACCTGTCCACCCACTGGTACTTGGCCTTGGGAATACCAGCAGCACTGTAGCGATTGGCCAGCCCACAGTACAATGACTCCAGGGATTGCTCACTTTCACTCTGCAGCATCACCCAGGACAGAATCATCCAGTTCTCGTTCATCGCAGCATAGGATGACATTGTGCCAGATGAGAGGGTCACTTTTCTAGCAACTTTGCGTGTGTGATCTGACCTAAACACCTGTCTAAAAGTGCCTTGTTGGAGCTGAGTGAGAGCTGCTTCCTGCCGCTGATATTCATGAAGAAGGCACTCTACTAAATAGTGTGCAGAGACAGACACCCCATGCCACCCATCAGTGTCTTCGTAACCCCCAAACGGTGCAGGTGTGTCATCCTTCCTCAGTGCCCCAGTGATGGTTTTCTGACCATACAGCCCTGCTTCAGCATCCCTGACGTTCTGCACACTGAGAAGGTAGGCCAGATGGGCTCTTTCATATTTAAGGTGAAGCACCTCAGACAGCTGGTTGGCCATGTCATTAGGGGATTTTCCAGAGCGCCTCAGTTCATCCATCACTGTTTTACAGATTGCCTTTTTATGGGTGAGGAAGGCTGGCAAGATGTTTCTGAATCGTAGTGGTAGCATGTACAGCCACTGAGGTTTATCAGCGAACCAGTATCTTTTGCATGCCTTACAGCACAGACGGGAAGCAAGGATGTAATATTGCCCGGTAGTACCAAGGATCACTCTGGGTCTTCCCACACCAGAGGACACAACATTAGGATTTTGACAGCCGTAGAGACAAGGCAGGATGTAATTGTTCCTAAGCCTTTCCATTATACCGTGCTCAGGTTTCCAAATAAAAAAGGGATGGAGCTGGAAGAATTTGGGTGAGGGAGGGCCGTGTTTGTCTCTATAAGCTCAGGCTGAGGTGGATAGCGCCACAAGGAGACCATATTCATGAGGTGTCTTACTGGGTGTGATCCTGGCCAGAGCCCCATGGACTCCATCTCTGTCTTCATCCAAATTCTTTGATGAAGAGAGCAGTTCCAGCGGCTAATATCTTGCAAGTAGCTAGGAACAGGTACATCTGTCTGTGCAGACGGCATTGATGCAGGAGCTGTAGGTGCTGATTGTGCTGCAGGAGGTGGTACAGAGCCATCAGTCTGTGAAGAAGGCATTCTGGGACTGGGACTGGGAGAACTAGAGACTGCATGTGATGTCGGCAGAACTGCATGGAACACAAAGTAAAGGAAATGTATAAATTTTATATATATATATATATATATGTATATGTATGTGTGTGTGTAAAACACTGATTGCACATGATGTGTATTTAACTGTCTTTACCTTTTATGGTCAAGTAGCTGGGAACAGGGGCTTCAGTCAGTGCAGATGGCATTGGTGCAGGTGTTGATTGTGCTGCTGGAGGTGGTACAGAGCCTTCACCCCATGAAGAAGGCCTACACACAGGAACTGATGTAGATGGAGGCTGCAGCAGATCTGTATGGAACTGCACAGGGAGGAAATTAAAAACATATTAAAACACTGAATGTACATGATGTGTGGTTAACTGTCTTTACCTTTTTTGGTCAAGTAGCTGGGAACAGTTGCTTCAGTCAGTGCAGATGGCATTGTTGCAGGTGTTGATTGTGCTGCTGGACGTGGTACAGAGCCTTCACCCCGTGAAGAAGGCCTACACACAGGAACTGATGTTGATGGAGGCTGTAGCAGACCTGCATGGAACAGCACAGGGAGGAAAATAAAAACATTGAAACACTGAATGTACATGATGTGTATTTAATTGTCTTGACTACATTAAATGACTAGAATCATTGTTTATTCTATCATTCTATTTATTCTAGTAATGCAAATTCTAATAAATGTTCAAAAGTCTGTAAGCAAACATTCCACTTTTAACAACAAATAAAACCAGTTTAAATACCATGCATACAATTCATGAAGTGCACTCACCCTCACCACTGGTATGTTCAAACCTTAACAGTAGTTAGAACAAAATAACATGTTTTTTTTAGAACAGGCAAGAACACTGCCAAAACAACAAATAAGATAATTAAATTCAGAAATGGAGGATAAGCCTGCACTGTAAAAAACAATTCCGGAAAAAAACGGAGAACTTGCTGACAGAAAATTACCAGGTAATTTTCTGTTACATTTACGGACATTTCCTTCAACATTAAAACAGAAAATTCTGTAGATTTACATTTTCTTCTGTACCATAAACGGACAATCCGTTATGCAGAAATTTCTTAAAAAATATAGCATAGGCCTATCTTTAGCAGCAAATAAGTCCAGCACAATATATACAAATTGAACATGGTTTATTTTTACCTCATGTAAACATTCTTAAAAGTGCATTCAGTAGCTTTTATTTGCCTTTAACAGTTGAAGACAAAAATATTATGACATCAGTTAATTTAATAATGTGTAAAGCACCATAAAAAAATGCTTGTATTGTGGAAAACTTTTTAGTTTTAAACAGCAACAGGCAGAAAAAAGAAAACATGAGCAGGTACATGTACAATACCGGTGTTGCACCAAATAGTGGTCACAAAGATAAACTTCACTGTGAAGCAGTCAAGATTCAAATCATTTTCAGATACAAATTTATACAAAGAAATTTGTCATTAATAACAATTGCTATAGACTTATAGCCAATAGTCAAGTGAAATGTTATTTAAAAGGACAGTATAAAAAAAAATTAAAAAAAAATACTTTCTTGTACAGCATTTGAAAATAAAGAACAAAGATTCATGCACTCATGCCTGACATTTCAGTGTGAAACTAAGAGAATTATACAATCTAAATTAAGAGCGGGGCTCCAAATGTTTGTGTGCTCTTAGTATCTCTTGCCATCTGCCAGCTTGAGGAAAATACTTTTTTTTTTATTTTGCTGCATGTTCAGTCAAAGTTCCAAGTTGAGATTTGAAAAAAGCTCAGATTGTACGTGGATTCTCGAAGTTGTTCATACATGAGTCTTGGAAGCGTAGGTTCCCTTCGTCTGAACCTTTGACCCTCGTTCAGGATTTTTTCACAGGAAGACTGGAAATGATAAGAAATTAAATGAATGAAAGTGAAGTACAGAGTAACGTGCAGAACAGGTTGAGATTGAATTATCAAGTTCCAGTTCAAACATTGTTTATAAAATGCTAAACTTGCATTTCTAGTGGTCTCCAGTTGCATCTGTCATGTGATCTTGTCAACAATGTTTTATGATATACTTAAAGGGTTACTCCACCCCAAAATGAAAATTGTGTCATTAATCACTTACCCCCATGTCGTTCCAAACCCGTAAAAGCTTTGTTCGTCTTCGGAACACAATTTAAGATATTTTGGATGAAAACTGGGAGGTTTGTGCCTGTCCCATTGACTGCCAAGTAAATAACACTGTCAAGGCCCAGAATCACTGACAAGCTACGCAATATCGCGTTCATTATCGCAGATGAATCGCCTTCGATAATGAACACGATATTGCGTCGCTTGTCAGTGAACTACAGCTCTGTGTATTAAATGCCACTCCATTTGAAAACAGGTGATGGAGATTTACCACAAATCACAGAACCGGCTTTACTGATGAGATGCGCATGACTATCGCATGCGATATATCACCCAGCCCTAATGAAAAGCATCGTCAAAATAGTCCATCTGCCATCAGTGGTTCAATCTAAACTTTATGAAGTGGCGAGAATACTTTTTGAACGCAAAGAAAACAAAAATAACGACTTTATTCAACAATTCGTCGCATCTGCGTCACACTAGCGCCATTTTGGAGAATATCTGCTGGACGCAATCTGTGTACGCTGTTCTGTGTCAGCCGCACAACACGGATATGCTGTTTTTGTTAAATAACGACTTGAATGAAGTCATTATTTTTATTTTCTTTGCATACAAAAAGTATTCTCGTCACTTCAAATTCAGATTGAACCACTGATGGCAGATGGACTGTTTTAACGATCTCCTCGCTACGTTTCTATGCCTTGACCGTGTAAGGACCCTTGCAGTGTATGGAGGGTCAGAGAGCTCTCTGATTTTATCAAAAATATCGTAATTTGTGTTTTGAAGATGAACGAAGGTCTTATGGGTTTGGAACGACATGAGGGTGAGTAATTAATTACATTTTTGAGTGAACCCTTTGATTATTTTCAACTAAACAGAAACGCAACAAAATGATTTATACAGTTTCATTACATGTTTTCCTTACATTTGTATGAATTCCAGCGTAGGTGCCATTCTCCTCTGGATGTTTTATGTTTAAAATAAAATTAAGAGAATGTGTAGCTCAGCCACAATGGGGGAGGAAATGATAACTTCTTGAATGGCAGCAATCTGGAATCACCAATAACAATAAACAAATAAGAAATTATAAACATTGTAAATTCAGAAAGCCACTTCAAACATTGATTAAATCTTTCCTACACAAACAACTTCAATAAAGTCAACTGAATAAATGACTCAATGACAAATTTTTTGTCAGTATTGAACATCCCTAAAGGTAAATAAAAACGGAAGCATATGGGTAGCAAAATTCAATTTGAAATATGCAAAATGGCAAAGTAGTTCTGTATTTTAATTTACATTTTGCCATACATGTGTCCAAAATTTAGTGCAAAATGAAAATATATAAAATATAAAATTATATAATTTAGATATGCCATTTTCTACACTAGTTTTAACATGCAAATAAATAAAAAAAAACATACTTTAACACTTTATAAGTTGCAAAATTAAAACGAAAATGTATTACACAGATTGATTAGATATGTTTAATATGTCCAAGCAAAAACTGTAGCAAAATTATCATTTAAATGCTGTTTTTCCTAAATGCTTTTAGACTTAGGGGTAGGACACTTGGGATTGCATTTTCATCATGATATCGCATGATAATTGTAGCAAAATGCAGTGAGAATTTGAGGATGCATTCTGAGCCAAAGGTGCAGCAAAAGGGTGATTTTAAATGTCTTTTTTTTTTTTTTTTTAAATGCATTGACACTTACATATAAGACGTTTCAATAGCATTTTCATTTAATACCTCGTAATGAATATAAGTAAACGTGGAAAGCGTTTGGTTAACGGTGAATATTGACCAATTGTGCGTCCTGTTGCTGAGCCTCAAGATTGACAGGTCAGGGGCGTGTTGCATTTTCAAATGCATTTCAAATCCACATTGACTTTATATCCATAGCGAGGTATTAAATGAAAATGCAATTGAAACATCTTATATGTAAGTGTCAATGCATTTAAGAAAAATAAAATATTTAAATCACCATTTTGCTGCACCTTGGCTCAGAATGCATCCTCAAATTCTCACTGCATTTTGATACAATTATCATGCGGTATTATGATGGAAATGCAATCCCAAGTGTCCTAACTCCCAAGTCTAAATGCATTTAGAAAAAACAGCATGCAAATGATAATTTTACAACAGTCTTGGCTTGGACATATTATTGCAACTTATAAAGCGTTAAAATGTTTTTATTTTGCATATTAAAACTAGTGTAGGAAATGGCAAATGTAAATTATATAACTGAATTTTCATTTTGCACTAAATATTGCACATATGTATGGGAAAATGTAAATTTAAATACAGAAATACATTGCCATTTTGCATTTTACATTTCTGATTGAATTTTACGACCCATATGCTTGCTTACATAAATAAAAACTGTAGTGTTAATAAACAAACCAGAATACAAACCCATGATAAGAATGCAGGGGGTGATCAAGGCACAATACAGCAGCAATAACGACCTGTCATTAGAAAAGAAAACAAAAGAAATACTATGAATGTCATGAGCTGCTGTCCCTTTAAAACATGACTCACATCTGACACATCCCAACTCTTTACATCATCAGTCAAGACATTTTAACTTTTTAAGACTGTCACTAGCCACAAATGGTCATTTTGACATTATTTTGTGTGCTTTTGTCCGTGTAAGTGCGAGAGAGAACTCGGTGCGTTACTGACACGGCATTCTCTGCGCGTGCATCACGACATGTGTGTGCGTTCACAGACAGCGCGCCAGTAACGTTACCGAATTAACTTCTCGTGTGTGTGTTTAACATAAACAAGACAATAAAATGTCTAAACCTACCTCGTTTGACAGAGAAGGTGCGTTATCCTTGAAGAATTCCGCCTTGTCAGATCTAGTCGTATAATCTCTTTTAAATAATAACAAAAGTCGTAATGGTATCTTCTTTTCTTGACAATTCCTCTGCCAGCTTCTGTTGAAGGCACACAGCGCTCTAAACAAAGTTGTATTATTACTGTTAATAATATGAATAAATTAATATTATTTATTCATAGAAATAATATGCTGAATAAATGCAGCCTTAGAGCATAAAAGACTTGAAAAGTAGTGTTTAATAAATTTGTGTTATTTAATATTCATTATTTAATTCACTTAATATATGTGTGAGTACGTATATAAAAAGTTTTAATATGAAAATGTATATATAAAAACAAGTTTAATTAAAAATGTTGTTTTATACTCACACACATTTTAAATTATACCATTAAATTGCACACGCATTTTTTTGTATTAATTTTTTTTGTAATTTAAATGTAATAACGTTATATGTGTGTAATACATATTAAATACATTATGAGTATCATATTGCAATGTTAACATTTTCTAAATATTTTTTTAAGTAACATAGTAAGAGATCAATGATGAAACATTCACTCTTACAAAGAAAGTGAAACTATTAAATTATATAAAATAACAGCTGTATTTTCAACAATGAGTTTGGTTTAATGTTCCCTAACATCACAAATCATTCAACACAATCAACAATACCATTACATGAGAATATAAATGCAATTTATATGATAATGTGTACACAAAACAGTAAGTTAATATTGTTAAAGTAAGCTAAAGTATAAAGTAACGTTAAGTAAATATTGCTTTCAACTTACCTTCTCGGTTTGACAACTTAATTGCGTTGATCTCGAACTATGACGTAAAAACAGCGGTCACCTGAGGTAAAATCTGAGGTAAAACTTGTGCCAAGGTAGTTAAGACAGTAAATACTTGTCAGCAAACTTGTTTTGTTTTGTACAACAATTCGGTAAACAGATATCTCTCCGATCAAAACTGGTCTCCCCTCCTCCACTCACTGGGAATGATTGACAGTCACACTAGGCTTCTTAAAGGGATAGTTCACTTTGAAATTAAAATTTGGTATCTATCAGCTTACCCCAAGGGCATCCAAGATGTAGGTGTCTTTTTTTGTAGGTGCGCACTCAGATCACTTGGACATGGTTGTGTACAAGAGGTAAAAAACTATATAAATACTGTTCGTTTTCTCACACAAACCGCTCGTTTCGTGTCTTAGGCCATCAATGTGTAGTTAGTTTAATTTGGATTTCTCTGTGCATGTTCTTTTTCCCTCTTATACAGATAGTGACCTATACCTGCCATTATATGACTGACAGACTAGAACGGTTTGACCTAAAAACATCAAAATTGGATCTACTGAAGAAAAAAAGACACCTACATCTTGGATGCCCTTGGGGTAAGCTGATAGAAACCAAATTTTAATCTCAAAGTGAACTATCCCTTTAAATTCCTCGCCACGGAAAAGGCGAAACAGCGCCATGAAATCTACGCGTGGCCAAAAATATATTACATCCGTAGTGTTAAGCACTACCATAGAGAATGAATGGGAAAAGTTAAGGGAAGCTAAGCTCAACTATATTCGGCTCCCGCGCGCGGGCAGGCGGCCCGGGTTCGACTCCCGGTATGGGAAGTATCAAGGACACAAAATATCAAGGATTTTTTTTTTTATTGTTTTGTGCTCCCTATATAACTCAAGAGTCCTAGTCACTAAGAAAAGTATCATATGAATACAGAAAACCCACTCATGATCATCTGGGTATATTTTTGTAAATGTTGTTTTAAATTACTTTTTTCTTACGCCACTACATCTAGAGCTCTTGTTCAGATAGCTGATGACGATGTGCACATTTTATTCATCGTACTCATTACTTTCAACATTTCCGCTTGAGATTAAAGTGTAGGTAATGTGACCACAATTAAGAACCATAACATTATACTACATTCCCTTTGAAAAGGTTATAGACATAGTCGTTTATACAGGAAATATGTTTGCACAACAGAAACATGTATCAGTATAACAAAAACCTAATACTGAAAACATCTCTTCTAAATATATTGTTAAAGTTTTAATGTTGATTTTGATGGCCTACCCCACTAGCTGATACCACTCTATACTTTTCATTGTTTTTTAGATGAAGACTATTCTCAGAATCTGGTCAAACATGTCGCGAGTGTTTGCAGGAAAACATTATAAGATAATAAAAGGATAGTCCTTCTACAGGAGATTGTTTAAACTGAGATTGTGATGTACTGTAGAGCTTTTTCTGGTCTGTCTACAAAGCGGCCACGAGAAACAAGCCCCTCGATCTTACTGTTTCTCTGTTACATGTACATCTATTTCATTTAGAACACAAAGTTGCACATTACAAGTTGAAGATAGTGTGGAAACACTATTTTCTTTGCACACGTCTCTAAACATGACTTTAATAAATAAATCACAGATGTGATGTAGTTAATTCATTGAAAGGTGCATGTTTTTTGACCATTTTAGATGGTCTGCACCAGCACTCAGACACATGTTTTAAGTATTCATCTGACCAAAAGGTTTGATCCTGGGGAAACAGCAGCTGTGTGTGTTGTCATGATTGTCTTCAGAATTGATCCACTTTTATTTAAACAATGCGGCATGAAGTTACTGTATTCAACAGCACAGTCCCTTGAAATATTGCAGTATATCTTTTTTCCCTTCTAAATATCTAAACATGTATTTAGCTTAAATATTAGTTGTTAAGTGTTTACAAAGTTGTCATACCTGTTGTTGAATTTTATAACATATATTTCACCAAACCTAGAGGACTGAAAATAGGTTTAGCATAAGTCCGCATTTCAGCTGTTAGCCTGAAAATGCAAGTGAACTGAGATTTCATTACTGAGATAATCTACAGAATGTGAAACAAGCTCACAGTTACATTAGAGTTTTGGATTCTAGTTTATATTGAATATTGTTTGTTACTGTTTCACAGGTTTAACGACTCATTACTTGAAGACTGTACTGTATAAATTACAAAGTTTTCCACCGTAGTAGGCCGACTCTGAAACCAGGCCTGTAGAAAGAATAAACCAGTCTTATAAACTCATTGATTTGTTTTAACAACTTTAAAATATAATCTGCACGAGCGATACGCTCTTAAAATCGATAGTGCGCAAAACATATGTAAAAGGACGGATAACATATTAATGTGATGTTTTGGTTCGTTTCTTACACAACAGAGCATTACTTAACGTTTTTATTAAGTTTTAATATAAAAGATAATAGTCTGTTAACAATTTAGATGCTTTTATTATGAAATCGCACAAAGAACCGCTGAAGTACGTACCATTCGTTAACACGGAATTAATTGAAATAATAGCCTACGATGAGCTTATTTAACCACTTTATTTACAGTATGCTGAATGTAAAACTCTTAAACAGAAACATTAAAACATTTCAAACTTGTCAAACAACCGCTTAAATACATTCCTCTTATGAAAACGTTTAAAATAGAATACTGTCAAACAGAACGTTGTCTGCAAGTTCCCAACGTGTAAATTGCTTGAAAACGCTTGAAGCTACGCATTTCACAGTACATACACAGATACGCGTTTTCTTTTGCGTATGTCTCTAAACAATAGCTAGGTAAATGACTTACAGTTGATACGTCATTTTAAGCGAAAGGTGGGACGACTAGTGTCTTTTTTTTATTTTGACCACACCGATGTTTTGATACCTGCATTTTAGACGTCTGTCTTTTTAAATCTGACCCAGATGTCTCGATATTTTGCTCTTGTTTTTATGAAAACGTGCGGTAAGCAGTTTTTGTCCTCATCTGCAGTATACCGAAGCGTTTTAATACGTCATAAATTCCAATAGTTAGATAGCAAATGCGACTGTTTATTACTGAGGTAAGTCACATCAGAGTTGCATTCTAGTTTTATATTTAACATTTTTCATCTACCTACATGTTTAACGACGCTACTGTTCTAGGTCTCCTCACACTGTTGTGAGATATAAACCACAAAGTTTTTCATAGTGTTAAGCTTTGAAACCAGAACGATTTTTAAGTTTTCCATGACTTTGTGCGCTCTTTCTGTATGAATTTGTTTACCGCAGTTTCACCATCCTTATCTTATCTTCCACCACCTAATTGTAATTGTTAGGCCTTACGCTTAGTTTTTAGTAGATAGTTTTTGCTGTTCATATAAGTCGATATTTCTATGAATTTCTTTGATTCAATAAAATATTGTGTTCTGTATTGCATTTGAGACATTTATGTTACATTATACGTAATACATATTTCTTATTAAATATCATTAAATTGATAACAAAGAAAACAAAAAACTTATCTTGGGGCGTGACCTATGTTTATGACTTTCTGGCGACAACCCACCCTGTAGCCGCGCAACAGGTTGAGGGTGGGTCCAAACACTAAAACCAACGACGACTGACCTGATAAACTCTGTTGCGGCGTTGCTACCAGGTTTGAAAGTGCTGACGGCGGAGCTACTGGCTTGTCGATCAAAACGTTATCTACATGGAACCCCAAAATCAGCTTCAACAATCCAATTTGTCTGAGCCTGACGCGCTCTGTAATTTTTCTACTAATAATGCTTCGACGGATCTGAACCATAAACCGGAAACTGAAACTGAAAGTGAAATTCCACAGGACCGTCACGGATTAAAACAGTCAATCAAGATTCTAGGAAACGGCGACAACGCTCTTTATCGGTTAGGGGACAAAGTTTATCTCTTGGAAAGAATCGAATTCTGAACAGGATGTCTAACGCTACGCAAAAGCTGGTGGAGCGCGATTGGTGTTCTGTCGACGCTAAGCAACTGGACAGCGGCACGGGAAAAAAGTGTTTTGTAAAAGACGTCATAGACCCCACGTTTAAACTACATTACAGAGGACAGATTATCAAACTGATACGTAAGATCATTGCTGCGGCGTGCGATCCGAATTACAATTGTACGGGAGATACCAAACGTGAAACAAATCTCAAGAACGAAATGAAAATTGTAAGAAGCGTAAAATATCCATGGCCTGATTTGACTAGCATGTTTCTCACCAGCAGAGAGTCGGTCTGTATAATTACCAGAAAAATTCTGGATGTGATGTCTGAATGCGAGGATGAGATGGACATTAACGAGGTTCTCTGTCTGTGTACGTCTGTAACGGATCAATGTGTCTTGTTGGCTGCAAAAAATTGCGATTCTATGACGTGTGAAATTGTTGCATCGCTGGTTGATTTTATATTTGAGAAAAACATGATTGTCTGCATAGATTTTCTATTCTGGCTTGACCACCGGTTTAACGTCGTTACTACTGTATGTTTGTAAATTTGATCATTTTCTTCACTACTTCAATGTATACTCGACAATATATTGTTGAAATAAAAGGTTGTCTCAACTCGTTATTCTGTTCTCTGACTTCATAAAAATGTCTTTATTTAAAATGTAACGATTTACCGGTACAGATAGCAAGTTTTTTGTTTTCTTTGTTATCAATTTAATGATATTTAATAAGAAATATGTATTACGTATAATGTAACATAAATGTCTCAAATGAAGACGCAATATTTTATTGAATCAAACAAATTCGTAGAAATATCGACTTATATGAACAGCAAAAACTATCAAGCGTAAGGCCTAACAATTACAATTAGGTGGTGGAAGATAAGATAAGGACGGTGAAACTGCGGTAAACAAATTCATACAGAAAGAGCGCACAAAGTCATGGAAAACTTAAAAATCGTTCTGGTTTCAAAGCTTAACACTATGAAAAACATTGTGGTTTATATCTCACAACGGCGTGAGGAGACCTAGAACAGTAGCGTCGTTAAACATGTAGGTAGATGAAAAATGTTAAATATAAAACTAGAATGCAACTCTGATGTGACTTACCTCAGTAATAAACAGTCGCATTTGCTATCTAACTATTGGAATTTATGACATATTAAAATGCTTCAGTATACTGCAGATGAGGACAAAAACTGCTTACCGCACGTTTTCATAAAAAGAAGAGCAAAATATCGAGACATCTGGGTCAGATTTAAAAAGACAGACGTCTAAAACGCAGGTATCAAAACATCGGTGTGGTCAAAATAAAAAAAAGACACTAGTCGTCCCACCTTTCGCTTAAAATGACGTATCAACTGTAAGTCATTTACCTAGCTATTGTTTAGAGATATACGCAAAAGAAAACGTGTATCTGTGTATGTACTGTGAAATGCGTAGCTTCAAGCGTTTTCAAGCAATTTACACGTTGGGAACTTGCAGGCAACGTTCTGTTTGACAGTATTCTATTTTAAACGTTTTCATAAGAGGAATGTATTGAAGCGGTGTGTTGACAAGTTTGAAATGTTTTAATGTTTAAGAGTTTTACATTCAGCATACTGTAAATAAAGTGGTTAAATAAGCTCATGGTAGGCTATTATTTCAATTAATTCCGTGTTAACAAACGGTACGTACTTCAGCGGTTCTTTGTGCGATTTCATAATAAAAGCATCTAAATTGTTAACAGACTATTATCTTTTATATTAAAACTTAATAAAAACGTTAAGTAATGCCTCTGCTGTGTAAGAAACGAACCAAAACATCACATTAATATGTTATCCGTCCTTTTACATATTTTTGCGCACTATCGATTTTAAGAGCGTATCGCTCGTGCAGATTATATTTTAAAGTTGTTAAAACAAATCAATGAGTTTATAAGACTGGTTTATTCTTTCTACAGGCCTGGTTTCAGAGTCGGCCTACTACGGTGGAAAACTTTGTAATTTATACAGTACAGTCTTCAAGTAATGAGTCGTTAAACCTGTGAAACAGTAACAAACAATATTCAACATAAACTAGAATCCAAAACTCTAATGTAACAGTGAGCTTGATATCCCAGTTGTAGATTATCTCAGTAATGAAATCTCAGTTCACTTGCATTTTCGGTAAAGCTGAAATGCGGACTTATGCTAAACCTATTTTCAGTCTCTAGGTTTTGTGAAATATATGTTATAAAATTCAACAACAGGTATGACAACTTTGTAAACACTTAACAAGTAATATTTAAGCTAAATACATGTTTAGATATTTAGAAGGGAAAAAAGATATACTGCAATATTTCAAGGGACTGTGCTGTTGAATACAGTAACTTCATGCCGCATTGTTTAAATAAAAGTGGATCAATTCTGAAGACAATCATGACAACACACACAGCTGCTGTTTCCCCAGGATCAAACCTTTTGGTCAGATGAATACTTAAAACATGTGTCTGTGTGCTGGTGCAGACCATCTAAAATGGTCAAAAAACATGCACCTTTCAATGATTTTTTTAAAATAACTACATCACATCTGTGATTTATTTATTAAAGTCATGTTTAGAGACGTGTGCAAAGAAAATAGTGTTTCCACACTATCTTCAACTTGTAATGTGCAACTTTGTGCTCTAAATGAAATAGATGTACATGTAACAGAGAAACAGTAAGATCGAGAGGCTTGTGTCTCGTGGCCGCTTTGTAGACAGACCAGAAAAAGCTCTACAGTACATCACAATCTCAGTTTAAACAATCTCTTGTAGAAGGACTATCCTTTTATTATCTTATAATGTTTTCCTGCAAACACTCGCGACATGTTTGACCAGATTCTGAGAATAGTCTTCATCTAAAAAACAATGAAAAGTATAGAGTGGTATCAGCTAGTGGGGTAGGCCATCAAAATCAACATTAAAACTTTAACAATATATTTTAGAAGAGAGGATTTCAGTATTAGGTTTTTGTTATACTGATACATGTTTCTGTTGTGCAAACATATTTCATGTATAAACGACTATGTCTATAACCTTTTCAAAGGGAATGTAGTATAATGTTATGGTTCTTAATTGTGGTCACATTACCTACACTTTAATATCAAGCGGAAATGTTGAAAGAAATGAGTACGACGAATAAAATGTGCACATCGTCATCAGCTATCTGAACAAGAGCTCTAGATGTAGTGGCGTAAGAAAAAAGTAATTTAAAACAACATTTACAAAAATATACCCAGATGATCACGAGTGGGTTTTCTGTATTCATACACTCTAAAAACACCTGCGTGAAGTTGGCCCCCACCCAACACAAAACGTCGTCAAACTATGCTCAATCGTTTGTGCTCCGTTTGTGCTGGTTTGTGCTGTAAAAATTTTCGTTTGTGCTGTTTCGGTTTTTTAGATATTAAAAGAATATTTTTAGGTCATTCTGAGGTCACTCAGCCCCCCACATGCTCCAAATTCACCCAAAATAGTCTCGTTCGTTTGTGCTTCGTTTGTGCTGGTTTGTGCCGGTAATTTTCGTTTGTGCTGCGTTGGGTTTTAAAATATCAGAAATTGAATTATAGACGATGACGTCACCAGCCCCCCCACATGCTCCAAATTCACCCAAAATAGTCTCGTTCGTTTGTGCTCCGTTTGTGCTGGTTTGTGCTGTAAAAAGTTTCGTTTGAGCTGCTTCGGTTTTTTAGATATTAAAATAATATTAGGTGGTCATTCTGAGGTCACTCAGCCCCCCACATGCTCCAAATTCACCCAAAATAGTCTCGTTCGTTTGTGCTCCGTTTGTGCTGGTTTGTGCTGTAAAAAGTTTCGTTTGAGCTGCTTCGGTTTTTTAGATATTAAAATAATATTTTAGGTCATTCTGAGGTCACTCAGCCCCCCACATGCTCCAAATTCACCCAAAATAGTCTCGTTCGTTTGTGCTCCGTTTGTGCTGGTTTGTGCTGTAAAAAGTTTCGTTTGTGCTGCTTCGGTTTTTTAGATATTAAAATAATATTTTTTAGGCCGTTCTGAGGTCACTTGCCCCCACATGTCCAAATTCACCCAAAATAGTCTCGTTCGTTTGTGCTGGTTTGTGCCGTTAAAATGTTCGTTTGCTGCTGCACGCGTTGGGTTTTAAAATATTATACATTAAATCAAATTAAATGTTAGGTTATATTTATTAGGCCTATACAAGGCTGACTGAATAAAGTAGATCAATCAATTGTCACAAGATCAAAAATAGTTAGGCCTATAGACAGCTCTGTATTTTTGTGTGAAGTAGTCAGTAGGCTATAGCCTGATGTAGGAGCATTTTATTTCGGGTTTGTCGCACACTTTTAAAGTATAATTGACGAAGACGTTCTGTCATCACATAATTTGTTCAATAAACAATTATCTTCACTTCAGTCTCTCCTGATTGTATTTTATTTTTTTATTTTTACGAGTCTCATCTGCTACACTTCACTGCCACCACTAGGGGCAAGTGACACTTCTGTTCAAGAATGCTCTTGTATAAAATGGTGTAGAGGTGTTAGTGGAGAAAAGGTCGATATAAATCAAACTACAAAAGTCATTACTAATCCACATTTCTGGCCAATGTAAGTATACATTGTTTTAAAACTGTCAGTTACAATATTAGTAGCTTCGAGAATAATTGTACAACATTCAAGAGAGCTAAGACTTGTTATTGAACAGAAACCTAATTAATAACACTTATATTACTAATTTAGCCATGAAATGCTGATTACAGTTGCACAAAGTTGCCTTTTAGTATTAAAAAACGACCATGGGTCACATGTGCAACTGTATTTAACATTTCATAGCTAAATTAGTGATATTAGTGTTAGCAATGAGTTTTCGGTTCAATAAACACAATCTAATGGTCATCATTACCATATTGGGCCTAATATAAGATATATTATCCATCTACATTATCCTTAAATTCAGACCAATACAGTAATATATTAAAACAAATTTATGCTGTACGTGATATTTTTGGAGTCAGGATAATTGAGGGTAATTATGTTTTGCTTATGCCAGATGCCCAGAAACCAGCAGTCGATAGGGATTCCATTTTCACAGTCCTGTGTTCATCTAAAGAGCCATAGTCCGAAATGGCAACATAGCTACTCCTAATCAGAGCATCTGGACAGAGCTTTGTAAACAGCTAGACAACAAGATCACTGCAAAGGCACTATACACTTTTGTTAAATTAAATAGACACAACATCTGGAATGCTTTGGTTTACTCAAGAAAGTGATCATGAAACAAGTGGCAGTAGTGTGACACTGATTTTGAGCCAGGGTCCCTTTCCTCAGTCCAAAAGATTGCTGCACTTTTGATTTTGAAGTTCCATTTCAGAATGGATTGAATTCATGCCTGAAACAGTAACATACAAAAACAAGTTCTCTAAAACAAAAAAAAGGGTAATACACAATTTTGAAGCCTGGTATCTGGACGCATGTGATAAATCATCACATTTGGCAAGAAGTGAAATGCCCCTGCACATTTGCTTTTAAAGAGCCAAGGTCTATCCATCAGTCACAGACAAATATATTGTTATCAGAGGCAACTGTAAGGAGTGTCGTGGCCACATTCACATAAAATGTGACAAAAAGCCTGAAATAAACAGCACAATGATGTTCAGGTGTTCACTGAAAAAACACTGATGAACCCTGCATATTGGCTGTTCCAAGCGTGCGATGTCTGGTAACTTGCTGTGTGCAGATATCCAAAGAACTGTGTGAGGGAAGAAAGGAACCCCATGTATGGAGGCCATCAGAGGCAACAAAGCTGATGGATTTTGGAGATCCTGAGCCAAGTCATCTGCCTAATTTGGCCACCCTGCGCAAAGCAAAGCAGAGAGAAATGATTTAGAATTAGGTGACAAGGATCCTATTCTGTCATTGCAGATGTTAAAATACAGTGCACCTCACAGTGGTAGCATTAAAGACATTGGACTAGACAAGTTTTTCTGTCACTATTGGAGTCAAACACAAATGTATATGTACAAGACATTATCAAAGACATCTACTAACCCCACTGTTAGTTTTGATGCAACTGGCTCAGTGGTGAGGAAACTACAGAGACCAAATGGCAAGTCTGGCCACATATTCCTATATCAGGGTGTTGTGGCAGGGGGTGAGAGCTCAAGTGTCCCAGTGGTGCAAATGCTGTCAGAGAGACATGATGTTAATGCCATAACACATTGGCTGACAGAATGGATACGCGCAGGTGCACCTACTCCAAAAGAGGTTGTGAGTGACTTTTCTCTGGCTTTGCTCGGAGCTTTGGTCAAGGCTTTTACTTCTCATCCTGATCTTAAGACCTACATCAATGAGTGTTGTGGAGTCTTACTCGGTAGACAGTCAGCAAAAGTCCCACCTTGTTTTGTGCGGGTTGATGTTGCACACTGCATTAAGATGATCTGCCGGTGGGACTGCTTGAAAAAAAAAACACATCGCATTAAAGATTTCTTTGTTAGGTCAATAGCTCAGCTTCTCATGTCACAATCCATGGACGATGCAAGAGAGCTACTAAGATGCATTACTATTGTGGCTCTCAGTGAAACAGAGGGAAGTGACAACTCTGGAGCCCCCCTCATTTCAGAAAGGTGCAAGAAATACCTAAAAGCCCGAATTGCAGAAGAGTGTGTCATCATTCCAGATGTAGAGGGTGCGGACCTGGAAGAAGTGGATCCATGTGACCAAACACAGACAGACCTGCAGCAGTGGGTAACAGATATATGTGAGGAGAGCAGGTCACTTGCCACATCTAATGGTGATCATGACAATATGCACTTCCTCCCTGAGATTATTCCAAATATAATCTGGCTTGCAAATTACTTACCTCTCTGGACAGGGGTAATGATCCCTCACTTCCGGAGCTCCAAAATCACCGCAAGTTCAGCCAATGTCGAAGCCGAGTTTAAAAACATCAAACGCGGCCTTTTCAAGCATGAACACTTGCCTATTCGAGTGGATCGATTCATTGCTCGACATCTGTCCTTCATTGAAGGCAATGCGGATATTTTCTGCAAAACAAAAGAGTGTGGAAAAATGTAAAGAGGATGAGACTGTTGCAACAGTGAGCGACACAGGAGTCAATCCCACTACCCACCACAACCTCCAGTGTAGATGGAAAGCCAGAACTGGATGCTTCCTGCTCTGGGAAGTCTGACACCGTCACAAACATCCATCCAACAGATGAAAAAGCTGTTGAAAACTGGAGAGGCTTAGCAGTTCCACCCAAAAGAGGAAGAGGAGTTCATACCTCTCTCCTTGTCCTGAATGGCTCCATGCAGATCCATCTGTGAGAGGAAAAGACTCAAAGTGGACCTGTTGAAAAATGGAAACAATCAACAGCCTGTTAAACTCAGGAAATCAAGAATCTCTGTTCTGAACACATGTGCATTTGATGCTTTTTGTCAATGCTTATGTTGTGCTTACTGTGATAGTGTCACTTTTGAAAATATTGTTTGCAATGAGGATTCCAACAACCTCCTCCAGCTAGTGAAATCCATCACCACAAAGGGATTGAATGCACAGGCCTATGTACAGAGGGCAGAACTGCTGAGCGAAATATTCAAAGCTGTCCAACTGAAGTCTGGTGCCCTCCAAATCGATGCACAATGCCACATCTCCACTATCATTGAAAAGTCAAAGACAAAACGCACTTGTGTTTCATTAACAAAACAGTGCTCTTCAGAGTATTGTGGTCTCAGCAAACAAGTCACAAGGGAAATTGCATTTGTTTGTACTTCTGTTGCTGTACTGCAGGCTTCTGGCATGGCTCATCTTCAGACCGCGGTGGAAGAAGGCCTTGACCTTCCGGAGTCCCCCTGCTCAGGCCGATCCAAAGTCCGTCACAGTGTCCCTCTGCAATCAAGACAGATACCTCAGAAAAAGTGCTCTGTGCAGGGAAAGTTTCTCACAGTTACAGTCTGGGAGAACTTATGTGGATTGACACTGACCTGGGAAGCAACTCCACAGAATTTCCTTTGAGTGAATTTCCCTCCAATCTGATGCTCCAGGGAAAGAGATTTACTTTACGGGCAGTCATTGCTTTTAGAGGAGGCTTAACCCAGGATACTCTTGGACATTATGTGGCCTATTGCAGGAGGTCTCCATTTGTCTGGGAGATGTATGACGACCTGAGAAGTGGAGTGACAGGAGCGTCAGATAAAAACAAAATATGCCCACATGCTGTATTATACACAAAAGACTGAGTGCACTATTTATATTTAATTTTTACAAGTTCAATTATTTTTGTTGAACTTTTTGTATGCCACACACCCTTGTTTTCTTTCGCCTGTTAGGAGAAGTAGAATTAGAATTCCATTTTATGGAAGTTTGCACTCAAGTCTATTATTTTGTGTGGTATCTTTGGTTTAAAGACAGATTGTAACTTGTCAGTATTAAGTGTTTTTAAGTTTAAGTTTTAAAGTTTTTTTTTTTGTTTGTTAATGGATGTTCGATAGTACATAATTAAATTTCAAAAGTTAAATCATTTTGACTTAATTGAGTCATGAGTTTCCACATACATAATAATAATAATAGTAATAGTCGTAATTAAATGATATATACACACAGACATAAATACACACACAGTAGCCTACCAGTCAAAAGATTTAATAAGTTTATTGTTTAATGTTTCTCAAAGTTTAATGTTCCCTTATATATAAGCTATATTTATTTTATCAAAAATACAGTAATATTGTGAAATATTATTCCATGTAATACTGCAGTGTAAAGCCGTATTACATATATATATGTGAATATATAGTAAAGTAATTTATTCTTGTAATCAAAGCTGAATTTTAGCATTATTAGTTCAGTGTCACATGATCCTACAGAAAACATTGTAATATAGCTACTGATGTTATGAATTTGATGCTCAAGAAACATTATCAATGTTGAAAACAGTTGTGCTGCTTATTGTAGTTCTTTTCTTCTTCTGAAAACCAATTCAAAGATTTTAGTTAAGTAATATAAAAAATTATACTTTTATTTAGCAAGGACATAATAAATTAATAAAAAGTTGATCAACATTGATCAAAATTAAGAACCTTTCTTAACCAATAATAGCACCAATAATAATTGAGCATACAATCAACATTTTACTATGATTTCTAAAGTATCATGTGAAATTGAAAACTGGAGTAGCTTTTAGATCACAGGAATAAATGACATTGTAATTCTATTAAAACCGAAAATAGCTACTTTAAATTGTAATAATATTTCACAATATCAGTGTATGTTTCATAAAAAAAAATCAGCCTTAGTGAGCTTAAGAGACATTAAAAAAAGAAGAAGAATCCAAACTTTTGACCCCAAGCCTATACTGTAGCCTATAGGCCTTTACACATGTGTATAAACACAGCAAACAGATTATGGTGCGTGTATTTGTGACAATTTTCATATATGTTATTAACAAAACAAAACAAACAGTAAGTAAAAACACTTACCTTGAAGTTTGTGTTGCATCCACATCCTGTGATCCGCAGTGTTCGTTAAAAGTTGAAAACGCACAGGACAACATAACCTAAGTGAATATTGTGATTTGGTTTGCCGATTCTTTACGTCTTAACTTGTTACTTCAACTAGCCTACTGTTAAAAAAAGTGGGCTGGTGCACCGTCTATAATTCTCTCCCATTCAGTTAGTTGTGCACAAACGAACGAGACTATTTTGGGTTGGTGACGTCATCAACAATAATTTAATGTATAATATTTTAAAACCCGACGCTGCACAAACGAAAATTTTACCGGCACAAACCAGCACAAACGGAGCACAAACGAACGAGACTATTTTGGGTGAATTTGGAGCATGTGGGGGGGCTGGTGACGTCATCGTCTATAATTCAATTTCTGATATTTTAAAACCCAACGCAGCACAAACGAAAATTTTACCGGCACAAACCAGCACAAACGAAGCACAAACGAACGAGACTATTTTGGGTGAATTTGGAGCATGTGGGGGGCTGAGTGACCTCAGAATGACCTAAAAATATTATTTTAATATCTAAAAAACCGAAACAGCACAAACGAAAATTTTTTACAGCACAAACCAGCACAAACGGAGCACAAACGAACGAGACTATTTTGGGTGAATTTGGAGCATGTGGGGGGG
Source organism: Schizothorax lantsangensis (assembly GCA_027422415.1). Taxonomy (NCBI): domain Eukaryota; kingdom Metazoa; phylum Chordata; class Actinopteri; order Cypriniformes; family Cyprinidae; genus Schizothorax; species Schizothorax lantsangensis. The sequence goes on from CM049845.1 coordinate 9,200,600, forward strand.
CTGGTGACGTCATCGTCTATAATTCAATTTCTGATATTTTAAAACCCAACGCAGCACAAACGAAAATTTTACCGGCACAAACCAGCACAAACGAAGCACAAACGAACGAGACTATTTTGGGTGAATTTGGAGCATGTGGGGGGCTGAGTGACCTCAGAATGACCTAAAAATATTATTTTAATATCTAAAAAACCGAAACAGCACAAACGAAAATTTTTACAGCACAAACCAGCACAAACGGAGCACAAACGATTGAGCATAGTTTGACGACGTTTTGTGTTGGGTGGGGGCCAACTTCACGCAGGTTCTAAAAACTGCTGGGTTAAAAACAACCCAATTTGGGTTATTCTGGCAACCCAGCGCTGGGTCAAAAAGGGACGAACCCAGCGCTGGGTTATTTTAACCCAACAAATTGGGTTATTATGTTTAACCCAGCATGCTGGGTTGCTTTTTTATGATTTAAAATGACTACACTCTAAAAAACGCTGGGTTATTTTTTCAACCCAAATGCTGGGTTGAGACCGCTGGGTAAGGACGTTGGGTTGTTTTAACCCAATTTTGGGTTGAAAATAGTCTTCATCATAACCCAGCGGCGCTGGGTTGGGAACGCGGACCTGAAGGAGAGCACGTACGTCACGTCAACATCGGACGACACCAGTGCGAGAAGCCGCCATTTTCTCAGCCTGAAAGAAGCGAGAAGCGAGTGAAAGACGTTATGGTAAGTAAAGATTAAAAATGTAAAGTCATCATTCATTGTTTGTGTCTGGGAGTATTTTGAGGTTTTATGGAAGGCGGAAATAGTCCGAAAAGAGTTTATATTGAATAATACGCGGACGCGGTTTTCGCCTCAGAAACGGAGGTCTTAATGGCCTCTTTTACTGAACGGAAGAGATCCTTTTAATATAACGTCCGTGAGTGTCTTATGTCATATTTACATAATATTTTACAATATCTGCACTTTTTGAGGTGTTAATGGACGGTTATTATGTTAATTCGTTATCTTATTTTTCGCGGTTAAACTCAATGTACGTTAGTTTACTAAAGAAACGGCGTTATGTAATAAAGACTAACGTTAGCATAATTATTTTGAGGCTGATGATTGTTAAAAGTAATGTTTTGAATGTAATATTTCAGACTTGTTGAGCTTGTCTTCATTGTGCCCGCGCCGGGAGTTAAGGACACAGCAGCCTGCGTGTGTGAGGAGGCGATTTTCTCAGCTTCTTCAGAAGAGAGGGAAAGACGGTTTTAAGGCAAGTAAACTTCATAATTCCATCATGTTATCATTTTATTTTTTTACTAAGACTAAAAGAATGTTTGTTTTTGTAGATGGTGAAAGCCAGAGACATAGGAGAGCATCATTCTTTTGAGATTGATGTAAGTTATTTTTAGAAAATAATTGTTTCTGTTGTCTCCTGCCTATTTACTTCACATTTTGATGCAACAACAGTATGATTACATGTTCATATTTTATTTAAACCATTGATGTCCCTTTTTTTCATTGCAGAACTCAAACTAACTTTGGAGATAAGGACACAGCAGCCTGCTTGTGTGAGGAGGAGGCGATTTTCTCAGCTTCTTCAGAAGAGAGGGATAGACGGTTTAAGGCAAGTAAACTTCATAATTCCATGTTATCAATTTTTTTTTTTACTAGAAGTAAAAGAATGTTTGTTTGTTTTTTGTAGATGTTGAAAGCCAGAGACCTAGGATAGCATCATTCTTTTGAGATTGATGCAAGTTATTTTTAGAAAATAAAAGTTTCTGTTGTCTCCTGCCTGTTTACTTCACATTTTGATGCAACGACAGTATACGTGTTCATATTTTATGTAAACCATTGATGGCTGTGTTTTTTTTTATTGCAGAACACAAACCAACTTTGGAGTTGTCTGATTTGGAGAGTCATCATTCTTGTTTTTCCTTTCTTAAAGGAATAGTTCACACAAAAAAATAATTTACTTGCCCTCATGTCATTCTAAACCTATAAGACTTTTGTATGTCTTTAGAACACAATTGAATATATTTTTAATTTTCTCTCATAATTTTTGTTAATCCATTGAGAGTCTAGATAATCAGTATTGTAGAAGTAATCCATGCCAATATTTATATATGAATAAATCTTAAGTTATATGATAGCGAACATGTCTGTTCAGAAGAAAATATTGGTCTCCCAGACTTGCAATGGAGGACAAAAATTAAAAGAATATTACATATATTTATTTGTGTTCCAAACATTAGCAGAGTTTGGAACAACATGTGGGAGAGTAAATTATGAACATTTTCATTTTTTGGTGAACTAACCCTTTAAAGAGCAGCCCTCCACGTACATGGGAATTTGTGAGGTATGTGAATGTCATGACTGTTTTAATGTTTCAGTAAAGTAGTAGCTTTCTGAAAGCAGTATATTTATTTAAACAATATTACATGCCCTCACACTAGTGCTGCCATTATAGCATTCTAGAGCGCTGTGGTAGACAGACATTAAACAACCACACAAAGTGGTTGAAATTATAAAACAGATTATTTACCTATCCTTACTGATGTGGATGCACCTCTATCTGAAAATGGATAGTTTAATTAAATGTTTTCTTTTTTCAAATGTTTTTTCTCTTTTTAGGCCACTGATGAAGAACAGGCGGTGACTGGGATGAATGCTGGTCAAAGAGGAGAATGACATTTCCCCCAAACTGATGCAACAGTGGTTTTAAAGGAGGACGCTGCCCTGGATGTTGTAAAAGATGTGAAAGTGACGTGACATACGGCCAAGAATGGTGACCTGTACTCGGAATTTGTGCTCTGCATTTATCCCATCCTAAGTGCACACACACAGCAGTGAACACACACACATCGTGAACACACACCCGGAGCAGTGGGCAGCCATTTATGCTGCGGCGCCTGGGGAGCAGTTGGGGGTTCGGTGCCTTGCTCAAGGGCACCTCAGTCGTGGTATTGAGGGTGAAGAGAGCGCTTTACATTCACTCCCCCCTTCTTCATGACTATATCAATTATGCTAAAGAGATCATGAAAATTGGCAGTGATGCATGATCTGTATTCATGGACTATGAAACAAACTATAAGTGTATAATTTGTAAAAACCAAATGTTAAATGCTTGTTCTGTGTTTAGTAGAAATGGAGTTTACACTGTCATTCATACACATGCTCACATTCTTTCACACACATGCTTCTGTTAAATGTTATAATATCAGTGTTAATGTTGTGGTTTATGTGTGTACTCTCATGCCAGAATAGTTTGTAAAGAACTTAACTAACTAATTGTACAATTATTGTATAATAGTGTTTTTGTATATTTTTATACAATATATAAAATTTACCAAAAAAAAGTCAAATTTGATCTTAAAAGTTATATTCAACAAATGTTCAATGCTTCATTTATAAACTCTGTAGCTGTTAATGCCATATATTTCTGCATTTCTTCTTACATGCATGTTACTTTTTGACTGTTTTCTCTTGTTGTTTTTAATAAATATTTATCTTTTGATACTCATTCTTTGTGTGTAAAAGTGATTTTAAAATGAACAAGATTTGTAGGTTTAATGCCTAGCTCGATTTGGGTTCATTTTAGCCTAGCAATGTAGTAATTTTAAACCATAAAAAAGCAACCCAGCATGCTGGGTTAAACATAATAACCCAACTTGTTGGGTTAAAATAACCCAGCGCTGGGTTCGTCCCTTTTTGACCCAGCGCTGGGTTGCCAAAATAACCCAAATTGGGTTGTTTTTAACCCAGCAGTTTTTAGAGTGTATATATATATACTGTACATAAGTGTTACTTTTTGATATTTTTTTTACTTATAGATCATTGTAAATGTAATGGTAAAAACTCCACTTAACTAAACTAACCACTTAAAACTACACATTCATATATGAAATGTACAATTTATTATGAATTACAATTAAATAATATTAAGATAAATATTATGCATACCAATGAGATACAATTTGTCTGTTAGGCAGCGGCACTAATCACTCTCCCTTTCGGCTTGCTCCCTTTCTTGTCAGTGGTTGCTACAGTGGAATAATCCTCACAGCCTGTTTAGCATGTTTTATGCTGAATGGCCTTCCTGCCACAACCCGGCACTGCAGTGAACTAACTCATATAACCTTAGTGCTACATGGGACGCAGTAGTGGTCAGTGGCACTAATAAAGTTTTTAAAAAAATCCTCAAGATACATAATCTTGAGTACTTTTTTTTTTGTCAGCATGATGTTTGTGGTTGAGCAGGGGTCTGACCCACTTCAAGTTTAGTTACATCTGCAGCTTTATCATAAACATTACTGGCATTACATTACTGGCCAACATTACATTGGCACAGGATTATCTTGTCATTGTTTTCGTTGATCCACATCAAATGTGGAAAATATTAAATACGCTAATAACTGAACTTAAAAGGGTCATAATCTGGTTTGTGTTATTCTTGTTCCAGTCAAACTCAACATATTGAGTTAAATAAAAGATTAAACCCTGCAAAGAACATTTGTGGAACAGTTCCTGAAGAATCAGGTACCAAAAAATAATCAAACAGGAAACATGCATTAAGGTCAGGGGAACGTTTGCTGGGTATCAGTACAGTTCACTCTCCATGCAGACACAGCCAGTGATGATACTGTACCTCTACTTTATAAATATGATAAAAAATCATGAGCTGAATTTAGCATATAGTTCTCCACAACATTTCTAGCTCTTGATAGCTTGTAATTGTAAACATTCTGCTCATGGTTAAGATGTCTGAAGGGATATGGCTTCATTTAGTGTTTGTGAAGCGGAAACGCCTCGTCTGCAACAAACATGATGTCAGGGTCAAAAATGACATTCAAAGATGGAAGAATCTTAAAGTCTCTCTCCAAGGAAGAATCTCCTCTGTTAAGATGAATTTGTTACCTCGATTTAATTTTTTTTTTCTCTATGCTACCACTTTCTCCCCCTCCAGGTTACTTTAAGGAGATCAACTCCATAATTTCTAAGTTTATCTGGAATGATAAATGTCCCAGAATTAAATTTACCACATTACAACATCCTAATAGCGCAGGAGGACTGGCTGTACCAAATTTTGAACTGTATTATTGGTCGTTCCAGCTTAAGGCTCTTCATAATTGGGTTGATCCTCAATCTGCAGTTTCATGGAGAGTGATTGAAGCTGACAAGGTTAAACCAAAAAGACTTCAAGATATTTTATTTACTGGCACAGGAAAAAAAGGGGATAATTATAAATTTGGTCCGGTTGTGGCCAACTCTATTACAATCTGGAAAACGGTTGAACGTCGGATAGGTGGACCCTTCAAATTCTGTAACAGTACACCTTTATGGTACAATTTAATTTTGTATGCGGAAATCGTCCATTTGTCCAACCCTCTTGGTCTTCTTTGGGTGTAAACACGTGTGGTGATATATATGATAACCAGAGCCTCTGTTCATTTCAGACATTAGGAACCAAATTTTGTCTGCCAGCATCTGCATATTTTATTTTTCTTCAATTACGTTCTGCTCTCAAAGCGTATGGCGTTCCTTGGTCTTCTTCCATTTCCTCCCATCCTATGCGGGACTGGATTGCACCATCTGCTGGTCGGCCATCTGTTTCCTTAATATATAATAAAATTATTGATTGTATTACAAAACCTCTTTCTATTAAAACTATTTGGAATAGGGAATTATCTGACCTTAATTTATCTGTTGACTGGGAGAGAGTGTGGTCTAATCTCAGTTTAACATCTAAAAATCTGGCTCATCGTCTTATTCACTTCAAAGTCATTCATAGAGCATACATAACTCCTTACAAAAGATTTAAAATGAAACTACAGTCAAATTTGAACTGCCATATATGTAATACTACATCATCAGGCACTTTTCTGCATATGTTTTGGGAATGTCCTGTCGTCATCAGTCTATGGACACATGTAAACCTGGTTTTGTCATCATTACTGCGAATTGATTGGTCTGTTAACCCAAGTTTGTGTCTTCTTAATGATGATTCAGGTCTCTGTATTAGTTCAATGCAAAAGAGAATGTTGTTTGCTGGTTTTACAGCTGTGAAGAAGACAATAATCCAGAACTGGTTTACACCACACATGTGTAGAAAAACGTTGGATCCGTAGCCTCCTGCAAATAGTGTCATGTGAATGTACAACGGCACGAGTTGGTGGGGCCAGGCCTTCGACCATTGATGCTTGGCAGTGTTTTTTGTTGGACATACGTGATTGTATAAAGGAGTGACTTTTGTGTTCTTGTTGTCCTTCCCTCTCCCCCTCCCTTTTGATTGGACCTTGAGATGTTGAGTATGTGTCTGTTGTTTTGTTTTGTTGTATTTTGGATATTATGTTGTGTTGTGTGTGAAAATAGAAAAAAAAAAAATTGTTGATAACAAAAAAACAAAAAAAACAAAAAAAAACATGATGTCAGGATTGGACCTGTTTTGTCATGTGTTTCAGTTCCCGTTTTGCCTTATTTGGTCTTGTTCCTGTCCTTGTTTAGTTTGATTATAAACTCATGCACCTGTGTTTCCCTAATTACCCAGTGTATTTTAGTTACTGTTTGTTCATTCCTCCGCTGTCGGGTCTACTCGTTGAGTTCGTGCGTTTGCTCCTGTTTCCATGTTGGATTCTCCCTTGTGTTTCGTCAATAAAGACGGTTTAAGATTACTCGTGCCTCCTGCGTTCTCCCTGCAATGACCAACTGTGACACATGAAGGACACGACCATTTTAAGAGATTGCTGTCCATTGCCTCTTTCATATCACAATGGGCAGAAGCATTAGACACTCTGCCCTCGGTACCAATATGTGCATACAGAAAACAATAGTTGGCATCTACAAGAGACAACAGGACTACAGTGAAATGAGATTTATAATTCCTGAAGGTGCTCCTATGTTACTTGGTGGAGGGATTGTGATATAATTACAATCTAAAGCACCAAAACCGTGGGGAAATTGCCATCTATCCTGCAAACCGCTGACCACCTCTCTCCACTCAGTCTCTGTAGTCAGTGTCTACAGAAGAAAAAAAAAACATATCATAAGAATGCAACACGTTCTCACTCCCAACACGTCACATATTGACGCTTTTTAGATGCACAGGGTACCCCTTTAGCGTAATTTTTCGAGGTGCATGGTCCTCCATTTCTTTAAATAAGAAACCCTTGTAGTCAATATGCTGACACAAAGGTACTGGGAATTTTATCTTCATGATTAAATTAAATATTGGGTAATAATATTGCCATTATTGCATATAGGTTGGGGTGTGATTTTTCAATGTAAACAGTCACAACAGTTTTATTTATATTACATTATTTACACATTTATGAGCACGTAACCCAACCCCTGACCCTAAACCTATTATTTATCAATAAAACACAAGATATAACAGATACAACTACCATCATAAGTTATTCAAAAAGTATTAATATTCCAAGTCTTCCGAGGCAAAATGATTGATTTGTGAGAGGAATAGACGTGATCGCCGTCTCTGTCCACCATAAAGCACTACCTGTGCTGCAGTCTCTGCGCAAATTCAAAAAATGCCGCCAGAAGAAGCCTTACGTCAGCCTTGGTTGTGAAATGCTATTGGCTCTTGTAGGTCTCGTGACCGATTGCGTCATTCTACGGGACGGGAGTATGTTTTTGAATGAGATGTGAGCGCGTTAACGGAGCAGGATAATTTTCAGCGATTAAAACCTTATGTTTTACACTCTTCTTCGCATAAAGATATTGTATGACTCAAGAAGACTTGGAATGCAACACAACCTGTTTGTAATGCTTTTAAACTGCTTGTTTGTGGTCAGTTTTTGCAATAAATACCTGTGACTGCACTTATATTTGCCTGTTACCTGTTTTATATTGTTCAGAAGTGGATAGGTTTAGGGTAAGGTGCTCCAATGAAAGTATACATTTATATAAAATTATTTCTATTTTTTACAAATGCATGCACTCCATTAAATTAAGACAACTGAAAACTTTACCAATTATTTAAATCCAGGTCCCGAAACTAAGATTGACTCCCTTCAGTAAAGTCATTGTAACTCGTTGTGAGAACCGTTGTCAACCGATCGAGGCGACCCGCCAAATCATGACCGACATGCTACGTGAAGTAAGTTCCTCGATTGATAACACAGCCATGGGTAGGATTCCACACTACTTGATACCTCTTAGCCTTGTCCAAAACATCCTAACTTCGGCCACCGCGGGCCCTGCTAGTCCCATCCAAACCCATCTCGCCTTTTCCCTGGGTAGCGCTATTCCCTTGTACGTAGACCCGGAAGCAGGCGACTTGGCCTTTCTCCTCAGTTTGCCCATTATCGACTCTAAAAACATTTACCGGCTCAAAGACGTTGTGAGTGTGGGATTTTGGCAAGGGAACACCTATGTCAAAATCCACACTCCTGAAGTCGTTGTGTATCACGATAACAGCGAGCAGTCACCGTACCGACGACGAGTATCAGGCTGAAATCGAAATCTCACCCTTCTTCAAACAGCACTCCTTCGTCCTCGGTCCAGAATTGGAAGAAAGGATCAAGGAGGAAGGAATGCAACTTATTGACTTGACTCCTGTTGATACAGCTTTAGAAGCTATCGCTCGCCTTCCGCCCGCTGGCGCGCCAATTTTTCGGTCTTGGTCTTCCACTGACACAGCGCTTTGCAACTCTACTATTGTAGGGTATGTTGTGACATTGATACTGGCCGTCCTCCTACACAAGCGAGTGAACGCCGTTCAAGAGTCTTTCAATAAATGCACGTCAGGCGTTCCGCACATTTCCCGACGTGATAAAACCGACCAAGAACCCGAACCTGAGAACTCAATCAACCTGCTTGAGATCACGCCTATACCGCCTCGTCGAACCCCTGACAATTAAACCAATCGGAATGACTCAATTGCCAATAATCCTAGAGAATGCACCTCTACATCTTCTCAAGTTCCTAACCTGTTCCTTCCCAAATTACCCTGCACCAGGATTCAGTCAATGATAGAGATGTTGTATGTGTCTTGTGTGTGCCTGTTCTCTCTGCCTCTTGTTCCAGTGCCCGCCGACGTTCACCATGGGAACCTCACCGAGCAAAAGGGGATGTGTAATGCTCTGGGGAGCGAGAACGCACACACACACCTTAATTGCGAGCACATTCCTTAGGCTCAAAGAACTTCTTTCTTCACTATCTGCAAGTCGTAAAATTGACAAATGAACAGCACCTCACCCAACTGGCTGGCCGATTTCCTGCCATGCTATCGGGTTATCATCTTAAGGAAACCTCTAAAAACCAGGAGAGCTTTGAGGGAAACATCTGCTAATGGTCCAGCGACAGACACAACCTGGATCCCCTGATCGTTAACGCATAATTCAATGATTTTTATCAACAAGGAAAGACTTTTACGAGTGCTGAAGTTGTGCAGATGCATGCCCCAAAATTGACTTTCGACCTCCTCACATTCCCAAACTGAAACACCCCTCAGTTTCTGTTCTTGGACAAACAAAGAACACCCACACTTTTATTAACTTTGCTAAAAGGACTCAAAACTTTTATGAAGTGTTCCAAAAGACAATTAATAATAATCATTGCTGCTATTAGAAGCAATATATATATAATATAGATACAGACAATACGTATATATATATATTGCTGGTTGTATTTTATGAAATGAAATTAAGCTTTCTGTGTTATTGTAACCAATGATATTTTCTTAATCTGTGACATAACTTTTTCCTGTGTTTAATTCATATGCGGGGTGCGATTATTTAGAATTTATCATAGTTTAATCTATGCCTTAACCCGTGTAGTAGATAAAAAGTAGTATAGGCACTTTGTGTATGCCAAATACCTGTTGTTTGATGTTGAATAATAACTGATTTCATAAACAATAAGTTGGTGTGAATTAAAATTAATCTTTAGCATCATAAGGTATGATTATAACACGTATAAAAGTCTGCCAGGGTATTTTCTCCATGTGACAAAATAAATAGGCGGATAATGTATGCACAGGAAGAAGCCGTGTGGGGCAGGGCTCCGCCCTACAGGAACCATTTCATTGGAAGTGCATCGAGTGGGAGGAGCCTAAATCCGCTGTCTAAAACGGACTCCCAGCTCACAATGCTCTCTCTCGGCTTGCTGGCGTGCTGCTTAACAAACTTTGACTTTCGGCTCCCTGATAGCACTACGAAGCGCCCCTCAGCCATATACCATCTGGCTGGAGGATTCACATGTCTCCAAGTTCTGACCCAAAGGAACTTCAACATCTGAAGCCGTAAGAACTCGAAACAGACTTCCTTTAAGCATCATCACAGCCCAGAGCAGCCCACCAACCAAGAAGGGCATCCCCAGAGTGACGTCACGCGACGACGACGACGCGCGGGATTCCTTCAACCAGGAAAGGAAACAAAACAACAAGATTTGCGGTCACCTCAACTTAAAGCAAGTATCAAACAAAATCTCTATTTCGCTGGAACTGGTCGAACTAATCTTAAAGAGTAAGGATAATAGAGTTCTCTGCTTGATGATCTGCACGGGTAGAATCGTGTGGAAATAGCAAACAGTGCTATATTTTAACAGTCTCCAAATTGCAACAATTCATTGCCTGTGCGTGTGTGTATGTATGTATTTTGTTTTGTGTTATTTAGCTTAGTTTCATGTATCTTGAGTAGAATAGCATAATAAACTGTCGTTTGATTTATTAAGAAATCTGTTGTCTGGTGCTATGTGATTTTCAAGTCATAAACTATTTGCCAAGATCGCGTTACCTATGCTCATAACTGTCATAAAGTTACTCAAATAATTCTGTATTATTATATCGTGGCCACGAAAATAAACAGAATTTCTCAGATATACTGAAACTTAACGACTCGCTGGACGATTGTTAAATAAGGTATAATTTGGACGTTTTGATTAACATCAATTAATCATATTAATTTCGAATCCATACGACTAGATTTCGAAAACTAAAATTAAAGTAATAGCTCAAAAATACATTACAATGTCTATAACCTTTTCAGAGGGGATGTAGTATAATTTTATGTTTCTTAATTGTGGTCACATTACCTACACTTTAATCTCAAGTGGAAATGACGAAAGAAATGAGTACGACAAATAAAATGCGCATATCGTCATCAGCTGTCTGAACAAGAGCTCTAGATGTAGTGGCGTAAGAAAAAAGTAATTTAAAACAACATTTACAAAAATATACCCAAATATCCTAAGCGGGATTTTCTGTATTCATATGGTAATTTTCTAAGTGGTTTGGTCGCTTGAGTTACGTAGGGTGTGCAAAAAAAAATCCTTTATATTTTATGTCTGTAGCCTTTTCAAGAGCGTGGAACTTTTAACAACCTCTGACTTCACTGAATGTGCGGCTTTGAGCTTGATGGTGAGATATGTTTCAGTTGTATGTGTCCTCCTCACATGTGCTGCTTAATTCAAGCGTGTAATCCAAAGAATGCGCATCGTGGCGACATGGATGTTTTTGGAAAGGCTATTCACATGTCTGTAGTTCACCTAAACATTTTAAATGAGCTTTATGGGGGAGAGGGTTGTGCCTACAAAAGTCATAAAATCTGTCTTCAAAGACCGGCATACAAAAAATGTTGTATATTTCTGCATATATTTTTCAGTAGATAACCAATAGTATATTGATAGTATAGGCCTATGATATTTATCACGCTGATAAAGTTCGGTTCTGAAAAGTCTGATTTACAACTATATAAGCGCCGAACTAGATCACAGGTTCACCTTAGTAATATATGGAAACTTTTTATTTAGCCTTTTAAGTGGGAAAATGCCTTGAAATAAAATAAACTTAGTACAATTTTATTTTAAAATGATAACCTAAAATTTGAACAGGTACTGTTGAATAAAAATCATAATTAAGGTTAAATTTGCAAACAGATAAGTAAAATATTTTATTTAAAACCTTTAAGATTTCGTCTAAACAATATTTTAAGTTTAAAAGATCTTATTTACACTCTTAAGATTATACTTTAATAATAATATTTTTTTTTTTAAGATGTCTTTGTTCACTCTGAAAAAAAGTAAACAGAATAACATCTCAGATCATCTGGTCTGTAACTCGACCCTCACCCTCCCTTGTCTGTCAGGGTCTGAAGCAGACCCTCGGTTTCACATTGGAGATTACCCCAAAGAGGAGCTGCGAGTTTTGTTTATATTTAATATTGTTTACAACTTAAACATTTTTATTTATTTTTTTATTTTATTTTGGAAATCTTTAATTCACAGAATGGACATCATTGTTCACCGAAAAAAATGTAAGACATTTTATTATCGCCTAAGACTTGTAAATGTTTATTTTATGTTAATCAAACTTATTTATTAACATCTTTAAAAGATAATTATGTGTTTTATAAGTTTCAATAAACTTAAATAAATGCTGAATATGTGTTTAAAATGTATGATGAATGAATTGCCCTTGTAACATGCTGTCATATATAATTACATATGTATTACCATTGGTGTTTTTCAGAATCTTAAAAGCATATTAATGGATAAAGTCTGATTATACTGTGCTACAATAATATGTGAGCAGCATGAATGTTTATGTATGTGTGTTTATATGATTTATCAGTACACAAATTTAAATAATGATGTGGGTATTACTCTGATATAACAACGTAAATGTGGTTTAGGATTAAATTTCCCGAGTCCTTGTAATTAAGATAGCTTGCAAACAACATTTTATTAAAAAAGGGGTGTATGCAGAATTTTGGTAGGCGTACAGTACAAAATCATTACGACTATATATGGAACGTCCCCAGAAAACATAAAAACCAACGTGTGTGTGTCTGTGTGTGTGTGTGTGTGTATCAGCTCACCCAACTCAGACTGACATTTTACTCTTGCGAGTTAGAAGAGCTCAAAGCAGGACTTAATTTCCCAACTTAGGTACATTTTGTAAACATTTCATTCGAGGTATGAACATCATTGCACCCAGAATAATGTAAAGTGTTTTATTTTTATGCAGTACGTTATTTATAATCACATTATAAAAAATTACCACTTTCTTTAAAAGAAGAGAATTATGTGTTTTATAAGTTCAGTGAACTTAATTAATTGTTGAACACTTTAAAATGTATGATAAATTATTTGCTTCAGTAACATGTTTGTTACTATGACATATATAATAGTTTATTACCATTTTCTTTAAATTAAGTGTTAAATAAATGTTGAATACTTTTTTTAAATGTATGATCAATGTTTTGCTTTGCTTTAGTAACATGTTTGTTACTATGTGTTTTATAATGATATATTTATTACCATATTATTTAATCCTCTGGGTCTGAGGCGTTATGGGCCTGAAGAAGTTTTGACAATTGTGTTTTTTTCCATATCTTAAAACATATTAATGACCTGATTATACTGTGCTACAATAATATGTGAGCAGCATGAATGTTTATGTATGAGTGTTTATATGATTTATCAGTAGACAAATTTAAATAATGATGTGGGTATTACTCTGATATGACAACGTGGTTTATGATTAAACTTCTTGAGTCCTCTTAATTATGATCGCTTAAATACAATATTTTATTAAAATGGTTGTATGCAGAATTTTGGTAGGTGTACAGTAAAAATGATTCTGTCTATGGAGTGTAGTAATACTCCAAATGATTGTACCCATGAGCATAACTTTTTTAATTAATTTAAAAAATTTAAATAAAATAGCTTTTAAAAATAAATTAAATTATACTATATGAAGAAAGTTTACTGTGCTGGGTAGGTTTAGGGGATGATACAGTATAAATATTAAAGGTTCTAAATATAATGTAGAAACTTTAATTTTCTGTGATACAAATACAAATATACAAATAAATGTGAATAAAACATAGAAATTTGACATGTCCGGACGTGTCGGGTCCACAATAGCCCTTATCGTTTGACCTATTAAAATATATATTGTTTTCCCCTTTTCTTATTTCGCCGGTTCCTCATTACAAAATGTTTTGTTACCTAAAACTAGTGTAAATGTTTTGCATTGTTTTATATTGTGTGTAATTGCATAATTTATTTATTTATTTTCATTTATTAGAAGAAAATAAGACTCGGGACGATTGAATGTGCACGTGTGTGTGTGTGTGTGTGTGTGTGTGTGAGAGAGAGAGAGAGAGAGAGAGAGAGAGAGAGAGAGGGGAGAGCTTTTTCCAACTTAAACTAAGCACAATTTTTGTAAACCTCTCATTCGAAGAATGGGGGTCCTTGCAAAAGGAGGAAATCTTTTTTGTTTATTTTGTCAAGGGTTTTTGTTTATTTATTTATTTATTTCCATTTCATTCATAGGAGTGTTATTTAAATTATTTTTAACCAACAGAATATATTGTGGGTATTGTGATATGTTCTCGTGACCTGATAAAATTGTTATTGCCTTTAAATCGAAAATCTTTTTCTCACAGCTCTTTTCTGATTCCCCACAGAAATACCAGGGTCTATTTATCTATGTCAGACCTGTGTTCCCCATGTCACGTGTTTCCCCTCCTCTCGTGCCCATATTTGGTTAGTTCCTGTTCCTGTCCTCATTTGTTATTATCAGTTCCCAGCCCTGTGTCTTTAGTTAATTAGTCCCCAGCCCTGTGTTATTAATTATCTACTTTAGTCTCCCCTTTAAAGGCCCTGTGTTTCCCTGCCTCTGTGTCCAGTCTTAACGTCTTCATGTGTTTGTTAAGATCTCCAGCGATTCCTAAGTTTGTTTAATAAAAGTCTAAGTTTGTTTAAGAAGCTCTTCGCCTCCTTGTTTCCCTGTTCCAGAGTGAGTGTGACAATCTAAGCCAGGGGTCATCAAACTTGATCCTGGAGGGCCGGTGTCCTGCAGAGTTTAGCTCCAACTTGCCTCAACACACCTGCCTGGAAGTTTGAAGTATACCTAGTAAGACCTTGATTAGCTGCTTCAGGTGTGTTTGATTAGGGTTGGAGCTAAACTCTGCAGGACACTGGCCCTCCAGGACCGAACTTGGTGATCCCTGATCAAAGTGGTCCTTGGAATGCACCCGGACACGTGGTCCACAGATGGGCAAACCCCCACCGGATGAGCATAACATCTTTAAAACATTCCTCAGGGCTTCATTTTATCTCCTGTCACCGAACGGACAAGTACAACAACAAAACTCATCCACAGATGACGGCGGAATTTCACACATGACGATTGCAACATCTGGAACTCATTTGAGGGGTCACGGGGTCAACACGACGTGGGTAGTCGCGATGTGGGTGGGCCGCATGGGGGAGGGGGAAAGCCATAAATCAAGGGTCATCAATCAAGTTGACACTTGCTGGCGTGTATTGACTACTAACAATTGATCCATCTAAAGTAAACATGAAAATTACAGGCTTACTGCAATGAAAACTTCTGTGAAATAAATGAATTTTTCTAAGTCAGATTGACATAATGAAAAGCATTATTATTATTATCATCATCATTATTAAGAAGCATCTCCAGTCCTATCTGACCCCAGTCAAGGTCTCCAGATGAGAAGGACAGTAGTACGGGTCTGGGGAAAGAATCATTGCAGTGTCCTCTAGTGGAACATAACCAGACATGCCGGTGTATGTATCAAAAAGCTTTGTTAAACAAATTATTACATGTGTCACACTAGATTGTAGTAGATGAACACACACAAAGACGAAGGTTAACAGTCTTTAATAACTCCACATAAAGGTAAACCCAAAACAAGAGAGACTGGTGACTACACAGACGAGACCCAACAAACTGAAACTGAACAGACAGGAACTTAAATACACAGGCAAATGAGGATAATTAACAAGACACACCTGAACCAAATGACACAGACAGAAATAGGTCAATGAACTGAAAAGATTACATTCAGTTCAGATTTAAGCATATTATATTATTTTTTAATTAAGTACTCTTTTTAAAAGTATGTGAAAGTGTACTTGACAAGACACCCCCCACTCACAAACTCACCTATCAATTCCATATTTGATTTTTATCTGGGAAGAGAATATTAAAATAAATAAATAGACATAATTTTTGTGCTAAAATTTTCTTATTCTTCACTATTTATTTAGAAATGGTAAAAACTCTATAACACTTAATAAACCTACACATTCATGTATGAAATACAGAATTCAACATGATTTGAATTAAATAATTTTAAATGACTGTATATTGAGAGATATACATACCAGTGAGATACAATGTGTTTGTTAGGCAGTGGCACTGATAAATACACAGTTTTTCTCGTGACAGTAACAAAATTTTTTTTTGTTTTGCCAGAATGATGTTTGTGGTTGAGCAGGGGTCTGATCCACTTTCAAGTTTAGTTACTTCTGGTTTTAACAGCTTGAAAATGTTCCATGGGCTTATTTACATCTGGTAACTTTATGTAGGCTAAGTAAATAAAAATGGCATAACTAATTGATGCATTTTTTCCTTGATTTCCTTGTTTGTAACCATCCGATATTGGCTGATAACACCAGGGTAAAATATGTATATAGCTCTGCGCAGCAAATTGCAAGAGTTTGGGGTGTGGCTGCTGTAGCAGGCTGAGACAGAGGCTGTTTATACATTCAAAATGCTTTTATTTTTCATTTAAATTTTTATATATTTTTCTGTGTTTAGTAATTATGAATGGAGAATCATCCTCAAACTTAATCCAGAACTTGGTAAAACATTTATCTTTATTACAAATATGCTTCAATACTCTCAAATTCTAGTATTAATATATATTTTCCCTCTGTTAACTTTTTTCCTTAGCTGACTGGGATGTTTGCTGAAATTGGTGGATGTGGCACAGCCCTACCTATAGCCTATTTGCCAATAGCCTAATGCCACTGATATGCAGACACACAAGAGCGATGCCCTTTGTGATGTGTAATACATGGAGTCCTGAAAATGAATTGAGTTATACTTTAATTAATAATAATAAATAATAATAAATAAATAAATAGTTATAATTGAAAATTATAAAGGTAGGTTTAACAATACTTACAATAAGTATGCAGGCTCCCAGTACAGTAGCTTTCATTTTGACATCCATGTTGCTTGGAAACCTGATCACAAAATCTGCATTTGATCCACAGCAGGAGAGAGGTTTGGTGATTTTGCCAAATGATCTGTCTATCGCTGCTTCATTCAAAGACACCAGCTGTGGTCACAGTATAAGACAGGCAATAACAACATGTTATTAACAATTAACGTAATGTAGAATTAACATTCATGTAGTGAATTTTAATAACATTATGCAGGCCTACTACTTTTAGCAATCAAAGGTAAAAGTTTAAGATAAAGCACTGGGTTTACATTACATTTAGTCATTTAGCAGACTCTTTCATCCAAAGTGACTTACAAATGAGGACAACAGAAGCAATCAAAACCAACAAAAGAACAACAATACGCAAGCGCTATGACAAGTTTCGGTTAGCCTAACGCAGTACACGTAGCAAGTTTTTTTTTTTTTATATGAAAGAAAACAAGTAGAATAAAAAAAAAGAAACTGTTTTTTTATTTAGTTTTTTTTTAGAGAACAAGTAAATAGAATAGAAAAAGAGAGCTGGTGTTAGAGGGTTAGATAGATACAAAGAAGACTAATAGATACAAAGAAGACTGATGGATAAAATAGAATTAGAATAGAGAGTGCTAGAGTTACAGGGTCAAATAAAGATGGTGTCACAGAATGGCCCGTATTCCTCCGTCACTGATCACGTTCACCTGCACCTGATTACTGATCATGCACACCTGCTCCTCATCACCACAGTCATTAGGACCTGGTTAAAAGCTCACTCCACAGCCTGCACCATTGTCGGATCTTAAAGTCACCAAGCTGCCAAGACGTTTATGCAACGTGGACCCTCTGTCTCAGAAAGCTAGCTGAGTATACTTACCTGTGTACCTTTCCTGCTCATACTTACCTCCTGTCTTACCTCTCACTGCCAGATACCTGTACAGCGTTGGACTCTAGAGACTCACGGGCTTTCCAGGATTCCTGTCCGCCACGAACCTGCCAGGAGACAGAGGCACAGTCAGGATCCCAGCGCACTATCCACAATACTTCCAAGAAAAGCCACTCCCCTCACTCAAGGACTATCACCACTGTTGTCACATCTATTCCTGTAAATAAACTCACTGTTTTCAACACTCACCGTTGTGTCTGGCAGTTTCGTAACAGAAGATCCGACCACTACCGAAGATGAGGAGGCGGTTAATTTTGGTTCCCCGAAAGGGAGGTTCGGGGATCGGCAACCTGCCGTTTACCTCATCGAAAATTTTGCCGCCTCTCGAAGCGACGATGATGGTTCTGCCGCCTGAAGCGACGATGATGGTTCCGCCGCCCGAGATGGCGATGATGCTACCGCCGCCTGCGATTATGAGGGTTTCGCCGGCCGCGGTAAAGTATGGGCTACCGCCCGCGTTGAATCAGGAGCTCCTGGATGAGGCTATACCCTCAGGATTCCTGGCTCCTGTCCTCTCCCCCGAACTTGCTCCAAGACAGTGCCCTCCAGTGGCTGCCCCACGCAAGTGCCCTCCAGTGGCTGCCCCACGCAAGTGCCCTCCAGTGGCTGCCCCACGCAAGTGCCCTCCAGTGGCTGCTCCTCGCAAGTGCCCTCCAGTGGCTGCTCCTCGCAAGTGCCCTCCAGTGGCTGCTCCTCGCAAGTGCCCTCCAGTGGCTGCTCCTCGCAAATGCCCTCCAGTGGCTGCTCCACGCAAGTGCCCTCCAGAGGCTGTTCCTCGCATGTGCTCTCCAGTGGCTGCTCCACGCAAGTGCTCTCCAGTGGCTGCTCCACGCAAGAGCCGTCCCGAGTTCCCGCTGGTTCAGCCCAGCCGTCCCGAGTTCCCGCTGGTTCAGCCCAGCCGTCCCGAGTTCCCGCTGGTTCAGCCCAGCCGTCCCGAGTTCCCGCTGGTTCAGCCCAGCCGTCCCGAGTTCCCGCTGGTTCAGCCCAGCCGTCCCGAGTTCGCGTTGGTTCAGCCCAGCCGTCCCGAGTTCCCGCTGGTTCAGCCCAGCCGTCCCGAAGTCCCGCTGGTTCTGCCCAGTCGTCCAGAGCGGCCCCTAGTGCCTGCGCCTCCAGAGCGGCCCCTAGTGCCTGCGCCTCCAGAGCGGCCCCTAGTGCCTGCGCCTCCAGAATGCCCACCAGAGGGGAGCTTCCCCAAGAAAATTTGGGGGGGGGCTATATATGCTCTGCCTGGGTGGCCGGGCCCAGAGCCAAGGCCACGGAGATCCCTGACCCACCATGGCCGCCCAAAAGAAATGGGCCAGGGCCTCCCGAAGCCCCGGATCCGCCATGGCCTCCCGAAGCCCCGGATCCGCCATGGCCTCCCGAAGCCCCGGATCCACCATGGCCTCCTGAACCTCCTGTCCCGCCATGGCTTCCTGAATCTCCATTTCCGCCCTGGATGCCTTCCCTGTGTCCATGTCCTCCACCGACATCCAGGGCGCCCACCCCCCCTCCCCGGTATTGTTATTACGTCGCGGGACGCACCGTCCGGGAGGGGGAGGTAATGTCACAGAATGGCCCGTATTCCTCCATCACTGATCACGTTCACCTGCACCTGATTCCTGATCATGCACACCTGCTCCTCATCACCACAGTCATTAGGACCTGGTTAAAAGCTCACTCCACAGCCTGCACCATTGTCGGATCTTAAAGTCACCAAGCTGCCAAGACGTTTATGCAACGTGGACCCTCTCTCTCAGAAAGCTAGCTGAGTATACTTACCTGTGTACCTTTCATGCTCATACTTACCTCCTGTCTTACCTCTCACTGCCAGATACCTGTACAGCGTTGGACTCTAGAGACTCACGGGCTTTCCAGGATTCCTGTCCGCCACGAACCTGCCAGGAGACAGAGGCACAGTCAGGATCCCAGCGCACTATCCACAATACTTCCAAGAAAAGCCACTCCCCTCACTCAAGGACTATCACCACTGTTGTCACATCTATTCCTGTAAATAAACTCACTGTTTTCAACACTCACCGTTGTGTCTGGCAGTTTCCGTAACAGATGGATGGGATGTGTTTTTAGACGTTTCTTGAAGATGGCTAAGGACTCAGCTGCTCGGATTGAGTTGGGTAGGTCATTCATTTTTGAGGGAACAGTTAATGAAAAAGTCAGTGAAAGTTATTTTGTGCCTCTTTGGGATGGTACAATAATGTGTCGTTCACTTGCAGAACGCAAGCTTCTAGAGGGCACATAGGTCTGAAGTAGTGAATTTAGGTAAAGGGGTGCAGAGCCAGTGGTGGTTTTGTAGGCAAACCTTCATGCCTTGAATTTACAACTTAAGCTTCATTCTGTTACAGTTTAAATGAGCAACAAGACTATGATAGCTATGGGGGAAAAACCCCACAATGAAACGCATGTTTGTTTGCCTTCATTGAGGGAGTCTTTTTTTTTTTTCAGAAATATAGTACAATCTGAATCTCAGTGTGGTCAGGCAGCAAGGTAAATGGCTTAAAGTGATAGTTCAGCCAAAAATGAAAATTACCCCATGATTTACTCACCCTCCAGTAATTCTAGGTGTATATGACTTTCTTCGAATACAATCTGAGTTGTATTAAAAAAAGTCCTGGCTCTTCCAAGCTTTATAATATGGGTTGAGATTTTGAAGCCTAAAAAAGTGTTCATCCATCATAAAAAGTACTCCACATGCCACTCCATCCGATCATGACTTCTTACCGGAGCTACGTCTACGTCCTACATCATCTACTGGAACGCCTCCGTTGTGAACGCGTGTACAACAGTCAGTGGAAACTATAGATTATGGTGTGTATATATAGTTTTAAGCATATATATTTGTCTTAGACAAATGCATTGTTTCACTTCAGAAGGCATTTATTAAAGGTGGGGTAAGTGATTTCTGGTAGCCAATGTTGATATTTCAAATCACCAAAACAAAAGCGCCCCTACCCCAAAAGGGTCTCACCCCTATTTTGATAGCTCCGCCCCACACATACGTACGCAACCCAGACAACGATTAGTTCTGTGAAACAAAGCAAATCCAATTTTACTCACCAGTCGAGAAGAAACAACGCAACCGCGGCGTCCGATCACAGGCCTTCCCGCTCCTTGAGTTCTCTCCAGCGCTGGAAAGCTGATCCGATATTTACACGGGTCCTACTTCTTGCCTTATCGTAACACTGTGTCTACACCGGACGCAAACACGCGGCATGGCAAAATACTATAGAACTCATTATAATCAGTGATGCTGTCTACACTGGATGGGACACAACAAATCCCCGACAGTAAATTGCTGCCGCGTTTTATTTATGACATATTGACACAAATTTCAAATGATTTTCAACTGCCGCTTTGTCGCGTCCAGTGTAGACAATTTTTTTGCAACTGCTGCTGCGCGCGCGGCGCAGCGCAACAGCAACACGACAACTGTCGCGTACGGTGTAGAAAAGCCTTATTTTGTTCCGCAGATGTTTTCCTCTTTTGTTTTTTTATCTGCCATCTCTATCTTTCTGTGGTCGCTCGGCTCGGCTAATGTCCGTCATGTGCACTGAGAGCTCTCTCCTCCGCATCATGAGTAGACACACCCCTTACTGCTGATTGGCTACAAGTTTATTTTGGTACTCTGCCTGACTCAGTTTTCTAAAGCGTTTTTGAAAAAAGACATACCCCGCATGCACTTTTTTTAGGCTTCAATTGTTCTGAGAAAGAAGTCATATGGCTTGAGGGTGAGTAAATCATGGGTTAATTTTAATTTCTGGGTGAAGTATCCCTTTAATAAGGACATTAAATAGTGTTTGAATTATAATCTAACAATGTTAAAAGCAGTGCTCAGTGGGCCGGTTCGCAGTATCACAGTATATGCTAGTAGTAGTAACTACTTTAATCTTTATTGTACCACCATTTTTTTTGCATACCAGCACTTCTCACATGTTGCCAGTACTTTAGCAGCGTCAAAGTGGCAGCATCACTGTCCGCTAGCTCCAAAAGCTAACCAGTAGCATCAACAAGCAATCTGAAAAAATCTTAAAGTTTTTTTTTTTTTTTTTCATTGTAGAAATTACAAATGTGACAATGACAGACATTCTACCTCTCCTGATTCTCCCACATATTGTTAGCGGATCCCTGATCTCCTAATGCATGCAAATTATATGCCGGAAATTATGAGTTTTTCGGTGATTCAATCATATGCTGTCAACTGAGATGTATTTATTGTTTCTGACTGGTAACCACATGTTTTGAATGCGTCTCCGCTCTGACCACTTGTGTTCAGATTTCGCAACACTCTATATCAGTTTCATGGGGCGCAAATGGTATTGAATGAACCAACCAAAGTAACACAGCTTACGAGTGAGCAGCTTAAGATGAGAAGAGAAGACAGCTGTCATTTTTGGTGTCATTAAATTGAAATAAGCTGACTATCTGTTATGGAGCTACTCTTTTTTATGTAATACAATGTGATTATGTTATACAGTATGTTATATTATGTTGGATTATATTAACCATACTTCAAGCACTGACTAAAATGTTTATGTGAAGGATATGTTTAAGGATACAAGATAGAAAATATCTTGGTTTAATTTTAAAACAATAAAAGTCATTGGGAAATTGAAACTTGTGTCTGTGTATATGTGCTTCACCTCGAAGTTCTCATCTGTGCAGCAGGTACAACCTACACATGGTCCCACAATCTTAATTGCTGGTTCACCTCGTTCATTCTCAAGAGTGAATTTAGGTAGGCAAACATGCCAGTTTTGTCGAACATATCCAATGGTAGTGCCTGGTGGAGACTGAACCTCTAGCTAAAATATAAATACAACACATAGGACAATATACAGTATATAAACATAATGAAGGTCTAAACAAGACAAGGATAACATTCATACCTCATGGCTGCTGCAGGAGGTACAAACAGACGGTGCACCATTCTGATGACCTCTTGATTTGAGTGGTCAGTAACATTCATTGTGAAAGGACGTCCAACACCATAGCATTGCCTGTCACAAGACTCGCTGTCCTCAAGAATACTGAAAACCGTGTTCCCCATGCCATCTTTCACAAAATATCTGTTGACAGGCTTTATTCCACAGCAAACTTTAAGAAATTAAAAGGTATGAGATAAGGTGTCGTTCATTTTTTTTTCTGTATTTCATTTATGAAATGCTAATAAACATACCTTCTGCAAGACAGTCTTCCGTAGTTCGCTCTCTGTAGACAAACAATTGATCCATCTAAAATAAACATGAAATTACAGGTTCTTTGCATTTGTCTATGTTAGAGTAATATACATGCATGATGATAAACATTCTTATTATTTTTAAGAAGCATCTCCAGTCCTATCTGACCCTGGTCAAGATCTCCAGATGAGAAGGACAGTGGTACGGGTCTGGGGAAGGAATCATTGCGGTCTCCTCTAGTGAAGCTTAAACAGACATACCATGAGTATGTATCAAAAATACCAAAAATATTGAAATACATGGCATAAAAGTTTCAATAAAATGACATTAAAATTTTATTTTAGTTTACTATAACCATATTGCAAGACAAAATAAATAATTATGAAAATGCAACTGAAAATACTTAAATCCTGCTTCAGTGGGTCAAAAAAGACTCTTTAGTTCAACTAACTGCATTTCTTTTACATTTCAACTAGAATACATTTTAATTGAATTGTGAATAATATGCAATTAAGTGTCTGAAATTATTACATTAAGTTCACACTTAAGTATATTCTTTTTTTTTCTGTATTTAGTATACTCTTTTTAGAAGTCTGCTAAAGTGTGCTTGTTTTAACAAGGGATCATATCTTGGCTAGCCTGTTGTAGTTAAAGAAACAAAACAGGGATAGACAACCCCAGCCTTTACAAACTCACCTGACAATTCCATATTGGATTTAATCTGGAAAAAGCAAAGAAAAGAAAAGGACAACTGTAGTATTGTTAAATTAGTAGATAAATTCTCTTTAATTGTTTATTAATAGATCATTTAAATCTTATGGTAAAAATTCCATAACTCTTTATAAAACTGCATATTCATATATATACAGTATATATATATATATATATATATATATATATATATATATATTAATATACACACACACACACATACACACACACACACACACACAGTACACAATTTAACATGATTTAAATGAACCAATTTTAAATAAGAGATATACTATACATACCAGTGAAATACAATTTGTCTGTTCTCTGTTGCTGATATATACAGTAAATGCTTTTTCTCATGACACACAATGAGTTTTGTTGTTGGGTGTTTTTTTAAGGATGTTTGTGGTTGACCCACTTACAATTTACAAGTAGTTACTTCTGGTTTTAACAGCTTGAAAATGCATGAGCTCTATTGTCACAATCAAGCCAGGCTGTGCCTCCCTCACTCAGCCCTCACAGTTTCTGGTGTATTAATCACATTAACCTGTGAGCACTATAAAGCACACACACTCCTTCAATAGTTGTCTGACTTTGTCAAGAGAACACATGCTCACCTACCTGGAAATTTACCTGGGAGTTACATTAGCTTCAGTGAACCTCCTTATCTCCTAGTCATCCATATCATCAAAATCATCTCCTTATAATCCAAGGCGTTTTTCTTCTTATCTGCCTTCTTGTGTGTGTGTGTGTGTGTGTGTGTGTGTGTCTCATAATCCTGTAAGAAATATCCAGTTGCTACCTTCAACGTTATCTGCACAGTCATTTCTCCTGCACAACAGCCTGCTTTTGCAGTTGTGTTCCCACTGTGTGTTAAATAAATGTACATGTCATTGTGTCTAAGCCCTAACACTAATTATCATTCTAATAACTTTATGTAAGTAAACATGTCATAAATAATCGCAGCCATTTTTTTTCCTCAATTTCCTTGTATGTAACCTCTGGATATCTGCTTTCTCTCTCTTTTTTTTTTTTTTTTTTTTTTTTTGTTTTTCCGGGCCTGTCAGTAACACAGATAACACATGACAGTACGTATGTGTAGCTATATTATCACATTCACAGCCTTTTTTTTTTTTTTTTTTTTTTTTTTTTTTTTTAATTAATTTAATTTTATATACCCTTTTATTTAACCACACTATGACAGACAAGCCCGGGGGACAGAGAAAACAAGAGAGAGAAAGAAAAAAGAGAGAAAAAAGAGAGAAAAAAAAGACAAAAAAAAAAACAACAAAAAAAAACAAAAACAAAAAAAACAAAAACACAAAAAAAAACAGACAATTTGCTTCGATACCTGCTGACAAAAGAGAAAACAACAGAAGACAAACATCATGAGACTGCAGCAACAACCAACATCTGTATGAATCACAATAAATTCTAAATGTTAAATGTTATTGAGCAGCACACATAACTAATATTACAAAATAAGTTTTGAAGCAACAGCAGATCAAGACAAAGCGTGTTTGTGAGCACCTGTTTTTACACCAATGTGACTGCTTGAGTGTACACCTGTGTGTGTGAGCGCGCTTGTGTTCATAAGGTTCCTCCATGTAAATGTTTAATAGTGTGTTGGGGCACAACAGTCCCATCCCGCAAGGCATGAAGCAGGCGCGGAAAAGGCTCGGGCCCCAAACATCCGGGGGCCCCCCAGGGCACGGCACTCCCAGGAGAACCACCGCAGGGATAAACCGCCGCCTCCACCCAGAAAAGGGCAGAGGAGAGCCCGAAGGCGGCACCTCCGACAGTCACATTGCAGACGCCCCAGGGTGCCGTGGCGGCAAGCCCGCAGGCTCCACGTAGCCGACCACACCAGGGCAGACCGGGCCTGGGCCCGGAGATCCAAAGGCACCCCACCCCCAATCGGGGCCCAGCAAGGCCAGCAGGGCCGGGCCCCGCCAAGCGACCGCGAAAGCGGGCCGCGCCCACCCCGAGCATTCTGCCCTGGCGCGAGAAACCACCAACGCACCGGCGACCTGCTTTCTCTCTCTCTCTCTCTCTCTATCTCTCTCTGGAGTTTGTGCTCATTTCTATAGTGTGTGTGTTTCTCATGAGCCTCTCTGTTTGCCACTTAACAAATGGCCTTGGCACTTCATAACACTTCAACAGTGTTTCTGAAACTTACACTATCACAGTGGACAATAGCATGTGATAGCTGGTGATAGTTTTTTTTTTTCAGTAGCCCTAAGTAAATATTCAAATAGATTTAGAAAATTTTGTCATTAATTACTCACCCTAATGTCGTTCCAAACTTGTAAGATCTTTGTTCATATTTGGAACACAAATTAAGACATTTTTGCGCAATGTCACTCCGCACGGTCGCACACAGAAATATATCAACAATTAGACTTTATCGTTATTATCACAGGAAAACTAATTCTTATCGTGGGGAGAATTTCTAATGGCACATTGCAAACGATAAGATATCACCCATCCCTAGTGACATCAGTAGCTCAACTTCAATTTTGCGAAGCTACGAGAATAGCGAGTTACCGTCTTCTGCTTGGAAAATAGACGAGTGTGATGTGACATAAGTATGCATGTGTTTTCGTTCCGGAGAATAGCAGCAGAACATGAATCTAGTAAATGTAATCAGTTACGTTCAGGAGAAAGCATGCACATGCTGAACGTCAACAACGTTGATTACATTGATAAAGTTCTGGGGAAAGTGTGCGCATGAATTGCGGTACTCTCCAAAATGGCAGAAGACAGTAATGGAGAAGAATAGTTGAGTAAATGGTTATTTTTGTTTTCTTTGTGCACAAAAAGTATTCTCGTAGCTTCGCAAAATTGAAGTTGAGCCACTGATGTCACATGGACTATTTTACCGATGTCCGACTTTGCTGGGTCTGGGAACATTTCAGTCGTGTTTCTGTTTATGCAGGGTGTAACGGGGCGAACGAGACGTGAGACGTGCGGGTCCATTTGCAAGGCTTTATTCAAAGGCGAGGTCACAAAACAAGCACGGTTCATGCAATGGCAAACAGGAACATCACAGGCAAGACAAAGAGTAATCCTAGGGCAAGCGTGGGTCGACGATCGGCGAACAATATCCAACAGGGCAAGGCAGAGAGATAATCCAGGTACACGAGCAATAGTCCAAGAGAGGTGCAAACAGAGTCCGAAAGGCAAGGCAAAGGGTAAATCCAGGAAACACAGGCAGGAACACACAAGGCAAGGCAAGACTATGATAACTGAGTGGGCTCCATAGAGTAGCTATCGCTAGGAGAGTGATATACGCTATACAATACTCGGCAGAGAGGAAGAGGAAGTCCATGGTTTATGTAGGGTGTGTGATCAGTGCAATCAGCTTTGTGTGTCATCAGTGCAATGGATGATGGGAATTGTAGTCTGAGGTGGCGTGCAACAGTTAGTGTAGTGCAAGAGTCCATGTGGTGAGCGAGTGACCTCTGGTGGTGAGTTAACGGAAGTTCATAGACCAGATTCATGACATAGGGCCAGAGAGCTCTCAGATTCCATCAAAAATATCTTAATTTGTGTTCTGAAGATGAGCAAAGGTATTACGGTTTTGGAATGACACGAGGGTGAGTAATTAACGACAGAATTTTCATTTCGGGGTGAATTGACCCTTTAAGCTTCAAAACCAAAGCATTATAAGGCAAGACCCTAAAAAAATAATAAGAAAATTATAGGACAATTACATTTAAAAAAGGTAGGAAAATTATATTTATGTCTTAAAAAAAGGTGATGTAGGTGCAGTGTGGCAGTTGTGACTGTCAAGTATACACTATCCAGACAAGTTTATAATTGATCTGTGGCACAGAAGCTGTGGGTTATCGTGGTTTGTTTATTTGTCATTCCAATCTTATAAGATGCCCTGTATCCATAAGTACACCGGTGTCTCAAACCACATTCATATAATATTGTGAAGTATCAAGGCACCTGGAGAACACTATACTTGAGGAGGTTGCAAGGCTACTGGCTGACAACAGTATACCTCCCTATGGCTGCATTTACACTGCAAGTCTTGATGACCAATTCCGATTTTGTGACTATATCCGATTTTCTGGACGACGTGCTTACATTTCTTTTAAAAGTGGCCTGTATCCGATGTCGGCGATGTGTGCATTTTACACTGCACTTGGTGAAACAAGCCAAAAATAGCATATGACATCACAAATCAATTTGAATAGTACATTGAGTTTAATTTATTGACATGGAATTCATATAGAAACGTTTTTAATGCAATAGTTACATCTATACATCAAACTAATTACATAGCCAAGAACAAATTCTTCAGGACAGTGATGTACGCAGCTCTGCTGAAACCTTGCGTGTGGAATACTCATGTGGTAGATAATGTTAAGAATGTCACATCATCTGTGTTTTTTTAGTAATTAAAACCAAATGTGTTCATCAGTGATTGTATAGGCTATCAAAGGCAGGGACATGTTTGTGTGCATTTAATTTTATGGTTTCAATGGAACGAATGGGACTGAAGCACTCGTCTGCTCACGAGCCATCACTGACAACAGCAGCACATTTCAGCATCAGATCGTCTTTTATTTAACACAAACGAACGAAATTAATACTCTGCTACTCAACTAGAGATGTTTCATTTGTTACAGGTATGTCTGTACCGCAAAATGTTTAAAAAAACCTAACTTTTCAATGACGTAGGAGTCGCATTTACAGGGGAATATCCGATCTGACCGCTTACACAGCAGGCGCAAATGCACGAATCCGATTCATATCTGATTTATTTCCACATATGAATGAGGGCTGAAACCGATCGGAGAATATCGGAATCCATGTGATTTTTTCCTGCTTACACGGTTGTGTGCCATATTTGATCTGTGCCACATGGGTGGAATTGGGTCACTTGAACCATGCATTGTAAATGCGGCCTATCAGGGGCGTGTCTAGAGGGGAGGCATGGGGTCCCCCGCGATTTTTTGGCCAAGTCAAGTCAAGTGTGTGTTCATAGAGGTTTCCATGGGCCAATGCGAATAAATCTAGATTTAAATAAAAAAAAGACACGATATTGTCGGACCTGACGTTTTATTCTTATCCAAAACAACTAGATGTAATGATACATATCTACACTACCAGTCAAAAGTTTTTGAACAGTAAGATTTTGAATGTTTTTTTAAAGAATTCTCTTCTGCTCACCAAGCCTGCATTTATTTGACCCAAAATACAGTAAGAGCAACAAAGCAACAAAAGCAGTAATATTGTGAAATATTTTTACTATTTAAAATAACTGCTTTCTATTTGAATATATTTAAAAATGTATTCATGTGATAAAAGCTGAATTTTCATCATCATTACTCCAGTCTTCAGTGTCACACAATCATTCAGAAATCATTCTAATATGCTGATTTGCTGTTCAAGAAACATTTATTATTATTATTATTATTATTACTATTATTATCAATATTTAAAACAGTTGAGTAATTTTTTTTCTGGATTCTTTGATGAATAGAAAGATCCAAAGATCCGTGTTTATCTGAAATAAAAAAGCTTTTGTAACATTATACACTATACCATTCAAAAGCTTGGAGTCAGTATAATTTTTGTTTTGTGTTTTGGGAAAGAAATGATAGAAACAGAGCCGATCCTCCCTATACGCAGAATACGCAAGCTGCGTAGGGCCCCAGAAACACCAGGGGGCGCCCTTGCTCTCAAATATTTTTTAATTTTAGTTTAGTTTTTGAGTTTTGCAAACGGTTATGAAAACATGAATGATCAAATTGACTGGAGTAGGCTAATGATGCTGAAAATTCAGCTTTGAAATCACAGGAATAAATTACATTTTAAAATATATTCAAATAGAAAACAGTTATTTTATACACTAAAAATATTTCACAATACTGCTTTTGCTGTATTTTGGATCAAATAAATGCAGGCTTGGTGAGCAGAAGACACTTCTTTAAAAAAGAGTTCAAAAAGTTCTTACTGTTCAAAAACTTTTGACTGGTAGTTTTTATCATATACAGGTGCATCTCAATAAATTAGAATGTCGTGAAAAAGTTCATTTTTTCTTGTAACTTATTTCAAAAAGTGAAACTTATTTTGTATTAAATAAACAAATGTTTTTGCGTGGTAGTCTTGTAATTTTTTTTTCGTTTGCAATGTCCAAGAACAGCTTCACAAAATTTGTCAAGTCAAAATATTTATATATTTTAGTGTTTTAGTTCCCAGATAAACTCAAGATGGAGCACAAACAAAGCCACCGATACATAATGTGCCAATCACACAGTAGCACAAACAAAAACTTGGGTTTAAATTACAAAATAGAGCTTGCTTTTTTCAAGTCAAAGAATGTTATTTAGAAAAAATAAAAAAAATACAACAAAATTACAATATTCAATTTCCCAGCATTTAAACAATTTAGGGAAAAAAAAAAAAAAAAGGAAAGAACAATAAGTGGAAATGAGTAAATAACAGTATTGCTCTGTTCAGTTCAGACTTGCAATTCAAAAACACTCAATCCAAAAAAGATTAAAAAAATAAAAAAATAAAAAATAATAATATATATATATATAAAACCGTAAAGAGTCTTTGAAAAAAAACAACAACTCAGAATTGATACGAGTCTCAGTCCATACAAGTTCACACACAAAACAAACCAGCATTAAGCCCACTGGATGAGTGCATGAATGTGTGTGTGTCAGGTGAACTTGAATGCGTGTATGTGTGTGTGTGTGTGTGTGTGTGTGTGTGTGTGTGTGTGTGTGTGGCGTCGGCGGCGGGAATCAAGACTGCGTTAGGGGCGGCCAGCCAGCTAGCTGCTGCAGCAGGCGAACTTGTCTCGTCTGGAGATATGTTGCGACCGGCAAACCATGCAGAACCAATTTTCTTCTGATCGCACCCGGTCTATGCATTCACAATCCAGTACACGCCTCAGCAGCAACATGCATCAGCCGTCAGGTAACACTTAGATTTCCTTTCCCACACACACACCTTCACTTCCGTTTTACTCCTTATATACAGTTTTCCATTTTCCCAAACTTCCGCCTAATTATGGGTTAGATACAAGAACTGGCACAGACTTTTTCCCGTTTTGCCACACTCTCCCCCTTGGAGAAGACAACCTATGGTTGTAAACAAAAGGAGAGTAAAAATTAAAATCCAAGGAACTCTTCCTCTTCAGAAGATTCATTGAAAATTTCAAGGACTTTTCCTCTTTCCTGCTGCTCCAGCTCTGCAGCAGTTGGAAAACACGGTTTTAGGTTGCATACGTGCACCGTGCGAACATCCTCACCTGTGGATTCCAGTGATATGCGATAGTTTAGTGGTCCCAACTGCTTTAAAATACGGTAAGGGCCTTTCCATTTTGAGCCAGTTTAGCCGTGAAGTGATGCTGAGCACTAGACCGTGGATAGTTTCTCATCCACACACGGTCTTTTTCCTTGTAGGTAACATCTCGTTTGTTTTTATTATAATTCCTGAGTTGTCTTTTTTGTGCTTTTTTACAGCATTCCATAGCCTTGGTCTGGAGTTCAGCAAGATGATGAACTGTCTCGTAAGTTGGACAGTCTGGAGTTAGATTTGTGCCATGCAACAATTTGTCCATGGGGCTTTGCAGTTTCCTCCCCAACTGAAGCTCTGCAGGAGTCATTCCAATAGTCTCTTGAACAGCTGAATTGATGGCAAAGCGAAGTTCGGGTAAGTATGGGTCCCATTTCCTGTGATTGTTGTCCACATAGGCAGAAATCATAAATTTGAGTGTGCGACTGAGCACCTCTATCCGATAGGATGAAGTCCGGCACTCCCCATCGAGTCAGAAGTTCTTTCCGAAGAAGTAATGCAATAGACTGAGCATTCGCCTTGCGCAGAGGGAAAAATTACACCCAGTGGGAATAATAGTCGACAAAGACCAAGAGGTATTCATTTTGCTGAGTGCTCTTGGGCAATGGCCCCATAATGTCTACACCAATCATTTCATTGGGATGAGTGGTAATGGTCTGTTGTAGTTTCCCCGCAGGTTTCTGATTTTCTCCTTTTAACGTCTGGCATTTAACACACCTTTTGATGTGTTGTTTGATGTTTGACCACATGCCAGGCCAGAATGCAACATCATAGATACGCTTGTATGTCTTATAAATACCTACGTGGCCACTCCAGGGATCTGAGTGGTAGTGATGTAGAATGGATGACACAAGGCTATTTGGAATATACACTCGATAATGAACTTGGTTGTTTGACCGGTGAGTTTTGTGGTAGAGTGTATCCTCAATTACTTCATACTGGTCTGTTAGAGTAGAGTCATCGTCTGCTAAGGCTTGAAGTATGTTTATGACTGCAGGATCTTTGTGCTGCTCTTCCCAGATGACAGCTGGAGAGCTCGGAAGTTCTAACTTCTCCTGTTGGCTGGTGTAGAGGCTACACCTGCTGTACATCCGAGACAGAGCATCAGGTGCCATATTTAACTTCCCTTTGCGATATTCAATGATAAAATCAAATCTCTGAAGTCGCAAGGCCCATCTGATGAGACGACTCGTGGTTTTTGTTGAAGACATTACCCATTGTAGTGCTGAGTGATCTGTGATTACTGTGAATAGTTTGTACTCTAAATAGTGCTGCCATTTCTCGAGAGCCCAGATTACAGCCAAGCATTCTTTCTCTGTGGTAGAATAATTGGCTTCTGCTTTGGTCAAGGTTCTGCTGGCATATGCAATCACCTGTTCCATACCCTGGTCCTTTCTCTGAGTCAACACAGCACCCAAACCAATGTTGCTGGCATCCGTGTAGACTGTGAAGGGAAGTTGTACATCAGGATGGCCAAGGATGGGAGGAGAGGTAAGGCAAGATTTCAGATGATCAAATGCCTTCTGGCATTGCAGAGTCCAATGAAATGTACACCCCTTTTTTCAGTGAATTCAGAGGTTCAGCAATTCTGGAGAAGTTTGGTACAAACCGGTGGTACCACCCGGCTAAACCCAAAAAGCGCTGTACCTCTTTGATGTTGGTAGGCACAGGGTAGGACTGTATGGCCTCTACTTTGTTTGGGTCTGCAGACACTCCTTTGGTATTGACAACATGTCCCAGAAATGTTATCTCTGATAGGCAGAACTTACTTTTTTTCAGGTTGATGGTTAGGCCAGCCACTTCCAGGTTATGGAGAACAGCCTGAAGGTCGAAGAAGTGCTGGGCTACAGATGGTGAGTAAATAATTATATCGTCAATATAGACAAAACAAATGCTTCCACGCAATTTTCCGAGTACACACTCCATCAGCCTCTGAAAGGTGGCAGGGGCATTCTTTAACCCAAAGGGCATTACATTGAACTGGAACAGACCTGAGTTGGTAACGAAAGCAGTCTTTGGTTTACTTTCTTGATCCATGCTTACCTGCCAGTATCCACTGTTAAGGTCAATGGTGGAAAAAATGGATGCTCCAGAAAGTGACTCCAATATTTCAGTGATGTTGGGCAGAGGGTACTCATCATTTTCTGTACTGGCATTAACCTTACGGTAATCCACACAAAACCTGAGGCTTCCGTCTTTTTTAGGAACCAAGACGACAGGGGAGGCCCATCCAGAATGCGATGGTTCCACAATGCCAGCAGCCAACATCTCCTCCAGCTGTTCTTTTATGACGGCTTGCTTGGCAGGAGTTGTGCGATATGGGCGCTGCTTGATAGGCACCTGGTGGGTAGTATAGATGCGATGTTCAAGGACTTCAGTACGTCCCGGACAAAGTGTGCAGACTTGTGGATTTGACTCCAGAATCTGATATAGCTGTTGCTTGTCTTCAGGAGGTAAGTGGGCAGCATTTACAGCAGCATCAATTAGTGTTTTTTCATCAGAATTGGCTGGTGTTAAAGATATGACACTTTGTGGAGGAGGAACAGAACTCAGTAGGGAAAGACTGGAACTTTTACTTTCTTTCTTTCCCTTTTGGTGTTGGGAGTGGATAACTGGTACACTGGCATTTCCAGGCTGGAATGGAAAATCTTCATTAGGATTGGACTTAAAGGAATATTTTTGATCTACCACATTGATCTGCAGGCCGCTGGAATAAATAAAGTCTAAGCCAAGTACAACAGCGTAGGCTAGAGCTTTATCAGGAAGAACAGCAGTAAGTATGTTGAAAACTTTTTTATGAAGAGTGATTGGTGTGTTTACCCATCCTAATGGAATTTCTGCTTCTCCATTGGCCAGGTAGAGAGGACCTCGAGTCCATGGAAGAAGACATTGTGCAATAAGCTCCTGACAAAGATTCTCATGCAGAAGGATATAACTTGCACCTGTGTCAACAATAGCTTTCCCCTTCCAGGTACCAATACTCAGAGGTACAACTAATTGTTGTGGAACAGCGGCAGGTGGGGGTGTATTCTTACAAGTTTTTGGGGTCTTTTTGGTGAATGTGGCAGAAACCGAGTGATTGGTAGGAGGACCACCAGCTCTGGGAACTGAAAATGTTGTTCACTTACTGCTGGCGGAATGGTGTTGATTGGATTGAAGTGACTAAGCAGAGACAAAGCGAGGACAGTGGCCCGGGGAGTGATGTCCGTTACATCGCCAACATTGCACTAAAGGCGATTTCTCTTTCTCTGCTGGGCGACTAGAGATGGGTCTTTGGGGCATGGCTATAGATTGCTTGAAACCCATACGTCCTTCATATTGTTTTTGCTGTTCATAATCTCTTTCAAGCTGTTGGCCTAATTTCACCAGTTCGTCGACATTGTTCACCCGACTGCGTAGCTGGCTAGCGAGGTATGGTTTAATGTTTTTTAAAATCATTTTCACCAGTTCATAGTCGGTTAAGGTGGGCTTCCATCTCTTGCAGAGTGCTCTGTAAGTAAATGCGAAGTCTCTTATGCTTTCCCTTTCACCTTGTGTTCTTGTTCGGACTCTTTCTGCTAGTTCGTCCTCGTAGTCCTCTGAAAGGAAAGCAGAAAGAAATGCAGACTCAAACTCATCCCATGTTCCTACAGATGATCGTGCCACTTCCCACCAGTCTCGGGCGGTGCCATATAGGACAGAGCGAAAGGTGGCCAAGATGTCAGTATCATTAAGAGGATGTAACGCCAAGAAGTCCTGACATCGGGTGAGATACAGCAATGGGTCAGCATCATCTGACTGTCTGCAAAAGTAGGAAATGTGAGCTTAAGATGGTCACTCTTTACCACAGGAGGAGGAAGAGGTGATGGACCAGTCACTAGTGTTGCAGATGAATCAGCACCAGAGGGAAGTGGTGGTGATGGTTCTCTCATCTGTAAACCAGCCAATTGTTTTCCTAGAGTTTGAAATTTTTTCTCCATTTCAGTTTGAAGATCTTGTACATCTGTACATACTGTTTTGGTAGTTTGAGTGCACTGAGTGAGCTCTGTAGACATCAGGTCATGATTTCTCTGAAGTGTTACTAGGTAGGTTTTGATATCCTGTTGGAGCTCACCTTGAAGTTGTTCCATCATGAATCTTACCTCAGACACAAAAGTAGTTTGAGCTTTGTGTAGTTCAGCAAAAATGTCAATTTCACTGTTTTAACAAGTTGATCAATCTCTTCCTTAACATACTCTTTATTTTTAGACATGCTCGTGAGCACTTGTTGCTGGTTGTATTCCAGTTTATCAGCAAGTTGAGCAATCAAGGAGTCATGGTGTGCAGACGTTGTTTTAAGTTCATGGGTGAGTTCGCCAACAGTTTTCTCATGGGTTCGCAAATGATCCAGTAATGTGTCCCAGTTTCCTTGCACATGGGCAGTGAGCTGATGGATTTCCCTTCCAGGAGTAGGGAGGTAGCCAGGAAGATCATGCTGCGTCGCCGAGGAGGGTGGTGAAGCTTCAACGGATGCACTTGTGCACAGTTGCATAGGCGTGGGTTCAAATGAAGCAGTGCCACCTAGAGGTTTTGTAGCAAAATACACTTGAGACCTGGGATGGGGGCTGCTGTACTGAGCCGGTGCGAAGTGAAAGGTGGGAATATGAGGAGGAGGAACAGATCTTGGTTGCAAAGGTGGCCAGACTGGGGTTGCTATGTCTGGAGGGGGTTCAATTTCCACAGATGTTGAAGGTGAAGGAGGGATAGTGGCCATGTTTGTAGTGTGTGTTGATGTAATATGTAAAATGTAGTGAAATGCTAATGTGTGAATGTGAATGTGTAAAAGTTACTGGAAATAAAATTACAATGGCAATCCCACAATGCCTGTAGCGTGGATCTGTTTCAACAATTATTCAGTTCACTTAAATGTCCACCAATTAGTACAATTAGTTACCTCAATCAGTTGTTCATCACCACACTCACACCACAAAATTATCCAATCAAATTAACAACAGCAAGTTATTAATTTAACAAGTTTCTCTTCCAATTTATCAGAAAGAAAAAAAACTTTCACAGTGCTCAGTTTTCACAACACAGCAAGATACTTAAAGAGTACTTTTCAGCAAAAACAAACCATTTCAGTTCAAATCTGAGAACCTTAAAAAGTGTTGACAATGACCTCAAATAACAGAACTCTACACTTTCACAATTTGTGGTTTCGGGTCCTTGTTCACATACACTTTTTATTTTTTTTTATTATTATATTCAGGTCCCTGTTTGGGCGCCACTTATGTAACGGTGGCAGCCCCCAAATTAGATTGAATTAGTTAAACTTAAATACCTTCAATAATTTCCTTTTTTTCGGGCGCCAGACAGGACAAAATTTGTCAAGTCAAAATATTTATATATTTTAGTGTTTTAGTTCCCAGATAAACTCAAGATGGAGCACAAACAAAGCCACCGATACACAATGTGCCAATCACACAGTAGCACAAACAAAAACTTGGGTTTAAATAACACACTTACAAAATAGAGCTTGCTTTTTTCAAGTCAAAGAATGTTATTTAGAAAAAATAAAAAAAATACAACAAAATTACAATATTCAATTTCCCAGCATTTAAACAATTTAGGGAAAAGGAAAAAAAAAGGAAAGAACAATAAGTGCAAATGAGTAAACAACAGTATTGCTCTGTTCAGTTCAGACTTGCAATTCAAAAACACTCAATCCAAAAAAGATTAAAAAAAAATAATAATAATATATATATATATATATATATATATATATATATAAAAAACCGTAAAGAGTCTTTGAAAAAAAACAACAACTCAGAATTGATACGAGTCTCAGTCCATACAAGTTCACACACAAAACAAACCAGCATTAAGCCCACTGGATGAGTGCATGAATGTGTGTGTGTCAGGTGAACTTGAATGCGTGTATGTATGCGTGTATGTATGCGTGTATGTGTGCGTTGTGTGTGGCGTGTGTCTGTGTGTGTGTGTAGCGTCGGCGGCGGGAATCAAGACTGCGTTAGGGCGGCCAGCCAGCTAGCTGCTGCAGCAGGCGAACTTGTCTCGTCTGGAGATATGTTGCGACCGGCAAACCATGCAGAACCAATTTTCTTCTGATCGCACCCGGTCTATGCATTCACAATCCAGTACACCCCTCAGCAGCAACATGCATCAGCCGTCAGGTAACACTTAGATTTCCTTTCCCACACACACACCTTCACTTCCGTTTTACTCCTTATATACAGTTTTCCATTTTCCCAAACTTCCGCCTAATTATGGGTTAGATACAAGAACTGGCACGGACTTTTTCCCGTTTTGCCACAATGGATTCTATCAAATACCAACAGATGAAAAATAAAAACCTGACTGCCTCTGTTAGAAATCTTATAATGGGCCGTGTTTGGATCTTCCACCAGGACAACAATCCAATCCAAATCCAAAACATCAAAATAAACACAAAAATGGGTCACTGAGCACAAAATTAATCTTTTACCATGGCTGTCCCTGTTCTCTGACCTGAAACCTACAGAAAATGAGTGGGGTGAACTGAAGAGAAGAAGTACTAACATGGAGCTGTGAATCTGAAGGATCTGGAGAGATTATGTATGAAGAAAATGGTCTCTGATCTCTTATCAGGTGTTCTCCAAACTCTTCAGGCATTATAGGAGAAAACTCAGAGCTGTTACCCTGGGAAAAGGACGTTGCAATAATTGTGTGCCAATAATTGTGGCCAACATGAACTAGAGAAAACATTTATTTCACAATGAGATTTTCCCCCCACTTTCAATTGTTTTACTTCAATGATAGGTTGGAATTTTGTGAATTTTTTGAATGAAAGATAAAAAGGATAAACAATGCAGATTTATTTTGACAGCCGCCTTTGCTCATAGTTACCAAGGGTGCCAATATTAGTGTAGGGCACTGTACATGTTTGTGCAATTAATCTCACCCAACAGGGCATCAGAGAAGCTTTAACATTCTGTATGGAATTTCCATGATGAGCAACCTAAAGTGCCAGTTGTGGTGTTCTTCAGCTGTAGGTGTTTATGGTTACTGCTGTGTTACTTTGATTTGATTTGATTTGATTAACTTTATTAATCCCAAAGGGAAATTCACATGTCACAGCAGCTCACCACAAGAAATAGATAAAAGAGAAGATACTGCACAATACGGTATTTCATACAGCCCCCTAGTTTCAGGCATCATAGTACACTCAACACGTTATACAAATACAATGTAAAAATAATACATCAGTCATCTAATATGACATTGATTATATAACCTAATGGCTGTTGGTAAAAAACTTCACTTACAGATGACACATGCAAACTTACTTTCTCATAAGAGAGAGCCACAAACTGAAACAATTATAGTGATAATGTGTAATTGGTCAGTTTTGAATTAAAGGAGCAAATAAACATAAGACATGTATGTGTCCCAGAAAAAAAAGGTATATTGTTAGTGACTTTAGAAGCATTTGCAATTTTATTTTCCAGATATACAATACAATACAATGCATAATAAATAAATAAACAAACAAAACAACCAAACAAAACAAAACAAAAACATTCTCTGTAAGAATCAAATATGTTTTCAGAAAGCATCATTTTTAATGTATTTTTTATGTTTTAATACATTCTTTTTTAAATAGATTTAATATATTTATAATTGCAACATTATTACAAATGTGCAATTCTATTAAATACTTGAGATACAAGTTTCAATAAAATGATGTGAAAGTATATTTTTGTTTACTATAAAACTTATCAGTACATTACTTCAAAGACAATGGAATACATAGGCTATAAATTTGTACTTAAATCCTACTTTAGTGAGTCAAAAACACTCCTAAATTAAACTAACTGCATTTATTATAAATTAAAACTACAATACATTTTACTTTAATTGTAAAAAACATGAAATAAAGTGTCTGAAAACATTACATTAAGTTCACACTTAAGTATATTATTTTAAAGTATTTTGAAAGAATGAACATATTTTTTTGTTTACATATTTTCTTTATTTCATTATTTATACATCATTGTACATCTAATTATAAAAACTCCAGAAACTACACATTCATAAATAAAACACGATGTATGTGTCACGTCTCGTGGAGGAAGGGAGAAGGCAGGAGTCGCAACTAAAGGCATTATATGACTTTTAATATGAACCAAACGTAGGGTACACACAGACCAGCAACAAAGTAGAACGGACAAACACTAAGGGAAAACTCAGGACTTATAAACACATGGGAAGTAATTAAGGAGAACTAAAACAGGTGCTAGGATTAATCAAATCAACTTTACTAGAACAGTAAAATAACCAAATAAGGAAACTCAGGAAGGACAGGGGAAAAACAAAGAACAAAGAGTCCAGAACCCTGACATTATCCCCCCCCTCCGATAGGCGCGTCCCGCACCGTATCTCGGGCAGCCATGGCAGAATAGGAGTCTCTGGCGGCCATGGCGGATCAGGGGAGTCCGGCGGCCATGGCAGATCAGGGGTCTCGGGGCGCCATGGCGAATCAGGGGATTCGGGGCGCCATGGCTGGACCGTCTCCGAGGGCGCGGCCCCAGCCCCCGCCCCGGCCTCTACGGCTGGAGCCCTACTACCCCCCCAAAAAAAATTCCTTGGGGAGAGTAGGGGCTCAATCCGGCAGTCCCACTGTTGGAATGGGCACTGGAGGACGCACTGGAGGGCGCTCTGGAGGAGTGGGCTCTGGGGTGCGCTGCGAGGAGCGGGCTCTGGGGTGCGCTGGCGAGGAGCGGGCTCTGGGGTGCGCTGGCGAGGAGCTGGCACTGGAGGGCACTCTGGGGTAAGGAGAGGTGCCGAGAAATCAGGGGGTAGTGCCGTATCCAGGAGTTCTGGGGCTGGAGCCGGCGGGCTTGAGAGAGCCGCGAACGGCTGCGGGCTCAAGGGAGCCACGAATGGCCGCCTAGATTTCCTTGCGGATAGCGGGCTTGGGTGAGCCGCAGACGGCGGCGGACTTGCGTGGGCCGTGAACGGCGGCTGGCTTGCGTGGGCCGCGCACAGCGGCCTTGACTGCGCCGCGAATGGTGGCGGGCTTGGGTGAGCCGCGAACGGCTGCCTTGAACGAGCCGCGAACTGCGGTGGGCTTGCGTTGGCCGCGAACGGTGGCTGGGATTTCCCCGTGAACAGCGGGCTTGACTTCGCCGCAGACGTCGGCCTGGATTTCCCCGCGAGCAGTGGGCTTGAACGAGCCGCGAACGGCGGCCTGAATTTCGTCGCAGACGGCGGCCTGGATTTCCCAGCTGAAGGCGGCCTTGACTGAGCCGCGGACGGCGGCCTGGATTTCGCCGCGAACGGCGGCCTTAACATTGCCACAGACGGCGGCATGTGGCTGAGGATTCAGGTGGAGCTCCGGAAAATCAGGGGGTGTCTTAATTTTGGCAGGTGGTCCGAGCCGTTGGGGCGGTATGTGGAGGTTCTCGGTGTGGGGTGAGCTGGGGAGATACAGCTTCTTCCAGCGGGAGCGGGAGGGAAAAGGACGAGATCCATCTGCTCGAGGAAATCCTCCACATACCGTTCCATCCTCCGACCCGCCTGCCTCAAACCCCACAGCGCGTCCACAGCTACCGTCATCCTGCTGTAAAGTCTTGGTCCGTTCTTCTGTCACGTCTCGTGGAGGAAGGGAGAAGGCAGGAGTCGCAACTAAAGGTATTATATGACTTTTAATATGAACAAAACGTAGGGTACACACAGACCAGCAACAAAGTAGAACGGACAAACACTAAGGGAAAACTCAGGACTTAAAAACACATGGGAAGTAATTAAGGAGAACTAAAACAGGTGCTAGGAATAATCAAATCAACTTAACTAGAACAGGAAAATAACCAAATAAGGAAACTCATGAAGGACAGGGAAAAACAAAGAACAAAGAGTCCAGAACCCTGACAGTATGATTTAAAATTAAATTGTTTTGCATGATTGTATTATTAAGAAATATGTCATATACCATTGAGATACAATTTGTCTGTTAGACAGTAGCACTGATAAATACAGTATTTCTTTTTTTTTCTCATGACTCATAATCTTAAGCACCTGTCATGAGAACACCAGAATGATGTTTGTGGTTGAGCATGGGTCTGACCCACTTTCAAGTTTAGTTACTTTTCCTTGCAAATGTTCTGTGGGCTAATTATCATTCTGGTAATTTTTGCAGGCATTTTTCCTTGTAACTGCTTTATATCAGTTTCTAAATAAATATTTCTAAATATATTTATTATAAATAAAAAAGTTCCTGTATTCTATTGTCTTTGTAAATAAACAATTTTAGTCCTTATTCTGTTGTAAAATGTCCATAAGACAGCTTAAAATATTATCTGATCTAATGAAAAAATATACAAGACATAAAATAAATAAATAAAAAAGACACTTTGAGCACCGACTGTAAACGCTATACAAAGTAAACATATTATTATTATTATTATAAGAAGTAGCCTATTGATAATAGTAGGACTAACAGTAGTAAGTTCTATCAACTGCATGATATGGGTGTTCATGTGATTTCAACATTGGCCGAGAGGGGGCGACCCCCTACGTGTACAAGTGCATCTCAATAAATTAGAATGTCGTGGAAAGGTTCATTTATTTCAGTAATTCAACTCAAATTGTGAAACTCGTGTATTAAATAAATTCAATGCACACAGACTGAAGTAGTTTAAGTCTTTGGTTCTTTTAATTGTGATGATTTAGGCTCACATTTAACAAAAACCCACCAATTCACTATCTCAACCAATTAGAATACTTCATAAGACCAATAAAAAAAACATTTTTAGTGAATTGTTGGCCTTCTGGAAAGTATGTTCATTTACTGTATATGTACTCAATACTTGTTAGGGGCTCCTTTTGCTTTAATTACTGACTCAATTTGGAGTGGCATGGAGGTGGTCAGTTTGTGGCACTGCTGAGGTGGTATGGAAGCCCAGGTTTCTTTGACAGTGGCCTTCAGGTCATCTGCATTGTTGGGTCTGGTGTCTCTCACTTTCCTCTTGACAATACCCCATAGATTCTCTATGGGTTTCAGGTCAGGCGAGTTTGCTGGCCAATCAAGCACAGTAACACCATTGTCATTGAACCAGCTTTTGGTACCTTTGGCAGTGTGGGCAGGTGCCAAGTCCTGCTGGAAAATGAAATCAGCATCTCCATAAAGCTTGTCAGCAGAAGGAAGCATGAAGTGCTCTAAAATTTCCTGGTAGATGGCTGCGTTGACTGTGGACTTCAGAAAACACAGTGGACCAACACCAGCAGATGACATGGCAGCCCAAATCATCACTGACTGTGGAAACTTCACACTGGACTTCAAGCAACATGGATTATGTGCCTCTCCACTCTTCCTCCAGACTCTGGGACCTTGATTTCCAAATGAAATGCAAAATTTACTTTCATCTGAAAAGAGGACTTTGGACCACTGAGCAACAGTCCTGTTCTTTTTCTCCACAGCCCAAGTAAGATGCTTCTGACGTTCAGAAGTGGCTTGGTAGACTTTTTCCTGAAGACGTCCGAGCGTGGTGACTCTTGATGCACTGACTCCAGCTTCAGTCCACTTCTTGTGAAGCTCTCCCAAGTGTTTGAATCAGCTTTGCTTGACTGTATTCTCAAGCTTGCGGTCATACCTGTTGCTTGTGCACCTTTTCCTACCCAAATTCTTCCTTACAGTCAACTTTGCATTTAATATGCTTTGATACAGCACTCTGCAAACAGCCACACATTTCAGTAATGACCTTCTGTGACTTACCCTCTTTGTGGAGGGTGTCAATGTTTGTCTTCTGGATCATTGCCAAGTCAGCAGTCTTCCCTATTATTGTGGTTTCAAAGAACAAGAGATACCCAGAATTTATACTGTATGGATGGTCATTTATTGAAACTCAAATGTAAGTAAAAATGTATATTTTGAGATACTGATTTTTGACTTTCATGAGCTGTAAGCTCTAATCATCAAAATTAAAACAAAAAACTTTTGAAATGTTTTACTTTACATGTAATGAATCTAAAATATATGAAAAATATATAAATATATAAAATATAAGAAAA
Organism: Schizothorax lantsangensis; assembly: GCA_027422415.1. NCBI lineage: Eukaryota > Metazoa > Chordata > Actinopteri > Cypriniformes > Cyprinidae > Schizothorax > Schizothorax lantsangensis. The sequence goes on from CM049845.1 coordinate 9,243,743, forward strand.
AATGAACTTTTTCACGACATTCTAATTTATTGAGATGCACCTGTATTTTAAAACATTTTTCTAGAAGACTGATATGACTTAATCTCAAATGAGTGTACATATGAAGAATTCAGATGCAAAAGCCTCTAAGTGCTGTTTGAAATTTTCTTCTAAAATGAGCAGTTTTTCAGGCCCCTACGTTTATGTTCAGTTATTTCACTTAAATGACAATGACACGGTGTTACGACCCTTTTAAGTGGCAAATCTGTAAAATGATGGAGGCGGCAAGAAACAATGCAAGGACACAAACTGCCAACGAAAGTGATTTATTATACAAAGTGAAAAGAATCCATATAACTACAAAGTATATTTACAAAAGTATCAGTCACTTAAAGAGACAACCAATATGTACAAATATTTACAACTCAGAAAAAAGTTAAAGAAAAACTAAACAAAACCAATTCTACCTTATTTCAACCTCTAACCTAACTAAAGGAAGAAAAAGAAAATAAATCTTCAGCGCCAAGCGCCGTATACTTCCCTACTCTCAACTAATAAAACAAAACATACAAGGGTGGCGTTCACCTCTTACCTGGGGTTTCTATACACAGAGTTACCTAAATGTTGCACAATGGAAGTCGCACGACATCTTCCCTATCCACCTTCCTCTTGAGTAAAGAGTAAACGTCAAAGAGCGTAAGCTCAAAGATCAGAGAGCAACGCCATCCGAGTAACAAAGTAACAAAATAACCAAACGAAATGGCAAATCAAAAGGTTATAAGGATCAAGAAATGTCAGAACAAAACACAAAGGATTTTGTGTTTCAACAAATAACAAATAAAACAAGTCAAAAACGAGTAAAATGACAGCAAAAACAGAGAGCAAAAGAGATCTCATTTACTCCTTTCAGCGTCCTTTTATCTGCCAGAGGAAACTTTACTGGCAGTGGATAGGTCGGCGTCATGTCACTTAATGATGAGCGACAGCTTCATGAGCCAATCAGCAGTAAAGGGAGGCAGCCTAAGAGATCGACAGGGAATGGAGAGAGAGCAAGCAGGAGAGAGAGAGAAAAAAAACACAGGCACTCCCACAAGGACATTTATGGACGTAACACACTGTCAAAGTCTACAATCAAGAGAAGACTTCACAAGAGCAAATACAGAGGGTTCACCACAAGGTGCAAACAAGTCCTCGTCCTCGTCTAGTGTGATTATTAGTTGATTCTTGTCCAGCTGTGTTTATGTGAATATGTGTTAATTACCCTGTGTATTTAGTTCCTGTCTTTTGAGTTAGATTTTGTCTGGTCTACTCGTTACTCCCCGGTGTTTCTGCATGTCAGCCTTGCCTTGCCTTGCCTTGCCTTGATGTCGTCATTAAAGACTATTATTTGAGTTTACGTCCTCGTCTGCGTGTCCTTGTTCCTCCCTGCTGTGTGCACCGTGACAGCGCGGTCAGTAGGCTACAAAAGCACCAACTTTGCTACTCGAACCGGTACAATCCGTCGATAAAACAATATAAAGACAGCCAGATGTGCAATATCTCTGGGCAATTGTTTGTTCACATGTTTGTTTACTGTTCAAGCCGATCTACTGCGCATGTATGAAACACATCCGTGGAGCGGACCACCAGCGCACGCTTTCGGAAGAATAAATACAAGCAGTCCGCGTCCGCGCTGTCCATGTACGCGTCCTGATTGCTCATGCGGAAAGTATAACACAGGCTTTAGCCCTGCCTGTCATGAACTCAGAAACTATAAATGCACCCCATATCTGTCCTGTTAACCCTGTCATTGCCAAAGAAACCGTTAGTGAACAGTCTGTCTGTCCGGTTTCAACCTATGAATTTGAGTTTGCCTGTTCAGTTGTCACTAATACTCTTGATTTAGAATTATCTGTCTGTCCCGTTTCAACCAAGGAGCCTGATTTTGAATTGTCTGTTTGTCCAGTTCCAGTCACTGAAATATCTGTCAGTTCAGTTTCCCTCAATGAGTCTGTTTTTGAACTGTCTGTCTTGCCAGTTTCAGTCACTAAACTGTCTACTCCAGCCTCAGTCAATGCTCTTGATTGTGAACTGTCTTCCAGTCCTACTCCAACCAATGTATTTAATCATGAACTGTCTGTGTTTCCAGTTACAGACGAAGGACCCAATTATGCACAGTCTATCCATCCAGCTTCAATCACTGAGCTGTCTGCCAATCCAGTACCAGTCAATGCACCCAACTGTGAACTGTCTGTTGGTTTAAATTCTGTGTGAATTGTCAGCATGTGATCCTGATTTTGAACTGTTTGCATGTTCAATGTCAATCAGTGAGTCAGTTTATGAAGTGCCTGCCCACTCATTTGACACCGGGGAAACTATAGATGAACTATTTATGTTCCCTGCCTCGGTCCTTGAGACCGTAAATTCTATGCCTGTCTCGTGTGTCTCAGTTTTCCCTAGGCTCCAATCTCTGCTGTGGGTTCCTGATCCGTCGTGGTGTTCTCCTGTTCCGCCGTGGTGCTCCTCTGATCAGTCGTGGTGTTTTCCTGATCTGTCGAGGTGCTCTCCTGATCCGTCGTGGTGCTCTCCTGCCCTATCTGCTCCGCACTGGTGGGCTCCTGCTCTGTCTGCTCCGCCGTGGAGGTCTCCTGCCCTGTCTGCTCCGCACTGGTGGGCTCCTGTACTGTCTGCTCTGCTGTGGAGGTCGGCTGTATCGCTCTGGTGGTCTTCTGTCCTGCTCTGGTCTTCTGCTCCACCGTGGTGGTCTTCTGCTTTGTCTGCTCAGGTCTGGTGGTCATCTGCTCCGCCGTGGTGGTCTTCTGCTCAGGTTTGGTGGTCATCTGCTCCACCGTGGTGGTCTTCTGCTCCGGTCTGATGGTCTTCTGATCCGCCTGCTCTGCCGTGGAGATCTTCTGCTCCGCCCTGGTGGGCTCCAGTTCCCTCTGCTCCGCCCCGGTGGGCTCCTGTCCCGTCCGCTCTGCCTCAATCCCCAGTCTCTCCATTTCCACATGGACCTGGCCCTCCGTCCCTCCCCCTGTTCCGCCTCCACTCCACCGCCCTCCTGGATTATATTAAGATAGGAGTGTCTGGAAGCTGCTCCTTGTGGGGGGCTCTGTCACGAATCTGGTCTATGAATTTCCGTTCACTCACCACCAGAGGTCACCCGCTCACCACATGGACTCTTGCACTACATTACTGTTTCACTTCACCAATCGGACTACAATTCCCATCATCCATTGCACTGACGACACACAGCTGTCACCAATCTCACATTGCTCTGATTACACAGCTGATCACACAATCACACACGCTTTATAAGCCTTGGACTTCCACTCTGTCTTTGCCAAGTATTGTATAGCGTTTATCACTCTCCTAGCGATAGCTACTCTATGGAGCCCACTTAGTTGTCATAGTCTTGCCTTGTATGTTTTCTAGTGTTTTGATTCTTGCCTGTGTTTCCTGGATTAACCCTTTGTCTTGCCCTTTGGACTCTGTTTGCACCTTGTTTGGATTATTGCTCGTGTACCTGGATTATCTCTCTCTGCCTTGCCCTGTTGGATATTGTTCGCTGATCGCAGACCTACGCTTGCCCTGGGATTACTCTTTGTCTTGCCTCGTCTGTATCCGTTTGCTGTTGTTTGACCCTGCCTGTGATTTGACTATGAATGAATGAATGAATGAAGCATTTATCGCTTTATTGTGTATTGCCATACAGCGCTTTACAATCATGTGGTCTCTCCTCATTGTGCAGCATCCACTGGATGATGCGACGGCAGCTACAACGGCGCCAGTGCGCTCACTACAGGTGGATTTGATGCCAATCATGATGGGGATTATTAGCCATGATTGACAAGGGCCAGTGACTGGCCAGGACACCGGGTACATACTCTTTACGATGCCAAGGGATTTTTAATGACCAGAGAGTCTATTTAATTGAATAAAGCTTGCACATGGATCCGCACGTCTCACGTCTTGTTTGCCCTGCTACAACCAGCCTGATCTCACAGCAGTTTGTACATATTTTACGAGGCGGCTAAATCGTACGAATTCGTTCGACCTCACTCGTACAAATTCATACGATTTTTGCTAAATCGTACGTATTTTACGAGTTGCCAATTCATATGAATTTGTATGAATGACCTACACCTAACCCCGCCCCTAAACCTACCCGACACTGGGGTGTAGACAAATCATACAAAATCAAATGAGTGAGGTCGTACGAATTAGCCACCTCGTAAAATACGGTACGAATTGGTCGTGAGATAGCGTTGTCACTACTAATAAGGATTGTATGATCTCTGTATAATATCGGTCTTTAAATGCAAGATATTTAAAATGTAGCCTAACAGAAGTATACTTGCAAAAGTTCCACTTTAGCACAATCAAATATACTTCAGTATATCTTTAGTTGGACTTCAGCACAATTTCCACACAATTATAGTGCATTAAGCACAAAATTAGTTGTTTCGATTTAGCAGACTTTAGGTATACCAGTTTAGTAAACCAAAAGTACAATTGCAGGGTATTTTTATTAGGCACATAAATATGTAAATGTAGAAAACGTAGCACAAAATAAATGTATGCGTTCTGTATACTGAACCTCACTGACCACATATTTGATGCTTTATCTGAAATTAATTTTGTTTACATTACATGTGGATAAATGACCAACTTTATTTTTAAAATAGATATCACTATCCTCCCACCATGATTCTGAAAAAAAAAAATAGAACTAAGCAAAATAACATGTAATTTGCTAGAGGTTCTAGTAAAATTTTCTGCAGTCTATTTATAAAATATAGTCAATATTCAATGAATTGTAAAAAAAAAAATATAATAAAAAAAATAAAATAAGTTGAACAAATTATTCAATGACTCGCTCATAACCAGTGCTGCAAGGTTACTCTGGAAAAGTAATAGGTTACAGATTACACGTTACCCTATCTAAAATGTAATAAGTAGTGTAACTATTTCAATTACTTTACTAAAGTTGTCACGGCAAAAACCTCAAAATCCAGTTGCGAGTGAAATAAAGTGGTTTATTGATGCTCACGGAGAACTGGCAGTAATCAGAAGCAGTAGACAGCAACAAGTGAGATAATCCAACATGAGCAGAAATCCAGGGCACTTGACAACTGGAACTCCAATCCCGGAGATAATGTCCTGCTGGGCAACGCTGACAAGCAATCAGCACAGAGACAACACATAGACAGACAGAATCAGCACAAAGACATGAAACATGACAAAGTAATGGAACATGAATACCTTGTTACATTTGATTTTTTGATTGTTTATAAATTTCTAATGTTTTCAACTGTTAATTATTTTCAAACATGTAAACCAGGCAAGGTTAACTTTACAGTACTCAACACTGATGATGATGGCCATACAAAAAATATAGTTGTCAGTGGTTTCAAAATTTGTTGTGGGTGTATGGGAAAAAGAATAAAGCAAGCTAGTGTTAGAGGCCTTTTTTCTTTGCTTTTTGTTAAATGTATAATAAATAAAAAAGAAAACAAATAGATAGAATACGAAAAGAATAGAGAAGCTAGTGTTAGTTGTTTTTTTTTTTAAAGAAAACAAGCAGTTAGTAAATGCAAGTCAAAAAGGGGAAAGTTTTTTTTATTTTTTTAAAGAATAGAATTAGAATAGAGAGTAGTGCTAGAGTTAGAGGGTCAAATAAACATGGAAGAGATGTGTTTTTAGCAGATTCTTGAAGATGGCTAAGGACTCAGCTGCTCAGATTGAGTTGGGCATGTCATTCCACCGGGAGGGAACATTTAATGTAAAAGTTTGTGAGAGCATCCTCTTTGGGATGGCACAATAATGCGCCGTTCACTTACAGAAGGCAAGCTTCTAATCTAGAGGGCACATAAGTCTGAAGTAATGAATTTAGGTAAAGGGGTGCAGAGCCAGTGGTGGTTTTGTAGGCAAACATTAATGCCTCAAATTTTATGCGAGCAGCTATTGGTAGCCAGTGCAAATTTATAAACAGAGGTGTGACGTGCATTCTTTTCGGCTCATTAAAAAATAATATTGCAGCTGCATTCTGTATTAATTGTAAAGGTTTGATAGAATTGGCTGGAAGACCTGCTAAGAGAGCATTGCAATAGTCTAGCCTGGACAGAACAAGAGCATGAACAAGGAGTTGTGAAGCATGTTCCGAAAGAAAGGGCCTGATCTTCTTGATGTTGAGAAAGGAAATCTGCAGGACCGAGTAGTTTTAGCAATGTGGTCTGAGAAAGTCATCTGATCATCAATCATAACTCCAAGGTTTCTGGCTGTTTTTGAAGGAGTTATGGTTGATGTGCCTAACTGGATGGTGAAATTGTGATGAAACAATGGGTTTGATGGAACCACAAGCAGTTCTGTCTTGGCATGGTTGAGTTGAAGGTGATGGTCCTTCATCCAGCAAGAAATGTCTGTTAGACAAGCTAAACTGCGAGCAACTATCGTAGGATCATCAGGATGGAATGAGAGGTAGAGTTGAGTGTCATCAGCATAGCAGTGATATGAAAAGCCATGTTTCTGAATGACAGAACCTATTGATGACATTTAGGCAGAGAAGAGAAGTGGTCCAAGAACTGAGCCCTGAGGCACCCCAGTAGTTAGATGTTGCTACTTGGACACCTCACCCAAGGGCGTAGGTTTGCTTTTGACATTGGTGGGGACATAATAGTACCCCCCCCCCCCCCCCCCCCCCCCAAAAAAAAAACCCACCCAATCATTTTCATACTTTTGATAGACTGTGGACCTCAGTTTCATGTCATCTAAACTTTTTTTTATACATAAATTATGGTAGCCAACATATTCATAATTTATGAACAGAGTTTATTTTTTGTATGTTTACCAGACAATGATTACACACTTTTGATTTTATGAACCAACAACATTATACAGCAGCATCAGAGTGCTGGGTGTTTTAATCACGCATCGCTTTATTTTAATATTAATCGAATTGGACCCAGGATGATTCTAAAAGAATACTGTTGCTATAGTAACGAACACAACTTTCACACGCATCTGATTGACCGATAAACTGCACACTCTTATTTCAGTGTTGTTGTTTTTTTTGCAGATATTTCAGCAAACAGTTTGCTGTACATTCAGTTTAAAATCATTAAGTTAAATTTAAAGACTGTCCATGTCTGCGGTGACCAGTGTTGGGTAAGTTACTTTCAAAAAGTTATTAATTACAGTTACTAATTACTTCATCAATATTGTATTTAAATTACTTTACTAATTACTCTGTCTTATTATAAATAATAAAGTATTAAAGTAATTATATAGTAATTAATATTATTAAAATACATTAGTAACTGCACTTTTAAAACTACTGTGACTAAGTTACTAATTAAATAAATTTAAATCTTAAAAGTAACTTATTACAATAAGTAACTGCTAATTAGGCTACATCTTAAAATCCCTATAAACCTTAATAGAAATTAAACTCTGTATTCTTTCAATTTGAGTCAAACATAGAATAGTTTAGCCTTTTAGCTTTAAAACAACTGCAATACTTCATCTTTTTTAATAAAAAAAATTACCTTCTTTGGTTAGCAAATAGAAGAAAAAAGCTTAAAAGTTAAACAATACATTTCAGTTTGGCAAGATGTTCAGGAAAAGCCCAACTAGTAAAATCCGTACAGATTTATGTAAAAATAACACGTTAACTAGGTAAGAATAAATTACAGAAATGATTTGGGTGCGTGTCTATGGGGGAAGGGGGTGGAGTCTTTTTTGCCAGGAATATAGCCGTTTCCCCGGTAACCGCAGTAAACAAAGCAGCAGCGCTGCACCTGGCATAAGCTGTGTCTCATTTAGAAGACTGCGTCCTCCGGAGGTCGAATCCTCTGTAGGTCGCATCCTCTGTAGGATGCGTAACGTATACGAAGTGTCCTCAACCTAGAATTAAATGAGACGGCCTTCGTAGGATGGACAGAAAAGGAAACCGGTAGTATCGCGTTGATTTGCTAACACATTTAGAGCATCGTTGTGCTCTCCAGTGTTGGGGGTAACGCATTACAAGTAACGCGAGTTACGTAATAATATTACTTTTTTCAAGTAACTAGTAAAGTAACGCATTACTTTTTCAAAAAAGTAACGGCAGTTACTTTTTTCCCATTTATTGACTGACAGTGCGCTGTGTGAACATGTTACTGTAGTTCTAGACTAAATGTGAATGTGCATTAATTCATCTCACTCGCAAAATATTTAGTATTCATCAAAATGGATTAAAACAGTGAAATGCAAACTCAGAATATGACGCAAACCTGCAATAATTAAATATGTTAAATAACACAAATGTATCTAATCCCATTTTATTAACCAATGTCTTTGCTGCTGACCTTTGATGATCCAGTTAAACCATACTAATAAGCAAAAATGACTTTAGATAAACTAACAATTATGTTTCATTGTTTTTTTATTGCTGAAGAGTGTTGAGCCTTCTCCTGCGTTCTACTGTACAGACGTGAATTTACTTTTCCTTCAGGCTGAGGTTTATTCATTACACTTTTTGGTGTGAAAGGGCTTTTTCATTTGCTATAATTACAACTTCTTATATTAAAAACAATCAAGCCCTGCTCATATTTAAAAAGTAATGCAAAAGTAACGTAACGCATTACTTTCCATAAAAAGTAGCTAAGTAACGTAATTAGTTATTTTTTTAGGGAGTAACGCAATATTGTAATGCATTACTTTTAAAAGTAACTTTCCCCAACACTGGTGCTCTCACACTACTTATATGAATGAAAATTCTTTCTAAATTTGGAAAGTAATTTAAAAAAAAAAAAATGCTTTTACTTGTTTTATTTTGCTCAGTGTTTGAGGAGCTCCAGCGTAGAGAAAAAAAGGAGTAGGATATTAAGAACAAAGTTTATCTGTTTTTACTGGAGGCCCTTTTAAGTTGAAAAGACACATCTGCGGTTGTGTGTACATCTGCTGGCGCCGGCATTTTTCAAATTAATGATGGTTTACGGTGACGCAAAGAATTGTGGGTTATCTGTAGCAGCGAAGGATACACCTGATGCATCCTCCGAATTCTTGTGAAAGAAGGACGCATTCGAAGGTCGCATTCGGAGTGTCCTACTTGCTTTTCTGAAATGAGACAGCCTCGATGACGTATGCACCCTTCGAATGAGACCTCCGGAGGACGCAGCCTTCTAAATGAGACACAGCCTATGAAACTTGCAGCTCTCACACACACAAACAAAATCATATGCCTGATGAAAAAACATATATTTAAAACACGTTCATATTTTAGAAAATGTAGTTAATATTTGCATCATTAATGATTTATCTTATCCACCTGCGACCCACCCGCAAATAATCAGAATGCATTTTTTTATTACCCGGAGGTGAATGCAGCAAACATATAAAATACGCCCAGTGGGATTTTTTTATTTTTTATAGCAAGATTAAAAATACGGGAGAAATACGGGAAAATATTTAAACGGGATGACAGCGGGATAGAATTGTAAAATACGGGAGAATCCTGGGAAAAACGGGAGGGTTGACAGGTATGGATACGGGAAAGACTGTACCTCAGTTTTATACGGATTACATAATCATATAATATTCGTTTTCGATTTGAATTCATTCATTTAAAAGTAGAAACGTCAAGCTTTCAGATACGGGAAAGACTGGTCTCGCTTTACTTTCATAGGGATTACATAATCAGAAATATTAGTTTTTGATTTGAATTCGTACATTTAAAAGTAAAATTCAAGCTTTTTAGATTCTATTTATTTTAGTCTTATATGTATCTGAGTATTTAAGGTTTCTCTGTGAATCAGGAAAATCTGAAAGTGAACGAGCTGGCGCGTGGAGGGTTAAAGCGATGCATTCAATTTTATCTTTAGACCGTAAATTTACATTTCAAATTCAATATTGATTTTAGAACTGTTGAAATTATTTACTGTGTAACGCAAGTACTTTATAAGTAACTGTAATTAAATTACCTAAAAATGAACAGTAATCCCTTACTTTACTTTTTCAGTGGATAAGTAATTTAATTACAGTAACAGTTACACCCAACACTGACGGCGACTCAGGATGCTGTTCCAAATCCTGCCAAACCACAGAGTGCCACTCACATAGGCTAGTTTCCCATAAAATCACATTATATTTGTCCCAAATTATTGTAAATGTACATAATGACTTCATCCTAGGCTGGAAGATTGTGTGTTGTGCATCTTTCAGCATGACGTTTGTCTTTCTGTTAGTATGCATTATATAGAGAGCTAATAATAGCCATAGATCGCACTTTCTCTTTCCGTTTGCTCTGTTTTGTCAAACACCGTCAAACTAATTCAAACTTTGTTCATTCCTGAAGTGAACATTTCTATTAACTGCTTTGGACTGCTGTCTTGAACTGGGTGCTATACCTGTGACCTGTAAATGCGGCGCTACCTTACGTTCTTACTCCGCCCATGTTTGATCAAAATTATTGCTAGGGACAATTTGGTAGTCAAGTCAAGTCAAGTCACCTTTATTTATATAGCACTTTTAACAATACAGATTGTGTCAAAGCATTTAACAATATCAAGTTGGAGGATAGAGTGTCAGTAATGTATAATAATAAGATTAAACACTCAAATTTCAGTTAAGGGCATTTCATTATTGAATTCGGAGATGTCATTGTCTAGCTCAGTATAGTTTAAATAGTATCTGTGAAATCCAATTGACGATAATCGCTAGAAATTAAGTGTCCCCAACTGAGCAAGCCAGAGGCGACAGCGGCAAGGAACCAAAACTCCCTCTGTGACAGAATGGAGAAAAAAAACCTTGGGAGAAACCAGGCTCAGTCGGGGGGCCAGTTCTCCTCTGGCCAGGATATTATTGTTTATTTATTGTTTACTTATGGTTTTAATTAAAATTTTAAATGTATTCTATTTCTATTTTTATATTGTTGCAATTTCCAACAATAATAGTATTATGTAGTTAGGTATTTTATTATTATATTTTTAGTTATTTGTTTTATTTTTATTTTTATTGTATTTTAATCGAGGTCTTCACTGGGGATATGTCTCTGGGGCTCATCGCTGACGATCAGGGCCGCAGACATCATCTCCCGGCGCCGATCCACCATCTGATCCGGACACGGACTGAGAAACAGAATAAGAAAGAAACAAATATTAGCGTAGATGCCAATCTTCTTACGATGTAACGAGTACATCGTGTGTTATGGGGAGTGTTCCCGGTTCCGGTTGATCTAATTAATGCAGCCTAACAATCCTTTAACGGATTTGAATAATAGAAGTGTAGTAGTGTGTTATGTGTACGCCAGGTTAAAGAGATGGGTCTTTAATCTAGATTTAAACTGACAGAGTGTGTCTGCCTCCCGAACAGTGTTAGGTAGATTGTTCCAGAGTTTGGGAGCTAAATAGGAAAAGGATCTGCCGCCCGCAGTCGATTTTTGATATTCTAGGTATTATCAAATGGCCAGAGTTTTGAGGAATATAGTGTGATAGGAGCTCGCTCAAGTACTGAGGAGCTAAGCCATTCAGTGCTTTATAAGTCATTAACAAGATTTTAAAATCTATACGATGTTTGATAGGGAGCCAGTGCAGTGTTGACAGAACCAGGCTAATATGGTCATACTTCCTTGTTCTAGTAAGAACTCTAGCTGCTGCATTTTGGACCAACTGTAGTTTGTTGATCAAGCGTGCAGAACAACCACCCAGTAAAGCATTACAATAGTCTAACCTTGAGGTCATAAACGCATGAATTAGCATTTCTGCATTTGACGTTGAGAGCATAGATCGCAATTTAGATATGTTTTTGAGATGGAAGAACGCAGTTTTACAGATGCTAGAAACATGGCTTTCAAAAGAAAGATTGCTATCAAACAGCACACCTAGGTTCCGGACTGATGAAGAAGAATAATTTACAGAGCAGCCGTCAAGTGTTAGGTAGTGTTCTAAGTTATTACATGTGGGGTTTTTAGGTCCGATAATTAACACCTCTGTTTTTTTCAGAATTTAGCAGTAAGAAATTACTCATCATCCAGTTTTTTATATCGACTATGCATTCCGTTAGTTTCTCAATTTGGTGTGTTTCATCGGGCCGTAAAGAAATATAGAGCTGAGTATCATCAGCATAACAGTGAAAGCTAACACCGTGTTTCCTGATAATATCTCCCAAGGGTAACATGTAAAGCGTGAAAAGTAATGGCCCTAGTACTGAGCCTTGAGGTACTCCATACTGCACTTGTGATCGATATGATACCTCTTCATTCACTGCTACGAACTGATGGCGGTCAGATAAGTACGATTTGAACAATGCTAAGGCACTTCCACTAATGCCAACAAAGTTTTCTAGTCTATTTAAAAGAATGTTGTGGTCGATGGTGTCGAACGCAGCGCTAAGATCCAGTAGAACTAATAAAGAGATACAACCACGATCAGATGATAGAAGCAGATCATTTGTAACTCTAATGAGAGCAGTCTCAGTACTATGATACGGTCTAAATCCTGACTGGAATTCCTCACAGATACCATTTTTTCTCTAAGAAGGAATATAATTGTGAGGATATTACCTTTTCTAGTATCTTTGACAGAAAAGGGAGATTTGAGATCGGTCTGTAATTAACTAGATCTTTGGGGTCAAGTTGTGCTTTTTTAATGAGAGGCTTAATAACAGCCAATTTGAAGGTTTTGGGGACATATCCTAATGACAATGATGAATTAATAATAGCCAAAAGAGGATCTATGACTTCTGGAAGCAGCTCTTTTAGTAGTTTAGATGGAATAGGGTCTAACATACATATTGTTGGTTTAGATGATTTAACAAGTTTATACAATTCTTCCTCTCCTATAGTAGAGAATGAGTGGAATTGTTCCTCAGGGGATCTATAATGCACTATCTGATGCGATACTGTAGCTGACGGCTGCATGGTTACAATTTTATCTCTGATAGTATCAATCTTGGAAGTAAAGTAGTTCATAAAATCATTACTGCTGTGCTCTTGGGAAATGCCAACACCTGTTGATGCTTTATTTTTCGTTAATTTAGTGACCATATTGAATAAATACCGGGGGTTATGTTTGTTTTCATCTAGAAGAGATGAAAAGTAATCGGATCTAGCAGTTTTTAATGCTTTTCTGTAGGATAGGATACTTTCCCGCCAAGCTAAACGAAATACCTCTAGTTTTGTTTTCCTCCAGCTGCGCTCCATTTTCCGGGCTGCTCTCTTTAGAGTGCGAGTGTGCTCATTATACCACGGTGTTTGACTCTTTTCCTTAATCTTCCTTAAGCGTAAAGGAGCAACCATATCTAAAGTGCTAGAAAAGAGAGAGTCCATAGTTTCTGTTACATCATCAAGTTGTTCTGAGCTGTTGGATATGCTGAGGAATTGAGATAAATCAGGAAGATTACTTACAAAGCAGTCTTTTGTGGTAGAAGTGATGGTTCTACCATATTTTTAAGAAGGAATTGAATTTACAGCTTTAACTATATGGAGTTTACACAAGACTAGATAATGATCTGATATATCATCGCTTTGCTGCAGAATTTCAACACCACTAACATCAATTCCATGTGACAGTATTAAATCTAGAGTATGATTTCGACTATGAGTAGGTCCTGAAACGTGTTGTCTAACCCCCGATAGAGTTCAGAATGTCTATGAATGCTGATCCTAATGCATCTTTTTCATTATCAACGTGGATATTAAAATCACCCACAATTAGGACTTTATCTGCAGCCAGCACTAACTCTGATAGAAAATCAGCAAATTCTTTAATAAAGTCTGTATGGTGCCCTGGTGGCCTGTATACAGTAGCCAGTACAAACGTCACGGGGGATTTATCATTAATACTTTTTTCTCTAGATAATGTTATATGAAGCACCATTACTTCAAAGGCGTTACACTTAAAGCCGGTCTTCTGAGAAATACTGAGAATATTGTTATAAATTGTAGCAACACCTCCCCCTTTGCCTTTTGGATGCGGCTCATTTTTGTAACAGTAAAATTGGGGGGTAGATTCGTTTAAAATAATGTATTCATCTGGTTTTAGCCATGTTTCTGTCAAACAGAGCAAATCTAGGTTATGATCATTAATCAAATCATTTACAAAAAGTGCTTTTGTAGAAAGGGACCTGATATTCAGTAAGCCAAGTTTTATCAATTGTTTCTGTGTATTGTAAACATTTTTTATTTGTTGAACATCAATTAAATGGTTACTCATAAATTGGTTTTGACGTTTTCTGTATTTTCTAGTTCGGGGAACAGACACAGTCTCTATAGTGTGATATCTAGGTGAAGGAGTCTCTATGTGCTGAGAATTAACTGACTTCTGTGACGTGAGGTAGTCCCTGGATATTGGTAGGGACATGTCCCTGGTGTCCCCCTAATTCTACTCCCTTGACCTCACCACTCCAAGATACCTTGGAGGACCTATCTGAGAGGTAAGACTCAAACGGTTCCTGAGATGCCCTTTGCCAAAAGGGTTGACAGGAGGATCTGGTGGTTAACCATGTCAAAAGCAGCAGACAGATCCAGCAAGATAAGTATAGAAGATTTGGAATCCGCTCTTGCCAGTCTTAGGGCTTCAACAACTGAGAGCTGTCACGGTCCAGTTGGAAAAATGTGGTGAGGACTCAAGACGCAGGAAGCAATGGGCTTTTATTAATGCAAAAATAAAACAAAACAACAACCAAAACTACCCCGAGGGGGAAAAACAGGCAGGAAGGTCAGAACAGGGCACAGCACAGCAAGGCAAGGGAAGGCCAGACAGGAACACACGTACATATGAATAGTAACGAACCAGCACAGGACAGCAAACACTGGGAGACTAAGTAGGGCAGGTAATGAGGGAGACACAGGTGGAACCACTGAAACAATAATGAGGTAACACGATGGGCGGGGTCAGACAAAAGACAGGAGAGCACATGGGACCAACAAACACACAACAAGCCATGTGCTCACACAAAAGACACAGTGTCCTCTGGTGGCCATCCTGGGCACACCAGCTGAAGACTGTGACATAACCCCTCCCTTAAGGAGCAGATTCCAGACGCTCCACCAAATGTCAAAGGAATCCATGAGGAAGGCGGAACGGAGGTGGACTAGGGGGAGGGACGGTGGGCCAGGCCTATGTAGTGGAAGAGGGCCTGAATCTTGAGGTAGATCATGGAACCAGGGTGGAGCAGGCGGAGCGTCAGCCCTCCAGGGCGGAGCAGGCGGAGAAGAGAACCACCACTTGAGAGGAGCTGAAGTGGATGCCGCCGCCTCAGGAGGTTCTGTAGCAGGATCTGAAGGCTCCTGGAATGGAGCGGGCTCTGGAGTGGACTCTGAGGGCTCCCGGAGCGGGTTCATGAGCGGACTCCGAAGTCTCCCGGACTGGAGCGGGCCCATGAGTGGGCTTTGAAGGCTCCCACACTGGAGCGGGCTCTGGAGTGGACTCTGAGGGCTCCCGGACTGGTGTGGGTTCATGAGTGGACTCTGAGGGCTCCCGGACTGAAGCGGGCTCTGGAGAGGACTCAGAAGCAGCCCATGCATGCAGAACAGTCATGAGGTGAAAAGCGAAGATGGCCTTCTTGACTATGGCTGCAGCAGAGAAATCGGGTGGCTCTGTAGCAGCCTCTATGGCCGAGACAAGGAGAGTGGGTTGCTCAGTGACAGCCTCTGTGGCAACAGCAGTGAGAGCCAGCGGCTCTGTGGCGGCATTCGTGACAGCAGCAGTGAGAGTGGGCTGTACTGTGGCAGGCTGTTGTGGAGCGGGTTGCTCAGGTACCTCTGGGACCACCGAACTTGGGACCACCAGAGTCAGGTCCTCCAGGACCACCGGACTTGAGACCACCAGAGTCAGGTCCTCCAGGACCACCGGACTTGGGACCACTGGAATTGGGTCCTCCAGGACCACCAGACTTGGGACCACTGGAGTCGAGCCCTCCAGGACCACCAGACTTGGGACCACCAGAGTCAGGTCCTCCAAGACCACCGGACTCAGGTCCTCCAGGACCACTGGATTTGGAACCACTAGAGTCGGGTCCTCCTGGACCATCGAACTTGGGACCACCGAAGTCGGGTCCTCCAGGACCATCAGACTTGGGACCACTACAGTCGGGTCCTCCGGGACCACCAGGTTAGAGTAAGCGACAGAAGTCCTACTACTCCTGCGCTTGCGAGGGCGATGCGGTAAATGGATGGCCACCACTGGGGAAGCTGCAGCAAGTCTAGAGGTGGACTTGTTTCTCCCACTGTGGGCTAGGAACTCCACAAACACCTCAAAAGATAGATGCTCCATAATAACCATCCTCTCAATGCTGATGGGCTCATCAAGGGCATAATTATACAAGTCTTTGAGAGCCGCATCGTTATAATCCAGCCCTTCTGCAGCACTCATGAACTCCATGGCAAATTCCCTCAGGTCAGTCCCCTGTTGACAGAGGGAAGTCAATGCTGCTACCAGGAGCATGCGTTGGTAGAGGGGGCTACAGGTAGTCAAGGCTGGAAGCTGGAGTAAGCCCATTCTCCGCTGAGTCCTCAAATGGCTGGTTCGTTCTGTCACTGTCCGGTTGGAGAGATGAGGCAAGGACTCAATATGCAGGAAGAAATGGGCTTTTATTAATGCAAAAATAAAACAAAACAACAACCAAAACTATCCTGGGGGGGGGGAAACAGGCAGGAAGGCCAGAACAGGGCACAGCACAGCAAGGCAAGGGAAGGCCAGGCAGGAACAGGCAGAGAAGGCCCAAACAAGGAGCAGCACGGACACATACGACACACACATACGAATAGTAATGAACCAGCACAGGACAGCAAACACTGGGAGACTAAGTAGGGCAGGTAATGAGGGAGACACACAGGTGGAACCACTGAAACAATAATGAGGTAACAAGATGGGCGGGGTCAGACAATAGACAGGAGAGCACATGGGACCAACAAACACACAACAAGCCATGTGCTCACACAAAAGACACAGTGTAAGTAGAAGAAGAAGGCCCAAACAAGGAGCAGCACGGACACATACGACACACGTACATACGAATAGTAACGAACCAGCACAGGACAGCAAACACTGGGAGACTAAGTAGGGCAGGTAATGAGGGAGACACATAGGTGGAACCACTGAAACAACAATGAGATAACAAGATAGGTGGGGTCAGACAATAGACAGGAGAGCACATGGGACCAATAAACACACAACAAGCCATGTGCTCACACAAAAGACACAATGTCCTCTGGTGGCCATCCTGGGCACACCAGCTGAAGACTGTGACAAGAGCAAGGCAGTCTCGGCTGAATGTACACTTCTGAAACCAGACTGGTTGCTGTCCAGGAGGTTGTTCTGTGTGAGAAAGGCAGAGACTTGGTTGAACACAGCTCGTTCAAGTGATTTTGCAATGAAAGGAAAAAGGGAAACCGGTCTGTAGTTCTCTAAAAGAGATGGGTTGAGGGTGGGTTTCTTAAGTAGTGGGGTTATAAGAGCCTGTCTAAATGCTGAGGGAAAAACACCAGTGTGAAGGGATGTGTTAATGATGTGAGTGAGTGCAGGTACAACTGCAGGAGAAATGGCTAAAAAGGAGATAAGGGTGGGTTTCTTAAGTAGTGCGGTTATAAGAGCCTGTCTAAATGCTGAGGGAAAAACACCAGTGTGAAGGGATGTGTTAATGATGTGAGTGAGTGCAGGTTCAACTGCAGGAGAAATGGCTTGAAGGAGATTAGATGGAATAGGATCAAGCGGACAAGTACTAGGACGATTAGAGAGGATGAGTTTGGAGACTTTTGTCTCAGAGAGCGAAGAGAAATATGTGAATGAGTGTATGTTTGCTGGTAAGATGTGCTTGACAGATTGTGGTGTGGAAAATTGTGCACTGATGGTTTTAATTTTATTAATGAAGAACTTGGCAAAGTTGTCAGCTGTTAGAGTTGATGAAGGAGGGGGAGGACAAAGGAGGGAGGAAAATGTTTTAAGCTGGTTATAAGCTAGTTATGAACTGGTCCTGAACAGGAGCTAGTTGCTTAGGACCAGCACATGACCAGCTTAAACCAGCTCATAACCATCTTATAACCAGCTCAGGACCAGCTCAAACCAGTTGCCATGCTTCAAAACATACCTAACCAGCATATACTGTTTTTTTTCAACAGGAAATAAAGTTCCTATAGTACACACAAATCCATGGTGTGTGTCATGTATGAGATAAACAATATGTTCTCTCAGCGAACAAGGACCAGTCTGCAGACAGCAATTGAGTCATCTGTAAGTTTTTGACATACAGGATGGTACAATGTCATGAGTGGGGATGTCGCATTCTTTGATCTTTGCCATTCTTGCTGAATGTGGGTGCACAATTGTGAAATCTTTCTACAGCCCACACACAAGCAAGTGCTTCTTTTTCAACTGTTGAATATTTTCTTTCCACAGTTAAGAGAGTACTAGTGTTACGGGGCGAACGAGACGTGAGACATGCGGATCCATATGCAAGGCTTTATTTTGAGACATGGTCAAAACACAGGCAGGGTCGGACAGTGGCAAACAGGTATAACACAGACAAGGCAGAGAGTAATCCTAGGGCAAGCATGGGTCGACGATCGGCGAACAATATCCAACAGGGGCAAGGCAAAGAGAGATAATCCAGGTACACAGCAATAATCCAAACGAGGTGCAAACAGAGTCCGAATGGTAAGGCAAAGGGTTAATCCAGGAAACACGGGCAGGTATCAAACACGGGAAAACTAACAAGGCAAAACTATGATGACTACTACAAAAGGCTCTGTAAGGCAGCTATCGGCTAGGGTAGCGATATGCGCATACAATACTCGGCGATCACAGAGAGAAAGTCCAAGGCTTATAAAGAGTGTGCAAATGGGAATCAGCTGTGTGTGATCAGTGCAATCAGTTGTGTGTGCGTCGTCAGTGCAATGGATGATGGGAAATGTAGTCTTTGGGTGATATGTAACTGTCTGTGTGGTGTGAAAGTCAATGTGATGGAGGAGTGACCTCTGGTGGTGAGTGAACAGAAGTTCATGGCCAGGATTTGTGACATAGCCCCCCCCCCCATGGAGCGGCTTCCAGACGCTCCTACCTTAATACAATCCAGGAGGGAGGTGGAGCAGAGGTGGAACAGGGGGAGATCGTAACTGGCTTGTTTTCGATCATCAAAGTTCCCGGATTTAAAGGCAGATGTCCGCGCTGACAAGGCTGCTCGAACATCGCTGTTAATCCACTGTTTTTGGTTGGGGTAGATACGAATTGGTCGGAACCACGTCCTCTACGCACTTCCGTATGAAACACGTTACAGAATCTGAGTACGCCTCTATGTCGTCATCAGACGCTGCCCGGAACATGTCCCAGTCCACGTGATCAAAACAGTCCTGCAGTATAGCGTCCGATTGGTCCGACCAGCATTGAATTGTCCTGAGGGTGGGTGCTTTCTCGTTTCAGTTTCTGCCTATAAGCAGGCAGGAGCAGAACGGAAGAATGATCTGATTTGCCGAAAGGTGGGCGGGGGAGCGATTTGTAGGCGTCCCGGAAAGGAGAGTAGCAGTGGTCCAGTACATGATCACCACGCGTGTTGATGGTGATGTGTTGAAAGTATTTTGGAGCTATTGTTCTGAAGTTGGCTTTGTTAAAGTCCCCCGTAACAATAAACGCTGCCTCTGGGTACGCGGTTTCCTGCTCGCTTATATTCCCATACAGTTCCTTGAGTGCCTGGTCTGTGTTGGCTTGAGGGGGAATGTATACAGCTGTGATTATGATCGCTGTAAATTTCCTCGGTAGCCAGAATGGTCGACACAGAAGCATATGAAATTCCAGATCAGGGGAGCAGAAGGATTTAATAGAGTGTAGATTCCTTTCATCACACCACGAGTTGTTGATAAAGAAACAAACGCCCCCACCTCTGCTTTTCCCTGTGAGCTCTTTTGTTCTGTCCGAGCGGTACACGGAGAACCCCGTAAGCTCGATGGCTGAGTCTGGAACCACTGCAGACATCCATGTTTCTGTGAGGCAAATAATGCAGCAGTCCCTTGTTTCTCGTTGGTATGAGATGCGCGCCCGCAATTCGCAGAGTTTGTTGTCCAGTGACTGAACGTTAGCCAACAAAATGGTTGGGAGTGGAGGTCGGAGGGGACGAAGTCTGAGTCTGACAAGGACTCCGGCTCTCTTTCCCCTTTTCCTGCGGCGTTTCCTCGGTTTTGACCGTGCGACCCAGACAAAGGGCTCTGATGCGGTGTCCGTAAACAAAGCGCCGGTGTTCAAGAACTCAAAGTCCGGTTTGCATTGCACGACGAATGAACCAATGTTCAAAAGCGTGTCTCTATCGTAGACAGTTATACTAACAATATCCAACACGTAAAACAACAAAATGACAAATAAAACATACGAAAAACTGCAGAGTTTTCCCGGAGCTCGCAACACGGCTGCCATGCTCGGCGCCATCTTGGATATCGTTACTCCTTATAATATATCACGTGCTCCGAGACGCAGAAGCGGTGTCTGATTCATGAACAAACTGATTATTTTCAATGAACCTGTTAAATCGGTTCTCAAATCGCAACAAACGATTCATTCACGAATTGGAATGATCCGATTGCAGCTGTTCTTGAGTCAAAAACTCACTGATTCAAATGATCCGTTTAGAGCGAGTCTTCAGTGAACTGAACTCACAAGTAAAGAACCGGGAGATCTTGTGAGCGCGCGCGTGCGCAACTGATGCTGCGAAAAGTAAGTTACTAATGTCGAATTTTAGGATTAATTATTGTAACTGAAAATCATATTTAGGTCAAAACTGTCAGTTGTTTGTGAAATAAATCTGCTGTAAAGGGTGATCTATTTAAGCCCACTGAAATGCTTGAATGCAGACAGATCAATGTCAGTGTCTCTGTTTTATGTCAAAAAACGAAACATTAAAATAACACAGATTAAATAAAATAACTCACGCACGTTCATATTCCCCGCTGTTGTAACGTTGGCAGTTTTATTAAAATGCTACGCATTTAGCCCTATGTGACGTCTGTTTTTATATTGTTTATCAACAGTATACATTTTTATATTGTTAGATCATCTAGCCGAGTAGACGAATGTTTATTCATAACCATACTGAAAATAAGTAAATATTGTTAGCTGATGTTAACTGTCTAGCTAACAAGCTTGCTGTTGCTAAGTTGAGGACATTTTTAGATATAAAGTCCAAATATTTTTATTCAGCCACCTAGATAGATTCCATCTGAGGGAAAAAGAAAGGATGTGATGTTCAGAACATGGTAACTACAGTAATTATCAAAGTGGGAAGTGATGCCCTCTGGGGGCATTTGGCCAGGGGTGTTTTTACACCACAGATAAGGTTTGAGAAGAAAAAAATCATTATGAAAATATAATTATATTTTCCTTAAAATGTTCTTCCTAACTTCAGGCCTTATTCTCATGTCATATATAACTGACGTTCTGCAAAACAACAAGTTTTAAAACACTTTTTTCTTACTGGTGAAAATTAGATGGTCAAATCTGTTTTCTCTCAGGTACATCGCAGTGTAAGCTTCACAGTGAACATTACTACATCACTCTCATCAACGTAGTCCATATCAACAACAAAATATATATCTTGACTCCATATAGTGCTTATTTTGGGAAAATCCCAGGTATTTTGAGCAGTAGGATTATAAAAATAGTCTATATAAAATTGCAAAATAATTCTATCTATCGGTACTTTTTTACTTAAGTACATAAAAAATCACATACTTTTTTACTTTCACTCGAGTAAAATCGAAAAAGCAGTACTTTTACTGGAGTAATATTTTATTATACGTATCTGTACTTTTACTCAAGTACTTGATCTGTGTACTTGGTCCACCACTGGTGTTACTACAAATAAAACCATGGTTACTATAGTCAGGGGCGCCGTAAGGGGGGAAAGTTAGGACGATTCTTAGGGCCCGACGATGGGAGGGGGCCCCCGAGGGAGAAACGTTATTTCTACTGAGGGGAACGCTAGAGCCCTGCATATCAGCCCGGCCCCGACCGGGCTTCGATCGGGCCAATTTTCACGTCATAGTTCAGACGCGGGCCGGGCCTCGGGCCTGTTTTAGGCTTCTCCTTATGTTTATATTTTAGACATCCATCAATTAGTGATGAAAAAAATTTCAGCGTTGGTGGAAACAACACGAGACCGTGTCGCGACTGTGAAGAGCGTCTCTGTGTTTAGTGTCCCGCAGCAGCAGAGAGCCGTCAGCTCAGCTGAATAGTTCTGCTTCAAATACAGCAATAAAGCTTGCCATAAAGCCCCAGCAAAAGTAATTATCCATGAATGTGTCAGGGGGAAATGGTAAGGAGATATTTGAATTATTTACTAACAAACTAGTGTTTTCTGTGTCAGTGTCGCAAAGATGAAGAATCAGATGAAGATCCTGACTCGCCATCTCCTCATTAGACTCACCTTTAGAGAGAAGTGCATCTTCACGGATTATAATGAAAGAGTTTTTGTTTTCGATTAGATTTATTTCGTTAAGTAGTAATTTAAAGCTTTCTATAGATATATTTATCATGTCTGTGAGGCATGTATTCGCTGACTTTCGGTTCATTTTTGTGAAGTGCTACTGTTCAAGACGAGACGGCACATCATTGTTTTCTTTATTTTATAAAATTATTTAATATATTCAGGGCTCTAGACTGCGACCAAAATGCGACCATTTTTTGAGAGTGTGCGAGTAAAAATTTGACGTGGTCGCACTTGTGCTAGTGCATGGTCTGCTCTGCTCCAAAGCGCGCGCGCTGCCAGCCGCAGCACCTTGTAGCAGGAGAAAGATTTCACTGATCAGGTGCGAGTGCTTCAGTAGAGCCTGGTTTCACACCGCACGCAGAGCAGAGGCAGAGCAGAAGAGGCGCGTATGCAGAGCGGGAGCAGCGCGCGCCCATTGTGCTTTCAAATTTACTTTACACAACTAAAGTAAAAGACCGCTTCTTAAACCAGAGAAGGTGAACATGTTTGTATTCTTGTAGAGAAAACATGCAAGTCCTGTCAGCGACAGCCAGTTTAGTTTTACTTTTTGTTTTCGTTTTGAAAAGCTTGTTATCTTTGCTGTTTACCTCATGTTACACTATGGAGGCTTTCCTTATTTTTTTAATATTATTATTTGATTCCTCAGTGTTTGCTAAACATTCTGTAATTTATTAGTCGGTATATAATACAGCATGTGATGTGTCCTATGCCATGCCTCATCTTATTCGTTTTTGTTAATAAATGTTATGCTAGTTTGTCATTGTAAAGTACTGTTTTATTGTTGTTGTGCTTTTTAATTAAGAATAACAATGAATCCATCTTTTGATTTAGTCTTAAAAAGTGAAAGGTGTATAGATATAAGCAAAACAGACCATTATCTTTTCTTGTAAAGCGTGACACCAAGATCGTGAAAGTGAAAGCAAAAAGAGGAATTCCTGTCACAAAATTTAAATCACAAATAAAACTGATGAAAAAGAACGGGTTGAATGTTGAACACTTTCGTTACCATATAACTATAAACTATGATAAAACTTCACCAGCATGCATTGATTAATCAAATGTTGTAACAAAAAAAAAATTAAAAAAAATTTGCTACCTGTCTGCCGCTGGCCGCTTGGTCGTTACTTTAAGAAAGAAAACTTATTTAACTAACAAAAAAAATGCTCCAAACGTTTTTCTAAATTAACCTTATAAAAAACCAAAACGAAATATTATCACTTTGCCATTACATACAAAACTGAACAATTTTAATAGCTGAAACAGTATAATCTGATTTGGGAGAAGGGGAAAAAAAGACGGGCTCGGGAACGCAATCGCGATTTCTATCCCCAGCCATACAACCAGCACCCCCCCCTCCTCCCCCCCTCCCCCCTCCCCCCGGAAGGCAGGAGGGCCCGAGTGAATATGCTGTCCAGGGAGCCCAGAATCCGTAGCGGCGCCCCTGACTATAGTTAAACCATGGTAACCATAAATTAACCATGATTTTTGCTAACCATAGTTTAACCATGGTATTTGTAGTAAAATTGTTGTACAAATGGTAATGAATATGCCAAATAATAAAAAAATATTAATAAAAATACTTGGTTACTGCTCTTTTACTATACTAAAACAATGGTTAATTTTTGTAAGGGTAACTTCAAGAACAACAGTAGAGCAGTGAGCTAAGATTGCCAATGTTTACTGCTAATACTTATATCACTAAACTCATTGCTAATACTTATCACTTATATCACTAGCAATTAAATGCTAATTACAGTTGCACATATGAACCATGTTAGTTTTTAGAATATGTTGTGCATTTAGGGATCAACATTACCGTATTGTTAGTAATATAAGATATAACGTCCTTATATATTATTACTATATTATCCTTATATTCGGGACAATAAAGTAATACAAGTTTATATACTATACATGACATTTTTGGAGTCAGGATTATTTAAGTGGGTTATTATGTTTTGCTTATGCCAGATGCCCAAGAAACCAGCAGTCGACAGGGATTGCATTTTCACAGTCCTGTGTTCATCAAAAGAGGCCATAGTCAAAAATGGCAACATAGCTACTCCTAATCAGAGCATCTGGACAGAGCTTAGTAAGCAGCTAGAGAACAAGATCACCGCAAACGCTCTATACACTTTTGTTAAATTAAACAGACACAACATCTGGACTGCTTTAGGGTTTACTCATGAAAGTGATAATGAATCAAGTGGCAGTAGTGATGACACTGACTTTGAGCCAGGGTCCCTTTCCCCCAGACCAAAAGATTGCTGGACTTTTGATCTTGAAGTTCCATTTCAGAAATGGATTGAATTTATGCCTGAAACAGTTCAATACAGAAACAAGATCTCTAAAACACAAAAAAGGGACTACACAATTTTGAAGCCTGGCATCTGGACGCATTGTCACGGTTCATGGGCTCTCGGTCCCATCCTCGCTCTGTTGTGTGTGTGTGTGTGCAGGTGTCTGTGTATGGGTGTGTCTGATTGAGGCTGATTCGCTCAAGCTGAGGATCATTAACAGGGGCTATATTAGATCCTGTCACGCTGTCTTGTGTTGTCAGATCCTCAGATTGTCTGCCTGTGTCATGGTCAGTGGTTTTCGTCCATTCCTAATTCCTGCTCCCGTGATTCCTGATCTCTGCCGTTTCCTGGACTCTGAACACCGGACACTTGGCTGCCCATTGCTTCCCTGCGCTACCTGCCTCAACCTACGGAGAGCTCAACCTTGTTTCCTCAGTTTCACCTGTCTGACGTGTTTGCAATAAACCATTCTTGTTTCCGCAACTTGAATCCTCCAGTCTTTATTCATGACACGCATGTGATAAATCATCATATTTGGCAAGAAGTGAAGAGCCCCTGCACATTTGCCTTTAAAAGAGCCAAGGTCTATCCATCAGCCACAGAGAAATACATAGAAATCAGAGGCAAATGTAAGGAGTGTCATGGCCCACATTCACATAAAATGTGACAGAGAGCCTGAAATGAACAGCCCAATGATGCTAAAGTGTTTCATTAAAAACACAGATGACTCTCTGCACACTGGCTGTTCCAAGCATCCGATGTCTGGTAACTTGCGTGTGCAGATATCCAAAGAACTGTGTGAGGGTAGAATGGAATCCCATGTATGGAGGGCATCGGAGGCAACAAAGCTGATGGATTTTGGAGATCCTGAGCCAAGCCATCTGCCTAATTTGGCCACCCTGCGCAAAGCAAAGCAAGAGAGAAATGCCTTTAAACTAGGCGACAAGGATCCTATTTTGTCACTGCAGATGTTAAAATACAGCGCACCTCACAGTGGTAGCATTAAAGACATTGGACTGGACAAGTTTTTCTGTCACTATTGGAGTCAAACACAAATGTATATGTACAAGTAATTATCAAAGACATCTACTAACCCCACTGTGAGTTTTGATGCAACTGGCTCAGTAGTGAGGAAACTACAGAGACCAAACGGCATGTCTGGCCATGTCTTCTTATATCAGGGCGTTCTGGCAGGTGATGAGAGCTCAAGTGTCCCAGTCGTGCAAATGCTGTCAGAGAGACATGATGTCTGACAGAATGGATATGTGCAGGTGTACCAACTCCTAAAGAGGTTGTAAGTGACTTTTCACTGGCTTTGCTCAGAGATTTGGTCAAGGCTTTTACTCCTCATCCTGATCTGAAGACCTACATCAATGTGTGTTGTGGCATCTTACTTAGTTAACAGTCTGCAAAAGTGCCACCTTGTTTTGTCCGGGTTTATGTTGCACACTGCATCAAGATGATCTGCCAGTGGGACTGCTTGAAGAAAAAAACACATCGCATTAAAGATTTCTTTGTGCGGTCAATGGCACAGCTTCTTAAGTCACAATCCATGGACGATGCTAAAGAGCTACTATGCAGTATTACTATTGTGGCTCTCAGTGAAGCAGAGGGCAATGACAGCTCTGGAGTCCCCCTCATATCAGAAAGGTGCAAGAAATACCTGAAAGCCCAAATTGCAGAAGAGAGTGTCGTCATTCCAGATGTAGAGGGTGAGGACCTGGAAAAAGCAGATCAAACGCAGTGGGTGGGTGACCAAACGCAGACAGACCTACGGCAGTGGGTGACAGAAATATGTGAGGAAAGCAGGTCACTTGCCGTGGCTAATGGAGATCATGATAATATGCACTTCCTCCCTGAGATCATTCCCAATATAATCTGGCTTGCAAGCTACGTACCACTCTGGACACGGGTAATGATCCCTCACTTCCGAAGCACCAACATCATCGCAAGTTCAGCCAATGTTGAAGCCGAGTTCAAAAACATTAAACGTGGCCTTTTCAAGCATGAAAACTTGCCGATTCGGGTGGATCAATTCATTGCTCGACATCTGTCCTTCATTGAAGGCAACATGTGCATTTGTTCTGCAAAACAAAACAGTAAAGAAAAAAAAGGTGAAGAAGATGCAGCTGTTGCAACAGTGATTGTCAAAGAAGCCAATCCACTACCAACCATAACTTGCAGTGTAGATGTAAAACCAGAAATGGATGCTTCCTGTTCTGGGAAGTCTGACATTGTCACAAACATCCATCCAACAGAGGAAGACCCTGTTGAAAACTGGAGAGGCCTAGCTCTTCCACCCGAAAAGAGAAAAAGGAATTCCTACCTCTATCCTTGTCCTGAATGACTCCATGCAGAATCCATCTGTGAGGGGGAAAAGACTGAAAGTGGAACTATTGAAAATGGAAATAATCAACAGCCTGTTAAACTCAGGAAATCAAGAATCTCTGTGCTCAACACATGTGCATTTGACACAATCAACCTCGGTCCCCTCGAATGCCCGGCCCCTACAGCCGGAAGTGCCCATTCCACTATCATTGAAAAATCCCCCTTCTGCTCCTCAAATTGCAAACACAAGTCACAAGGGTTTGTAAGCAGGCTTCTGGCAGCTCATCTTCAGGAAGAAGGCAACTTTCCAGGAGCCAATCCAAAGTCCATCACAGGTCCCTCTGCACAAGACAGACTCTACATCAGACACTCAGTTACACGGGAGGAGACAGACAAGCACATTGAATTTCCTTTGAAGACACACAGTCATCGAGGAGGCTTAACCCAGGAAGCCCTGCCACACGACAGAAGCTGACAGGAGTGTCCTGACTGGGTGCTGCAGGAACACGCAGACGAGGACGTCTCAAATAATAGTCTTTAATGGGCAAGGCAGGACAAGACAAGGCTGATCGAGTAGACCAGGACAGGAATAAATTAAATCATAGATAACAGACAAACACAGCTGGACAAGGATCATAATGACACTTAATATGGACACATTCCACTTGCTCGTCCCGAGCCTTAACCGCGCTCTGGAGGCCACTTGGAACAGATGACAGAGGCCATGGCCTGCTCCCACTGCAGAGCTCAAGGCCATGGCCAGGGAACTCAGGAGGCCATGCAGACTTGAAGTTATCTCCGCTAAACTTAGACACACAGACAAGACAGTCCCCCAGGAACAGGAGCCCTCCTGGGCTAGGGCTGAGGCTTCTTCTGGGCAACAAGACTCACAGGATCCCTCAAACCGCTGTTAAGACTTGACATGACTTAAAAACCATGACTCTGGGGACATGGCACGGCACTCCTGGCCGTGATGTGGACTGGATCCACGGGGCTAGGGTTAGCGGCGGCCGGCGGGCATGAGTCAGTGCCGATCCGGCGGGCACTGAGTCAGAGGCGGGCCAGCGGGCATTGAGTCAGAGGCGGGCCGGCGGGCATTGAATCAGTGGCGGGCCGGTGGCGTGATCTCCCGCGAATGGCGCGCCTGGGGGAGCGGCAACCCGGGAACTAGAGAACCAGCCGGCGGGCTTGGGATCGCCACAGCCGGTGGCGGATATCTCCCGGGATCGGCGGGCATGAGGGCTCGCGGCCAGCAGATTCGCTTGCCGCGAGAGACAAAACACAGGAACAAATAAAAACTAAAAAAAACTAACAAAACAAAACGAGGTGAAGGGGCGCCGCTTACTGTTTAGGTCTGGTCTTCTGTCACGGTGCACACACGAGGAGGATGCAGGAACACGCAGACGAGGACGTAAACTCAAATAATAGTCTTTAATGAGGACAAGGCAGGACAAGACAAGGCTGACAGACAGGAAACACCGGGAGTAACGAGTAGACCAGACCATATCATACTCTAAAGACAGGAATAAATACACAGGTAAATCATAGATAATGAGACAAACACAGCTGGACAAGGATTAACTCATAATGACACTTAACGAGGACAGGAAACAAACCAAATATGGACACATGAGGCTGGAACACATGACACACACAAGACAGAGGACTGACACCCACATGCAGTGTTATACACAAAAGATTGATTGCATTGTATTAAATTTAATCTCACAAGTATTTTTGTTGTATGCCACACACCCTTGTTTTCCCACTCTTGTTTGGATAAGTTGTTTCTGCTCTTCTGGGAGTCAGGCTTGATGTAGAGGTCTGCATTTCGCGGGACCCGACCAGATTTCTTGTGACGTGAGATTAAATTCCCGAATAAAACGCGGCAGCGGTCGGTAACTCTGGTGCAATTTGAACGGGAGCGGGCGGTCTAACAATATCCCGTTCCCGACGTCCTTTCAGAACAGCATATGTGCACTTTATTCAAGCACTGGTACAGCCTGCACTCCACTGTTATGCACGCGCTGCAAGCATGAACCAGTGCTTCGTTTTATTTGCGAGGTCTGTGCGCAGCATGCACATAACGATGCTCAGAGCAGGCTAGCCTACCAGTGGTGAATATACGGCCCGCAGACAGAACAGGCAGGTTGTCGATGAGTGACAGAGCAGAATAAAGATGGAGCAAAGTGTGGATGCGCTGTCCTTGAAGAACGTTCAACTCGGTTTTGTTTATATTTTGCTTAGCCTATAATTTTAAATGACAGATGTCGAATTTATTTTAGGGATGTTCATTTCGGTTATTTTTCCTAACCGACAACCGACGCTCGTTAACCGATTATTAACCTTTAACCGACAAGATTATTTTAAATTAGAACAGAATTAAATTAGAAAGAATAAGTCCAAGTCCAAGTTGAGCTTTATTGTCATTCCGCTACATGTGGGGACATACAGTGGAACGAAATGTCGTGCCTCACGGGTCCACGGTGCTACATAAAAACAGACATAAATACAGACATACAACAATGAAGTAAAACACTATAAACCCATACACAACTAACCTACTGACAGATTTTGACTAAGTATACTATATATATTGTTTTCCCTATACAACTAAAGATAAAGATAAAAAATACAAACTATACAAACTATGCGAATGCTTCACATACATACTGTACATGTGCAGAGAGAAACATTGTGAGTCAAGCAGCTAGCTGAGGAACAGTACAAAATGATTTGTGGTAGTGCATAAGCATGTAAACATACATATGCTGAGTCTTTTGTGGGATTGTGTAGGAAAAGTGTCTAGTGCATAGAGGAGAGTGTGCTGCTACAGGTGGTTTGTACAGGCCCACTCACCTGTGTGTAGCACACTTGAATTGCACAAAAAAAGTTCAGTTTTTTCTTTTTTTTTTCTTTGGTGTGGTAAGGTTGGAGGGTGCTTGGTGGGGGGGGGGATGGTCCATGTTTCAGGAGGTAGGGGTTTGCATGGGGTTTCAGAGGGGGGTGGGGTGATCTGAGTTAAGGGCTCTCACAGCCTGGGGGAAAAAGCTGTTGAGCAGTCTGGTGGAGCGGGCTCTGATATTCTGGTACCGTCTTCCTGATGGTAGGAGCTGGAAGAGACTGTGGGAGGGGTGGGTGGGGTCCTTCATGATGCTGTTGGTTTTGCTGGAGCATCGTGCGAGGAAAATGTCTAGGATGGATGGGAGAGGGGCACCGGTGATCTTTGCAGCCGTGTTCACTGTCCGCTGGAGGGTCTTACGGTCAGCAGCACTGCAGTTCCCGTACCAGACAGTGATGCAGCTGGTCAGCACACTCTCAATGGTGCCCCTGTAGAATGTGGTGAGGATGGGTGGAGGGAGACTTGCTCTTTTCAGCAGGTGGAGAAAGTGTAGACGCTGTTGTGCCTTCTTGGAGAGTGACATGGTGTTGGTGGACCAGGTGAGATCCTCCGTGATGTGCACCCCCAGGAATTTAGTGCTGCTGACTCTCTCCACAGTCGAGCTGTCGATGGTCAGTG
Organism: Schizothorax lantsangensis; assembly: GCA_027422415.1. Taxonomy (NCBI): domain Eukaryota; kingdom Metazoa; phylum Chordata; class Actinopteri; order Cypriniformes; family Cyprinidae; genus Schizothorax; species Schizothorax lantsangensis. Next base: position 9,274,295 of record CM049845.1, read on the forward strand.
GGGGGTGGTCAATGGAGTTCGTCCTCCTGAAGTCCACCACAACCTCCTTTGTCTTACTCACATTGAGGGACAGATTGTTAGCGCCACACCATTCAGCCAGCTGTGCCACTTCCTCTCTGTAGTGCGTTTCATCGTTGTTGCTGATGAGACCTACCACTGTTGTGTCATCAGCGAACTTGATGATGTGGTTGGAGCTGAACTTGGCAGTGCAGTCGTGGGTCAGCAGCATGAAGAGCAGCGGGCTGAGCACACAGCCTTGTGGGGCACCTGTGTTCAGTGTGGTAGTTCTCGAGGTGTTGTGGCCGACACGGACTGACTGAGGTCTTCCGGTTAAAAAGTCCAGGATCCAATTACAGAGGGAATTGTTAAGGCCCAGCAGGTTTAGTTTGTTTATGAGCTGTTGTGGGATTGTTGTGTTGAATGCCGAGCTGAAGTCAATGAACAGCATTCTAACATAGGAGTCTTTGTTTTCTAGGTGGGTGAGAGCCAGGTGGAGGGTGGTGGAAATTGCATCGTCCGTAGAGCGGTTTGGAAGGTATGCAAACTGGAGCGGATCGAGTGTGTTGGGGAGGCTGGTTTTGATTTTTTGCATGACTAACCTCTCAAAACACTTCATTATGATTGGAGTCAGTGCTATGGGACGGTAGTCGTTTAGGCAGGACACAGGTGATTTCTTTGGTACCGGTATGATCGTTGTGGATTTGAGACATGTGGGGACGACTGCCTGGCTCAGCGAGGTGTTGAAGATATCTGTTAGGACATCCGTCAGCTGTGCAGCACAGTCTTTCAGTACACGGCCAGGTATGTTGTCAGGACCCGCAGCCTTTCGTGGGTTAATCCTGGATAGGGTCTTCCTTACGTCGGCTGCAGACAGACAGAGCGCCTGGTCATTGGGAGGTGTGGGCAGTTTTTGTGCAGATGTGTCATTCTGCATTTCAAACCGTGAATAAAAGTGGTTGAGTGTATCGGGGAGGGATGGATCATCATCACAGGCCTGTGGCGGGGGCTTGTAGTCAGTGATGGTCTGAATGGCTTGCCACAGGCTCCGTGTGTCTCTGCTGTCCGTGAAGTGATTGTTAATTTTTTGAGCATATGACCGTTTTGCATTTTTGATGCCACAGGACAGATTGGCTCTTGCTGTTTTGAGGGCTGCTTTATCTCCTGATCTGAATGCTTCATCTCTGGTCTTTAGCAGCCCACGAACCTCTGCTGTCATCCACGGCTTTTGGTTTGCACGTGTGGTGATGGTCTTGGTGACTGTCACATCATCCATGCACTTTTTGATGTAAGCAGTCACAGTTTCAGTGTACTCCTGCAGGTCTGTGTGGTTGTTGTAGGTGGCCGCCTCTTTAAACATGTTCCAGTCTGTGCACTGAAAGCAATCCTGTAGTGTTGAGGTAGCATTCTCTGGCCAAATTGTGATGAGTTTTTGAACCGGTTTGGTGAGTTTCAGAAGTGGTCTATATGCAGGGATTAGCATAACAGAGATGTGGTCTGAGTACCCGAGGTGGGGGCGGGGTACAGCTTTGTAAGCGTTCTTTTCTGTTTTGTAAACAAAGTCCAGCGTATTATTTCCCCTTGTTGCAAAGTTTACATGTTGGTAGAACTTTGGCAAAACTGTATAAGTGTCTGTGACCCGTTAAAAATACTAACATTTGTTTTCCGGGGATTAATTTTACATGCAAAAAAGCAGCAAACAACAGAACATGAGGATTCACATGGTCATATCGCATCACATCAAGCACCTGCAGCGCTTCTGCTAGCGGAGAAAAACATAATAAAGCTTGGGTCTAATGTGTGTGTGTATATATATTGTCACGGGGTGAAGAATCACACGACAAGGACTGTTCCAATAAATGCCCGGAGGGTGGATTTATTGACACACAAAAAGGTAAAAAGGTGACAAACAGGTGCAGTCTGTGCTCTCGTCCTTGGGCAGGGTGCCCGTGCTCTATGGCAGCTAGCCGGTCACACGCTGCTATCTGTAGGAGTAGAGAGAGGAGTGAGAGTGAGAGTGAGCGTGAGCGTGAGCGTGAGCGTGAGCGTGAGCGTGAGAGTGAGTCGTTAGCTGCAGTCTTTCTGGAGGTCGAACTCAACAGTGGCGAGATCTGCAGGGCTTATAAGGCTGCCGGCTGACGAGCTGCAGCTGGGACCGATCAGCCGGTAACAAGGAAGTGCAGGTGTTCTGCCTCCGTTTCCAGGGCGACGCTGATGAGATACCAGGACGCTCGTCACAATATATATACTATTATAACGAATAAATAGGCCTATACGAGAACTATATTGTCACTTAAATAATCATTTAAGAAAACGAAAGAAAAACTGTGCAAGTAGCCTATGCAGAGTTTCGGTTCATTTTTGTGCTGCGCGAAAGGAAACCAGATGGCAGAAAGCGGCATGCTATTTTTTTAGGCTTATTTTACAAAAGCGCAAAGATTAGTTTTTATTGTGAATGTACACAAATAAAAGCAAACGTTTTACAATTCCGATTATCTTCATGACTAAAAGGAGTATTTGCTTCCATGGTTAGAAGGGAAAAAAAAACATACAGTTAAGAATTCTACCTTGACAAGGAAAAAAATTCCTCTGCGACACTTGTTCCTATTGTGTTGTAAAGTTTAAACGAATTGTATCCTGAGTATCCTGACAAGACGAATAAAAATAAGGAATACAATTTTTGTACATATTTATTTTCTCTGTGACACTTTTTTTCCTACTGTGTTGGCAGCAAAACATTTTACTGTCAATAAAAAACTCTTGACAAGACGAATAAAATAACAAATACAATTTTGTGCATAGTACACTTTTATTTGTTAGCCTATCTCTCTTTCTTTCAGTAGAGGGAATTTAAATGTGTGATTCTGGAAACGAGATCTAAATTTAGCGGGAACGGTCGGGTCGGGAAGAAAATTATTCAAAGCGGACAGCGGGTGAACAAAGACTGAATATATCACGGGATCGGGTGGGTGCGGGATATAACCTCGCGGGAGCGGGACTTAAAAACCAGTCCCGCGCAGACCTCTAGCTTGATGGAATTTGCACTTAAGTCTATTATTCTGTGTGGCACTTTTGGTTTGAAGACAGACAGTGCGGCATGGGTTGTCAGTATTAAGTGTTTTTAAGTTTAAGTTTTTAAAGGTCCATTATTTGTGTTAATGGATGTTCGATAGTACACTTTAATTCAGTTTCACAAGTAAAATAATTTTGGCTTAATTCATTGAGTCATGAGTTTCCACATACATGCATGCATATAATACACACATAGCTTAGCCTATGTATAAGCACAGAGATACAGCAAACATATTATGCTGTGTGTATTTATGACATACTATTGTTATTCACATAATGACATACAGTAACAAGTAAAAACATTTACCTTGGAGTTGGTGTTACATTCCACACATCTTGTGATCCGCTGTGTCTGTTATAAGTTGGAAACACACAGTCGATCGGTAACTTAACCAAGTTAGGATCCGTTTGGATCTTACTTCAACTGTATTGTAAAAAAAAAAAATAATAATTATAAAAAAAAAAAAACAAAGCCGCACAAACAAAACTTCTACCAGCACAAACGAAGCACTAACGTTTGAGCCTATTTTAGGTGAGTTTGGAGCGTGTAGGGGGGCTGGTGACATCATCACCTATCATATAATGTCTAATATTTTAAAAACCAAAGCAGCACAAATGAAACTTTCAGCGGCACAAACCAGCACAAACAAACGAGACTATTCGGGGTGAATTTGGAGCATGTGGGGGGGGCTGAGTGACCTGAGAATGACCTTTAAAAGAATATTTTATATCTAACAAACCAAAGCAGCACAAACAAAAATTTTTACAGCACAAACCAGCACAAACAGAGCACAAACAAGTTTAGAGAATAGTCTCACAAATGAGACTATTTTGGTGACGTTTTGCGTTGGGTGGGGGGGCAACTTCACGAAGGTTGTGTAAATTGTGTGAAAAGTGCCACTTGTGGTGTTCACATCCTCTGTGTTGAATTACAAAGAACTTCAGCTGTAGCTGTTTGTGGTTACTTCTGTTTGCTTCACTTTCAGATGGCGCATGCAAACTCTGCTGACCTTCTTATAAGAAAAATACAAACTGGAACAACTAGTGATAATGTGTAATTTGTTAGTTCTGAATTAAAGAATTTACAAAATACATCACCATAGAGTGCCTTTCAACCCTCACAATACTCAAAAATGTTGGTTTTAATTTCCCATTCGCTTTATGTCATGTCATAAATAGTAGACACTCAAGTTCTATAGAAACATATTAGCTGAGCTCCCACATGTTTTTTAGATAATTATGGGCCATTATTCGAAGCATAAACCATAATATATGTCCGCCCTGTCATGGACATACCTGTATATATTACGGTTAAATACGGTTTCATTGCAAAATCAAGATGCAAATTATATTTTCTGAAAGGTATGATGTGCCTTTCCTAAACAGGGTTATTTGTTTGCTTTCATATTATAAATACATAAAAGATTTTATGTAAACCATGTGTTTTTAAAGAAACTCATACAATTTGCACATGTATTTTTTTTTCTTATTTTGAGAAAACTGTGATATTTGTTAACTTTAAACTTTGTAAAACTTTGTGATATTGATATTTTTTGTTTGCATATTATTGCCCCCACACCTACTGTAGCTATTGAACACACTGGATTATATAGATATGATTGAATTATTATTTCAAATATTATTGTAAAATATCAAGATGACAGGGTGGACACATAAAGCAGAACACACAAAGCATGACAAAATATGACAATGAAACATGTATTCAACTTCGAAAAAAATAATATAATAATAAATATAATTACATTCTCATTCACATTGATATAACCCCCCCCCCCCCATTCATTTTAGATTTTCAGCAGTATTAACTACAAATGAATGCTATGCCCACCCTGTCATGTATCATGTATGCATCATGTATGTGTCATGAGTCTAAGTGGCCGACAGGGTGGACATTTTGAGCTTCATTTAGCATATTAGCTTACAACAGACTGTGAATAGCTAAATAGTTAGTCTGGTTGTTGAAGAGAATTTGGTATATTTAAAATTACATATTTTGAAAATACTGTATTCTAATCACTTCTGGCATATTTTATGCCGACAGGGTGGACATGTTAAGCTTTGGCAAAGCAAGTAAGCAAACTCAGAGGAAGAAAATTTGTCAATTGAAAAGTCACCAACTTATTCACCTAAGCGGTTGAAATTCCCGCCACTGAAAAGACAAAAGTCAAAGTCAAAGTCAAAGTCAGCTTTATTGTCAATTCTGCCACATGTACCGTACATACATACATAGAATTGAAATTGCGTTACTCTCTTACTCCCTGGTGCATACAGATAACACTAAACACAAACAGTAGAACGCAAAAATACAGATAAGTACAAATCAATATACACACACACACACACACACACACACAAATGCAACTATTACAAATATACAATAAGGACATGTAGGAATAAAATAAAATAAATCATTAAATAAAGAATGGATAAAGTGGCATAGGGCACATGGCAGATAGTGCAAATCAGTGAGATAAACAAACAACAAACAGTGCAGAATATAGATGGTGTAGTGCAAAGAGCTTATAAGACTATTTAAAGTGACAAGGAGCAGTCTTTTTTATTCAGACTGCCAGGGAAGGGAAGGGAAGTGGTGTGTGGCCAAGTATGGTGACCCATACTCGGAATTTGTCCTCTGCATTTAACCCATCCAAGTGCACACTCACAGCAGTGAACACACACCCGGAGCAGTGGGCAGCCATATTGCGGCGCCCGGGGAGCAGTTGGGGGATCGGTGCCTTGCTCAAGGGTCTCACCTCAGTCGTGGTATTGAAGGTGGAGAGAGCACTTGTTATTCACTCCCCCCACCGACAATCCCTGCCGGACCTGTGAATCGAACCTGCAACCTTTGGGTTACAAGTCCAACTCTCTAACCATTAGGCCACGGCTGCCAGACGAGGTAGTTGAATGGATGAGGTCAGTCCAACGCTGTACAAGTGACCGGTGCTTGTCTCAGTGTGAGTGTGAGTGTGTGTGTGTGTGAGTGTGTGTGCGTGGGGGTGGTGGTGGTGGTGGTGGTGGTGGTGGGGTGGGGGTCCGAGTTCAGTGATTCGTGGGGTAAGAGAGGGGAGGGGGGCAAGGACGGGAGGGAGTTCAGCTTCCTGACAGCCTGGTGGATGAAGCTGTCTTTCAGTCTGTTTGTCCTGGCTTGGAGACTCCTCAGTCTCCTCCCTGATGGAAGCAGACTGAAGAAGCTGTGTGTCGGGTGGGTGGGATCACCTGCAATGCTGAGGGCTTTGCGGGTGAGACGGGTGTTGTAAATGTCCTGGAGGGAGGGGAGAGAGACACCAACGATCTTCTCAGCTGCTCTCACTATCCGTTGAAGGGACTTGCGGCAGGACGCATTGCAGGCGCCATACCACACAGTGATGCAGCTAGTCAGAATGCTCTCGATGGTGCCTCTGTAGAAGGTGCACATGATGGGGGCCGGGGCTCTGGCTCTTCTTAGTTTGCGGAGGAAGTAGAGACGCTGTTGTGCTTTCTTGGCTAGTGCTGCAGTGTTGTTGGTCCAGGAGAGGTCCTCTGTGATGTGTACACCCAGGAACTTGGTGCTGCTCACTCTCTCCACGGTCGCACCATTGATGGTCAGAGGAGCATGCTGAGTGTGCACTCTCCTGAAGTCAACGACAATCTCCTTCGTCTTCTCCACATTCAGAGAGAGATTGTTGTCACTGCACCACCCGGCCAGGCGGCTCACCTCGCTCCTGTAGTTTGTCTCATCTCTGTTGCTGATGAGACCCACCACAGTCGTGTCATCCGCAAATTTAATGAAGCGGTTGGAGTTGTGTGACGGTGTGCAGTCGTGGGTCAGCAGAGTGAAGAGGAGGGGGCTCAGCACACATCCTTGGGGGGCCCCTGTGTTCAGTGTGATGGTGCTGGATGTGTTACTGCCGACCCGTACTGCCTGAGGTCTCCCGGTCAGAAAGTCCAACAGCCAGTTGCACAGCGACGTATTGAGCCCCAGCTGGACCAGTTTATGGATGAGCTGTTGAGGGATGATTGTGTTGAATGCTGAACTGAAGTCTATGAACAGCAATCTGACATACGTGTCCGTTTTGTCTAGGTGTGTGAGGGCTGGGTGGAGGGCAGTGGCGATGGCATCATCGGTCGAGCGATTGGACCTATATGCAAACTGGAAGGGGTCCAGGGAGGGGGGGAGGACAGACTTGATGTGCTGCATGACTAACCGTTCAAAGCACTTCATGAGAATAGGAGTGAGTGCTACTGGACGGTAGTCATTGAAGCAGGATGGAGATGACTGGAATGATAGTGGTGGCTTTGAAGCATGTGGGGACAACAGCCTGACTTAGTGAGATGTTGAAAATGTCTGTGAAGACATCAGTGAGTTCCACTGCACAGTCTCTCAGTACACGCCCAGGAATGTTGTCAGGACCCGGAGCTTTGCGTGCATTGATCCTGCTGAGGGATCTCCTCACGCTGTGCGGGGTCAGCGTCATCATCTGGTCGCCTGGAGGAGGTGGAGTCTTCTGTGCAGTGGTGCTGTTTTTTGCCTCAAAGCGAGCAAAGAAGGCATTCAGCTCGTTCAGCAGGGGAATGGTGCTGTCACAGGTCTGTGGTGGGGGCTTGTAGTCCGTAATGGTCTGAATCCCCTGCCACAGGCTCCGAGTGTCTCTGCTGTCACTGAAACGGTGGGCTATCCTCCTGGAGTACTGTCTCTTGGCCTCTCTGATGCCGCGGGATAGGTTGGCCCTAGCTGTCCTTAGGCCCTCCTCGTCTCCAGCTCTAAAGGCAGCATTCCGAGCCTTCAGAAGTCTGTAGACCTCCCGTGTCAGCCACGGCTTCTGGTTGGCCCGGACAGTGATAGTCTTTGTGACCGTTACATCATCAATACACTTGGTGATGTAGGCAGTGACAGTCTCTGAATACTCTTGGAGGTCTGTGGTGTTGTTGTATGTGGCAGCCTGTTTAAACATATTCCAGTCAGTGGTGTCAAAACAGTCTTGAAGTGCCTCTGACGACCCTTCCGGCCACACTTGTATCTGCTTGTGTATTGGTTTGATGACTTTAACGAGCGGTCTGTGTGCAGGCATTAGTATGACAGTGATGTGGTCTGAGGCTCCGAGGTGGGGGAGGGGGAGAGCCTTGTATGCTCCTCTCTGGGTGGTGTAAACAAAGTCCAGCGTATTTTTTCCCCTTGTTGGAAAGTCAACGTGCTGTTGAATTTTTGGGAACACACTCTTTAAGTCTGCGTGATTAAAGTCTCCAGCCAAGATGAGAAAAGCATCTGGGTGGGCTGTCTGCTGCCCACTGATGTGCTGGTACAGATCATTCAGTGCCTCACTCCTGTTATTGTTGTTAGAGCTGGGAGGGATGTATACAGCAACGAGCAGTATGGCTGTATATTCCCTCGGTAGATAGAACGGCCGGCACTTAATAATCATAAATTCCACCAGGGGTGAGCAGTGTTTGCAGACCACAACAGCGTCGCGGCACCATACATTATTGATGTAAACACAAAGCCCGCCGCCGCGTCTCTTACCTCCCTCGACGAGAGCTCTGTCTGCTCGATAGCATGTTAGCTGCTCGAGCTGAATGGCGCAGTCCAGAACGCTGTTGTTGAGCCATGTTTCCGTAAACACAAAAACACAACAGTCTCTTACAGTCCTCTGAGTTGAGCGAAGTAGTCGGATGTGGTCCAGTTTATTGTCCAAAGAGCGTACGTTCGCCAGTACGATGGAGGGGATAGCTGGCTTGTGTGGGTTAGCCGCTAGCCTAGCTCGGATACCTCCGCGCTTACCCCTCTTCTGCTTCCTCTCACGCCGCTTGTAGCGCCTCCGCTGTGGGCGAGATGCAGTAGTGGGTGTCGGTGATGGTGTAGGCCTCCGGAGCAAACCGAGGTCCCGCAGCTCTTCGGCGTGCGCGGAGTTTAACTCTAAAAATGTGGTTCTGCCGACATCGAGCAGAAACTCACGACTGTATGCGCGCTTAAAGACAGGTAGACGAGACGAATATGTACAAAAACATTGCGACTTACAAGACAAAAAACACGAAAACACCGTTCTGTCGGGAGAGAGAGAAGCCGCTGCGTCTGTTGTGCACGCCGCCATCTTGGAAACAAAAAAATCTGTTGTCCTGATGTCACTAAAGGGGGTGGCCTTTTCTTAAAGCAATGGATTCCCCCATACAACAGGGTGGACAACCATTCAAGGGATATGGACAAACTCTTCTTTTTTATTAAATAAAAATATTGTTTTTATTACCAAATGATCAATGCACTCAAATCGAGTAATCTCTTATTTACCAAAATATTAATAGGAGAACAAAATTTTGATTTGACAATATTCTACTATCATTCAAATGTAATGAGCAGTGCATGGGACATAGCAAAATAACATGCATCCTCTTTTAAAAAAAAAAGACAAAATCAAATCTAGAAAATGTATCTAAAGAGCCAAGTAATGCTTTTGTCATGAATATAAAAACTTAGCCTAATATAACACACCCTTTCATAGTCATTTTTATGTTAAGTTATCATGGCAAATTAGTTATTTATGTACAGGACACCAAAAGGCACTCTACAGTGATATTGACCCATATTGTTAGTGACGTTAACAGCATTTGCAATGTGCAAGTATTGTTTGTTTATGTTTTTGTTTTTAGAGATACAATACAAAAAAAAAAAACTTAGTCATATGTAACTTATTTTCTCTTCAGCCTTTATTGGAGGATATTTTGGCAAGCAGTCAGACATATGTATTCTATCCTTTCTTCTGTCTGAAGTGCTTACTGTAACTGAAAAGAGGGGGGAAATGTGTTACATGCAAATTGCCTTAAATACCAGACTGTTCACAGTTCACGCTATTATCAAAATAGAGAGGTCGCTACTCACAGTTTCTTTTTATCTTGACCTTTCAAAATACATGCAGTCCTGAAAATGAATTGAGTTATAATTAAAAAATAATAAACAGTTGGCAAGTCTTAAAACAATAGGAAAAAATGTTGTAAGCAAGTATTTTAAACAAAAACAATATTTACAATAAGCACGCAGGCTCCCAGTACAGTAGCTTTCATTTTGACATCCAGGTGTCTTGGAAACCTCAACACAAAATCTGCACCTACATTTGGTCCACTATATGAGAAAGGTTTGAAGATCTTGCCAAATGATCTGTCTATCACTGCTCCATTCAAAGACACCAGCTGTGGTCACAGTACAAGACACACAATAACATATTAGGCTAAAGCAAAATTGGTTACTAGCTAGTCCTCTAGTCCACTAGTGCTCCCTTTTTTCACTTTAATATTGTATTTTCGATATAATATACAGAAAACAAAGGTACAAATATATTACACTTTTTTAAAATGTACACCTTTGTACCTTATTTACCCCTAAAAATTAGGTGCATTTTAGGACCTTAAAGATACATATTAGATCCTAAATGGCACATTTGTGTACCTTTTGAAAATGTACTGCCCTAGTGACAGATTTTTTGTACTCTATATGGGTCTAATATAACAAGGATTTACAACTTCGTTCAGCTACTGTTCAATAAAGTAAAGTACTGTTCAATCAAGTAAAAAGACCATGTTATCCCTGACAATTAAAACCAAAGAAACACATGTATGTGGGTCAGGTTTTTTGCCTTTATTGTGGGGATCAAATTTCCCTGGAAAGGTAGCACAATCTGAAATCATATTCTGCCAATGTGGGTCCAACAATGAGGTAAATGGCTTAATAAGCATATAGTGTTAGAATTACAATTTAAAATGCTAAAAGGTTTATTTGAAGGGTATGTTTAAGGTTACAGGATAGAAAATATCTTCAATTTTAAAATAATAAGTCAATGGGAATTAAAACTTCACCTCAAAGTTCTCATCTGTGCAGCAGGTACAACCCATACATGGTCCCTCAATCTTAAATGCTGGTTCACCTCGTTCATTCGCAACAGTGAATTTAGGTAGGCAAACATGCAAGTTATGTTGAACATATCCAATGGCAATTCCCGGTGGAGACTGAACCTCCAGCTAAAATATGCACATAACATATAATATACAGTACATAACATAATTAATGGCTAAACAAGATGAGGATAACATTCATACCTCATGGCTGCAGCAAGCAAACGGGTGCACCAGTCTGATGACCTCTTGATTTGAGTTGTCAGTAACATTCATTATGAAGGAGCGTGCACCAGCAAAGCATTGCCTTTCACAACACTCGCTGTCCTCAATAATACCGAAAATCTTGTTCCCAGTGTCATCCTTCACATTATATTTCTTGAAAGGCCTTATTCCACAGCAAACTTTAAGAAATTAAAAAGTTGAAGATAAGCGTGTTGTTTATTTGATTTTGTTGTATTTCATTCATGAAATGCTAATAAACAAACCTTCTGCAAGACTTTCTTCCATAGTTACTTCTTTGAAGACAAACAATTGATCCATCTAAAATAAACATGAAAATTACAGGTTCCTTGCAGTGAAAATTGCTGTATAATAAATGCATTTGTCTAAGTTAGAGTAACATACACATAATGATAAACATTATTATTATTATTAAGAAGAAGAAGAAGAAGAAGTATCTCCAGTCCTATCTGACCCCGGTCAAGGTCTCCAGATGAGAAGGACAGGGGTACGGGTCTGGGGAAGAAATCATTGCAGTGCCCTCTAGTGAAGCATAAACAGACATTTGTACAGTATGTATCAAACAGCTTTGTTAAACAAATTATTACACACTGAAATCTATAGTGTTTTATGAATTAAAATGGATGTCATTCCAACACAACATTCAGCCAGGTTTATGAACTTTATAGCTGCAGATCACATAGTTCATGTTCACACTTTTAAATTATAAACAAGCAAGCTATACACTGATGTATATTTTCATGCAAAAAACACTGAAAAAAGTAATTACTTGATTTAGTTAACTGGTTTACATTTGTTTTCCATTAGCATTCCCTTGTGAAAAATAAGTATTATTTGAATTAAGTATATTTTAAAAAGTACTTGCAGAATTTAATATTAATGAACAAGGCCTCGCGTGTACTCATGACTAAGTTTCTTGACACTTAAGTACACCTTAAATGAAACATTACGTGAAAATTAAACCATTATGTTTTATTTTTCTTTTGTCATGGTTGTAACACTGGGTGATTTCAGAGATGAGAGAAGGCAGGATTATTTGCAGTTATACTAGTAATAATAATAAAATCCAAAATAAACAGACCAGAAAACAAACCAGAAGACACAGGAATAGAACTGAAAACAACCAAAAATACATCCAACAGTGGACAACACCAGACAATGAACATAGGGATCACAAGGGCTTATATACACAGGGGTTACTGACATACAAGATACACATGTAAACAGTCATGAAGTAATGAGGTTAGCTAAAAGTACTACAAAAGTCCTACAAAACAGAGACCCCCCATCCTTAAGGAGCAGCTTTCAGATAAAAAGTGTCGAGGTGGACAAGGGGAAGGGATGAAGGGCCAGACCAGGTGGAAGTAGGCCTGCCACTAGGGATAAGCCAGCAGAGCGGTGAGCCAGGGAGGAGCCAAGGCAGTGTGGGAAGCCAGGGCAGAGACAAAGCAGGGACCCAGGGTGGAGCTGGCAGAGCCGGCAGAACAGGAAACCACTGAGATGGAACAGACAGAGCTGAAGACCACCACGGTCGAGTGGAAAACCTCCAAGTTGGTGCAGATAAAGCTGAAGACCACTATGAGCAGACAGAAAGTTCAGGGATGACCTCCATGGCCATATCAGAGCAGACAGAGAGTTCATAAATGACCTCTGTTGCTAGTTCAGGGCAGAGAGAGAGTTCAATGGCAACCTCTGTGGACTTTTCAGAGCAGACATAGAGTTCAGAGATGACCTTCGTGGTTGTATCAGACTGGGCAGAGAGTTTAGGGACGGCCTCCGGAACAGATTCAGAGCAGACAGAAAGTTCAAGGATGCCCTTCGTGGCCGCGTCAGAGCAGGCAAAGAGTTCAAGGGTGGACGCTGCCATTTTGGGAGGAGCTGTGGTGGATGCTGCTGCCTTGGGAGGAGAATTGGAAGTGTATGTGGTCCAAACACACTAGATGGCAGTTGCCATTACAAGAACTGCAGCCAACATTGGAAGGACTTCCCAGAACACTATACTTGGGATCCGAAGAATGAAATCCGACAGATCAAGCTTTCAGTCTAGTGTGATAGCAAGTCCCATCCAAAAAAAAACAGTTCGGAGGGTATGCTCGGCCCAGTCAGTCTTTGCAGCAGCCTCACAAAATAGATAATAGGGTATATGTTGAATGTTACCTGACCAAACCAAAAAGTAGGTCTCATCACATCCACTTGTCAAAGAACATGTTAACAGCAGTATGAACTGATTACTCAATTTTAATATCTGAATGTTAGTGATGCGGTTAACAAACGCACTGCCGCATATAACGAGGCTCTTTTGTCTGGGAATATGTGCGAGTATAAAGCAGCGTGTTATGCTCTCAGACGAGCTGTAAGTGCCGCCAAACATCGTTACAGAGAGAGAATTGAGTCTCATTTTCAGCTCAATGACTCTCGACGCATGTGGCAGGGACTAAGGACCATCTGTGACTTTGGGAACAAATCCTCCGCGGAGATGAGAGCAGATCCGTCGCTGGCCGAAGAATTAAACACCTTCTACGGCCGCTTTGAAAGCAATGGCGGCAGCGCGGCTCTGCTGAGCAGCGCGTCAGGAAGCAGCAGGCAGAGAAGCGATAATCATGTGATCACCATGTCGGAGGACGAGGTTCGCAGGGCCCTAAAGAGAGTGAACATCAGGAAAGCGGCTGGACCTGACGGGATTACAGGCCGGGTTCTGAGGTCCTGCGCTGATCAGCTTGCTGGTTTGTTCACTTCTATCTTCAATGAGTCCCTTGCTACCTCTGTGGTTCCCACCTCCTTTAAAAAATCCATCATCATCCCTGTGCCTAAGAACAATAAACCCTCTTGCCTGAATGACTATCGACCAGTGGCCCTCACATCTATAGTCATGAAGGTTTTTGAGAGACTTGTTAAGAGCCACATTAGCTCATCCATCCCTGTTACTTTGGACCCTCTCCAGTTTGCATATCGCTCCAATAGATCAACTGATGATGCCATCTCTCACATACTTCACTCCTCCCTCACACACATTGACAGCAGCAATGGTAACTATGCAAGGCTGCTATTTATAGACTATAGCTCAGGTTTCAACACCATAGTCCCCATCAAGCTGACTAATAAACTCACAGGCCTCGGCCTAAACACTTCACTCTGCGACTGGATTCAAGACTTCCTCACCGGCAGACCTCAAGTGGTGAAGGTAGGCTAGTTCACCTCAAACTCCATCACCCTGAACGTAGGAGCCCCGCAGGGCTGCGTTCTGAGTCCCCTGCTCTACTCTCTCTACACACACGACTGCGTGTCCTCTCACAGATCCACATCTATTGTCAAATTTGCTGATGATACTGTGGTTCTGGGCCTCATTTCCAACAATGATGAGACCGCATACTTGGGTGAGGTAGAGAGACTAACATCATGGTGCCAGGACAACTGTCTCTCTCTGAATGTGAGCAAAACTAAAGAGCTGATTGTAGACTTCAGAAAGAAACACCTGCTGCCCTACACTCCTCTTATGATCAGTGGGACCCCTGTGGAGAGAGTAAGCAGCTTCAAGTACCTCGGTGTAAACATCTCCGAGGACCTGACTTGGACTACACACATACAAACACAGGTTAAGAAAGCCAGGCAAAGACTGTACCATCTGCGACAGCTGAGGAAATTCAGGGTTTCACCATCAATCCTGAAAACTTTCTATGCAGGGACCATAGAAAGTGTATTGACTCAGTGTATCTCAGTGTGGTATGGAAACAGCTCCAGCCAAGATTGCAAGGCCTTGCAGAGAGTTGTGTGCTTAGCTGAGCGCATCTCAGGGTCTGCTCTCCCCTCTCTGCAGGACATCTACATCAAACGCTGCAGAAGCAGAGCTGCCAAAATCACCAAGGACTCAAATCACCCTGGAAACTGTCTATTCACTATGCTGCCATCTGGTAAGCGCTTCCGCTGCCTGATGGCAAAAACTGAGAGACTCAGGAGGAGCTTCTTCCCCCAGGCCATCAGACTCCTGAATTCAAACTGAACTGAACTCAGCCTCTTAACATCATGATGACTTCACTTACTAATCACTCACAATCAGTAAAATACTCACACTCATTATCATCTACCTCATACTGACAGTGTCATTTGCACACAATACTGTCATTTGCACACAACACTTTCTGTATCTTGATATCTTATCATATTTTATATTTATTCTTTTTGTGATTGCTGCTCATGTCACCATGTTCAACCTGTTTGCACATTCCCCCTCCCGTACAGTCATGCTTATCTTAATATTTAATTCTACAGCATACTGTCATGCACATTCTCTTATACTTTATATTTTATATTCTGTGCTTTATATCTTATTTTTTATTCATTTTATTTTATGCATACTTTCCTTGTGTTGTATTCTACAATATTTGCACTGTCCATGGAGCGGACCTGACTCACATTTCACTGCTGGTTATACAATCTCTGTATAGTCATGTATGTGATAAATAAAACTTGAAACTTGAAACTGGTGAGTAGAAGAAGTGAAAAAAATAGATATCAATTTGCATATGATAAAGACATCGGTTATATTCCTCTTTGGTATTCCTTTGAAGGCACTATGAGTAAAACAGCTCTACAGTTCTACACGAAGCTCAAAAAGAAGTGACGTGACCTGTTTTACAGAATACGGAAGTTTGTTGAATAAAACAGAGTCCTGCATGCGGACGGACGACTGACCCGCTAATATTTGATGTAACAAGTATTTAGGTATTTACGTTGTCAGTTGCAGTGCGAGTCGGGGAATCAATAAGCACGGGTGGACTGTGGGTCCATTTGCGAAGACTATTTAGACTCAATCGATTCCTCTGATAGGCAGCTGCTTTCAGACATTCCCATGCTTATTTATGTTTATGCTCTGTACTGTAGTCTGACGACAGTAAGAAAAGTTTCTGTTGAATTTGTTACGTCGTTCAAAAGTTTCAAAACTTTAATAGTTCATCAATGGGTGGGGGGGTGATCTCATGAATCATGTGGGTTCACTGAGATCGCATCCCAACAGCAAACATTGAATAAGTATCTATAGTTTTTGGACCTTGAATCAATGCATCACCAATGTTAGGAGTTTTGTGCACTTCAAAACAGTGAATCATTTTGTGAACCTATGGTTCAATTGATTCAATGCTTTGAAAATGTTAATTTCTCCCATCAGCATATGGTCTGGTGTTCTGTAACGTTGAGAAACGAGCATGAAGCGTTTTGAAAAAGCTTAGAGTAATGAACCTTTTTCCGATACAATTGTGTTAAAAGTGTCACTGGTTCAGAATGCTTCACTTCGCCATCACTAATTTTAACTGTAGTATGTTAATTGATTTTACATTTAAAGTTAATATATTTTAAATTGCAACATTACTACAAATAATTACAATTAATTACAAATATATTGATTAAATGCATGACATACAAATTTCAATAAAAAGATATTAAATTATATTTTAGTTTACTATAAAGCTTATTGTCACGCAACGGTGTGTGGGATTAGGCAGGACGCCGAAGACGAAGAATTCCAATAACACTTTAATAATTCCACAACAGGTAATGTTCAGACAGGTCAGGAAAACACACACACACGAGGTAACATTAACAATACCAGACGAAGACAGAATGAACAGACTTGACTATATGTAGGGGAGCTGAAGAGGGACAGACAGCTAGGTGAGGAGGATGAACTAATAATGACATTATTCTAACAGGAACAGGAACATAACCAAATATGGGCACATGAGGGAGAACTAGGTCACACAGAGCACATGGGGAATGAAAACACAACAAACAGTCCTGGGGCCTGTACCATGAAGCCGGATTAGCTGGCTAGCCAGGTAAATTTCAGTTTAGTTTGCACCAATCCTGGGTTTTAGGTACCATGAAAGTGGCTTGGCTTTTAGCTGCGTTCATTGCCTTCAATTTTTGTGTAAATATTCTTGTTTGCCTTTTTGGAAGCGCTAGGGAGAGGGTGCCATTTTCTTTGAACTTGAGATTTTGCTTATGTTTATGGTAGTTAGGGAGTAAGGTAAGACATTGTCATTTATTTATTTTTTCTTTTGGTTAAGGTTATTTAAAGCTTTCGTTGACAGTTAGAGAGTTTTGTTTATTATGTTGACCTTGCCCTCTCCTGAAGATTTGCTTCCTTTACTATTAATAAAAAAAAGCTATTTGATTAATTTTGTGTTTGTGCTTTTCTGGATCAGGGGATTGATGTGACTGTCAGACCTTTTTATTTTTATTTTGTTACGCCCTCGTTTACCCCTAGACCAACTGGGAGGTTCGTAACAAGTGGCTTTGCATAACATTAACTTACACTGCACCGCTAACCTGCTCTGGGGCAGGTTATGTTCTGGGTTAGAGATCTCAAACTGAAATTGGACCAATCAGATGTGAGCAAAGTGTCACATGTCTGACACAAAAAAAAGTCACTCCCCCAGTTTCTCTTCCTACAAATTAAAGCTCAGTATGAAGTACCTTATATATATATATATATATATATATAAAACAAAATTGTCTGGCTTTAATGATAATTACAATTTACATATGATTTATATAATTATAATATGATTTATATTATTATTACTCCATTACACACAATCACTTTTAGTTTAACAATTATTATAAAGCATTTATTTTAAATGAATATTAAAGTGCCCCTATTATGGATTTTTGAAAATGACCTTTCATGCAGTGTGTAACACAGCTCTAAGTGAATGAAAACATCCTGCAAAATTTTAAATCTGAAAGTGCACCGTGTATAAAGTTAGGCAGCGGCTATTTACACTAAGTGCAAATAGCATATTTTTTTAGCGATAGATGCTATTTACACTAAGTGAAAATAGCAGTATTTTTTAACGACATGCTATTTACACTAAGTGCAAATAGCTATAGATTCTATTTACACTATGTTAAAATAGCAAGATTTTCTGCTATTTATACTAATTGCAAATAAATAGCAATTATGAGCACCCTCAGTATTGTAGTACATTATAAAACAATACGCAATAATAACGTATTGAGTGTAAATTATAGTTTTAAGTCAAATTATTAAATGGATGCCACCTTATTGGGACAATAAAGCCCTTCCTACACCTACCCTAACCCTACCCGATACTTTATTTTCAACTTTTTGATTATTTCCTTAATTTTTATTGAAAATAAATGCCTTTCTGATGCAATATGAGATTTGAAAAGGGAGAAAAAAAAGTTCGGCAAAAGACGGCCTCGAACTCGGGTCGATCGCGTTACAATGCATACGCCTTACCATCTACACCACTAATACTGATGTTGAGCTATCTCTTTTTTTAGTGTTGACTAACTCAATCACACGTTAGTGAGCGGAGTTGGTGTAAATAGCCTTTGCCATCAAGATGGGCTATTTGCACTTAGTGTAAATAGACACTCCGATAAAGTTATTGTCTCTCAAAAGAAAGAGTCAACTCTGAATCATTGAAACGAGTCGTTTTTAAAATGAATCCCAAGCCGTTTCATGTTGACGTCAACATGAAACATTACCATATTGCCCGCCCACTTGTTGCGTGCGCAGGCCTGGGTCTGAATGAACATGCAAATTAATTCTTTGCCACTAGGTGCCGCTTTTGGAGTGTTAAAAGCTCACAAACACTGCTTTAAATGAATTTGACCAATCACCGCAGATTAGCGTCAGGCACAGGAGGAGTTTGGAAAAAATGAATCGTTGAACGAATCGTTTGGGAGCCGTTGAGCAAATAAGGTAAAAAGAAATGCATATTATAAGAATACGAAAGTGTTTTTTGAGCTTGAATGCATGTCAACCTGTTGTTGGGGACTCCCAAAACCAAAATATGAACCTTTCATTACCCATAATAGGGGCACTTTAATATAGATCATATGTAATATAAATAAGTGGTACAATCAATAAATAACACTTTAAAAATGGCTACATGTGACCTTACATGTTCGAGTCTCTATCGCTATATATTATTAACTATATAAACTAACTTCACAAGTTTCACTTGTGACTGCACTGATAGAGCAAGATCATTTCCTTTATTTGTCCTCTTTCGTGGACAAGTACTTCAGTGGAAATGCGTTTAAATTCCTCATATTCTTTAATCTCTTAAAGGGATAGTTCACTTTGAAATTAAAATTTGGTATCTATCGGCTTACCAAGCGTGGTGCTGACGCAACTTTTCAAGCGCCAACGGAGGCGTCAGCCAATCAGATCGCCTCATGCAAATACCCAATCCCGTTCATGCAACACCAGAGAAGTATGTGATTGGTTGTTGTAACTATGACGGCGCGTCAGCACCACGCTTCAGACACGCCCTCCGTCAAGCGTTGACGCCGACGCCCCGTGTGAATGCAGCGTGAGCCAGAGCGCGCGCACACACACGTCACACACAGGATGTGTGTGCGCACTCAGATCACTTGGACATGGTTGTGTACAAGAGGTAAAAAACGATATAAATACTGTTCGTTTTCTCACACAAACCGCTCGTTTCGTGTCTTAGGCCATCAATGTGTAGTTACGATGGAGAATTGTTTAATTTGGATTTCTCTGTGCATGTTCTTTTTCCCTCTTATAGAGACAGTGACCTATACCTGCCATTATATGACTGACAGACTAGAACGGTTTGACCTAAAAATATCAAAATTGGATCTACTGAAGAAAAAAAGATACCAACATCTTGGATGCCCTTGGGGTAAGCTGATAGATACCAAATTTTAATTTCAAAGTGAACTATCCCTTTAACCTTTAACAAAGGAGTTTTGAATCTCGCTGGCTCTCTCGCGAGAAGTGAATCACACTTGTTCTGTGTTGTGATTGGCTGTTCGCCGCTGATGTCATGTGCAAGCGCTCCATAACTCAGGATCAAGCCTGAGTTGACAGAGAAAGTTGATGATCAGCTTCATGGTACCAACAAAGCCAGATTGGAGTGGTTTGGTTTTGTCAACTCAAAACTTATCCTATAACTCTGAATTTGTTCATCTACCATCATGGTATACAGGCCCCTGGGGTGTGACAGTTATCCGTAAATTCAACAGTACAATTTAACCATATTTCAAGCAATTATTAAAATACATATGAAGATTTACTTAAATCCCACTTTAGTGGACCAAAAAACACTATTTAGTTAAACTAACTTATTATAAAAAATATATACATTTTAATTTAATTGTAAATAACATGCAATTAAGTATCTGAAAACAACAGTTTGCACTTAAGTATATTCTTAAGTATATTTGTCTGCATTAAGTACTCATTTAAAAAATATGCTAAAGTGTACTGGTCATATCTTGCCTTCACAAAGTGCCTGTTGTAGTCTAACAAACTCACCTGACAATTCCATATTTGAATTTATCTGGGAAAAAAAGAAAGAAAGAAAGAAAATTAATAATATTACTTTTTGTAGTAACTAGTAGTGTAACTAATTACTAATAAGATTTCAGTAATAATATACAGTTACTATCCATAAAACAGCTTGTTACTTAGTTACTTTCGATGTCTCAACCCCTACTGATTTGAAGTCCAACAATCTAATAATTTCTAGATTTATTTTCATAATTTTCACGTCTTGCACAGGCACATGAAGTCACCAGAGCAGCAGGCAAGATTGGAATATGAAAAAGCTTACATTCAGCGGATGAAAATATTGCCATTATATTGATTTTTTTTTCAGGAGAAAAGATTATCTGAACACCAATGTATAAGTTGTGGCATTATGGAAGTTGTGGCATTACTTTACTCTGGCATTACATTCCTCTGATCCTGGTATAAATGATATAAAATATTTTTTTGAGAACAAAACATTTTCTTATGAACTTGATTTCATTTGATAAAATACATCATGGAATATAATCGTATAGCCTATGAGTAACAGAGATATTAGAGCTACAATTAGCTTCAAGCTAATGACAATTAATGACAATTAATGAGAATAATACAACACTTTTACTTAAACATTACTATTAATCACCACTGAGTGTTTGTAATAACATCTGACTGCGATCCAATGTGGATTTTGGTCAAATGATGAGGCAGAAATATATTGTTAGTGTTAATTTTATGGGGAAGATATGCAATTACAACTTATGTGCATGGGGCGTGAAAGAAAGTAATGTAAGTAGCAGTGTAATTACTGTTGTCAGAAAGTAATACAGTAAAGTAATAATATTACTTTTGAAAGGAGTAACTAGTAATGAGTAATATATTACATTTTTGAGTAACTAGTCCAACACTGTATATAAAATACACTATTTAACATGATAAGTAAATAAATTATTTTAAATTATTGTATATTGAGAAATATATCATACATACCAGTGAGATACAATTCGTCTGTTAGGCAGTGGCACTGATATACAATAAATGTTTTTTTTTTCTTCTCATGCACACAGTGAGTACCTTAAGAACACCAGAATGATGTTTGTGGTTTAGCAGGGCATGGGTCTGACCTACTTTCATTTTTAGTTACTTCTGGTTTCAACAGCCTGGAAATGTTCTGTGGTCTAATTATCGTTCTGTTAACTTTATGTAAGTAAATAAATATGCCATACACAATTGCAGGCTGTCAGGGTTCTGTTATGTGTGTCATCTGCAGTGATGGGAATAACGGCGTTATAAATAAACGGCGTTACTAACGGCGTTATTGTTTTCAGTAACGAGTAATCAAACTAATTACTGTTTCCCCCGTTACAACGCCGTTACCGTTACTGACAATAAAATGCGGCGTTACTATAATTTATTATAATATTATTATCATTTTATTTTTCAGTTCATCTGAATGGATGCGCAGTGTAGCTGTATTTGACGTACCGTAAACTCTAGTGTGAAGGCGCACATCGCGCCGTCGCTTTGTCTCTCTCTCTCACACACAGATGCGCGCGCAAAGAAAGATACAGAGCGAGAGAGTCTTTCATAACATGCAGAATTGACGCGCTACATGTAAACGATATTCTTTGTTGTGTTTTCCTGTCAAAATAACGGAGTTTCTTTGAATCCTTCAGCTTTTAAGAACTGCCGGTTTCTCTGCTAGTGGGCGGAACTAATGCGCAAACGGCAATCTCATTGGCCGGCGCTCACCTATTATCTTCCCTGTTTTGATTTCAGCAAATCATTTCGAGCGAACCCATACAACGTGATTAATATTCATGAACCCAGCAGCTCCTTTATCCTTAGTGCGTTTTATATTGTTATTAGTGGTATAATTCGTAGTAGTTTTGTTATCTTATCAATTTTTTCCCCCTTTTTTTATAGAAACACTAAATGACAAACAATATCTTAAGCACCACCCCCAGTCCTAAGTTCAGTCAACATGACAAATATGAATTCATACTTGGTTATTCTAATTACTAAAGTTCTATCATCGTATAATGCTAAATTATCATAATATCATATTATAATGATTGACTAACTGATGCTAAGTGTCAGTAGATAAATATTGTCGATTAATGTACAATGTTTTATAATAATAATGTATTCTATTTAGTGTCCATTTCATTCATTTAACATATTTAATATTGGGGCATCCAAGTTATTTGACATTTGAATTTTTTTTTTAAAAAGTAACGCAATAGTTACTTTCCCTGGTAATTAGTTACTTTTATAATGATGTAACTCAGTTACTAACTCAGTTACTATTCGTGAGAAGTAACTAGTAACTATAACTAATTACTTTTTTAAAGTAACATGCCCAACACTGGTCATCTGTTCCTGCCTCTTGTGTCCATATTTGGTTTGTTTCCTGTCCTTGTTTCATGTCATTATGAGTTAATTTGTGTCCAGCTGTGTGTATGTGATTATGTGTTAATTACCCTGTGTATTTAGTTCCTGTCTTTTGAGTTTGATTTCGTCTGGTCTACTCGTTACTTCCTGGTGTATCTTGTCTCTGAGTCCTGCCTTGATGTCATTAAATATTATTATTTGAGTTTACGTCCTCGTCTGCGTGTCCTTGTTCCTCCCTGCTGTGTGCACCTTGACAGAAGACCAGACCTAACCGTAAGCGGCGCCCATTCACCCCGTTTTGTTTTTCATTTTCAAAAGTCTTTTGTTTTGTTCTTGTTCTGTTTGTTCCGCGGCAAGGAAGTCACCGCTCGTCATCCCGCCATAGCCCACTGCAAGTCGGCGTGGGAGTTCGGCGGGATCGCCGCGAGTCCTCTGGCCGCGAGCCCTCATGCCCGCCGATCGCGGGAGATATCCGCCGCCGGCGGGCTTGGTTTCCTAGTTCCCGGGTTGCCGCTCCCCCAGGCGCGCCGTTCGCAGGAGATCACGCCACCGGCCCACCTCTGACTCTATGCCCGCCGGATCGCCGCTGACTCATGCCCGCCGGCCGCCGCTATCCCTAGCCCCGTGGATCAAGTCCACATGTCACGGCCAGGAGTGCCGTGTGTCTGTCTTGTTGTGCCCACAGGAACATTTTAACTTACCTTGTCTTGTCAGGTCCATGGAGACTCGTCTGGGGCAGGCGGCTCTTCTTGCAGTGGCCACGGAGGCCATTCCCAGCCGCCTGCCCCCTTGTCGCTGAGATGGAAGCGGTTGCTCGTCATGCCCAGAGGAAGCCTCAGCTTCCAAGCCAGCCCAGGAGGGCTTCTGGTTCCTATGGGATGTCCTGTCCTGTTTGTCTGGCCCTGGAGTCCTGTCATGTCATGTACTGTTCTGTGTGTCTAGCCCCGGAGGGCTCCTGATACCCCCTGACTTCCCCAGGGAAATTTTTTGGGGGTGGTAGAAGGGTTCCGGCTGGACGAGGCCACGGCCATGAATGACCACCTGCCATGGCCTCCAGAGCTCCCAGCTCCGCCATGGCCTCCGTTGTCTGTTCCGCTCTGGAGGTCCCCGTCCTGTGTTCCTGTCCGTGTTTGTCCTGAGGGGCCTCCAGAGCGCACACCCCCCCTCCCTGGTGGAACTGTTACGGCATGGGACATGCCTTCCGGGAGGGGGGAGTTATGTCAGGGTTCTGTTATGTGTGTCATCTGTTCCTGCCTCTTGTGTCCATATTTGGTTTGTTTCCTGTCCTTGTTTCATGTCATTATGAGTTAATTTGTGTCCAGCTGTGTGTATGTGATTATGTGTTAATTACCCTGTGCATTTAGTTCCTGTCTTTGAGTTTGATTTCGTCTACTCGTTACTTAAATAATAATAATGTGATGTATGGTGACCCATACTTGAAATTGGTCCTCTGCATTTAACCCATCCAAGTGCACACACACACAGCAGTGAACACACACCCAGAGCAGTGGGCAGCCATTGCTCCAGCGCCCGGGGAGCAATTGGGGGTTTGGTGCCTTGCTCAAGGGCACCTTAGTCATGGTATAGAAGGTAGAGAGAGTGCTGTTCATTCACAATCCCTACCTTCAATCCCTGCCAGACCTGAGATTCGAACCCACAACCTTTGGATTACAAGTCTGACTCTCTAACCACTAGGCCACAACTTCCCGGTGTATCCTGTCTCTGAGTCCTGCCTTGTCCTGCCTTGATGTCATTAAATATTATTATTTGAGTTTACGTCCTCGTCTGCATGTCCTTGTTCCTCCCTGCTGTGTGCACTTTGACACAGGCATATTTTACCTTTTTTAATAAATTACAGTTACAAAAAACAAGTACATAAATTTATAATATAAGTACACTAAATATGACTGCAAGTTTGTTGCTGTATCAACCAAGATTTCGTAGCTTTTTTTTAATTATGACAATTTGCAATGGATTTTAAATAATCAGGCAACGAATTCCAAAATTGTACACCTTTCACTGCGAGAACAGTCTGAGCAAATGACGTTTTACAAAATATAACTTTACAATTTCCACTAGAAGCCACTCTAGGGGATCTACTGCTCTCCTGCAGTCTCAAAAAAATTACATAAGGGCATAGGGGCAAGACCATTTAAATATTTAAACACAAACTTTACATAGTGAAAAAAGACAAAGTGAGTAAAGCTCAAAATCCAAAATCCATCTCCCATCCATCCTGGACATTTTCCTTGCACGATGCTCCAGCAAAACCAACAGCATCGTGAAGGACCCCACCCACCCCTCCCACAGTCTCTTCCAGCTCCTACCATCAGGAAGACGGTACCGGAGCATCAGAGCCCGCTCCGCCAGACTGCTCAACAGCTTTTTCCCCCAGGCTGTGAGAGCCCTGAACTCAGATCACCCCGCCCCCCTCTGAAACCCCATGCAAACCCCTACCTCCTGAAACATGGAAAAAACTGTGAACTTTTTTTGTGCAATTCAAGTGTGCTACACACAGGTGAGTGGGCCTGTACAAACCACCTGTAGTAACACACTCTCCTCTATGCACTAGACACTTTTCTTACATTGCTATATGTACACAATCCCACAAAAGACTCAGAAATATATGTATGTTTACATGCTCATGCACCACTACAAATCATCTTATACTGTTCCCCAGCCAGCTGCTTGACTCACAATGTTTCTCTCTGCACATGTACAGTATTTATGTGAAGCATTCGCATAGTTTGTATAGTTTGTATTTTTTATCTTTATCTTTAGTTGTTTAGGGTAAACATTTATATATAGTATACTTAGTCAAAATCTGTCAGTAGGTTAGTTTGTGTATAGGTTTATAGTGTTTTACTTCATTGTTGCATGTCTGTATTTATGTAGCACCGGGGACCTGTGAGGCACGACATTTCGTTCCACTGTATGTCCCCACATGTAGCGGAATGTCAATAAAGCTCAACTTGAACTTGAACTTGAAAATCTTGTATTTACAATGATGGTATCTTCGACATTTGATCTGATTAATTATGGATTGATTTGTCTGAGACCTAATCCATATGTGATAACATCGAGTTTTAAAACAGAAAAGCATGATCATATGTTATACAATCTCTTATTATGAAGCTGGTAAAATTTGCCTAAATTGTTTTACACAACTTTTTAGCATGACTTTTAAAATTTAGCTGATAATCGAAAATCATAACAATATATTTTTCCTCTGATACTTGTTCAATAATCTCATCTTTAATTCTAATGTTTAATGATTTTGTTACAGGTAATTCTCTTATTGAAAAACATATAACTTTAATTACTTTTTAGTAATTAAAGTTAAAAAAAGAGGCATCAAGCCAAGCTGACACTTTCTTTAGGTTTCTTGTTAACTTTTCTTCAATTTCAGAATCAGAATCAGAATCAGAAAGAGCTTTATTGCCAAGTGTGTTTGCACACACAAGGAATTTGTCTTGGTGTTAGGAGCTTCCAGTACAGAAAGTACAAACATAGTGCAGACAACATATAATTAAGGTAATAAAGAACACTAATAATGAAGAGAATAGACAATAATTAAGAATAACAATAGTACTAAAAAATAAAAATATACAGAAAATAAAAATGTCCATAGACAGAACTGTGAATGTGCATGTATGTGTCCTATGTACAGATGAAGGTTTGATGAGTTATTTACAGATGTACAGTACCGGGGTGTGTTATGTGTTGTTCAGGTGGGATACAGCCTGGGGGAAAAAACTATTCTTGTGTCTGGCTGTTTTTGTGCTCAGTGATCTGTAGTGCCGGCCAGAGGGCAACAGTACAAAGAGAGAGTGAGCTGGGTGTGAGGGCTCTCAGCAGGAGGTGTAAAGTTCTTGGAGGCTGCAGTCTGTCCGTTGTAGTCTTCTGATGTCTGTTTTGATAGCTGAACCAAACCAAACAGTTATAGAAGAACTTGATGATGGCAGAGTAGAACTGTTTCAGCAGCTCCTGAGGCAGGTTGAACTTCCTTAGCTGGCGGAGGAAATACAGCCTCTGCTGGGCCTTTTTCCCAGTAAACCACGGTTTATCATTATTGAATGATAAGAATGTCCTGGTGGGGATGCATATATCCTCACAGAAACTGATATATGAAGTTATAGTCTCTGTGAGCTCGTCCAGATCGGTGGCAGTAGCTTCAAAAACACTCCAATCAGTGAAGTCAAAACAAGCTTTTAAATCTTGCTCTGCTTCATTAGTCCATCTTTTAACAGTTCTTAATACAGGTTTAGAAGATTTAAGTTTTTGCCTGTAGGTTGGTATGAGATGAACCAAACAGTGATCGGAGAGCCCCAGAGCTGCCCGTGGGACAGAGTGATATGCATCTTTAATTATTGTGTAACATGATCCAATATATTACTGTCTCTGGTGGGACATGTAACGTGCTGTCTGTATTTTGGCAGTTCTCGGGAGAGATTTGCTTTATTAAAATCTTCAAGAATGATTAAAAGAGAGTCCGGGTACCTTTGCTCCGTTTCAGATATTTGTTCGGCCAGCTGTTGCATCGCGGCGCTCACGCACGCGTCCGGAGGCACATACACATTCACGAGAATGAAAGAGGAAAACTCTCGGGGCGAATAGAACGGTTTACAGTTTATGAAGAGGGCCTGCAAATTAGGAGAACACATCTTCTTCAGAGTTGGAATTTCCACACAATTCCTACCAGATGCATAAATAACCGTGTCGTCAGAATACATTTGAAGACTCGCATTAAGACATACTTCTGGAAGATCATTAATATAAATACTAAATTATGAGGTACTGATTAACATTATTAATGACAACATTTTGTTCACCACTTTTTAAATATGAGTCAATCCCTAACAGAGATCGTTTTGATATATTATACTTTGATATTTTTTACATTAAAATGATTTACAGTATCAAATGCCTTTTTAAAATTCAGGAATACTGCACCAACTTTGAATCCTTTATCAAGTGACCGCTTAATATTTTCTAATAAGCAAGGTGTTTCTGTAGAATGGTTATGTCTAAAACCAAATTGTAAAGGGTATTAAAGACTATTTGTCTCTAAGTGATGCAGAAATTGTTCTGATACAACCTTCTCCAGCACTTTGGAGAGAACTGGAAGAAGACTAATTGGTCTATAATTATTTACAGATACATCATCTGAATCCCCAGATTTGAAAATAGGCTTTACCAATGCTTTTTTTCCAGCTATCAGGGAACTGCCCAGTTGTGATAGAAACATTAATAAGATGAGTAAGGGGCTTAACTAAAATACTTCTTTTTTTTCTTTTCTTTTTTAAAGGCAGTATCAAGATTATATATATCTTTAGAATATATAGTATTTAATTCATTAATAATTATCATAATTATGGATTGATCCACTTCCTGAATTTCAAATAAATTAACATTATCCTCTATATTCTCAAACTGATTAATATCTTCATCCGCAACTAAAAAAAAGTTGGGCAAACTTAAAATTTTAAGGCAACCAGCTTCAGCAGATTTTTGAGTTTTCTCAACATCTTGTTTTAAGTTTATACAACAAAAAGTTGAGAAATTTCCTAAAAAATAAGTTGAGAAAACTCAAAAATCTGCTTTAGCTGGTTGACTTAAAATTTTAAGGTAGCCCAACTTTTTTTCAGCTTCAACTTTTGGAAAAATGAAATGCAAGATCTTTAACTGATTGAATTAAAAAATCATTAAATGTATTTGCAACTCATTTTGAGTCATGAATACGTGAAAGTAATAATTTGATTTTGAAATATAAATTCCTTAATTACTTGATTTCTCAGTCCT
This sequence comes from Schizothorax lantsangensis, assembly GCA_027422415.1. Lineage (NCBI taxonomy): Eukaryota > Metazoa > Chordata > Actinopteri > Cypriniformes > Cyprinidae > Schizothorax > Schizothorax lantsangensis. The sequence goes on from CM049845.1 coordinate 9,302,985, forward strand.
TTAAACAACTGCAAATCTATTTCATGTCTAATTTTAAGTAAAAAATGCAATCCCGCACACTATCAGTCCATGCTAAATAAAGAAATTTATTTTTACAAGTAAGAGCAACGTCTCGGTCCACTGACCTTCATCAGGCCTTCATCAGTGGACCGAAACGTTGCTCTTGTAAAAATAAATTTCTATTTAGCATGGACTGATAGTGTGCGGTTGGACTATTTTCCTTATACGCACCTATCGTTTTCTCAGGTGTGCTGAGTTTGTGTTGATTGAGTATATGTCTAATTTTAAGAAAAGTCTTTAAGGCACGATCTCTTTGCTTCATTAATTGATGTATCGCTTATCCAAGGAAGTTTTTCTATGTGATTTCTTACGACATTTAGGCTAATAAATGAATCTACAGTACGACCAATATAAATCATAAATTCATCACAACATTTATTTACTTGATTATGTTGTAATACTTCATTCCAACTTACTGCCCTTAATTCCTTGTCAAATTCAGCCTGGTTTTAAGAGAAATCTCACATTTTACTAATCCATTATGATTATTATGATACCTTACTTACCGTTTTTTATTATTATTATGTTAAGTTTTCTAGCAATTAATACCATATTATGATCAGACAAACCGCAAACTAAATTACACGTTTTTATTATATGTTCAGGTTTATTCGTAAATACCAAATCTATTAATGTTTGAGTATTCCGATTAATATGAGTGGGTCCACTAATCATCTGTTGATAATCATATTTTGACGTCAGATCCTTAAGTTTTTTTCTACAATGCTTGTCTAACGAACTTATATTAAAATCTCCAAAAACAAGTACTTCACAGTTACATTTAAAACTCCTAAATAATTCCTCTATATTATCATAAAACGTAACCTCACATCCTTTAATTCCATACGCGGAGAAAGAGAAATGTTTATGCACAATTCTATTAAAACATTTTCAGGTAATGAAATCTCATTTAAATGATTTCTTAATATATAAACACACCACCACGTCTACCTTTAACTCTATCTTTTCTAAAGCATGTATATCCTGGGACAGCAACCATACTAGTTCAAATATTATTATGTAGGCCTAACCATGTTTCGCTTAAACATAAAAAATCAAGGTTAGATCCAATTAGCAAAGTTCTAATTTTATCACATTTCAAAATACGACTTCTAATATTTAAATGCCTTCCAAAAAGGTATGTATACATGTATGTATTTATTTTTATTATTTTTCTATATAAAGAAAAAAATTACATTCCTTATATTTCTGGATTTTACACCTCACCCTAAAGTCAATTCACTATTTTTTCTATGGTATATGTGCTCATTTCTAAGTGGGTGTCAAACCCAAAAGCATTATAAGGCAAGATATACATTTACATTTACATTACATTGTCATTTAGCAGACGCTTTTATCCAAAGCGACTTACAAATGAGGACAATAGAAGCAATCAAAACCAACAAAAGATCAATAAAATTCTAGCACTTACATTTAGCCTAACGCAGTACACATAGCAAGGTTTTTTTAGCCTAACACAGTACACATAGCAAGGTTTTTTTAGCCTAACACAGTACACATAGCAAGGTTTTTTTTAGCCTAACACAGTACACATAGTAAGGTTTTTTTTAGCCTAACACAGTACACATAGCAAGTTTTTTTTTTAAAAGATATAAAATAATGAGCAAATTATAGGAAAATTACATTTTAAAAGGCAGACAATTTGTATTTATGTCATATAAAAAGGTGAGGCGGTGGCTGTGACTGTTAAGTTTATGTTTGATCTTGTGGAATAGAAGCTGTGGATCATGGTGGCTTGTTTATTTGCTGCAGCAGTGAGTTCTTGCTTGTTTATTTTATATTTCCAGTAATAGTCATCGCTGCAACATGTTGACCTTAGATGTTATTTTGTTTCTGTATTATGTTGTCACATTTTATGGTTTGCTTGTTTAGAAGTAGGCTATTATCAGATTTGTGTTTTGTAAAGCGCTTTGAGCACTGGCTGGAAGCGCTATACAAAGTAAACAGGAGAGAGTGGTGTTAGTTGAGCCAGTTTTTGCTTATGGTGTGTTTAATGTTAGCAAATGACAGTAATGGGTCCAACTTAAATATGGACAAAGATTTCAGGATGTGGTGCATCCTCAGGAATAATCACTTTGGATATAAAATAAACTGCTTTCAAAACATGGCTTTCCAAAAAAAAGTGGTCTCTTGGCTCAACTTGCCTCCAGTGTGGGGTAAGTTGAGCCACATGGAGATAAACAGTGCCACTGATTATGCTAAAGTAAAAGTTAACTTTTTTTCTTTTTTACCTCATGCGATATTAAAGGGAGAGAATTTCAATAAAAATGATTCTTAAAATCTATATGTGAGCTTTGTGATGGACTGGCCATCCATACAGGGTTTTTCTCCACCTGTGGCTCAACAAAGTTTTATTAAAAGGTACAGTTCACTACTTTTAAGGCATTTTAATTATTTTACATTTTCAGAACAAAATAAAGTATAAATTGAAGAATAAAAAAAAAATGCAATTTACCTTACAGAACTGGGCTAACATCCCACTTGGATATGCATGGAAATACAATTTCATAAAAACTTAGATGACCAGTTTTCATAAACAAATCTCAAATTACCCCACTCCTACCATTTTAACAAACTTGTATCATCCAGTAGTTTAGAGCTAACATCATGCTATAGCCTCATAACTTCCTAAAGCACAAAATCGGGTGTTATTTTTTCAGATTTGTCTGTAATTGTTTCAGACACAAGAAGCATGAATCCTTGAACATAAAAAAATCACTTTGAACAGCAAAAAAAAAAAAAAAAAAAAAATGTTTTGAACATAAATGTAGTGTGTTTATTCCATGGCCCTCTCTCCATCACAGGGTGAGTAAAATGGAAACAAGGAGTGGCTCAACTTCCCTGTAGGCTCAAATCACCCCGCTTTCTGCTATTATTATTATCAGAAGTAGCCTAGTAGTAATAGCAGGACTACCAGTATTTTTTTTTCTATGTTTTTTTTTAAGTGCAAATTGTACAAAACAGGGAACATCCAACAACATAATGCACATCCACCACAAATAGCACGAATAATCAACATAAATAATAATTATTATACTCACAAAAAAAAAAAAAATCCAACAAAGAGGAAAAAAAGAGCAAGAACTACATTTATGTTCAAAAAACTTTTTTTTGTTTGTTTTTGCGGTTCAAAGTGATTTTTTATGTTCAAGGATTCATGCTTCTTGTGTTTTTTTTTTTCTCTGTTTTTTTTTTGTGAGTATAATAATTATTATTTATGTTGATTATTCGTGCTATTTGTGGTGGTTGTGCATTATGTTGTTGGATGTTCCCTGTTTTGTACAATTTGCAATAAAAAAAAACATAGAAAAAAAATTACTGGTAGTCCTGCTATTACTACTAGGCTACTTCTGATAATAATAATAGCAGAAAGCGGGGTGATTTGAGCCTACAGGGAAGTTGAGCCACTCCTTGTTTCCATTTTACTCACCCTGTGATGGAGAGAGGGCCATGGAATAATTGCTAATCAAAAGAATTACAAAAAGACATCAAATAAAAATACATTAAAATTATACATATATTTTGAGATAGAGAGGCAAAGAGTTTCAGACTTTCTATTTAGTTTTTTAAAGTACTTAAAGCTCTGAAACATTTTCACAAACTCACAAAGAAATATATTAAATGAGGGCTTAATTTTTTTCCATTACCAGCAGTAACTTTTGTCAACTGCATATGGGTCATGTGATTTCAACGTTTCCGAGAGGGGGCGACCCCCTACATGCATTTTAAAACAACATTTTTCTAGAACACTGATATGATTTGATCTCATATGAGATGTGAGATGTACATCATTTAATTATATATCTCATATACGCACTTCTCATGCATATTTTTTAATTCGCAAAAAAGCCAACGTCTGAAATATGAATAAAGTACACACAGATCCTAAAGGTTCTTAGATACGTTATTAATAAATATAACAATCCATATATGATTGATAGATAGATAGATAGATAGAACGTTTCGGAAAGAAGGACTTTTATCCTATTTCCGCGGTAGTGTGCCGACGGAAGTGGGATCAGGATCGAAGCGGCTGCAGTCAGTTCTCTTTATCACTCTCGCGCGTACGGCCATCTTCCTTCAGCTCGAGAAGACAGTTCCTGCAGACATGGCCGACTACTCTAATGTGGCTCCACCGTCCTCAAACGCTGGTGGAGGGATGAACGATGCTTTTAAAGACGCCCTTCAGAGAGCCAGACAAGTGAGTACTTTGAAAGCGTCCGAAAATTTTTCGTATCTTCAAGCTTTCCATTTAAAATTAACACGAAACGTAACCAGCTCGTTAGCTAACGTGCTAACTTGAGGCCTTGATGCGTTGTAACAAAGAGGTTTCAGTTGTGTGCATTTTTTCTTCTATTTTATTTATTTTTTACTGTTTTATTTTAAAGCTTAAGTGAAGCAGAATGTGTTTTGTAAATGATACGTATGTTTCGCTCACGTTCCAATAAGCTAAAGAGCAAATTAGTAGTTTAAACTAGTTAACGTTACGCATATTATTACACATTTCCGTGAACTGTAATTTACGTATCCAAAACATTTACTTATAGCTGGGATTAGGTCCCTAGACGTAGGATGACCTTAATAAATATGGTTTTGTTAGTGTTTCTTTTCATCCAAATATATAAATAAGCCGCGTGCAACTTCCTACCTTTTTGCTGCTAATAAGTCTAACCTAGTTTTGTTCCGGACAACAGTAGAGCCTCTGTACAGGCCACACACTGTTAGTGTTATAATTATACACGCTTCTCTTAAAAACTTTATTATAACTTTACAATTATTTTTCATTTTATTTAAAACTGTTTGTTTTGACCGTGCATTTCACTCTATTATTTTAGATAGCTGCAAAAATAGGAGGTGATGGCGTACCCCCCTCTCCAGCATCCAATGAGTTTGGTTATGGAGGACAGAAGAGACCTCTTGAAGATGGAGGTAAGCTCATATGTTCCATGTAGTGGCTTTGTTATAGTCCATAATGGTCCACATAAACAACATTATGTACTTGTTTAATCCTCTGGTATTAACTTGTGGTCCTGGCAGACAAGACTGACAAAGGGCAATAAGTCCAACTTATTTTTTTTTGGTTATTAAAATGTGTGCTATATTTTAGTTATAAAATATTTTGGTCATTACTTTATATGTTCAGTGTATTTCATGGTATTAAATAATATTCACTGATTCACAATACACCATTTATTTCTGTATCAAAATATATTAGGTGAGTTTGTTTTTGTGTTTTGGTCTTTTTTTTGCCTTAAAGAGGCTACTTGTGGGTTAAAAGTTTTAGTCTGATATGTAGTACTTCTATAGTTAGCGGTACTACAAGATGTTTTGGTCTAAACTGTTTGGTCGTCGTCTTTTTTTTTTTTTTTTTTTTTCTCTCTCTTTTCAGATCAACCTGAAACCAAGAAGATTCCACCAAGTGATCGTAAGCATTGCTGTTGTCTTCTGGGAGGAACTAATTAGCTTTTAAATGTTATGTATTTAACAATTTTTAAGATGTGTCTGTTGCTCATCTCATAAGTTCATGCTTTCATTTGCACCAGCTTTTTCATCTGTAATGGGAGGCATGGGTGGCCCACCAAGGTAACTATTTTTATTAGATTTTTAACAAAATATTTAATGCACCACATAATTAGTATTTTTTTTTAATGGTACATTTTTGCATTTCCTTTTTCTTCTAATGTTATCACATCTCTGTGCAGGTCTATATCAGAGGAGTTCAAGGTTCCAGATGGCATGGTTGGCTTCAGTAAGTTGACTTATGAATTCAGAAAAACAAATATCCGTTGCTACGTGCTTTGGAGGACTTGCATTTAAATCTCATAAAAAAGTACAATGTTAATTCAACCCTCTACGGACACCTTGGCAATTGAATCGCCATTGGCTAGTACATTTTTTTGTTTACTCGCCAGACTGAGAGAGAGATATATATATTAGGGTTGCACGATACACCGGTACTACGGTAGTATCGCGATACTAAAGCTTAAAAATACCCGCGGTGCCATCGCATTTTTTAAACGGTAGTATCGTCCATAAGGTAGTACCGTAAGATATGTAGTATGCACGGCAGCAACACTGTTTTAAACGTTGAACATGCATGCCAGCCGAAACATTACAAGTTGATTGCCAAATGTCTTTCTGCTGTGCTCTGTGTAGTTTAGTCTGTGTATATGCTTTATATTGTATTGAGTGTTTCCAATGAGAAGTTGCACTTGCACGTCGTTGTTCATGCTGCAGTTTATCAGAAGAAAGGGTCGTGATTCAGACCGTCTGATGTCATTTAAAAAAAAAAAGCAGCTCAAGCATCACTTATTCAACATCATAATATCTTACAAGAAAGTATTCTCGCAGTTTTATTCATTTGACCACTTCTAGAACAGGTGTATAGTTTGTTTCTGGAAGCATCTTTGCGATCACGAACGCAATTCCATTCATCAACATAGCGGCTTTGCACTTGGTTCTTATCATTATATATAAATATGTATTTATTTATTTATAATGTTATGTTTTAATATACATTCTGCTAACTTGGAAATTTCAAGATATGCGAGCAAAAAATGCTCCTGTCAGTTCGGCAATATGACACGAGCAAGAGTGCTGTTTTTGTTTCGTTTCTGTGTTCGAATCCGAATCCGCGTTGTCTCTGAATCACTGATTCACTGAGCCATTCATAAAAAGTCATTTGATTCGCTTCTGAAGGATTCAGCCGTTTTGAAAGCATCGTTTAAATGACTCAGTGATTCAATCACGAACTTCTGCCACCTGCTGGCCGTTTTAAGTTTCCCATCTAAAAGTAGGCATATTACATTCTTTTCCAACATATTTCTATATTCAGAATTTAGTATTTAAAACATTAATCTCATAACTTTATTTATGCAATTATAAATACAGTCTAAATGTATAAATGCCACATCTAAATGTCACTTCATGCAGCTTCTGTGCAGTGCTAAGATTTGTTTAGATCATTTCATGGATAACAATAGCCAGTCATTCATTCACATTAAGTATTCAGAGAAAAATATTGTCTGTTTTCATTTACATCTATTTATTTATGAAATTGATTAATTTTGTAGAATTGAATTTGAAATTAACACAATACTGCATGGTATCGTGATACTACTTGGTATCGTGATACTTCAGCTGGTATAGTATCGTAAGACATTTTTATGGTATCGTGACAACCCTAATAAATATATATATATATATATATATATATATATACACACACAGTGGGTACGGAAAGTATTCAGACCCCCTTAAATTTTTCACTCTGTTATATTGCAGCCATTTGCTAAAATCATTTAAGTTCATTTTTTTTCCTCATTAATGTACACACAGCACCCCATATTGACAGAAAAACACAGAATTGTTGACATTTTTGCAGATTTATTAAAAAAGAAAAACTGAAATATCACATGGTCCTAAGTATTCAGACCCTTTGCTCAGTATTTAGTAGAAGCACCCTTTTGATTTAATACAGCCATGAGTCTTTTTGGGAAAGATGCAACAAGTTTTTCACACCTGGATTTGGGGATCCTCTGCCATTCCTCCTTGCAGATCCTCTCCAGTTCTGTCAGGTTGGATGGTAAACGTTGGTGGACAGCCATTTTTAGGTCTCTCCAGAGATGCTCAATTGGGTTTAAGTCAGGGCTCTGGCTGGGCCATTCATGAACAGTCACGGAGTTGTTGTGAAGCCACTCCTTCGTTATTTTAGCTGTGTTCTTAGGGTCATTGTCTTGTTGGAAGGTAAACCTTCGGCCCAGTCTGAGGTCCTGAGCACTCTGGAGAAGGTTTTCGTCCAGGATATCCCTGTACTTGGCCGCATTCATCTTTCCCTCGATTGCAACCAGTCGTCCTGTCCCTGCAGCTGAAAAACACCCCCACAGCATGATGCTGCCACCACCATGCTTCACTGTTGGGACTGTATTGGACAGGTGATGAGCAGTGCCTGGTTTTCTCCACACATACCGCTTAGAATTAAGGCCAAAAAGTTCTATCTTGGTCTCATCAGACCAGAGAATCCTTCAGGTGTTTTTTTAGCAAACTCCATGCGGGCTTTCATGTGTCTTGCACTGAGGAGAGGCTTCCGTCGGGCCACTCTGCCATAAAGCCCCGACTGGTGGAGGGCTGCAGTGATGGTTGACTTTCTACAACTTTCTCCCATCTCCCGAATGCATCTCTGGAGCTCAGCCACAGTGATCTTTGGGTTCTTCTTTACCTCTCTCACCAAGGCTCTTCTCCCCCGATAGCTCAGTTTGGCCGGACGGCCAGCTCTAGGAAGGGTTCTGGTCGTCCCAAAGGTCTTCCATTTAAGGATTATGGAGGCCACTGTGCTCTTAGGAACCTTAAGTGCAGCAGAAATTTTTTTGTAACCTTGGCCAGATCTGTGCCTTGCCACAGTTTGTGAGCTGTAAGGTCTTATATAGACAGGTGTGTGGCTTTCCTAATCAAGTCCAATCAGTATAATCAAACACAGCTGGACTCAAATGAAGGTGTAGAACCATCTCAAGGATGATCAGAAGAAATGGACAGCACCTGAGTTAAATATGAGTGTCACAGCAAAGGGTCTGAATACTTAGGACCATGTGATATTTCAGTTTTTCTTTTTTAATAAATCTGCAAAAATGTCAACAATTCTGTGTTTTTCTGTCAATATGGGGTGCTGTGTACATTAATGAGGAAAAAAAATGAACTTAAATGATTTTAGCAAATGGCTGCAATATAACAAAGAGTGAAAAATTTAAGGGGGTCTGAATACTTTCCGTACCCACTCTGTGTGTATATATATATATATAAAATATACTGTATATATCAGGGGTGGGGAACGTTGATTCTGGAGGGCCACTCTCCTGCAGAGTTTAGCTCCAACCCTGAAAAACCCTGGAAAAAAAATACCTAATTGCATCCTGAAAACCTTGATTACCTGGTTCAGGTGTGTTTGATTAGGGTTGGAGCTAAACTCTGCAGGGACACCGGCCCTCCAGGATCAACGTTCCCACCCCTGGTATATATACTGTATATGTTTTTAAAATGGTACAACTTTTTAAATATCTGAAAGTACACTCTTAACATCAGTCAGTCAAGCATTATAATATGACATGATAATCAAGTATTATTTGATGATAGAACTTTAGTAATTAGAATTAAAACTTAGTAACCATGTATGAATGCATAGACATTTTAACTGAATTTAGGACTGGTGGTGGTGCTTTTTTTTGGTTATTCAGTGTTTCTGTTAAAAAAATGGGAAAAAACTAACAATAATACTAAGACGATAATAATACGAATTCTGCTAAAAAGAACAGTATAAAACGCACTAAGGATTAACGAGCTGCTGGATTCATGAATATTAATCAGGTTGTGTGCGTTCACTCGAACTGATTCGCTGAAATCAAAACAGGGAAGATAATAGGTGAGCACCAGCCAATGAGATTGCCGTTTGCTCATTAGTTCCGCCCACTACCGGAAAACCCGTCAGTTCTTAAAAGCTGAAAAAATCCAAAGGAACTCCGTTATTTTGACAGGAAAATACAACAAAGAATATCGTTTACATGTAGCGCGTCAATTTTGCATGTATCAGGGATGTGATTTTTCCATATAAATACGGATTTCCGTATTTTCCAACCTCTGAGGGATGACTCATGTGATTTGTGTAGATCCGAGCTTTTTATTTTTTTTGGGGGGGGGGGTAGGTTGGTTACTGCCTGATGATTGAAATGGTGCAAATGGCACGAGCTATTACCTAAATAAACTGTGAAAAGAAACATCATTGATGGAATGTCTCTGAGAGCGCTGCACGAGCTTGCGGCGCCATCTGCGTTCAAATGATTCAAAGCGCCAAACACGTGTAGAGTGACTTTCTATGAATGGCGGTGAGAATTTGAGATTACTAGTGCTGTCATAAAATTCGCAACGGTTGTGATGTAATTATATAATAGGCTGTAGTCTGAAGCGCTACATGTCTGCTGTTGTTACAGTACTGTTTTTACTTTCGATTCGCTTGGTTTGAACTGCTTCAATTTGCATTTGGGAACGCAATATTCATCATTAGAAACGTTTATAAATCTGTTGTTGTTTACAAAGAGAAGTTTCAGTGTCACATAATCCTTCAGAAATCATTCTAATATGCTGATTTGCTGCTCAAGAAACATTTATCATTATCAATGTTAAAAACAGTTTTGCTGCTTAATATTTTTGTGGAAACAATACCAATCAAACATTTGTATAAGATTTAAAAAAAGAGAGAGAAATTAACAATTACATTTTTTTTTAGAGAAATTAATAATTGTATTCATCATGCATGAAAGTGATAAAAAGTGAGTGAAGACATTTAAAATGATTTCTATTTGATAAATGCATTAACAAATTTAATTACACTAAATGACTTGGTGTAACTAAATGATTATACATCATTTAGTCGCCCAGAGTGAAGATTTAGTCGCATATGCGAGTGATTTACTCTCATTGTAGAGGGTTGTAATTAAATCCTTGTTTTCAGTTATTGGAAGGGGAGGAGAACAGATTTCAAGAATACAGCAGGACTCTGGTTGCAAAATACAGATTGCTCCAGGTGAGTCAAATTGCCGTGTCCTGACTGTGTGTATCAGTCTGATTGTTGTCAGCTTTTTGGAGAGAAAAATGACAATGCTTATTCTGCACTCTACCCAACAGACAGTGGTGGCATGCCTGAGAGGTCAGTGACATTAACAGGCTCACCTGATTCAATCCAGTGAGTATCTCCCATATTTAGAACTTTCTCATTGTTGAATGAGTTATATTCAAAAATATACATTTCCATAATAGGACTGCAAAGAGGTTTCTCACAGACATTGTAGAGAAAGGTAGACCTTCTCCAGCATTCCACCACAATGATGGACCAGGGATGTCTGTTCAGGAGGTCATGATCCCTTCCACCAAAGCTGGTCTGGTCATCGGAAAGGGAGGAGAAACAATCAAACAGTTACAGGTAAGGTGCACAAACATGCGGTTAAACCAGAAATGATAAGTTATTTGGTTTGAAATCTACTTTTTTTTTTTCTTTTTTTACCATTAAGTAGTTTGTTTTTTTACAGACATTTACTTACTAATTTAATTGTTCAACACTTGTGTAATAGGAACGTGCGGGGGTCAAAATGGTCATGATTCAAGATGGACCCCAAAACACAGGGGCTGATAAACCACTCAGAATCTCTGGCGATCCTTATAAAGTTCAGGTGAGTACATTTAAACATTTGCATTGCTACATTGAAGTAATTCCAAATTATGGACTGTACATCTAAATATTTTTAAATTGCTTGGTATGTACAGCAAGCCAAAGATATGGTAATGGATCTGATCAGAGATCAGGGTTTCCGGGAACAGAGAGGAGAGTATGGTTCTAGAGTAGGCGGTGGAGACAGTCTGGATGTAAGTACTGTTTAATGAGAATAATCTTTAGATTTTTTTGTGATTTACATTTAAATGGAATTTTGAAAGGCAGTTGACTTAGTTTTTTTTTTTTTTTTTTTTTAGGTCCCTGTGCCAAGGTTTGCAGTGGGAATTGTGATTGGCAGGAGTGGTGAAATGATCAAGAAGATTCAGAATGACACTGGTGTGAGGATTCAGTTCAAACCAGGTACGTAAGAATGTTTATATGCTCTTTAAAAAAAGCAACATCTGAATAGTTTGCTGACCTTTTGATGTAAACAGGGTTCCCGCGGGTCCTTAAAGTCTTAAATTTAATTTATCAAATTTAAGGTCATAAAAAGTCTTAAATTGTCTTAATTATGATTTCAAGAGGTCTTAAATTTGGATACAGACCAGAATCGCGATGCAGCTTAATGTGACCATTAAACTTCAAAAAGCTATAAATAAATATGAGCGCTGCACCAAAGTCCAGTGCTGCTCTGCTTTGTATTCTGCTGTTACCGCGGAAACAGTTCGAAAGCGCCTCCTGCTGGCAGAGAATGAATCTGCATGTTCAATAAGGCTGTTGTTGTGAGTAGGGTATTCATGCAATACTGGAGGCCGTAGTTTCAGAACCGGATTTCTAGGACCCTATAGTTTTTTTTTTTTTTTTTAGTTTTTTTTTTTTATTTTATTTATTTTTTTTTGTATGTATTATGTCAGGTCTTCCAGCCAGTTCTATCAAACCTTTACAATTAATCCAGAACGCGGCAGCAAGATTAATTTTTAATGAGCCAAAAAGAATGTAAGAGAGAATGAAGAACGTCACACCTCTCTTTATCAATTTGCACTGGCTACCAATAGCTGCTCGCATAAAATTCAAGGCATTAATGTTTGCCTACAAAACCACCTCTGGCTCTGCACCCCTTTACCTAAATTCATTACTTCAGACTTATGTGCCTCTAGAAGCTTGTGTTCTGCAAATGAATGTCGCTTTATTGTTCATCCCAAAGAGGCACAAAATCACTTTCACAGACTTTTACATTCAATTTTCCTTCCTGGCGGAATGACCTGCCCAACTCAATCCTTGGCCATCTTCAAGAATCGGCTAAAAACACATCTCTTCCATCTTTATTTGACCCTCTAACTCTAGCACTCTCTTTTCTAATTCTATTCTTGAAAAAAAAAAAAAACTTGTCCATTTTAGACTTGCACTCTATCCATTTACAGCTTGTTTTCTTAAAAACAAAACAACTAACACTAGCTTTTCTAATCTTTTTGTATTCTATCCGTTTTCTTTTTATTTATTATATAATAAAAAAAATTGCTACGTGTACTGCGTTTAAGCTAACTGAGACTTGTTATAGCACTTGCATATCATTACTCTTTTGTTGATTTTGATTGCTTCCATTGTCCTCATCTGTAAGTCGCTTTGGATAAAAGCATCTGCTAAATGACCAAATATTAGTGGCTCATACTATTTTATAGCACTTGCTATTCAATTCTGTATATTATTATTTTTAAGGAATTATGTAGTTGTTTAATTGTATACACTTAATTATTGTCCTAACCAACTCCTAAACATACCCGTTGGTAACCCTCTTGAAATATTTAACCTAATTTATTTCAATATATTCTGGTTTTAAATTCAGTTTTCTTGGAAAGAAAGACTTGTCTCTGCAAGACTTCAGTTCATTAGCCGCAGCGCTTCACGTCTGATGTCTGACCCACTTAAAGTACAGTAAACGGTAAAACAATTGCGGTACAAATTAGTGTGATTTTATTAGTTCTAATGTAAAATAATTTAAATAAAAATTCTAATTTACAACACCAGCATCACAATGAACTGTTTTGCACAGCTAAAAAGGCTAAATGGAGATTGCTGACTCCTCCTCTAACAGTTCACGCTAGCTCTTACATTAAAAATAAGATGGAAAGATAACAAATGAATAGTTTCCATGGATCTAGTCTTTGCATCTGTTTGTTTGATGTTTGATTCGGGTCTCCTCTGTTGGAGTAGATAGCGCTGTCCCAAAAAACAGGGTCCTATGCAGTCCTAGAACTGCAGCCTCTGGTATTGCAGGAACATTGGGTTGTTTTTGTTGAGACCAATGCAAAAATCGACCCATGTTTTTACCTTGAAACATGCAGAACTGTAAATGTGAACTGGTGGATCGATAAGAACATAATTCATTATAAAAATCTAAACCGTAAAATGTGTTTGTATGTTATTTAACTAATATAATAATTTATTGATAATTGTTTAAGATTTAATACTTTTGTTTTTTCTTAAAAAATGTTAATATAATTCTTTGTTTGCAATATTGTTTTCAAACAGATAAAGTAAAACAGGACTTGACTCATATATATCATTTTGAAGGTCAAGCCTCAAGCATCGACGACAGATTGTTTTTTGATAGAAAGCTTAAAAATTTGCTATGGTTAAGCAGTAACATCAAAACATGTATAAAAAACCCGCTACATACCATATTCATCCTGAAACGACACTCAAACGTATCCACTGCTGTAAATCCCAGTTTAGTAAAGATTAGGGTCCACTGAACAACATTCCATAGCACTTTTAGTCCAAAGAAACAACAACGTTTAATTGTTTTCCTTTGTTTACGTCTCATCTCTTGAGGGAGAGTTATTGTTTGTGTCAGTTCAAAACATGGAACAGATATCAAAAACAGCGTCTTGGTGGTAAAAAACAGCACGATTTTGTAGCAACAATCCCAAACAGAATGAAATCATCCAAAAAAAAAAAGTCAAAGATACACGGAAGATTTTTTTAGTCAACTTGTTACTTGCGTAACTTATCTTTTTAGAAAATAGCAGTTTTCGAGGTCTTGGTGGTAATTAACATCTCTATGTTAATCAGGCATGTCCCAAACAGATATCATGTAAAATATAAAAGGCACCAACAGTATGATTAGCATTTGACACATGTGATTACTTGTATCTTTTTTTTCTTCTTCAGCAGTTGTACAGTTATGTATGTGCTCAAATAAATCACTTATACCAGATTCTGATAATTGGATGGTATGTATAATGACTAAATAGTTTGTAGTAGAACTCAGGTATTATAGAAAAATGTCTGGCCATCTTCATGGTATCTTCTTCAGGGATTACACAGGATTGCACTGATTTCAGTATTTTTATATGAAATTAAAAAAAAATTCAGTGTGGTATTTTTATCATATCTATAACTTTTTATATTTTTGACATTATCTCTGCTGATTCTGAAGAGGAGCTGTGCATTTTCAGGTGATTCCCAATTCAATAATTTGGAGGTTAACAGGTTAAAGGCTGAAATGTGAAGTGTATTATTTTATAAAACTTTTTGTTTTCCCTGGTATCATGTAAATCATTTTTCAACTTGTTACTTGGGAGGATTGCAGGCATTAAAACACCAACCTTTGACACATACTTTTTCTTTTGGAGATGGGCCCACACCAGTGGATTATTGGGCAGACAGGGCAAACTGACCTGAGGACATGGAGCCCTGGTCATTTTCTGGAGGGAAACTGGAACATGGGCCCTCCTGGAGGCCTGCAGGAATTCACTTTCACTGTGCCTACCATGAAGACCGGCCTCATTATTGGCAAAGGTTAGTTGTTGATTTGCTTTTCCCTTTAAAGGGATATGCAATTTTTATGACATAATTGATAATGAATGAACACAGTGATAATTTATTCTTTTTTTTTTTTTTTTTTCTCTAGGGGGTGAAACCATTAAGAGCATCAGCCAGCAGTCAGGAGCCAGGATAGAGTTGCAAAGAAACCCTCCACCTAATTCGGACCCTAATATAAAGATCTTCACAGTCCGTGGATCACCCCAACAGATTGATTACGCCAGACAGCTGGTTGAGGAGAAGATTGGAGTGAGTACCGTGATTTCCACTAGGCTTAACAAATCTTTGCTTATTTTTTAGGACAAACATAAAAATGATTGTCTTTCTGAAATGTTGCGTTGACACAATTTTGTCTGTTTATTTAAATGTTCTTATTGCCTGGTTTATACTTAAAATGATTTTGGTTTGTCCTAGGGTCCAGTTAGCCCTATGGGTGGTCCTCCTGGGCCCCACGGAGGTCCTTCTCACGGCCCTCCTGGTCAAACAGGACCACCTGCTCCCATGGGCCCATACAACCCTGGGCCCTATGGCCAGGGCCCTCCTGGACCACAGTAAGGACTTTCTCCTTCTCGATGTTTAGCATGTGTCAGTGTTTTCACTTGGTTTTTAGGTGCCAGTTCATCTTGAGATTAACTTAGTGTATCTTATTTTTTTGTCCTCAGTGGTCCCCCAGCACCATATCAGCCTCAAGGCTGGGGCAACGGATACCCTCATTGGCAGCAAGGACAGCCAGATCCTAGTAAGTGCTTGTCCCTTAGCCATGTTAACTAGGTTTAGTTCAGAATGATGTTCAGATTCTCCACAATGTCCATCCACAATGCTAGTTAAAACTAGGGGTCGACCGATTATCGGCGCCGATATTAAGCATTTTTATGATTATCGGTATTGGTCATTTTCAAAACCGATGTGCTGATAAAATAATTTAATTTTGAAACGCGCTATTTGGCTCTGATGCAGCCTGTCGGAACTCACCACTCTGTGGGCTAGAGCAGTCTCCGCCAACCGCGCATCTGATTTGTTTGGAGTCACGAGTCCGACCAATCAACGTGGAAGACTAAAGGCACTCTCACACCGAAAGCGCTTGCTAACTGGAGCTGCTTCAGTGATCACGCATCAGTTGTCTCAAAGGCAGCAGCAGACATTGCTCAAGTTGCAATAAATCACAATCCACTACACTGAAGTTGCAAAACACCTCAATATTATCTATTTATGGTTTCCGCGATGGGATAAACGCGGACGGAATCGCTGAATCCAGTCATATAAATGGAATTTACTGTATAACGCGGAGTCTAGGGTTGGGTATCGTTTGGTTTTTTTTTCGATACCGGTGCCAAATCGATACTTTTAAAACGGTGCCGGTGCCTAAACGTTTGGATATGAATAATGAATCAGGAAATCCCCAATATGGACAAAGGCATTGTTATTCCTGTAACTGAGTTAACAGAAGATATAAACATTTTGAATGATAAAACAAATACATTAAACACTCGACTACGACAATATATAGTTTCTGTGTTATTCAAGCCATCTCTGGTATTTTCATAATAATTAAGTATATTTAAAATCCATTGCTAATCAATGCATTAGTAGCCTATGGAACATATTTTCTGCCTCATTCTGTGACAAGAAGCTATCAGATCACAAAAGGAAGCATTTAACAGTTGTTGTGGACTAAAAAGGTTATAATGTTCTATTTTGTTGGTTTAAACAGGTTTAAAAACGCGAATACAAAATAATTTTAGCTTTAGGCATTTTAATTAAAGCTAGGGCTGGGTGGTATATAGAGTTTGTACGATATATCGATATATTCTTTATAATCGATACGTTATTATGAAGCAATACAGTTAATATCGATATACAGTAGTTTGATACGAGCGCATCTGATAAAATATCTAGGGAGGACACAGACTGAACTGCTGCGGAGAAAGTGCATAATACAATTTGTTCTAAACATGTGCCAAGCTTTATATGAAGGGCTATAAAAAAACTCGTAAGATATAGTAGCCTATAGTTTATAGTTTCAGTTTAAAGCGGCTCGCGCTCTCAGATGCTCTGACAGAAAGGCTGTGTGTGCCGCTGACAGAGATGCTTCTCGCGCTGTTTAATGTGTTTGCTGTTTTCCGTAATGCATAACTTGCACTAAATATTCTCCATCTGTAAATGTTAGAAAGCCATGGAAATATTTCCATTTTGCTGTCAGAAGTGCGTGAGCTTTTGCTTTGCGATTCTCTGCTAAACTTCACAGACTTCATTTAGAATGAGCGCCGCCGTGCGCGTGCGCGCCAAACAGACGGCGCGCAGTGAAATAGGAGCGCAATAACTCTGACTAAAATATACATTTTGCTGAAATATTTGTAGTTGTAGCCTGTGATGCTTCTTACGTGCGTTTCGGAGAAACAAAGGACACATATTTTAATCGATCGCTCAGGCATGGCACCGAAATGAGGCACCGAAATCTGCGTTCTGTTTCGGTTCTAGTACATACCGGTTCCATAGGTACCGGTGCCATATTGGTACCGGGTTTCGGTACCCAACCCTAGCGGAGTCACGGAATTTGTCAAAGTTTGGATGAATTAATCAAAAGTAGGTCAGTACACTTAAATCGACTCGTGCTATGGACTAGTATTTGTAAACATTAAGCTGCAAAAAGACTATTTAAATATGAATTCTGCATGTTCTGCATGTCTCTGTATATGTGAATGGCACAGACGCGTGGTTTTTACACACACACACACACACTGAAGTGCGCGACGCTTGCTGTGTTTTCAGCATCTGCCGTCTCACTAAATGAGGACATAAATACGTGAACAACATCCCCAGAACTGCTCTGAATACTACTACATCGTCACAATTACAACTTTTCATGGCAACCCGTCAAAATAAAAGTTTGGTTTAACTACTAATACTACTACAACAATTACAACTTTTGTTTAAAAGAATATTCACACAATATACTATTTCTTCCATGTTTTAATTTTAATAGTAAACCCATTTGTTTGCCAAAAAAATTGTTTAACTCTCATTTGATTAAAAGATAAATGAAATTAATGTTTTATGCCTTCATTTGCACTGCACTGTAACTTAAAACTAATGGAAATTACTGTCACATAGGCCAAGATTAAGATGACAGAAATTGTGACCTTTCAATAGGCTATTGAACCAAGTGTGCCTGTAACGGGCTATTAGTGTTAGTTTCATTAAAATAGTTGCGGTTTTCTTAACTTCTACAATGGAGCTATGAAGACAATTAAATGTACACTTATTATATACATTGTGCTTTTCAAGTTAATCAATTGATGTGCATTTAGATGATGAATTGAATAGTCACCTCTTGTAGGTTATGATTTAGTCATCAGAAAATAATTAATGAATAATTGTGAGAGGTTATGCTATTACACATACATCTCTGACATGTAATTATTTGGCTTCAATAATACATTTCCCCAAGCTGTTTAGTTGTAGTACAGTATTCATAGGCTTAATCATGAAGCATACAGTGGCCTAGGGCTGCACTATATATTCCATGCGATAGTCATGTGCATCTAGTCAGTAAAGCCGGTTCTGTGATTAGCAGTAAATCTCCATCACCTGCTTTCAGATGGAGCGGCATTTAATACACAGAGCCGTAGTTCACTGACAAGCTACGCAATATCACGCTCATTATCGAAGGCGATTCATCTGTGATTATGAGCATGAATTGTGTAGCTTGTCAGTGAACTACGGCTCTGTGTATTAACTTCCGCTCCATCTACTGGGTTCGAAAGCAGGTGATGGAGATTTAATACTAATCACAGAACTGGCTTTACTGAAGAGATGCACATGACAATCGCATGCAATATATCGTGCAGCCCTACAGTGGCCCCACTTTTAACTCTCTCTTTATATTACCCTTATTGTAGATGGATGCATGGAGGAAGACAAGGGTAAGAAGTGCAACCAACACCAGGGAAGGCAGTTTTTGTCAGAGCCCTTGTTATTCTTAATTTTGACATTAATTTTCATTTTTACACCAGACATATATCGGTTAAAAATATCGTTTATCGGTCTACTTGGTCTGTAATCGGCATCGGCCCTGAAAAACACATATCGGTCGACCCCAAGTTAAAACTAATGCAGTTTCAGTTGTCTGTTGGAGGAAAAACAAAATGGGCTAAGCTGTTGTTTGTTCTGCAGATAAAGCAGCGGCTGATGCTAATGCGGCCGCATGGGCAGCCTATTATTCTCAGTACCAGCAGCAGCCCCAGGGCCCCATGACACCAACATCAGCAGCCCCTGGCACAGGCCAAACCAATGGACAAGGTACTTATATTTTTTTATTTTATATATATATATATATATATATATATATATGCGCATAAACCTGGACTCCACAAAACTGTCACACTGCCTTCACTCTAGATCTACTGTTGTCTTTTGTACAGTAGTACTTAGTAGCCTTTCAGTGTAGCCATCACTGCACAGTACAATGTTGCTTTTCTAATGCTCTTTATACTTTGTTCTGGGAATGGCCTTTTTTGACTAGCATTCATGGACAGGGAATTTTCTGAGACACTCGACCTGTTTGTGCAAAGTGCGCCACCTAGCCAGGTGGAGGGTTTTCTGCAGCCTTTAAAAGAATGGTTCTCAATTTCTCAAATTGTACCATTTTTAACAGGTGACCCGCAAGCTCCAGGTCAAAGTGGACAGGCAGATTACACCAAGGCCTGGGAGGAATATTACAAGAAATTGGGTATAAATATTTTGCCAAATGTAGCTTGAGGTTATTTTCTTTGAGAGATCAGGTTAAATGGTAGCAGGGCTTGAATAGCCAATCAGTCCTGTTTTTTCTTTTGGAGTCTAGCGAGGCAAATTAGTCACGCGAGTTTCGTCTTTGGTGCTTGTCCACAGAAATATTGGTTTCAAACCCTGCTGTTCAGAATGAGGAGCTGTAGTGTCTCAGATAGTTAGGATTAAAGCCCCAAGTATACTTTTTGTATGCGTACGCTAGCGTATGTATACTGTCGAACGCGTAGCCTTTCAAAGTATACTCCATTTGATGTTGTGCGTGAACGTGGTTGGTCGACACGTGTCAATCCATGTTCAGTGTCTGCTCTATTTTTTCCCTGTAAGTTATGTCTGATATCAAATATTTTTGAACTCTTTTAAACCAAAGCTGAGCTGTCTCATACCCTCTTACTCACAAGCGCTTGTCAATGTGAACGTCTGTTGTTGTTGCAGTCTCTGCTATTTTGTTGTTCCGTCTCTTAGTTTAGTTTTCTACTGTGAAACAACGGCCCAGGACAGTGTTGCCACTAGGGATGCAACAGTGTAGTTAGTCCATGGCTTAATATGTACCTCGGTTTTTAACCATGGTTTTCGGTTCGGTTCTGATAGCTTGGCACAAAAAAAAGTGTTTTTTTGTGTGTTTTTTTTGCAACAAATTAACAACAAAAAACTCCTGGAAACCTCTGTACACTGGAAACATTGTGGAATATGTCTGCTTAACATTTCTTTTGAGAGTGGTATTTTTTCAGATTTTTACACAAAATGGGATGGATTGGCCATTGTTGAGCGCTATAAACACATGTAATGTGTTTTTCATTCATACTGGATGCCAGAGGGCACCCTCGTGCAGAAAATCCACATATGCATCACAGAAGTAACACTGATGACGTTCCAGGAAATCTCTAATGTGGATAAAGGCATCACTATCGCTGTAACTAAATAAAAAGATATGAAGAGTTTATTTGCAAAAACCGATAAACGCCACTTTAAAAAAAAAATGATTGCCGTACTTTTTTCTCCACATATAGCACGATCTGAACCTAAACACGTTTTGTCAAAAAAGCCGGCATTGTCCACTTTCAAGGCACTTTCAAGGTTCATGTTTTACTGCAGAAGCCAACAAGCGCCCTTGTTTGTGAACAGAAACCGATAAGTTCATTTTAGCGAATCAGCGCGCTGTATTCAGTTCTGGTGACAAGGCTACTTTCATTTTGAAAAGACGTGCTAGCTGAGAGGAGTTTTGCCAAAGCTGACTAAAAGTGATCGAGGATGGATAATTTCGATGAACCCGAGATATCATCTTCAGGGCGTAAAGGAAAATAAAAGCTTTTTCATTGGAACCTTGCAAAGGCAGCACGTTACAATAGTGAGGGAAAAGCTCCATGTATTGCGTGTAGTCACATCCATACAGTCTATGATCACAACAACGTTTGTCAGGCATCTGCATTGTCATCTGAGGAGATTACAAAGATTAAACGAGTGTTTTTTTAACTCTAAAACATGAAATGTGTAGTTATCTGCTTTTGCCAAAAAACGACTGCTGGAGTTATCTGCTTTTGCTATAAAACAAACTTTTAATATGTAAAAAAAAAAAAAAAAAAAAAAACACTTTCAATGAACTTTAATTTTGTAAATTACCTGTATTTGCTTAAGTTATTATTACTTAATCAAAACAACCCAACTGCAGTTTGATTGATATTACTTTGCGCAATAAAAAAAAACGTGATTTCTGAAAATAAATAAAAATGTAGTTATCGGTTTTTGCAAATGAACTCTTCATATAACATTAAATGTTTTGAATGAAGAAATGTGAGAACAATAAACACTCGCCTGCAACAATATATGGTTTATCGGAGTTCTTCAAGCCGTCTCCGGTATTTTCATAATGATTAAGTATATTTGTAAGCCATTTCTAATCGACATAACCTTTATTACAGTATTGAATATATTGTGTGCCTCATTCTGTTATAAGAATCCACATCAGATCACAAAAGGAAGCTATTTCAAGAACTCGACTAATGTTGAGAAGTAAAAAGTTATATTCTCTTTTGTTGGACAAGTTTAGAAACCGTTCTCATTGCATGCCATTACAAGGGAAGATGCTCTGCATGTGTTGCTTTTTAAAAAATGCACATTATTAGCGGGGAAGCGTTTCCTCATCTCAGCACGTGAAGTCACGGGCACACACACAGCCAATTCTGAGAGAAATAAAACATGGAAATTATCTAAACGCAAAACCGATTTTCACAAGCGTGTATTGAACCGTGGATGTCTTACTGAACGGTTCGATAGTATATTGAGAATTTTGACATCCCTAGTTGCCACTTTGTGGAACAGTTGATTAGTGCAAAACAAATTCAATGCGCATGTGCAACCTGCGTGTACAAAGTTACAAAAATTGAGTGGTGCGCATACAGTACGTGCGTACTATTCTGATGACGAAATTCGCCTTCACACGCACTGTGCGCTGTCCCTCGCGTACACATAAAAAGTGAAGTATGCTTTGGGCTTAACACACCAAAAAACCATGAATAAGATTGTACTGCTCAGTTTTGTATATGTATGTAATAGATAAATATGTACACCTTATCAAATTCGTGCCTGTTTCAATGCCAGTTGTACTTGGAAATATTAGGTTTAAAATTTTAATGCTAACTAAATCTTCAGTAACTGTTTTAATTGAACAGTTATTATTCTGATGTTTTTTTTTAATGAATTTGGTGGTAGACTTGCATGTAGTATAGTTGCATGTTTTTACCAGAATTGCCGGTAAGTAATTCAGTAATGTTATCTTCAGTGTAATTGTACTAATGTTTAAGCTCATGATTAATGTCGGTTTAATCTCGTCTCTTCAGGTCAAGGACAGCCTCAGCAGGACTACACCAAGGCATGGGAAGAGTACTATAAGAAACAAGGTAAGATGTCACAGATGTAGTTGCTTTGATTTCTAATAGTTTTGGGCAGCTGCATCTCTTTCACAGTCCTCTGCAGTAGAGCTGCTGTTGTCTCGGCTGCCCTAGAGTAAAGTAGCGGGTTTCTGTCCCGCCACTCGGAGGTAGCGTGGCCGGGGTCGTTCCCCCTCTTACAAACATTGCCATGGAGTAATTTATCCTTAAATCAATCTTGTACAATCAACACTGTTTAACAACACTGCCAGATTATTTTTCTGCTTCACCTTCCATCTTTAATGCTCTGGGTTTTATTGTTTTAGGCCAAGCTGCGCCTCAGGCGGCTGCAGCAGCGGCGTCTCAGCCAGGAGGGCAGCCAGATTACAGTGCAGCGTGGGCAGAATACTACCGCCAGCAGGCAGCGTACTACGGCCAAGGCGCCCCTCAGGCGATGGGAGCTGCACCCCAGGCTCAGCAGGTACACTCCCACTACAACACTCTGCTCTTTGCCTTTTGAGCTCTATACTTGGTAGATGTGCATGTGTAGTTTGTTTTTGTAGTTTTTTTTTTTCCTAACATTTACTTCCACAGGTTCAGCAGGTTTCCAGATGAGTCATCGATACAACACATAACCAAACTCTTTCCTCCTCAAACAGGCTTTTTATCTTTTTTTTTTTTTTTTTTTTTTTTTTTGGGAGGTTGTTGGATAAATGTTTCTGCTCTTAACATGTTGTGTATTTCTTATGTATTTCTTCTGCACAGGGCCAGTAATGTGAAGTGGACATAAAGTAAATGCTACATTGTCAGAAAAAAACCTTTGTTAAATGTTTGGATGCAGACGCCATGATGAAGATCTTTATTTCATTGGTTTGAGTGTTTAAGCTAGATCGCAGACCAGCTCCAAAGTCAAGTATATATATATTTTTTTTTTTCCTTTGTTTTGCCACTCTTGTAAATGAACGGTTTGTTTTTAGTCAGGTGATTTTGGTCATTCCAGCTCCTGTATCTTCTGTATCTCATGTAGTTTTGAGACTAAACTATAGTCATTTCCATGTAAATCATCTCAGTTTTAATGATATGCCTGTTGTGTTTTGCAATAAAACAATGAAACCTCCTGTGTTGGTAAGTGGGGTGCAAATGTGTGGGGAATGTTTTGTGAAAATTTCATTTCCTGTTTCGGGACAGGGAGGGGGTGGTATGCAAATTTACAGAACAAAAATGTTGCTCTTCTGTTTTTCTTTTCTCTTTTTTTTTTTTTCAACTGTCTATTACCCTTGATTTTTAGTTTGTTTCCTGGTCTATTTTAAAGTCACAAGTAAGAGATCATTGATCATTTGACATGGACAGCTCTGTTTTTATGCTGCATTCTTTTTTTTACTGGTCATTGCTGTGGATGTAGGTGTAGGCAGGTTATTTAAGGCAAGGTGGCTTGGTGTTGGCAAGGTATGTGACTCATGCAATAACTCTTCAGTGCTGTAGTGTTGCTCATTCTTGTACTGCATTTTACCTGGTTTGTTGAGGTAGTAGTGTACTGTTAATGAGAGACATTTCCTCCCTCACAGGCGAGATTAGGAAGGCGGTAAGAAAGTATGCGTCTTTACATAAACTGTTCCTTTTTATATTGTGACTGCAATCATGTTGCAAGTATTTTAGTTTGTTCTCCAAGTTTGCTGCTTTTTTACAGGGCAGGTCAAGTGTTCTGATCAACAGTTATGTTTTGCGAAATTACTTGTCCCCATGTCTAAAATCCACAAATTGTGTATATATTTCTATCAATATTGCTGGCATTTTTAAAAACATTTTGATACAATTAAAAAAGCTCGAATGCGAACATGGACTACTTTTTGTCTGCCCGTTGTCTGTTAGCATTCCTCCAATATAGGCCTATAGGTTTTTGGAGACTCAAGCCTCCTACACCAGTGAAATGAGCTCTCCACTGTAAGTACAAAATGTACATGATTTGCGGCCCCAATTTGTTTTTTCCTGTCAATGCATTGTCTTTGACTGAATGAAACGCAATGTATATAAATCTCTAAATGTTGCCCTTTTTTGGGTAAGTATGTCAGGGCTGTAATTTTGATTTGACATGTTCAAGATAATAATGACCTGACCCTTTTTCACATTGGACTGTTATTTTTTGCCATAACAGCATTGTGTGATATTTACAAATTGAGTCGTTGCCATGTTGACACTGCTTTAGTCATTTAAGACTTGTCTCTCAGACTTCTCATATGAAACTGTGAACTGTACCACTGTATTCAAGTCAGTCCGTCTGTAGAAACAGCAACTTTTTCCATCTGCGAATGTGTGGTTTAACATTGACTAGACATGTAAATTGTCTTTTTGTGATTTGACAAGTGTTTTATACTGCATAGCCCATAAAGACCGTCAGCAAATGGCCTCTTTCAAATGTTAATTAGTATTAATGTCCTATTTCTAAATCTGTGCCTGACCTGTTTGTGATTGAGGTCATTGAGGCTGTTGATTTGATGCAAATTTTTTATTTTTATTTCGACTGTTCATTAGTGAGCAGTGCTATGTCTAATCTTGCAGTGTCATCCCTGACCTTGCACCTTAGGTTCTGCAGCAATAACACAGGTAAGAGTATCCTAAGAAATCAAAACGATTGAACCTGTGATCTAGTGTATTGCTTTTCACCTTTGAAACTGAGGTCAATTTGTGCCGCTGTTTAAATGAAGGATGTCTCTCGTAGTAGATAGACTGGCATATGTCACAAATGTCAGAATTAAGATCTCTTGGAAGTATGTTTTGTTGCTGTTTTTTTTGTCCATATAAATTGCATGGCCTTGACCTGTAGGTAACAAATGTTTTTCCTCTGAAATCTAACTAGAATTTTTTTTTTTTTCCTAATTAAAACCAATTGAATTGATTTGCTCACTTGTTAGCTTCATGGTAAGTCTGTTTAGTGTGGTTCTGTTCTACTCTTACACAATGCATGCAGATGCGAAATGATCCAGAGTTAGCCCTATGAATGCACTCACTGATAACTGACGTACACTGTATGTATGCTCATGTTTCATTGGTTTGCAAGCTTTCTTGTTGCCCCTCTGTAGTGCTAATGTTTATCCCACATTGCTGCCTTCATTCTCACTCACAGTGTTGAAGATGCTGCAGGCGTAGTTCGTAGAATCAGGCCCTGAGCTAGTTTGTCCATAAGGAGGAACCCTTTGAGTGTCCCTCCGCTGAACGTAGACTGTTCAAGGGCTCCAATTATAAGGTAAAAATATCACGAGGAATCTGTCATTGCAAAGTCAATGTTACTGTTAGGGTGATGCCAGTTAGTTTTGATTATAGAAATGTAGCCATATGTCTCTGTATTATTTGTTGACTAATGGTTCTATGAAATGTTTTGAGTACATTCTTTGCCTTTTGTTGACAAGTGTAGGGATTTTATGTGCATCAATGCTGTGCAGGTGGACCGTGACCAGGAACTTTTTTTTTTTTTTTTTTTTGACATTTGCCAGACTGGTTGTTTGTTAGCTAAAGAGTTTCTTTAAACCTAGTCTTTATCCATTGCTGCATATCATTTTGTATGCATGCAAGATGTTTCCTTTTGAGCAAATTGTTCACAACAGAATTCGTGGGGGTCTAAAAACGAAGAGAAAATCGGAGGCTATCTGAGAAATTTGGAGCATGCCTTTGAGGTAAAACTATCATGAACTGTTAAAGTTGTTGAATGTACTTTTGATTTTTGCTGGGAATTGTTGGTCTGAAATGTTAGATTGTTGCCATTGTCATTAATAAAATTGTAATCATTAAAATTGGCTTTGGGGTTTTTATTTTTCATTTAGTGATTTCAGTGTTCAACTAATACATATTTGTATACTGGCTTAACATGCTATGAACAATACAGCAAATGTTTGAGCCTCAAGTCCCAATACATGTACTACTTGTAAGTTTTGTAATAGATCACGTCATAACTTAAATCATAACAGCCAGCTGTTCCACGTAATTCTCATGGCATCATTAAGAGTAGGGAAGTCTAAACTGAATTCATGGCCAGTGTTGAACACTAATTCCCATAAACAATTGACACTCTTAAGTGACCTACATGAAGACATGACTTAATCTTTGAATAACATCATCCTTTTTTTTCACAACTATGAAAAAAAAAAAAAAATACAACAGACTGAAAGCTTTCAAGTCTCAAAACATCAAGGACCCAAAAACTCAAATCATTCGTTGTGCAAATAAATAATTAAAAGTAAAAAATTAAAGCTACTGGAACACCACATGAAAGGCATATAAAATACATCTCTGTCCCTTCTTACCTGCTTTATTTTAATCACTACACAAACTTTATACTGCATTAACATGGCACTAATAATGACTTGGAAGACAAGAGTCATGATGTTCAGTTAACTTAGCAGCTGTAGGCAACGAGTTAAACTTCCATGAAAATGTGGAGGATGAGAACGACAGATGTAGCTCACTGAACCGGTGCTTCCAGCAAAGCACTGGGTAGCAGGTGCAAAGGTGTGCCACTACAGCCATGTAGGTGATTGATCATGTCGGTGCCCAGATAGCCAAGAAGCAGTTCAGAACGTCTGTGAAGCAGGTGCCAGATGTCCTCAGCCAGAGTGTCCAGACTA
Organism: Schizothorax lantsangensis; assembly: GCA_027422415.1. Taxonomy (NCBI): domain Eukaryota; kingdom Metazoa; phylum Chordata; class Actinopteri; order Cypriniformes; family Cyprinidae; genus Schizothorax; species Schizothorax lantsangensis. Next base: position 9,330,350 of record CM049845.1, read on the forward strand.
GAGTAACGTACTTTATCCAGATCAAAAATGTCCTTCATGAAGAACAGCACTTGTTCCTGTGGACAAAAGATAAACAATTTTGTTCCTGAATGTCTTGACTGCATTCAACAAAGCTGACATTGAAGGCATTTGGTGAAGATTATACCTTGGGAGTCTAACAGACCCCTGATCATTAGTATTAAGTCTGGGCCTGGCAAACACTGTAACTTATTTTAGCCTGCTCAGGGTTTCTGAAATCCAGCCATGGAGGGCCACAGCCCTGCAGAACTGAATCTCTACTCAAAGACAACTGAGCAAGCTAATCAAGGTCTAGAAAATTACAGGTAGGTAAGTTTGATCAGGGTTTGGCCTAAACACTGCAAGACAGTGGACCTCCAGGGCCAGATTAGAAGAACTGTACCCTGCTTGAACAAAGAGCTAGCAGAATCTTTTATCTAGGGGTGTCCAATCCTGCCCCTGGAGAGCAAAGCTTTTCTCACTTTGGAATGAAAATAATCATGGGGACCATACTGAATGGTCATTCCAAACCAAGTGCTCAAACCTGGCCACTTCAATGGACCCTTAAAGGATGAACCGATGAACTCCCATGATTCTTTGCGGGGGTAAACCCTTTGAAGGGATTAGGGCATAGGGATGAACCCTTCAAAATGGTATGCAGCAGAATGAAGCTTTTCAGGGTTACTAGCAACTTCTAGTCAGGTAGGTTGGAGCAGGAGGTTTGCAGGAAGGTGGCCCTCCCAGAGCAGGACTGGACACCTCACTTTTGTCCAAAGAGATGCACAGGACACTCACTTTGGACCAGGGGTGCACAAACCTTCCTACAGAGCTTAGTTCCAGCCAGCTCCAGCACACTTGCCTGGAAGTTTCTATCGAGTCTGAAGACCTTGATTAATCCAGGAGCTAAACTTTGCAGGAGTTTTTCATAATTGCATGTTTTTCTTCCAATAAAACAACTGGACAGTTCAAAGACTTAATGCCAATACACTTGGCAAATCCATCAACAAGTTCTTGTATGGAAGTGTGCAGTGCAGTAGAAGGCCAGCCAAACAAACTGGATATGGTGATTTTCACCAGTCCTTCCCAATTTAGTGTATAATATTTGACACTCTATTACAGGGGCTCTTCAAATCTGGCCATAGAAGGCCACTGTCCTGCAGAGGTAAATTCTCAGCTTACCAATTGTCAGTTTTATCATAAGTCGTAAAGCTTTTAAATGTGGTGACAGGTCACTGTAGCTGTCTCAGTTCAGACTGCAACACTTGAACGTCCATGAACCAATCATCTCTTCCTCTTTACTAGTCATAGCACATATGCATGTGACGGTCAGTATCTGTAGGCATGCCATCTGAAGCTGACATGCTTTAAGAGAGACAGAGGTCATCAAATTACAGCTTACCTTGAAGAAGCAGCAGAAATCGTGCAGGGAACTTTTAGGGCCTAGAAACCCCCAGGCCAAGACAGGACTTATTTGTTCACACACTGCATAGAAATGCGCAATGAAGCCATCTTGAACCTGTACACACAAAATGAAATATTAAAAAAATATATTTTATTTTCTTCAAATCTTTCAAGTCTGGCTGTCTGGAGAGATGAAACTGCTTTACTCTGGTACAACAATCAAAACATTTCCAACAATACCTTCATATGTTGCCTCTTCTGCTTCAGAACAGACCAACAACTTGATGCAACGGCCTATGATGGTAAAATTCAGTTTTATTAAATATTAATGTGTAACTGAATTGTAATTTTGCTGAAATAAGATCTCATTCTAGAGATTCTGTACGCACCGTCTCTTTGAAAGAGTTGTTGAGCCAACGGTTGTTGACCACATTTTGAATAGAGATAGGTGGATTCTCAAGATCCTCAAATGAGTCCATTAGGATGAAGTCAAGAACAATATCATAGAAGTTCAGATGTTTAACCTGAAGAGTAAAAAAGGTAAAACTTTAAACAAAATTAGCTGTTTAAAATTTGAAAACTGTTTAATATCCAGGACAGGTCTTGTATCTGTATAACAAAACATGTCTCACCCCTCTTGCAAAAAGCTCCATTTCTGTGTTCTCCCAATGGTCCGTTTGCTCCAGAAAGCAGATCATTTCTTCAAACACCTCCTCAAATCTCTTTGGGCTCTGCAAACCACTCAACATGTCAGTTGGGATGGGGACTGTTCATATGGGACCACATGAAAGAAAGAAAGGACACTTGCCTTCCTTGCTTTAACAATTATTGAAGACAATATCCTCTTTCCTGCGTCAGCCAGAAATGCTCTAGTTGCTCTTTCACATAAGATGACCTGAATTAAAATACAATGTAGAGTTTAAAAGTTTTCCCACACAGGCCCCATTCCAAATGACACACTTCATGTACACTTGCGGTCTTAACAGTGGACACCACATGCGCATGTCCATGAAGTTCATAAGACCGTAGGATGTCCTATTTGTCGTTTTAGGTGCTCACGAGTGCCCACATTACGGATTCACCCGCGATGTGCAGTTCTGCAGAGGTGAGCTCCACAGCAGACTTCAACCCAACAGTCAAAGTGGCATTACGTAACCAAAGCGTGGACTAGGAAGAAGACCAGTGTTGGCAAGTTTTTCCACGGAATTGGGCTACTTTTATGCTGTTGCAGTGTACTTTTGAGTACCAATTGGGCTGGTTTTGTTACGCAACCCTGAGGAGGACTGTGAGGTAGAGGTCTGCACGGGACTATTTTTTTTAGTCCCGCTCCCGTGAGGTTATATTCCGCACCCGCTATATATTAACTCTTTGTTCACCCGCTGTCCGCTTAGAATAATTTTCTTCCTGACCCTGACTGTTCCCGCTAAATTTAGATCTCCGCTACTGAAAGAAAGAGAGATGGGCTAATAAATAAGTGTAGTCTGCACAAAATTGTATTTGTTAATTTATTCGTCTTGTCAAGAGTCTGGAATTTATTGACAGCAAAATGTAAAACAAATTTTGTGTCTTAAGAGACAAAATTCATTTAACATTTTGCTGCCAACACAGTAGGAAAAAAGTGTCGCAGAGAAAATAAAAATATACAAAAAGTGTATTTCTTCTTTTTATTAATCTTGTCTAGATACAATTTGTTTAACATTTACAACACAATAGGAAAGGAAGTGGAAGTGTCACAGAGAAAATAATAAAAATGTAGGTTGTACAAAAAGGTCACAGAGAACAAAAATAAAAATGTAGGTTGTACTACAGCCTGCTCTGAGCATCATTATGCACATGCTGCGCACAGACCTCGCAAAAAAATCAAATGTGTGACGCAGAAAGCACTGGTTCATGCGTGCAGCGCGTGCACAACAGTCCTGAGTGCAGGCTGTACCAGTGGTCAACAAGAATAAAGCGCAGATATGCTGTTCTGAAAGGACCTCGGGAATGGGATATTGTTAGACTGCCCGCTCCCGTTCAAATTAAACCAGAGTTACCGACCGCTACCGCGTTTTATTCGGGAATTTAATGCAGACCTCTACTGTGAGGGCTTATGGTGCCATTTGGGACAGGACCACAGACTGCAACTTCATCTGCCCAATGCTAGACCATTAACATGAACTGTTAATTTAACTTGACAACTTGAAACAAATGCAATAACCCCCCCCCCCACACTTAATCAAAACTGCAATATATTTTAAACATTGCAACATCACAACAACAACTACTGGTACAGGTATATACAAAACAAAATGCTTCAAAGTAACATTAAAACCAGGCCAGTACAATTACATAGCAATCAGTGGTCTTAAATCCACTAAACTCATTAGAATTTTTTTTTTACTTTAAGGACATGAGAAAGAAATCCTTTACCTGACATGCCTGCCGTATACAGTGCAGCTTTGCCAGGAAGTCAGTGTCTCCAAGACATTCAAGCATTTCAGGTCTGTTTAAAAAAACAAAACAAATAAAAGGCCAGTGAAAAACACAGTCTAGATAAAACATATCAGCTTAAAATAGAACTCAGCTCTGCACAATATTTTCAAAAATGTACGCAAACAAACAAATCTGTTCATACTTTCAAATCAGTTTGAATAAGCCCCATTCAAATATCCAATGCACAGTGCACACGCACCTATGAACATGATTGAAGTCGACAATACTATCTATAGTTAATCTAATGAACTATATGAATTGAAGAACTGATTACAGTGGGTGCGTCTCAATCAGCTCCCTAGTTCAGTAGTCAGGGCACTGATCAGGGAGTCGGCTATTTTAAGGGCTGACTCAATCGCAAATTCCTTCCAGTGCACTGGAACATTAGCTCCCTGAAAAATCCCACAATGCACTGCAAAAACTAGGGCGAATTGGTGCTCACTATGCTCCCTTACCAGAAATTACATCACATTTCTGAAGCACAAAACAAACCACACGAGCCAACTCGATAAATATAATGACACGCGATAGCATATTTGAAAAGACAAACCTTTATTTTTTATATATATATATATTTCAACAATCACACATCGCTAATCGTTCAGACAGGTAATGAACACTTCTAGTTAACATTTGTAATTAATATTCGGCTGAAATTATGTAATAACATGTAACAGAACAATGTGTTTAAAGAGAATAAAAAATAATATCAAAAAGAGATTGGTCCTGTCTGTTGTTTATTAATTCCAGCGTTTTCTGTTGACGTTGTACATAATCATGTCACTGGAAATTGAGTATTCATTGTCCCAAAGTGCAGTGAGCCAAGGAACAATTGACTGAATTCATGTACACGATATACTGATTCACGAGCTAGGAAGCTGTTTGAGACACACCCTGTGATTATGATGAATACATTTATTTATTACACAACTATATGGAAAACTAGATTCTGATTGGCCAATCAGGTATTCTGTGGTGCCCCATACCTGACATAACGTTACTCGACTCACCGTAGCACTCGACAGGAGATCTTTCCTTCTTCAGCCATCTGCAGGGCGTCCTCATAGAAGGGGTGATGACACAGTGACCCCAGCGCATGGGCACTCCTCATCTCTCTGTGCTCAGATAACTGAATCAAATCACAATATTTAAGACTTTTCTGCATAATTCTTTACATTTTTTTATATATAGGTTGATGCCTGTGTGTCCACAGATAACGGTGTCTCACAAAGTGATTAAATAATGAAATGGGGGACATATTTAAATTACACAGGATTATTACACTTAAAGTAATCTCACAGTACCATGGTAAAGATGGTAAAATCAAGGATTACTTGAAAGCTGCATTTAGCATGATAAATTAAGAAAACCATAATACATGTCCAATACCATGGTGCTTTTTATTATTGTAGACTACACATGATGGGAGGCAAATGTGATCTAAAAGCCTGTCCTGGCAACAGTGAGTGCCGAATAGCCCAAAATAAAACATGTATGTTGAATCCCATAAGGAACGAAGGTCTGTGAAATGTGACTGATGTACAGCAACCTGTTAGTAAGGTTCAAACTGTCCAGCACATGCCACACAAGCTGACTGGCACAAAGATTTCCCTCTCACCTCTGCGGCAGAGACGAAGGAATCTGTTGAGGCGATGCTGATTGAATCTCTCAGACAGGTGTCCTCCAAGTCCTCCCGCACGGAGAGATTCATGCCCTTATCTGCCACAGGAAATGAGGGAAGATTAGATTGAAGTGCTCTTATCTCACATGGGTGAGTGAACTGGTCTAATTCCAAAACAGACTGCATAAACAGATTCAACTGCATTGAAGGACAAATGTGTTTATAGGGTTTGCATGTGGAAGGGTGTGAATCGAGTGTGTTGTGCCATGTGCTCTGGGGAGTGGGTAAGAGGTAGACCTGTAAACAGTTGTAAGTAAAGAACTTTGGACCATGACCAGCTTCTTTATTTAGATACAGAACATGAGCTTAGCCAAAGTAATACGCAGCAGGCGCCGCTGCATAAAGCAGAACGTGCAAATTTGCACAGCCACTGTGTCCATTTCTTTGTTTGAAGAACTTAAAAGGCATTTTTGTAATTTTATTCACCCTCATGTTGTTCCAAACCTACAACCCAAATTCCGGAAATGTTGGAATGTTTTTAAATTTGAATAAAATGAAAACTAAAAGAATTTCAATTCACATGAGCCAATATTTTATTCACAATAGAACATAGATGACATAACAAATGTTTAAACAGAAATTTTATGCACAAAATGAGCTCTTTTCAAATTTGATGCCTGCTACAGGTCTCAAAATAGTTGGGACGGGGGCATGTTTACCATGGTGAAGCATCTCCTCTTCTTTTCAAAACAGTTTGAAGACGTCTGGGCAACAGTTTTTGTGTTGGAATTTGGTCCCATTCTTGCCTGATATAGGTTTCCAGCTGCTGAAGAGTTCTCTATACGTGAAAGATCTGGACTGCAGGCAGGCCAATTCAGCACCCGGACTCTTCTACTATGAAGCCATGCTGTTGTAATAGCTGCAGTATGTGGTTTTGCATTGTCCTGCTGAAATACACGTCATCTGGAGGGGAGCATATGTTGCACTAAAACCTTTATATACACACCTTTCAGCATTCATAGTGCCTTCCAAAACATGAAAGCTGCCCATACCGTATGCACCCCCATACCTTATACCCCCATAGATGCTGGCTTTTGAACTGAACGTTGATAACATGCTGGAAGGTCTCCCTCCTCTTTAGCCCGGATGACATGGCGTCCGTGATTTCCAACAAGAATGTCAAATTTGGACTCGTCTGACCATAGAACACTTTTTCACTTTGAAACAATCCATTTTAAATGAGCCTTGGCCCACAGGACACGACGGCGCTTCTGGACCATGTTCACATATGGCTTCCTTTTTGCATGATAGAGATTTAGTTGGCATCTGCAGATGGCACGATGGATTGTGTTTACTGACAGTGGTTTCTGGAAGTATTCCTGGGCTCAGTTAGTAACGTCAATGACAGAATCATGCCGATGAGTGATGCAGTGTCGTCTGAGGGCCCGAAGACCACAGGCATTCAACAAAGGTCTTCGGCCTTGTCCCTTACGCAGAGATTTCTCCAGTTTCTCTGAATCTTTTGATGATGTTATGCACTGTAGATGATGAGATTTGCAAAGCCTTTGCAATTTGACGTTGAGTAACATTGTTTTTAAAGTATTTCACAATCTTTTTACGCACTCTTTCACAAATTGGAGAGCCTCTGCCCATCTTTACTTCTGAGAGACTCTGCCTCTCTAAGACATCTCTTTTATAGCTAATCATGTTACAGACCTGATGTCAATTAACTTAATTAGTTGCTAGATGTTCTCCCAGCTGTATCTTTTCAAAATGTATTGCTTTTTCAGCCCTTTGTTGCCCCCGTGACAACTTTTTTGAGACCTGTAGCAGGCATCAAATTTGAAATGAGCTCATTTAGTGGAAAAAAGTGTAACATTTCTCAGTTTAAACATTTGTTATGTTCTATTGTGAATAAAATATTGGCTTATGTGATTTGAAAGTCTTTTAGTTTTCATTTTATTCAAATTTAAAAAAACGTACCAACATTTCCGGAATTCGGGTTGTATGTGACTGACTTTTTTTTGTTTATATAATGAAAGTCAGTGGTTCTGGTGTTGTTTTGGATCACACTGATGTTCACTGCATGGACTAAAATGGTTGAAACATTCTTCAAAACATATTTTGTGTTCCACAGCAGAAAGAAAGTCACAGGTTTGCATGAAGAAAACCAAGTAATTGCCCACAGTCCGTTTACACCTGCAGCCAAGTTATCATAATGGTCACAATTATCAAATACTATTGCTGAAATCTGGCCCCACTTTTCTTCATTTCTTCATGATTTTCTGTCACATATTGCAAAGTCTCATTTCAGCAGATTCACGATAATTACAAGCAAACATAGTCACCATGGCAATGTTCACCTTTTGATAGACACACGTACAACTGCACACACTACACTTTTTCTTTCAACTGACTTCCATTCATACGCATGCAAATGCTGCAGACAGGAAACAAGGCATAAAGCAAATATAACAGACCAAATGTTACCTTTAGAATAATACAAAGGTATAAAAAGTACGAAAATAAAGGTATTTAGCAAAAACTGAATATTTTGAGACTGAAACTGAAAGGTGAATATTTATAATCGAGTTTTTAATGACAAAATTCTAATGACCCCCCCGAAAAAAAGCCAAGGACTAGGAATGCAGTATGTTTTTACTAAGTTTATTCAGTGCAAATACAGTTTTTTTCCCTTACACAAGCAGGCTTCTAATGTTGTTGTGGTCTCCAGTGGTCTGTTGTTCCATTTCATCCGTTTATTTTTTTGGCTGGGAAACAATGGACCGGCCCGGTGTTGCCAAATATTTAAGGTGCATTTGCCAGTTGATTGAACATAGTAAATGCGGTTGGAAAAATTTGGCTGTGTACGTACAGTACATGTGTAGTATGCTGACAATGAAATTTGCTTCATGCATACTGATGGCTAGATATAGATGGCTAATTTAATGCCACAATTAGACAGTTGCTGTTGTATGTGCTATTTGTTATAAGAAACCTTTGGGACACTTCAGTCTCTTATGTTTTTTATTTATTTTATTTTTCAATCTAAACAAACAATCTATTTTTTTGGCAGGTATAAAATCTGCCTACAAAGTTTAAGCAGAAATAGTTTGGTTTTTATATTATTGTTATTTTTACACTAAGATATATGAATTCATTAGAAGTTATGGTTTAAATAATAAAACACAACACAAGGTGGATTATTTATGCCATGCATCAACCTGTCACACATCAATAAAAAAGTCAATTTTTAGAGTAGTTATAGTTCACAGAGCCAACCCCAGTAATTAATGTTACATAAGATCATTCATTCACTTCCACACAGTCATCTATTGACACAATTGTCTTTAGTTTAAAGCTCACCGTTACTAGGATGTGTTGAAGGGTCTGTCATTCCCAGTGCTCCCTCAAACTCCTCCTGGAGCCGATAGGCTCTCTGTAGCAGGCACTCCAGCTTCCGAATGAATTCTACACTGATGATGTCCTAACAAATAGTAAAAATTAGAATACTATGTTTTATGAGCATGGAGGCTCAGTTTAGGAAACATGGCTAAGTAAACTGGGCCCACACATTAACATTGTTTACACTTAACACTATCATTAAAATATGAGTGTTTTTAAAGATATAAATTTTAAGTGAGCATTAGTGGGAAATGTACCCTAAATGTAAAACTAAGAAAAATGAGCATGAACAATTAAATTTCCAATATCGACCAATAAAAATATGAGGTATGAGGGCAAAAAAATGTTCCATATGGGTTTTTGCCTTCTATTAATATCATATATGGTTTATCAATATCACATGAGCAAGAGAGCGTTTTCCCCATATATCTGCATGATTGCAAATGTGATTGATTTTTTACAACAGTTCAATAAACAAGAAGTTAATACTGTATTAAATTTTAGACACAATATTCTCTGTTTTGCTCACTTTCACCAACAAAAAAAGCTCCAAACAAAGCTACAGCAGAACTGTTGTGTCACACAGTATGTTTTGTTACTGAATGAATCCATGTTTTTTATTGAGTCGAGAGAGCAAATGATTCAGGGAACCAACGTAAAGTCTGAATGAATCACCTGGAATCGTTTGAGTGAATGACTCAATCATTAAGACAGAGACATGCCGCCACCTACTGGCGGTTTAGTTTTATATTTAGAGCATCCTTTGTTTTTTGTTCATATTTCAATGTTCATTTAAAACAAAAACAAAAAAACATTAAAACCCATTTTTTTATCATTATTTACACAATGCTGAATTTTAAACTTTAAATAATCTTTTGGGTGACAATTTCTAAGCCAAACTTTATGTGTGATTAATTTCATTCTTGGACACATCATATATTTAATTAGATTAAACTTTTGAATCACTTGACAGCCCTAGTTATCATATTTTTTTATTCATTATCGTAATCATGAATACACTGGTTAGTAGGGTAAATAGTTTGCTATTCTTCCAGTTATTTACCTATAGCAGCTAATGAATCAGAAGTCTTGCACATTCACTGAAAATAGCGTATTTCAGAATTGCAAAATGATCCCTACTGAGAACTACAGTGGTTGGCGAGTAATACCTCCATGCTTTCTTCTGCAATGGCATCTCCAGCTCCCAGCTTCACGGATGCACAGTTTTCATCATCTTCCGCTTGCCTGCTGTGGAAAGTTAGCGCCTGTTCCCAGCGCCGCAAGGCCTCCTCAAACAACTCCATTCCTGTGGGAAAGACATCTATTCAACATGTGGAACTTTTTGCAGATGAAAACACATTAGATTTAGAATGACATTTATGATTGTGAACATACATGATCAACCTCTTATTAAACGTGTTTACATAAATGATGCTTAAAATTGAACACAGTGCTTTCCAGATGACAAGCAACTTTGACTTTGGGCATGAGAATTAGGACAGAATATGTTTTTACCCATCAGGTAGAGGTTCTCTGGAGTTGTGACAGGGATGTTGAGCAGGTTACAGACGTCACCATCATCTCCTGCTCCGTCCCAGTAACTGGAGCCGTTAGCACAAGTGGAGCTACTGGAGGAGTGCCTGCTCCTCACCTGAGAAAAGATGTGACATTTCAACATCTCAATGGTGCAGTAATGCCAAAAAGCACACATTTAACAAGACTTCTGAAGTCACAGATATATTATACAACTATTCAAAATTGATGATAATAAATCAGGTTGCTTACGGAGGCCAGGCTCAGCAGGGAGCCGGAAAGCTTGCTGTACAGGCTACTATTGGACACCACATTACACGAGTAGCAGTTCTTCAAGTTCAGAGGCAGATTTTGACACTCAGACTCTGGGAGAAAAGAAAAAAACAGCCACTGTACCATTACATAATAGTAGTTTTATTTAAAGCTGCAGTCTGTAACTTTTTTGATTAAAAATGATCCGAAATCAATATTTGAGCAAGTACATAACCAGCCAGTGTTCAAAACTATCTTCTTACTTTAGCCCAATTCACAACGGTTAGCTTATAATAACGTTTTCTAATTTGAGTGATACGGGGAGGTTTTCGAGGGAAATTCGAGCATGGCATTGCGTCATTACGTCACGTCTGTAAACATAAAGAAGTTGTCCCGGCTAGTAGGCTATCTATCACACGTGAGGATCCTGCAGGTGGCAGATCGTTTATAGCCTTTTCTCACAGAAGGCTATCATTCTGATGGCGGATTGTGATCCAGAAAGGATTATGTTTTTATGAAACACATGTGAATGAAATTAAATAATATTCCAGTTTTAAATGTGCTTCTGATTACAGATAGCCTGGGATTACACAAGATTTGTATTTTAAAGAAAACCAGTTTGAAGGGAGCATAATTTGCTTTTTGGGTTAAAAGAATTTCTTAATATGAAATTCAAATGGTATGACAATTAGAGATTAGACTGTACAGAAATTTAAATCTACATGCTAATACACACTATACCCATAGTCACGCATATCTTTGTGGAAACTTTGGCAAAAATTGCAAATTCAAAAGAACAGAAAGAACAGCACTTACTGAAATATAATTTTTTGCATCATTATAAAAGTCTTAACTGTCCTGGATGAATAAAATTATTAATTTCTTTTAAAATAATGTTTCTGACCCCAAACGTTTGAATGCAGTAGTAGTACACTCTATACATTTTCTCATGAAATAATTTTAACTGTAATAATACTCCTTGTTGATTAAAGGTGATTTGCATCCGCATTTACCTTTTTTCAGGGGGACAGTGGTGAGGAACTCAATTGTTTCCTGCTCTACAGGCGAACTGGCTTTTTTCTTGCCCTTCCTCCTCCTGAAGCGTCGGGCGAGGTAGATGAGGGAGACCGCGCCGAAGGCAGTGGCGGCAAAGAGCTTCTTGGTGCCGGTGCTCAGACTCACCTGCTCAGTGAGGGAATGGAGAGACATGAGGCAACGTTTAACTTTGGATCAACCGCTCAGCTCAAGGCACAGAGATCAGAGTGAGAAATGCAGATAGGGAGAGGGTGAGACAGTCAGACAGGGTGACAGCAGGGATTACATGACTGGAATTGACTGCCTGGCATTTAGCTGGGCGTACGGTGATTGGCTTGAACGATCTGATCTACTGAACAAGTTTAAGCTAATCACAGGCACAAGATTTATCAGAAGACACCTAATACTGTGTGAATGACCTAAACATTGTTAAAGAGCAAAAACAATTTCCACAATTCATGTCCTAAATTAAAAAACCAAGAGGAACTCTCAAAAAGACACCATGTAACACACGTAACACTGCCTATTATTAGCAAACGACATCGTCTTATTTATCCTGGTTGCTACATGAAGAACTGCTACTCATGCCACAGCTTTTCCTACTTTGGCACTTAAGGACCGAATAATGAAACTGTGTGAGATTTGAGAGCCATGGCAGTGGATGAGAGAAAACTTTCAGCAAATTATTCAAACTCAAACGTGGGTCTTTTCATCACACAAAGCTATCATATTGCTTCAGAAGACTTCAAAAATACTTGACTGAAATATAGCAGCAGCATTTTTATTACTTTTTTAATGATCTGATGATCACTGTCTTCCTTTGATATACAGGTACAAAAGCTTTTGGAAAACATCTACGTTTGTATTTCACCGCAAAAAGCCGAAAACGAATCTCTTTTTTTGAAGGAATCAGTTTTAAGACATAAGCCTGCAGGTGAGAACAGCAATGTTGGCAATGCCACCCGTGCTCTGTTAATACCATCTTATACATGGCAGTGAGCTTGCTGCATGCAACACACATATACGCATTCAAAGATAAATCAGACACAGCTGTGAAATCCATAAAACATGATCGAATGGCTCAAAATGGAGATCAAAACAATGGCAAGCTGGTGAGAAGACAAATATAATCTCATAAGCAAAAACTAGGTTATGGATTTTCACATATATTACTAATAAAAAAGTAAAAAAAATAAATAAATAATTCATTCAGTAATAATTCATACATTATATGCATTTTTAATTTTTTTAAAGTATCTATCTATCCATCCATCAATAACACTGAGGTCTACAAACAAATATATTTTAAAATGCCACCAAACAATCATGAAATACAGGAAAAGTGAAAAGTGATAATAGTCAAAATGTGGTTAATTCATGCACAGACAAGGGAACAACCCAGGATGTATATAAAAAGCTTTGCCTAACATAAAATATACCCTATATAAAAAGTGGTAACACTTTGTAATAATAAGAACTGCAAAAATAAGATTTTCAAACAAGTTTCTCAAACACTCCCCGTCTGGACAAACAGATACTTCTGCCACAAAATCAGACCAACAGTTGAGACAATGTTAATGTGTTAAGCTGGTAAACATGTTTAAACAAAGCACTTAGTGTTGATAGCACCCAGTACCACAGGGTTTACACTGTTTGGGGGAAATCAACCTACAAATGGCTTACAGTACAAACTTTATAATCTACAGGTGCATCTCAATAAATTAGAATGTTGTGAAAAAGTTTATTTTTTCTTGTAACTTATTTCAAAAAGTGAAACTTTCTTATATTTTAGATTCATTACATGTAAAGTAAAACATTTCAAAAGTTTTTTTTTGTTTTAATTTTGATGATTAGAGCTTACAGCTCATGAAAGTCAAAAATCAGTATCTCAAAATATTAGAATATTTACATTTGAGTTTCAATAAATGACCATCCATACAGTATAAATTCTGGGCATCTCTTGTTCTTTGAAACCACAATAATGGGGAAGACTGCTGACTTGGCAATGATCCAGAAGACGAACATTGACACCCTCCACAAAGAGGGTAAGTCACAGAAGGTCATTACTGAAAGGTGTGGCTGTTTACAGAGTGCTGTATCAAAGCATATTAAATGCAAAGTTGACTGGAAGGAAGAATTTGGGTAGGAAAAGGTGCACAAGCAACAGGGATGACCGCAAGCTTGAGAATACAGTCAAGCAAAGCTGATTCAAACACTTGGGAGAGCTTCACAAGGAGTGAACTGAAGCTGGAGTCAGTGCATCAAGAGTCACCACGCTCAGACGTCTTCAGGAAAAGGGCTACCAAGCCACTTCTGAACCAGAGACAACGTCAGAAGCATCTTATCTGGGCTGTGGAGAAAAATAACTGGACTGTTGCTCAGTGGTCCAAAGTCCTCTTTTCAGATGAAAGTAAATTTTGCATTTCATTTGGAAATCAAGGTCCCAGAGTCTGGAGGAAGAGTGGAGAGGCACAGAATCCATGTTGCTTGAAGTCCAGTGTGAAGTTTCCACAGTCAGTGATGATTTGGGCTGCCATGTCATCTGCTGGTGTTGGTCCACTGTGTTTTCTGAAGTCCACAGTCAACGCAGCCATCTACCAGGAACTTTTAGAGAACTTCATGCTTCCTTCTGCTGACAAGCTTTATGGAGATGCTGATTTCATTTTCCAGCAGGACTTGGCACCTGCCCACACTGCCAAAGGTACCAAAAGCTGGTTCAATGACCATGGTGTTACTGTGCAGGCAGCAAACTCGCCTGACCTGAACCCCATAGAGAAACTATGGGGTATTGTCAAGAGGAAGATGAGAGACACCAGACCCAACAATGCAGATGAGCTGAAGGCCACTGTCAAAGAAACCTGGGCTTCCATACCACCTCAGCAGTGCCACAAACTGATCACCTCCATGCCACGCCGAATTAAGGCAGTAATTAAAGCAAAAGGAGCCCCTACCAAGTATTGAGTACATATACAGTAAATGAACATACTTTCCAGAAGGCCAACAATTCACTAAAAATTAATTTTTATTGGTCTTATGAAATATTCTAATTTGTTGAGATAGTGAATTGGTGGGTTTTTGTTAAATGTGAGCCTAAATCATCACAATTAAAAGAACCAAAGACTTAAACTACTTCAGTCTGTGTGCATTGAATTTATTTAATACACGAGTTTCACAATTTGAGTTGAATTACTGAAATAAATGAACTTTTCCACGACATTCTAATTTATTGAGATGCACCTGTATATCATTAATGCAACACAAAAATAATTGTATTTAAAAAAACAAAACAAACAAAAAAACAAGTATGTGTACGTGTGTGTATTCCAAACTACAAGACAAAAATTGTAGTTAGTAATGTAATCCATTACTTTCCACATTTCAGATAATATAATTAGAGTACTTTTTGACCACTTTTAGATTACTACTAGAGCTAACGTGTTTATCACATTGATTTAAATAGGATAATATTGCACCATATTGATATACAAATAAAAAGAGAAACAATATATTCAATTCATTGTTACTAACAACATCCAATGCCTTAAATATTATATAATATTACGTCAAAGTTTCCCTAACTGGGAAGAAACTGTACAAAGTTTGTGAGTTTATGAAAAGCTAACAATTAATTAAATCATAAAAATGTTACATTAAAATAAAAAATATATTTTTTAAATTACAACAATCAAAATAAAACACTTAATAAAAAATATGAAATATTAAACCCGTCATTTGACCATGTGAATAATGTGTAATCATGAAATCAATAAAAAAGTAACTGTAGTCTGATGACGAATATTTTAAAATGTAATATAATCAAATTACATGTACTTAATTTTTGGGTAACACTTTATTTTACGGTGTCTTTGTTACACGTTACATGTACTTACTATTATAATAACAATAAATTATGCATAATTACATGCACCTAACCCTAAAGTAAGTACATGTAGTTAATTAATATTATTCAGTATTTAAATGTATAATTACACTGTAACGAGGACACCTTAAAATAAAGTGTGACCAATTTTTGGAACATGATTACATGATCTATTACATGTAATCAGTTACTACCCAGCACTGTATATAAAACGTTTAATAATATTATTATGTTTTAAATGATCATTTATATACCTGAACCCAGGCTGACACCCCTAGATATAAAAAGCAATTTTTGGATGACAATATGATAAGCTTGGAGTCAGTAAGCTTAGAAAACAACCCTGCTGCTGGCCACTTTACCTGTGGAAGGGAGTAATAGACTGACAGAGGCAAGTCCACAAAGCGCAAAGCGGCCACCTTCATGGACACCTGTGTGTTTCTGAACAGCTCCTCAGTCATGATCCCATAATCCCTCTGGATCTCAACTACAGGCCATTCTCCACTTCACCAATTCAACCTAAAAGAAACACAAATTACATCTCATATATATCATATACATCCATCTTTCAGCAGAGGAATGACCAGCTGACCTGTTAAACCTCAACTGACACTGATTAAGAGGGGACTTACGTCTGACACACTCACACACCGTTGTTTATTTCATACAATGTCTCTCACTCTGTGATTACTCACTCTGTGACTTCTTATACGTAGCAGTCCAATACATGCAATCTCTATTCTAATCTTGGGAATTAAGGACACAGGCTTTCATTGTGCCATATGCGACATGTGAACCGACTTAAAGAGGTTAAATAACGGTCATGTTAATAGCGTGATTCAATGTTTGTTAAGAACACCCAACGATCGTTGGCCAACAAACAAAAAAAATGGGACCTAATGTTTATGAAATATGACACATTTATCCAGTTTCGATCGTCGCTCGATAGTTAACTCTGTATTAAACAAAGTAATAACACGCATCATCATAAATACTGGCAGTAATGGCACTGACTGTGGGTTATAAACTGAGGACAAAATAATAAACACACTGTAACGCTTACATTTACGCTTTATCTCGGAGACACACCGTCTGTCCTCTATCACTCACTGCGATAACTGCGCCTGCGAGCTCACGTGGACGCGAACAGACTCCGCGACTCGTCTGGAACTCACTTCCGGTGCCACTGTGAGGTTTCAAAATAAAAGTTCGTGAAACTGGATTAAACTTGTGAGAAGAGTCGGCTAGTTCATGCAAAAAGGAGAATTATCTCATCTTTTACTCACTCGTTGTTTCAAACTAGCAAATTTTCTTAGAGATTAAATTAAATTAAATTAAAACAATAAAGAAAAATGTATTTCATTAAAGCAGAATGAATTGCTATTTTTATTTCGGTTTTATTACAGAACACAATAACATAAAAAGGTTACAAACACACTAGTAACAAAAACAACAAAAACAAAATTAACAAGATACGATCAAAATATTCAATTGAAAAAAATAAAAGAAAGGCATCCAGTTTGAATTTTCGATGCTACGAGTTTATCCATAGCAATGTGTTATAACAGAATGAAAAAGAGGTTTATTAAGAGTTTTGGCTATTTTTATTTCAACAAAATACAGGAAAACAAAATACAGAATACAGATCAGGGTTCATGTTTTAAGATTAAAACATGCATTATAGAATGTTAAATTACATTAAAATAAATGCATCCAAGTGTTATAATTAAAATGATTTACATGAATTTAAATATTTAAATGTAAACATTTCAAGAAAATTGTTTAAATAAATATATGACTTAAAAGGCAAGTAAACTGTAAATGTATCACTCAAGTTGTTACACTAATACTAATAGTGTTGAATACCATTAGTTCTAGTGCATAGTAGACGTTAAAGCATTACATAAAATGAGGTCATATAATTAATATCAGTTGTCACTGCTGTATCTCGCATGATGAAAGAATTTATGTCTTAGTAAGATCCGATTTTTAAATTTATTAACTTTTTTTTTATTACTCAATAGTTCTGCAGTTTTATTCATCAGTTGGGAATGAAAAACATAATGCAGTATGCAATATAATTACGATTGATGGCGGTCATTGTACAAATGCAATAATGTTCCTCAAATGTTGCCTGATGTATCATCAGATGATTCAATATGTACATTTTAACACTGATTTATTAATTAATTTGATTTTTCTAATATTGACAATCAAAATTAACTAACCTAAATACATCAATCCTCAGACGTTAATTCATCTTGAAATACTAACAGTCATGCTTATGATTATACTATTATATAAAAGATCTGTTGAATTTGAGATCAATTCACAGCAAAATGTCAACAAAATACAGGAAAACAAAATACAGAATACAGATCAGGGTTCATGTTTTAAGATAAAATGCATTATAGACTGTTAAATTACATTAAAATAAATGCATAAGTGTTATAATTAAAATGTTTTGAATTTAAATATTTAAATGTAAACATTTCAAGAAAATTGTTTAAATAAATATATGACTTAAACAAAAGGCAAGTAAACTGTGTATTATTGTTACACTAATACTAATAGTTAATACCTTATTGTATAGTAGACTACTTACATAAAATGCATATAAATATCAGTTGTCACTCTGTATCTCGCATAAAATGTCTTAGTAAGATGATTTTTAAATATTAATTTTATTATCAAAGTTCTGTAGTTTTATTGTTGGGAGAAAAACATAATGCAATGCAATATAATTACGATTGATGATTGTACAAATAATGTTCCTCAAATGCCTGATGTATCATATTTAATATGTACATTTTAACATGATTTATTAATTTATTTATTTTAAGTATTGACAATCAAATAAAACCTAAGTACATCAATCAGGTTTTTATCTTGAAATACTAACAGTCATGCTTATGTTTACTTTATAAAAACATCTGTAGAGATTTCACAGCAAAACTACACCTGAATGTTGACATTTTTACGATGGTACTAAAAGGTCTTTTACATGCTAAAAAAATCCAGAAGGCATGCAGTAAATAGTGTACAACAGGTTTGTCTGCAAGGTTTTGATCCTGTTGATAATTCAGAGGCCTAGCAAACATGTATCAGATACAGTACACTTGATAGGGTAACTGGAGGACATTTACCACAAGAATTTATTTTTTATATATATTCAATAAATATTGATATATTTTTCACATATTTATTTAATTTATTAATAATCTTATTTTTACTGTATTTTTTATTTCCTATCATGCCTGATATTCAGCGCCTTGGTTAGCCCTCATGTTGTTAGGCTATATGCGTTATATAAATAAAAACATTCTTTACTGTATTTTACATATACATGTAATGTCATTGACTCTACGGCCACACGGGGGCGTCTGGGCTGGGATAGACCGGGTCGTTCCGCGCGTCCACACTAGGAGGCACCGCCGCTGCCTGCTTCCCCCATTCACTCTCAGCACCGCACAGCAACCGGAAGAAGCTGTTTGAATGTGTCATACCATGTAGCACCAGTCTGAAGTTAAAGTGTCCGACGCCAGGCGTTTGAAAACCCGCTGTCTGCAAACCGAGGAATACTACAGATATGTAGCTGACAAGCCGAAAGACGTCTCTTCATCAGCAGATCAGAAGCGAAAATCGATTCATATTGAAACCATCGTTGATTTCCCTAGAGGTGAGCTAATATTATATCGCTGGCTTGTGTGCGAACTGAAATATGGCGTCTGTAAAGCTTTGCGTCCAGCAGGGTTAATATGAAAGCGTGCATTGATTCTGTGCGGTTGTAAGTGTTGTGTTGTGATATGAGCTGATGCAGAGACAGAGCTGTCAGATGATGAGCGGCGCACTGACTTTAGCTTTAGCCCGCCGCATTCACACGCCCTCTGTCTGCTCTTCATTCACAGTAAACACCGCATTCAGTGACAGTCTGCGGGGATTTTAGCTGTTCTTGTGGCTGTAATGACTGAAATGTTTATAGTCGTGGGGGAAACTGCGGGGAAGTATGTGCGTGACAGGCTGAAGCTAGTTGCTAAGTAGCCTAGCGAAGATTCTGGCTAATGCTGACGCGTTGCTGGAGTGACGTCACACACAGCTGTCGTTTACTGTATATGACTTACATTACTGCACAATACTATGAGTGTACTGTACATATTATTATTATTATTATTATTATTTTTAAGAAGAAGAAGAATAGCAACAAACAACAACAACAATAATAATAATTATTATCCAGAATAATTATTACTTCTAATAATTACTCACTATCTCGAATTCCCAAAGTATTTTAAATACTCTTTTGCATGATTACGGTTCTCTGATGTGGGATAATGGTCACGTGACATGCTGGTAAACAAATAAAATATTTCGTATTTCTTAATAAGTGTGTTGTTTTTTATTATTTTTTTTATTATTGCAATTATTATTGTTATTTACATTTTTATGTACAAAGAGGGGCTCTGTGGAAATGATTAGAGAGAAAAAGTGTTGATTAAAACATTAATAAAGTTAAGATTACAAACAAAATAAGGTTACATATAAAAAATGTAATTAAATCATAGTCAAAATTTAGAATAAAGATATAATAAAAATTATATAAAAATAACTATATTAATTAGTAAATTCATTATTATAGTACGAATGACTATAAATGTAATGTGATATAACTTAAAATAAATGTTTTTCAAAAAAATATTTCTGATACATTTATATTGTAATTTTCAAGTCAAGTCAAGTTGAGCTTTATTGTCATTCCGCTACATGTAGGAACGAAATGTCGTGCCTCACAGGACCACGGTGCTACATAGATACAGACATACAACAATGAAGTAAAACACTATAAACCTATACACACCTAACCTACTGACAGATTTTGACTAAGTAGTATACTATATATAAATGTTTACCCTATACAGCTAAAGATAAAAGATAAAAAATACAAACTATACGAATGCTTCACATAAATACTGTACATGTGCAGAGAGAAATATTGTGAGTCAGCAGCTGGCTGGGGAACAGTACAAGATGATTTGTAGTGCATGAGCATGTAAACATACATATATTGCGGAGTCTTTTGTGGGACTGTGTACACACAGCAGTGTTAGGAAAAGTGTCTAGTGCATAGAGGAGAGTGTGTTACTACAGGTGGTTTGTACAGGCCCACTCACCTGTGTGTAGCACACTTTGAATTGCACAAAAAAGTTTTTTCTTTGGTGTGGTAAGGTTGGGGGGGTGTTTGTAGAGGGGGGGGGGGGGGGGGGGGGGGGGGGTGCATGTTTCAGGAGGTAGGGGTTTGCATGGGGTTTCAGAGGGGGGCGGGGTGATCTGAGTTCAGGGCTCTCACAGCCTGGGGGAAAAAGCTGTTGAGCAGTCTGGTGGAGCGGGCTCTGATGCTCCGGTACCGTCTTCCTGATGGTAGGAGCTGGAAGAGACTGTGGGAGGGGTGGGTGGGGTCCTTCATGATGCTGTTGGTTTTGCTGGAGCATCGTGCAAGGAAAATGTCCAGGATGGATGGGAGAGGGGCACCGATGATCTTTGCAGCCGTGTTCACGGTCCGCTGGAGGGTCTTACGGTCAGCAGCACTGCAGTTCCCGTACCAGACAGTGATACAGCTGGTCAGCACACTCTCAATGGTGCCCCTGTAGAATGTGGTGAGGATGGGTGGAGGGAGACTTGCTCTTTTCAGCCGGCGGAGAAAGTGTAGGCGCTGTTGTGCCTTCTTGGAGAGTGACATGGTGTTGGTGGTCCAGGTGAGATCCTCCGTGATGTGCACCCCCAGGAACATCACGGAGGATGTTATACCATTTTTAATGGTATAAAAGGCGTTTATACAAGAAACTATATACGAGGATGATCATGTTTGGGGGTAAACAAAAATTTGACCCTCTAACTCTAGCACTCTCTATTCTTATTCTATTTCTTAAAAAAAAAAAAAAAAAAAAAACTTTTTTTCTTAAAAAACAACTAACACTAGCTTCTCTATTCTTTTTGTATTCTATTTGTTTTCTTTTATTTATTATACAATTAACAAAAAGCAAAAAAAGCCTCTCTTGCTCTATTCTTTTCCTATTCTATTGTTTTTTCTTTTTATATATTATATAATAAAAACCTTGCTACATGTACTGCATTAAGCTAACTGAGACTTGTTATAGCACTTGCATATCATTGCTCTTTTGTTGATTTTGATTGCTTCCATTGTCCTCATTTGTAAGTCGTTTTGGATAAAAGCATCTGCTAAATGACTAAATGTAAATGTAAACATTTATTTATAAACAACCCTTATTTAATTACTTGTTAGCTTTTTATCAACTTTATTTCATTAACTTTTCATCGACTTTCATCAAACCCACCGTAGTTCCCTCGCAAACCCTGGTTTGGGAAACCTTGTCATAGATTATGTAGTAAGTCTTGTAAACAGTCTCTGTTGCAAAACTGGTTAGCCTGTAGATTTTTTAAGATAAAATGTTTATGATGTTATTATTGTTTTCTGTTTATATAAGGTCAAAGTGCTATGAGATTGTAAAGTATGTGCAAGCCATACAGATTTTGCATGCGTATGCTGTCCTGTCACAGATATTCCTTAGGCTACAGGTTATGGATGGAGTACAAAAGACTTTTGTTGAGTACAAAAGACTTTAAAAGCCAGAAGTTCAAGACATGGCATGGTAGTGTTTTCTGTTGTTTGTCATTTCACAAAACACGTCTTGACCTTTGCCCTGAATTACACTCAGTAACCACAGAGACTTTTGCACAGTTTAGAAAACTGATGACAGATGGCTGCTCTTCATTTATGTTAACATTATGTAAAATAGGAATTGAGATTAAAAAAGATTGTAATTATTAAATGGAAAATCATGTACAGTCTCTGAAGGCTTCATTACCCTTATGAAAACACATGTGTACTTCAAATCTTTAAAAAAAAAACTGTACTAATAGGATCATATTAATGAAAAAAGGCCACTAAATTGTATCTAAAGAGAATAGTTTCATGTCTAATTTTCTTAAACTTGAGTACACTATCAAAAAATGCACTTTGTAAAATGTCAAATTTAAAGATTTACTTAAAAATTTTGATATTCTTTTAAAGCATATTATTTTTTTTAAAGTTGTAGACTTCATAAACATTGTTTCATGCTATGCAAATTGGCAAGAGTTTATTGCATTTTTTATTAAATAACATAACATTGTGCTGCCTGTTGTTTTCATGGTGAATGATATGAACAGTTAATATGTTAGCAGTGAGATGTGTTCATATACAGTTTGATACATTGTCAGAGTGACTGATGCATTGCTATGTATATTTACTCAGCATTGCCCTGGTCAAACTTGCTTCTAGTCTAATGCATATTCTGTGTATTTTACTTGATCAAAAACAAGTGTGTTCATTTTGGCCGTTTGGACAATATGGCATCTGTCCGTTGTTTTAACCCTGTTACAGATGTCTCTCTTGTGCAGAATGTAAGATCAGTGCAGAGACACACAAAATTCCTTTTTTTCTTATGGATTTATCTGTTTTCTGTTAAAGGTAAAAAAAAAAAAAAAAAAAAGTCAGAAAATGAAATTAATGTTTTGTCAGGAGGTCATTTTTAATTTTCAGTTTAAAATTAAAAAATGTCAATTTAAAAAGCTGCAGTGCTTTTCATAAGCAATATTAAAGGAATAGTTTAACCAAAAGTGAGCATTTTCGGGGCTTGTGGCATATGATTCATCATTTACTCATCCTTATTATGTTACAAATCTGTATCCTTTTGTGGAACAAAATAGGAGATGGATGAGAGGATGTGATTATAAATGGTGAAACTTCAGATGATAAAAGTAGTTCATATGGCTTGTTCTATATTATATCATACTATATTTATCTCAAATGTGTCTCCATTGGCCACTTATGTTTGAATTTGAAGGGGATGGCTTATTTCTTCTGGACAGCTCAGTGTTCTCACTATGAATGTTGTGTTTTTAATAATCGGATGATCCCAGATCCTGGATTTTTAAATGGTAGTTTACTAAATGTATATCTCTCTTTCCAATAGAGTGATGTCTGGAGCGTCAAGCAATGATTGTCCACACTTGGAGTGTGTGGGGGAGATCACCAAGGAAGAACTCATCCAGAAGTCTCATGTGAGTCCCTACCAAGACCCATTCGCATCTTCATCATATCATTGCTTCCACTCATTTCTCATAAGTCAAATGTAGTGTGCATTATTGACAAAGTAATGACCCCTATTCCAGAGTTTGTCCATAGGCACTAATAATGCCTCACATATAAGAGCTTAGGCTATAAACAGTGCATGCTGTTGGAAAAAGTGTGATGAAATCAATGTGCAATTATGTGGATGCATTATACATTATTGTAGTTTAAAAGCATTTGAGGTTGCAGTATAATTGCTTGCCAGATTGTACCTTTAATAGAATACGGGTTTTCAGAAGAGTTTTGTGTTAGTGGGCTCCGTTGCATACAGTATACAACCATTGAAAAGATTGGGTCAGTAAATTTTTTTAATGTTTTTGAAATAAGTCTCTTATAAGGCTGCATTTACTTGATCAAAAACAGTAATATTTAATACAAATTCAAATAATTGTTATCTGTTTGAATGTTATTCCTGTGATGGCAAACTGAATTTTCAACATCATTACTCCAGTCTCCAGTGTCACACGATCCTTCAGAAATCATTCTAATATGCTGATTTGGTGCTTAAGAAACATTTCAAATTTTTATCAATGTTGAAAATTGTTTTGCTGCTTAATAATTTTGTGGAAACCATAGTATTTTTATTTTTTTCAAGATTCCTTGATGGATAGATAATATAGATAGTTATAAGAACAGTTTATTTTAAATCGTTTGTAACATTCTAAATGTTTTACTATCACTTTTGAACAATGTAGTTATCCTTGCTGAATAAAAGTATTATTTGAAATTTAAATAATTTAAAATCTTTTGTAATGTTTTTTTTCAGGGTCAGTGTCAGGACTGTAAAGTCGGGGGACCAAACCTTTGGGCTTGTCTAGAGGTAAGTTATCTTTAGGTTATGTTCCTTCACAAGTTTGGTGTGTAATGGGAATGCACCAATATTAAAATGCTGCGGCAATGGCAATTAGCTGCAAATTATTTTAAGATTAATACCTAATAACCGATAAATGGCTGATATTAAAATGATATACTATTTTGTGTAAAAAAACCCACAAAACTTAAATGTGACCCTGGACCACACACCAGTCTTAAGTCGCTGGGGTATATTTATAGCAATAGCTAAAAATAAACTGTATGGGTCAAAATTATTGATTTTTCTTTTATGCCAAAAATCATTAGGACATTAAGTAAAGATAATGTTCCATGAAGATATTTTGTAAATTTCCTGCAGTAAATATATCAAAACTTAATTTTTGATTAGTAAAATGCATTGCTAAGAACTTCATTTGGACAACTTTAAAGGCGATTTTCTCAGTATTTTGATTTTTTTGCACCCTCAGATTCCAGATTTTCAAATAATTGTATATCGGCCAAATATTGTCCAATCCTAACAAACCATATATCAATGGAAAGCTTATCTATTCAGCTTTCAGATGATGTATAAATCTCAATTTTGGAAAAAAATGACCCTTATGACTGGTTTTGTGGTCCAGGGTCACAAATGACTTTCTATCTTTGAATATGAATTTGACATGTGAAATTCTTGATTATTGAACGCTAGTTTATAATGAAGCCTGTAGAGTATAATTTCATTTCATGTATATCTTTCATTCAGAATGGCTGTTCGTATGTTGGCTGTGGGGAATCACATTCGGACCACAGCACTGTCCACTCTCAGGTTAGTCATCTTATTCTTTGTTTCTACTGTTTCTGTGTAATAATTATTCAGATTAATGCGCTTTATATTTTATTTACAGTGTTTTACAAAATGTTATTTTTTAAATTTGTTTTGCGTGAGTGTACTTACAGCTTAAGATGTTTTCACCCACAGTGAGTGAAGCTTTACAGCTCTACGATTACTTTTGTAGGTTGATTTAGACAGGTGAATCTGATCCCTGATCACATGTGTCACCCTGTGTTGATTTCATGTCTGTTATTCTGATTGTGACTGGAGGCTTAAATGATGCAATGAATCGCTGAAGTGTGATTTGAATTCCAGGCTGGCCTGTGGGTGAACTCATCCATTATTAATCAGTGCTCCAGTGGATCTCGCTTCCCACTAAAGCCCATTTTGATTACCCATTACAAAAACCCCATAATGCTCTCAAAACACCCTTGTGTCTGTGTGAAAGCGACTGAGAGAAGACAGAGCCATCAGCCATAGTTCTGCCACAATAACCTGCGTTTGCTGCAGTAAACAAACTTCAGCCCATGTTTTTTCTTTCACTAAGCTGTTTTCCTCTAGCAGGGTGCTTGTGGGTATAGAGCTCTGCAGTGAAGATGTGTTTTTGTAGGTGAACACGAAAGTTCCCCTGACAAAAACCTAATGAGATTTTTACATTGGCTTTTGGATTATTGCGGAAAATAAGCTTTGTGACCAATGAAAGCATAAGATTTAGTTAATAATGATAATTTTTTCACAAATGAACACAATGTTTGTAAATTTTGAAGCCTAAATGCAATCGACAGATGTAAAAAGCAAAAAATAGACTATAAATGAACTATACCACGGTTGCATGACCAAAACACAACAAGGCTAGTGAGTAGATGATTTGCAAAAAGGCCTAATACCAATTTGATAATGCTCAGTTCAAAAATACCGATTAACACTTTTAATCACATATTTTTTTTCAAGATGTTTTATTCCCACAAGATTTTTCAAGTAATATATGTTTCCATTTAAATTCACTTAATCAAAACAATAAAGGCAGTCAAATGTCAAAAGTGTTGCGTTCAACGCGTTCAACGCGTCTCATTTAACTTAGAAACTGCAACAACAACAAAAAAGGAAAAATATGTTTGTATGTAATTTTCTGTTGCTGTTTTGATGTAGTAAACATCAGAAAACATCTAACCTTGAAATCAGGATTAGGCATAAAACAATTTCTTTAGAATCATTCATTCGTGTCAAAATCAGCTGAGAATTCAACAAATAGTTTTAACCTGGCTCAGAGGAAGATAGAAATTGTGTTTGTTTGTCTTTGATTAAGGGATGGTACAAGATTTATTACTTTACAAATGGCTGTTGAAAGCAAAAATGCTACAAAATCCACATCATATTTTGTAAGGAAGTGTGCTGTGCTAGAGCAAAAAGGCAGTAATTTTGGAATCGGCACCTCAAAATTTGTAAGAAACGAGTATTCAGTGTCATTCAGCAAATATTATGTATGGTGATGGTTTTATAAATTTTTATTTTATAATTTTTTCAATTGTGTAAATTGTTGGATCATGAGTGCATTGGGCGTACCACAATTTATAATGTAGATGAGTTTTCTATTATGTTACCCTTGCTGTGCTGTGAATTCAAATGGATATGGGCATGTACAACATCCTATCCATCACTGAAATGGTCGGAGTGGCAGATTTTGGCAGAGTTTGTATTTTGGCGCAGCTCTCATAAATGTTTTAACTTCCACTGTCTGGCTGCAGTTGCACCAGTTCTAGTGCCGCAGTGAAAGCCAATCCAGACACATGAATAATGTAGAGACCCCTTAAGCCCCCGCTGTGTGCATGCCCAGGCTTCACATCGCCACTTCCCGTTTCCCCTTGTACATTTTCGCTCTTGTTGCAACACTCTTGTGTTTTGCCCTAACTTTTGAAGAGTCTTTCTGTTGCAGTGTAGGCTTCATATATTGAGAAAGTGCTCAGGACTCAGACTGCCTTTATTTAGGAAGTAAAAAGGCATTGATATAGAAATTTTGGCTTAATGAATAGCAGCAGATATTTTAAATCTGTACTGTTTTGTGAGATGTTAATAAAAAAACGGGTTACAAAATGTATAACAGGATTTGAACCCAGCCCTCATGCAAGTTATGAAATTACACCACTAGACTCATGACTCACAGTCTTCAAATGAAATCAGTCAGCAAATATGTAATTGACATAAAAAAGAGTTTTCTGGATAAATTGGGTATTTATTTTTTCTAATTTTCCAATTCAGATTAATGCTAATGCTTCTGTTACTACTACTATTACTAATTATTATTAAAGAAGCTGATATCGATGTGCTCACCAATGTATTGTGCAGCTCTAGTTATTGCATTTTTTTTGTAATATATGGAGATAAGCATTTATTTCCATGTAAATGTCCATCTAAGCGCTGTGGCTTTTTCTTCCAGGAGATACGGCACAACATGACGGTGAATCTGACCACTTTGAGAGTGTGGTGTTACGCCTGTACCAAGGAGGTTTTCCTGGAAAGAAAACTGGGTCCACACGCACAGTTGCCCAGCGCTGCCAAGCTCATCTCCCCAGTACAGACTCCCAGCCCGGTCAGAACTCTTATGCAACTTTCTGTGGATGCAAAGCAAAGTTTAGAAGTTTGGTTGCGCTTAGATAAAATCCTCCTTTATATTTAAAACATTGGCTTTGCTATTTAAATATGACTATACATTTTTGCATAGAAGACAAGACCAATCAGTCTCAATATGCAAATATGTGTAAGACCAAACACCAATCACAATTCAGTATGTAAATGTTATGTCATAATTTTTGTCAGTTATATCAGTGGTGATGGAAATTTGTTTTAATTAAATTTAATTAAAATCTCTAATAATTGATTTTGAGATTGCAGGTTTTCTGAACGTTGTTTGGGGCACACAACTACACTTGCTTTTTTTGCAAAAGCATGCTGTTGCTGATCTTCTTCCATTGTCTTTCTGGTTCTCAGGACCCCAAAGCTCCTGGGAGCCCCACCTCGCTGAGAGTTCCTCCAGCAGGAACCTGTGATGACCTGGATATGGAGACTGAGGAGGAGGATGAACTGAGGACCAGAGGTCCTTCATCTCTCATGTGTTCTGTGCATTTGCTCTGCATTCCACACTGTCAGTCTGAACCTTGTCGTCTGTTCCTCCTCACAGGTCTGACTGGACTGAAGAACATCGGCAATACCTGCTACATGAACGCAGCTCTCCAGGCACTTTCCAACTGGTAAGAACCCCAATAATGAGTTCTCTTTCAGTCTAGTTTTGCTCTGGTTTAATCAATCTCTCTCTTTCTGGTTTATCTTCTAGTCCTCCACTGACACAGTTTTTCTTGGACTGTGGTGGTCTGGTGAAGACAGACAAGAAGCCAGCACTATCCAAGAGCTATCAGAAACTCATCACAGACCTTTGGCACAAAAACAGGTACATTCCTCTCTTGCCATTTCCTATTTAAATGTAATTTTTCAGGTATTTTTTCCTCAAGAAACATTTCATTATGTCTTTCTTTGCTCTTGTTTTGTGTGGTTGCAGGAACTCCTATGTTGTTCCTACAAATCTATTCCAGGGCATTAAGTCTGTAAACCCAATGTTTCGTGGTTATTCACAACAGGTATGTTTTCTTGAATTAATTTGTGTAAAAGCATTAGGGATGCACAGATATTAAAATTATGGCTTACATTATCGTTCAAATGTTTGCAGTCAGTCATATTTATATTTTATAACAGAGAACAAACAACAAAACTTACTGACCACAAACATTTGAACATTAATTTATTTTAAAATATATTTTGTCTAAATAAAAAACAAAAAAACACTAAAAACTAAAAATGCTTTAAATGCCACAAGTGACTTTAAGAATCACAGAATTATAATGTACAGTATAAAAATACATTCATTTCGAGGTTTGCGGAATATTACATTTACCAGTGTTATTAATTATTAATGATTTTATCGATTAGATGATGGCTAGGGTAATCTAAATGTTTTAATGTTCATGCACTTGTATCTTGTAATATTGTCAGATAAATATACAGAATTGACTATGATATGATAATATGATTGGCTGTTAAAATTGGCTGTTAATGATATGATACCAACTTATTGTAAAATGTTTTTTTTAATGCATGTTTTAATTGATAGAGTAAATGTCTTTTGTGCAGAACTTTATTTGACAAATAGGTAGTTTTATTTTAAGGTAATTGTTGTATATTCATTTGATTACGTTTTAAAAGGTTGATTAAATTATTGTTTTATGAGTTCATGTAATTACCACAGTTTTTAATGGTGAAGTTGTATTAGCAGGGCTCGCAAAATCGCTAGCCCGACGTCCCGGGGCTATTGTGTTTTCCAGTCGGCTACCAAAATGTATCAGCGCCCTGCCCGACGGGCTACCTTAAATACAGGGCTCCCACGCAATGTTCCCTCTAAGCTGCGTGCGCGCGGCCACACACTTCTACAACCGCGCCGCGCAGAAGAAATAATGTGCCGCTTGCACGCAATAATTAGTTGGGAAAGTCATTTGATTGAATGCCAGTAAAAGCGAAAGAATCGCAATACTCAGGCAAACCGCTATAGAGTTGATATCGCTATAGAGTTAGAACCGGTGAATGCGGTTTACAGGTTTCATAGAAAGAGAATGATGTGCGCCAAATGAGTCGCTGTAGAAACCGAACTGTACTTCATAGGGATGTTTAGACAGCTATAGAAGAATTTTTATGTTCACGTTTTTTAATATATTTAACTTACAGATCTCAGCTTAAGTTTTGCTTCAGTTTGTTTTCTATTCAATTCTATTCTATCAGTTTAAATAGTTTTTGATATATTATGTTAGGCCTATATTATAAACCTAATAAATAATTGACCTTGTTTTTTAATGGAATCTCTTGCTCATCAGGGCTGTATTTATTTAAAAAAAATACTGAAACAACAGTATATTGCAATTTCTAATATTGGGTTCCTATTTTAATGCCTATACTTTAACCTGTTAACTGTCGGTTCCACTTTTTGAGTATAGGCCTGAAAATGACATTTCCAACTTAAATTGTTATAAATTTAGAATGCTTTGGAGCAGAGACTTAAGGTTGGTCTCTTTTTAAAGAAGACACTTGGCAGATTAATGTAGAGGTTAAAAAAGTTATATAAATTATATTACAAAAAAGTTATGGAAGTTTAAGTTTATGAAAATATAAAATGTAAAAATTAAAATATTTATATTTTATATAAAATATATATTTTACAAAACATGTTTTACTCTAAAAATGCTAGAAAATGAAAACCAAAAATCTGAAGAAGTTGTGTTCCAAATTTGAGGTTGATATCTCAAAAAATGAGCTTTCAGTGAAATTTTGTTTGGGCGAAGTACCAAGCTTTTCCACTAGATGACCATCAAACCCCATTAGTGACCATATAAGGGCGGCTCCATTTCCATATATGGTTTGAGTGATCTGAAACATGTTTTTCCATACTTTTCTCAATATTTATGACGTAGATATCACATTGAGAAGTATTAAGGGTAGTATGACAGTATTTGATTTCAATTCAACCTCTAAAAATCTCATAAAAGACATGCAACAAGAACCCTGGACGTACGGTATAGTTCACGCTGCATCAAAAATTGAGAACCTATTGTTTTTTCTTTATATTCGAAACACTTTTAGACCTTTTTTTTCTCAAAAAATAGAATGAATATTCTTTTTTGAACACTTGACATGAACATGAATGGAGATTTTTCATGATTTTATATATGTATCACTATTTCAAAGTAAAGGTCAGAACTCGCTCTCTGACTCTGATGAGTACTCTTCTTGCAAATTAATAAATTACAGTTGCTCTGTAAAATATTTCAAAAATCAGTCACCAAATATGAAAACTAGAGTCTTTAAGCTTTCAAACGATATATAGTTTGTCCAGATTGCTTTAGGTTCAGACTAAGATATTACTGTTTAAAACATGTAATGGCAAGTGGGCCCACCGGTGGGCCCGTGACAGTTAACAGGTTAAAATATAATTTATTCATGTGAAGCAAAGCTGAATTTTCAGCATCATTACTCCAGTCTTCAGTGTCACATGATCCTTCAGAAATCATTCTGAAATGCTGAATTATTATCAGTGTTGCTGATCTAATATGCTGATTTACAATAGTGAAACTGTTGTGCTGCTTAATATTTTTTGGAACCTGTTTTACTTTTTTCTTTGATTAATAAAAAGTTAAAAAGAATAGCATTTATTCAAAATTTATTATAACAATATAAGTCTTTACTATCAATTTTATCCATGTAACATCCTTGCTGAATAAAGTTTCTTTAACTTTCTTTAAACTCTTTTAAAGTATCTTTAAAAAGAAAGAAAAATAGTGTAAATTTTGAATAGTGTATATTGTAACACAAAATCTCTATTTTGAATAAACAGTTATTTTTAACTTTTTATTTTTAAAAAAAATATCACAGGTCCCAAACAATATTAAGCAGTACAACTGTTTCCAGCATTGATTATAAATCAGCATATTAGAATGATTTCTGAAGGATCATGTGACACTGAAGACTGGAGTAATGATGCTGAAAATACAGCTTTGCTTCACAGGAATGAATTATATTTTAAAGTATATCAAAATAGAAAACATTTATTTTAAATTGCAATAATATTTCAAAATATTATTTTGTGGAATAATATTCAGTTTTTTTTATCAAATAGATAGGCTACAGCCTTGATGAGCATAAGACACTTCTTTAAAAAATATATTTACTGATCCCAAACTTTTGAACTGCAGTGTATTGTACTGTAAAAAATGTTTTCTCAGGTAACCTAAAATGTACATAATTTAGTTACATCAAGGGTCAAATCAAATATAAATAGCACATTAAAGTTAAAAGTTTCACACTTCTTTGTGTATAAAGGGGGTCTGGTATAAAGAATGTTTTTGCTCAGGTGCCCTGAAATGTCCGCCCAATAGAGAAAAGTTTTGCTCAGCAAGAAAAAAAACATTAGAGGGAACATTGCCTGTAAATAGTAAAATAAAACTCTTTCCTTGATATGCGTTGATATTTGTGTATTGAAAATGTTTTTGATTGACATTTATGTTTTTTTTTTTTATTTGGGCTAGTTAAATTAATTTCGGGCTACCAAAATCTGAAGAGTACCTGCCCGAAGGGCTACCAGGGATTTTTAAATTTTGCGAGCCCTGGATCATACTACACAGAATCCAGAAAAAAAAATCTAAAAAAGGACAATTTCATAGGCTATATTATTGTTAAAAAATATAAATAATTAAATTGTTAAAGTTTTATCAATTTAGTTGATTAAACATGCTTTTTGATGATTCTGATTTAATGAAACTCTTACACTGTTATCCAGAATAAATAAAACCTAAAACACAGAGTTTGGGGAAAAATATAATTGATTTCATAGGGCCCTAGAATTGTTATCTCATCCTGACAAGCCCAACATAGTCAACCGATGGTGTGAGTTTGAGGCGGGACTTTCTGTTCAGTTCACCCAGTGGCAGATGAGGTCAAACTCAAAATATCTTGCTTGCTGTGGGAATTTCATCTGAGAGAGCCTCATTCTCACTTCGCTATTTCTCCTTTCCACCCTTCCTCTTATCATACTTTGTCCTCTAGCTGCATTTAAGAAGACCCATTTTTATTCTTGATGATGAGAGATTCTATTCTCTTATATGGGGTACAATATGATTCAGAGTTTCTCTAGATGTTTGATCACCTCCAACCACTGGAAAACATCCATTGTCATGCCTGGCTGGAGAGGAAGGCTGGTTGGAGAATTAGTGTTGACATGAATGGGCCATCATAGGCTGTTCAGAGACTGTAGGAAACATTAATCTCATTTTCAGGCTCACTTTCATGAAGCCCAGATCGACTGTGGACTCCTGTAGAGGGGACATTCAGTCAGAGTCAATGAATGCCTTAATTTAAAGTCATTCCCTCTACAAAGTATAAAGGGAAATGGGCATTAATATCACCAATTGAATACAGCCAGGAAACCTTTTGTCCTTGTACTGCATTGACATAATACAGCGATGGCCTTCTGGTCTCATGTGCTGTGTTCTGTTGTTGGAAACTTGTTTGCCTACCAGGATTCTTAATACCAGGATGTTAGCATGCCAGTTGGCCAAGTTGCCATGTGGATGAGCCAGTAATGACTAATGTTCTCATAAGCTTCAGCTGTTCCTATGGCGATGGGGTCCCTGTGGGTCCCTGGCTAATCTGCGGTATACAATTTGAGCCTCCATGCGTGTTGCATTCTTTTTATAATGCCTGGAAACATTTGGTCAAAGAGTGTGTGATTGTTAGTGCACATGCCAGAATCTCACCGCCAAGTTTAATGGACTAGTTAACAAGACAAATGTAATTAAAGGGGAAGTTCACCTGAAAAATGAAAATACTGTCATAATTTACTGGCCGATATATCAGTACTTTAATCTTGGAAACCCCTATTATTGGAAAGCTACATTTACAGAATAATTTATGGTCAACTGTTAATAATACAGATACCTGCACATGAGTGATGCGCGGGTCGGGTTTTTTTCCAACCCGCGGGTCCCGCTTTTATGAAATTATTTGGCCCGCCCCAGCCCGCCCCGCACCACTGTATATATTTTTACAACCCGCCCCGCCCCGCACCGCACCCGCGACCATTAAATAGAAATACTAGCATTGTAATGTAAATGAAAACGTTTATTTCAGCCTGAATTAAACATCGCCCTGTAATTGGCAACAACATGATTATGAATATAAACTAAGTCCAGATTAATAACAAAAATGATAAACTTAAAACAAAGGTTTTCCATAGGCTGATTTTATTTCATTAAGGCCTATTTACAGTAGTTCTGAACTTTTGTTTTAAAAAAAATGTTCAAGGTTTTTACGTTCGCTGTGCAAAAAAAGGCCCCGTTTAACTGTCATTAATATTTTTGCTCAAACACAGATGGCTGTTCTACAGTGTAAACAGGAAAAAAACAAATAAATAAGGCCTCATCATGGGAATAAATAGTATTCTTGTGCCAATGCGACTCGTAAACAGGCAGATCACTATCGCGTTCTGTATCATTAAAACTTGCTTTGGTACTCATTTTCGTTATATGGGCATCTGGCATAAAATGCGCACGGGCTATTTTGGTGTTCCAAAAAAAATAAAATAATAAAAAGGAAAAATGTCAATTTGAGGTTTTCTAAATTAATTAGAAAGCCCTATTTGATCCCAATTCCAAATGTAATTAAACATCTAAAAGTATCTTTAATTGATATTTTCTGAGCGGATTACCTTTTCTCCGCTCATCCGTGCTGACTGTCACTGAAGAGCGCGCACTGCGCTTCTGAGGCGCGCGATGATAAATACACAGAATTACAGTATTTCAGTATTCCTGAATCATAATCTGTCCAAGATACTGATGGGAAAAAACAATATTGACCAGTGTCTGTCTTAATGTTATCATAAAAAAGAAAAGAGGGAATCATTACAATGTTAGTTTTAATAATCAAAGCTATATCTTTACATTTAATAATTAGCTGTGGTGTGAAAAATGATAAAGGTAATGCTTATTTGTTTCCTAGACTATTTGTTCATTTTTTTTTTTTTTTTGCATCTGTTATTATTTATAATAGAGTAAAATAAAAAAAACAGCTGTAGTGATTATTAATATAGTAGCAATTAATAAAAAAGAACTTTATCTTTCTCATAATCAAGTTATAGTTTTGGTCCTTGTGAAAATAAAAATAACAAATTTTTCTAATTTGTTTTTTGTCAGCACAGGTTATTCTCGTGAGGCGCTTACAACAACGCATAGTTTGCGCTAATAAGCACTAGTTAAACGGACAGCCAAAAAAATGTGCTTATCAAGACCTTTGCAAAACATTAGTCAAAATCTGTGATAGTAGTCTCTGTGGATAGTATGCTTAAAATATACCAAATATTTAATATAGGATAGGGAATTGCACGCAACATCTCAAGAGTTCCTGCGTTGTCTGATGGACAAGATATTGTGGCAATTAAGAATTTGCTCCACGAGGAGCTCAAGGAGCTCATTCCTGAACCCGAGGACCCAAACCAGGCTGTGGCCATGGATGACAGTCCCGACGAGGACAAACACAGCCAATCAGATGACTTCCAGTCCTGCGAGTCTTGCGGCAGCAGCGATCGTGTTGATGGCGAAGGCCCCAGAGTCCCAGAAGACATCAATGAAGCTGAGATGCTGATTTCAGAGCAGAACCAAAACAACCGAGATTGGCAGAAAGAGAAGAATCTCATCAACAACCTGTACCGTGCCGGTTCCCATGGCGACCTGGATAAAGACGTGGACACGACCAATGAGCCGAGGCCAATAATCAGCAGCCAAGGAGCCATTAAAGCCCAGGGCCGAAATTCTGGTAAATGCTAGGCCGTTACTTCTATGCAGTTATTTCTTACAAGTTTTTTTTTTTTTTGTTCTTTGCTCTGAGGTAAAAAGTATACCATGTGAATATTCTGAAAGCATTTGATCTCATGGGTATTAGGGTGCTCCGATTAATCAACTACTGAACTATCACTACCACTATCGGCCGATAATTGCTTTGGGATGTTTTATCAGCAGTCTCTATAAAGGCTGATCTCATAAACCGATCTAAAGCTGATGACGCTCCTGCTTTGAGAGGTTTGGCATGACATGCAGTGGCACCGTCTAGGCATGGGTAAAATAATTATGTTACAATTGAAGTACAATTCATATTTCTTCATTAAATAACTTATAAAGTAATTTAAAACTTTCTGTGAGACATGTCACAAACAGTGTGAGTGAATCACCACAAAAATCACCACCTCTTTCTCTCTCAAAATGCGCAAATGGCTTCAAATCACCACATTGCGTCTAGCGAGCTGCACGCTGCACAATTGATACAGGAATTGTCACTTGCACAATCGAGGCAGTGTTGCATCGTCACTAAAGTATAAATTGCATTTCTTTTAAATTCTTGCCAGTGTTTAACCATTCAGCAATCGCGTGCTCTCCTGGAGAATGCGCTCATGCACACTCGAAGCGCACACACATAACACCAGGTTCACACATACTTCGTTTGCAGTGCGTATGCGGTGCGTATTTTTCTGCGCTCATGTTAACGTGTTCAAGTGTTCACACTGTACACGGTTGCGGTCCGGCAGTGTGTTCTATGAGTGGTGTGTCTGCAGCAGTTTCCACACCGAATTTCCTGTCCTGCACGCACTGAAGTAAAGTGACAGCGCATTGTTTGCGGTAAATAAGAACATGGATTGACACGAAAATATAGTAATTGCACCATAAATGCATATAATTAAAGTCTACTGTGTTTCACAGTCAATACATATTGCCTTTTAAAGAGCACTTTTAGATAAACAAGGCAATAATAGATGGCACTCGTAGAGGTAGGAAATCAAAGTTATTGATGAACCGCAGGATTGCTTGTAACAAAAATTGAAATGCAAAAGAAAAGGCAGTAGAGCTGACTGTTTCTGTCAATGGTAAGTTCTAATTTAGATTGTTTGTGATAACATGAGAAAAGTAGTTTAAATGTTTTGCCACTTGCTTGAGCAACTTAATATAAATCTAGAAGTAAATGCAAAAGGAAAAAGCATTGAATGTGTTGCTTATATTTATTGCGTTTAAACATGTCTATGAAAGATTGTATTACTGTACTGTGTAAAAAAGAATCACTATCACTATGCTGAAAAAGCATTTTCAGTAACAATGTTTGGATTTGAAATCAAAATAATGGATAAATGTTGTGTTTGGGGTAAACAGCCATGGATCAGTAGTAGACTCCTGTGTGAAAGCACAATGAGTCCGTGCTGCTTCTGCACATGGACTGCATACACACTGCAAACAGAGTATATGTGTGAACCTGGCGTAAAACGCTGCCTCACATACAGCTCACAAAATCAGGCTTGAGCTGTGTGTAAGCTATTGTGCAACAATTGCACAATTGTAAAAACAAAAATTAATTGCATGATCAAACATTTAGGTGAGATAAATAAATCAAATTAAAAAATTCCCCCCACAAGAGTCACCTAAGAGGGCAATTCCCTCCATTTAAAAAAAATGAAATTCAGGCCCTGAATAAATGTCTAAAAATCCTGATTGTAGTACCACTATAAATAATTCTACATGATAAAAAGAAGGCTTTAAAAAGATTGGGATCGGTGATCGTATCGGCAGATACTGCTTTCGGTGATCGGCCTCAAAAATCCTGATTGAAGCACCACTAATGGATATAGTTATGTTTGCACCAGCTCAGTAATTCTGCATTCCAATGTTTTCATGTTTTTACTCATGTCAAACCTTTATGGAATATTTGCTATTGCAAGCTGTTTCGAACCACTGAAATGAACTACAAAATACCTTCATTTTGGCCAGATTTTTGAAGTAGTTGAAATACATTGTGGCCAGTGGTCATTTTGCTTGCTTTTATTGACTGACGACTTTGTTTCCACCTTGTTTAGATTCAAACCCTGAAATCCAGGTCAGCAGTTCCATCAGACCACACAATCCCAATGGAAATGAGGGTGTCACATCTAGACTGTCCAGCAGTCCCCCCAAATCCTCAATGTGGCCAAGCCTGAGCTCTATTCACAAGAAAGGTACCAGAATTTGAGTAGGAAGCACTTCGGGACAGTTTAGGAGTTATGTACTAGTTTAATTAAAGGGGGTCATATGATGCGATTTCAAGTTTTCCTTTCTCTTTGGAGTGTTACAAGCTGTTCATGCAGAGATAAGATCCCTGAAGTTGCAAAGACTAAAGTCTCAAAACCAAAGAGATATTCTTTATTAAAGTTAAGACTCTGCCACACCCCCTTAAACCGGCTCATTCAAACACGCCCCCACATGTCTACGTCACGAATGTGGAAATATTTGCGTAAGACGTGGTTTCAATAACCGCAGTAGTGTTGAAGCAGCCATGTCAGGGAGAAGCTGTGTGTTTCTAGGCGAAAGCAAAAGCACTTTATTTAGCCTTCAGAAAGTAGATGCATTTAGGAATCATTAAGATTACTTGCAACAGAACAGCAACACATTTTATGGACGACCGTTTCGTGAACCTAGGAGAGGAGGTAATTCTGACTGTGCTATGACAATCTGGCACTTCTGAATCAGCGACTGTAAGTATGTTTTGTTATTAGTTTAATATTTGCTATTGACTGTTCAAATGCGGAGTTTTGCGCGTCGTGTGTGTGTGTGTGAGAGAGAGAGAGAGAGAGAGAGAGACAGGGTCACAGTGGAGTCCGCTATCTTAATCGCAGCTTGTGTGTGTGTGTGTGTGTGAGAGAGAGAGAGAGAGAGAGAGAGAGACATGGTCACATCACAGCAGGAGTGTACAGCGCGTCAGAAATAGTCTTAATCGTGGCTTGTGTGCAAACACATACGAGCTTCATCACTGTGTCTGTCATGCGACTCTGTTCCCCTTTCGGGCTTGAACTGATGGTAAAACTTAGGACATTATTAACTGTCTTTACTTTAATTTTTGAAAGCTGAAGCTCGCGATTATGGAAAGGGGCGTTACATTTCCGACGTGGCTTGTGGTGTTCAGCCAATCACAATGCACTGTGCCAGTTGGCCAATCAGAGCAGACTGTGCTTGTCGGAAGGAGGGACTTTGTAGAAAACGAAG
Source organism: Schizothorax lantsangensis (assembly GCA_027422415.1). Classification (NCBI taxonomy): domain Eukaryota; kingdom Metazoa; phylum Chordata; class Actinopteri; order Cypriniformes; family Cyprinidae; genus Schizothorax; species Schizothorax lantsangensis. The sequence continues at coordinate 9,369,401 of CM049845.1, forward strand.
CGTTTGAGAGAGGCGGGGCATAGAGGACCTACAATAATGTACAGTATTTGAAAAATAATGTTTTTTGAACATTAAAGCATGTCAACATATTCTGTTACACCAAATACACAAAATAATGATCTTTAAAAAAGCATCATATGACCCCTTTAAATGTATTAATTAGTGAAAAAACAAAACCAAAATTTAAGGATGTACTTTGCCGAAAACCAAAAATAAATGTTATTTAGTGGTCAATTAATTAATTTGATTTAATAATTAACACAAATAACTAGGCAGGGCTCTAGACTCATTCTTCCCACTGGTCGCACTTGTGTGACTAATTTCTCAGTTGGTCGCACGAGCACATCATTTGGTCGCAATTTTTTATTTATTTATTTGATACAACATTTGATTAATCAATGCATGCTGATGAACTTTTATCATAGTTTATAGTTATATGGTAACGAAAGTGTTCAACATTCAACCCGTTCTTTTTCATCAGTATTATTTGTGATTTAAATTTTGTGAACAGGAATTCCTTTTTTTGCTTTCACTTTCAAATTCACGATCTTGGTGTCACGCGTTATAAGAAAAGATAATTGTCTGTTTTGCTTATATCTATACACCTTTTACTTTTTATGACTAAAACAAAAGATGGATTCATTGTTATTCTTAATTAAAAAGCACAACAACAATAAAACTACGTTACAATGACAAACTAGCTTGCATAACATTTATTAACAAAAACGAATAAGATGAGGCATGGCATAGGACACATCACATGCTGTATTGACTAATAAATTACAGAATGTTTAGCAAACACTGAGGAATCAAATAAATAATAATATAAAAAAATTAAGGAAAGCCTCCATAGTGTAACGTGAGGTAAACAGCAAAGATAACAAGCTTTTCAAAACGAAAACAAAAAGAAAAGTAAAACTAAACTGGCTGTCGCTGACAGGACTTGCATTTTTTTCTACAAGAATACCAACATGTTCACCTTCTTTGGTTTAAGAAGCGGTCTTTCATTTTAGTTTGAAAACCAAATCCTCCGTTGTGCTCCGTCCGCGGCGTGCACCTTCACGCTCGTGCTGACATGGTTAGTATAAACCAGGCTCTACACCTGAAGCGCTCGTGCTGAAAGCGCCTCTCTTCACGTGATCAGTGAAATCTGACTCCTGCTACAATGTGCCGCGGCTCTGCAGCGCACGCTGTATGAAGCAGATGCTTTGGAGCAGCGCAGACCATGCACTCGCACAAGTGCGACCACGTCAAATTTTTATTCGCACACTCTCAAAAAATGGTCACAGTCTAGAGCCCTGCTAGGGCTGTGAAAATAATCGAATGCGATGATCATGCTCATCTAGTCAGTAAAGCCGGTTCTGTGATTCACGTGCTTTCAGATGGAGTGGCATTTAATACTCAAATAACTAGGGCTGTGCAAATAATCGAATGCGAATCATCTGTGATTTTGAATGCGACATTACATAGCTTGTCAGCGAACTACGGCTCTGTGTATTAAATGCCGCACCATCTGAAAGCACGTGAAGGAGATTATCTACTAATCACAGAACCGGCTTTACTGACTAGATGCGCATGATCATCGCATTCGATTATTTGCTCAGCCCTACAAATAACATTTAAATTGCACACAAGGCAGTTTTATGTCAACGCTTTAATAACAAAATGGTTTCTACTCTAATTTGTTGTTAAAATATTGACATTTAAATGGTGGCTATAATAAATACTTTTTTATGACAGCTTTATTAAAGTCCCCCTGTAGTCAAATATTTTATCAAAATGACATATTTAAATGTTTTTTCTTGTGAAAATAATTTTCTCATGCCTTAAAATAGCTTGAATGTAACTCTACACCCTTGCCTCATTTACTATATGCGGATCTATGAATATGCAAATTAGCCCCGCCTCCACTCAGTCACACCAGCCAGCGCCTCCTGATCCACTGAACTGTAGTAAACGCGAAACAATGGCAGACATGGATAATGATTGATAAAACTATGTTTTGACTAGCGGACAACTACAGTGAATACTGTAACATTCATTAAAGTTACTTACTTGATGATGTTGTGTCCTAAAATGCCGTTAAGACTGAATGCAGCCGTTTGTGATTCCAATTCGTGCCCGCGAGTAAAGTGCAGACGCCGATGCGGGAGAGGTGTGTCTGACTCCGGGCTACTTTTCCACTATTCCCGTGGGTTATAATGCAAGTTAGCGGTTCTAAATTCACATTAAGCCACAGCTTCGTGGGTTTTGTGCTTGAATTTATTTTTGGTTTTGTGCTGGTATTGGTATATTTTGCATGCTAGTGATAGGAATCTATCCCTTGACGTGATTGGTTGTTGAAAAACATAATGAATATGTTATAGTGCATATATTTAGCAAAATGCTAAAGAATTATTTTTTTCTAGTTGACTGTCGAGTTTATGGACATTGATTGCCTTATGAGGTAAATGTAACGTTACATTGTTTACAAGCTGCTGACGTCATTCTGCATTTAAAACACTGAGTGATTAACGTTACATGAAACACGATATATTTAAAGTGTCATGAAACCCTAAAACACATTTTTTGAGATGTTAACATATATGAACAGGTTGCACATCAGTGAAAACAACTTTAGCACTCATTATGTCTATTATTAAGGTAATTTTTTTAATTTTTTGAAGCAATTTCGTTCTTCCGGTTCAAAAAGAACCAACGTCACGTAGAGTGACGTATATGGGTTAATTTGCAATGGTGATTGGCTGCAGTGGCTGGAGAGTAAGCGTCTATGTCATCAGTTTTCCAAGCTTTTCTCAGTATTATTCACGAGAATGAACTCTTATGATCCAATCACAACGCTGTATTATGCATGAGATTGTATTACAACGGAGAATTCAAATCTCATACAACAATTAACACGTTGTCAGTTCATTTGTGGCAACACATGGAGTGCACATGAGAGAGCAGTTCTGAGTTTAATGACACTCGCTGCGCAGATCATAGTTCATATCCAGACCTGAGCAAGCATGTTTCAGGTTTATGTGAACTTATTTCATATTCTCTCGTGCTCCAAACATGAACCAGCACCGTGTATGCACACACATCATGTCTTCTTCAAGTGAAATATGCACAAATAAGGGCGCTGATACAGACCGATGAAACGATACAGACCGATATTGTTGGTTTTTAAAGATATTTTAATATTCATTTGCCTGAATAATGAGTGTGTTGCAGGTCTGTGTTTTATTGGTTGTTTGCTCCCCTCTTCCCACCCTCTACACTCCCACTTTTCCACAGTTTTACACGCCCATTTCTGTAGTCTTTTTCAGATCTAAGCTGTGAAAGACCAGTGCTGAAACAGGGGGGTTTCATGACACTTTAAGTAAGCTGTACTGTTTCTTTCAACTCCTGATGTTCATTCAGGTTTATTTCATGGTGTAACTACTAATGAGAAAGAGATGATTGGTTCATGTGCTGCTTGAATTGAGGCTACAGTGATCTGTCATGCCACATTAATGAGCATCAGAACCACATTTATTGTTTGTATTTTGTGATTAAATGGAGAGAAAGCTGACACTTTTTCATATTAAAGTTAACAAAGCTCATTGTGATTCTTGGATGGCAGCTGTACCTCCAATAATGTTTAGTGAAGTTTGTGCATCAACAGAAAACAGCATAGAATAAAAGATTGATCTTTAGATTTAAGAATCCATAGCAGTATTGATTAAAAACTAGAAATCTATAGTGTTACTCCAGCTCTAGCATCCACTCAGCTGACATGTTTGCCTGTTGTAGTTTATCCACTTTGTGTACATCACTAGTATTAAAGGATTTTTTTTCATTATTTTAAAATGTTCCGTGAGGTTTACTTATAATGTTAATAAAGTCGATATCTGTACAAACGAGCTGTGTAAACCAAATGCGTCAAAGTGAATGTTCGTTCACTCCATTTGTCCTGACGACAGACTCAAGTGCGTGGACTGTGTCAGAAAGTGAACATGCATCTGTTCATTGTATCCAGTGTAGACAAGATAGCGGCATTGATTTGTAATTTCTATATGCTTTTGACACGACGTGACACTCTCATTCCTCATGATCAAGTGTCAGCCATTGGTGGCTGAACGCCAGTGGGCGGGGCTTATGTCAATGTGTTGCTCTGGAGGCGGTGTTTATGCAAACGACTGTGCCTAGCTGACGTCACTTTGTCCCTATGAATCCAAAACGAGTTGTTTTCTGAGGAGAGTTATGCTTTTTTATTTATGAAGAGGACATTTTAAGTTATGAAACTTGCAGGATGTATTAAGCATACAAAGACCTCTTCTGTATCAAAAGATCAAGGGAAATTTGGTTTCTCATGTCATGACCCCTTAATATAATAGTTGTGAGCATCACCTGAACTGAAACAGATTTGACATTGATTCTAAATGGTTGTGATGTGTGATGTTGACAGTACCCTTGTTCACCCCACCAAAGAGCAAGCGACAGAGGAAATATCGCAGCATCATCTCTGAAGTGTTCGACGGCACCATTGTCAGCTCAGTTCAGTGCCTGACCTGTGACCGGGTGAGTGATCGGTGTATTTTTAAACCTAAAATGCCCCCAAATAACCTCACTTTAATAAACAGAGAGAAAACAAGCATTTGATTCTTCAGTTGGTAGAGAAAGGTACTTAATTTTAAAACTGACAGAGGTCTGAGTGTGGATATGCTATCATTAAAGCATTTTATTCTTGGATTGAGAGCTTCTGTGAGTATTGAGAGCAAATTAATATTGATTTTACTTATACAGTTTTATTTTTTTAACAGAGTTTTGTCATAATTTTACTCTTGACTAAAATAGCTTAGAAATGTTAGTTTTTTTCTTTCTTTATTAATACTTCTATTCAGCAAGGGGAATATTGATCAGAAGTGACAGTAAAGACTTTTATTTCAAATAAATGCATTTTTTTTAAAACTTGTTCATCAAAGAATACTGAAAAACAATTATCATGGTTTCCACAAAACACTTGTGCACCTGTTTTGTTCTTGACTTTAGTTTTTTTTCTTGAGCACCAAATCAGCATATTAAAATGATTTCTGAAGGATCACGTGACACTGAAAACTAGACACTGAATGTTGAAGATTCATTACAGGAATAAATTATGCTTTAAAATTTATAAAAATAGAAAGCAGTTATTTTAAATTGTAAAAATATTTCACAATATTACTGTTGTTACTGTATTTTAGATCAAATAAATGCAGCCTTGGTGAGCATAAGATACTTTTTTTAAAAACCTTTAAAAACACTTACGGAGTTGAACACAAGTGTATGTCATATATTTTATATAATTTTTGATGATCATGTGCAAAATGATTTGAAATGATTTGATAATCGTGTGGAAAACATAATCTCACTTTTACTATTCACTTCATTGTCGTTGTCCACTTATGTAGTTCAGTCACGAACATAAGTAATTTTGTTAATAATATTATCAACATTGTTTACATATGAAAAATTGGTTACACTTTATTTTAAGGTGTCCTTGTTACAGTGTAATTATACATTTAAATACTGAGTAATATTAATTAACTACATGTATTTACTATATGGTTAGGGTTAGGATTAGGGTTTGGCTTCGAGTTACTTGCATGCAATTATGCATAATTAATTGTTATTATAACAGTAAGTATATGTAACGTGTAACAAGGACACCTTAAAATAAAGTGTTACCCAAAAATTATCAGCTATAATAGAAGAAAATTGACATTTGAGCTATTTTGCAGTTGTTTTAATGGCTTTGTTATTGACAGTAGTTGCAGTTGCAGATTAGCATTTTAAATTATGCTCCTCTGTTACTTGTCCTTCCTTTCTCAGGTTTCGGTGACTTTGGAGAACTTCCAGGACATCTCTCTGCCCATCCCAGGGAAAGAGGACCTTGCCAAGCTGCACTCTTCCTCCCACCAGACGGTTCTAGTCAAGGCTGGTTCGTGTGGAGAAGCCTACGCCCCTCAAGGCTGGATTTCTTTTGTCATGGAATATATCAAGAGGTATTATGCTGACATTTCTTTTATGTGAGACTGTACCCTTGTGAAAAAGTACACTGAAGCATACTTTTAAAAAGAGTTTTTATTATGGAAATACAGTGGCATGCGAAAGTTTGGGAACCCCTTGTAGAATCTGTGAAAATGTGAATAATTTTAACAAAATAAGAGAGATCATACAAAATGCATGTTATTTTTTATTTAGTACTGTCCTGAGTAAGATATTTTACATAAAATATGTTTACATAAAGTCCACAAGACAAAAAATAGCTGAAATTATTCAAATAACCCCCTTCAAAAGTTTGGGAACCCTTGGTTCTTAATACTGTGTGAGGTTACCTGGATGATCCACGACTGTTCTTTTGTTTTGTGTTGGTTGTTCATGAGTCCCTTGTTTGTTCTGAACAGTTGAACTGAGCACTGTTCTTCAGACAAATCCTCCACGTTCTGTAGATTCTGCAGTTTTCCAGCATTTTTGCATATTTGAACCCTTTCCAGCAGTGACTGTATGATTTTGAGATCCATCCAGAAGGAAACACGATTTTCACACTGAGGACAATTGATGGACTCAAACACAACTATTAAAAAAGGTTCAAGGTAAATTGTACATTCACTGATGCTCCAGAAGGAAACACGATGCATTAAGAGCCGGGGGGTGAAAACTTTTTGAATTTGAAGATCAAGGTAAATTGTACTTAATTTGTCTTCCGGGAAACATGCAAGTATCTTCTGTTGCTTCCGAAGGGCAGTAATAAATGGAAAAATATATATATTTCAACAAAAGAAAAAAGTTGGAAATCTTCATCCTGTTCAAAAGTTTTCAACAGCCAGCTCTTAATGCATCGTGTTTCCTTCTGGAGCATCAGTGAATGTTTGAACCTTTTTTAATAGTTGTGTTTGAGTCCATCAATTACAGAACGTGGAGGATTTGTCCTCAGTGTGAAAAGATGGATCTCAAAATCATACAGTCACTGCTGGAAAGGGTTCAAATGAACAACCAACACAAAACAAAAGAACAGTGCAAAAATGCTGGAAAACTGCAGAATCACACAGTACAGAACGTGGAGGATAAGAACCAAGGGTTGTCTGAAGAACAGTGCTCAGGGGGTTATTTGAATAATTTCAACTGTTCAGAACAAACAAGGGACTCATGAACAACCAACACAAAACAAAAGAACAGTCGTGGATCATCCAGGTAACCTCACACAGTATTAAGAACCAAGGGTTCCCAAACTTTTGAAGGGGGTTATTTGAATAATTTCAGCTATTTTTTGTCTTGTGGACTATATGTAAACATATTTTATGTAAAATATCTTACTCAGGACAGTACTAAATAAAAAATAACATGCATTTTGTATGATCTCTCTTATTTTGTTAAAATTATTCACATTTTCACAGATTCTACAAGGGGTTCCCAAACTTTCGCATGCCACTGTAAGGGTGAGGGTAAATGAAAAATGTATTATAGTTTATATTAAGATTAAATGCAGTTAGTTGAATTTAAGAATGTGTTTTTGGCCCACTTCAGTAGGATTTAAGTACTTCTTTTGATATAATTTCATAATTTATTCTATTACACTTGAAATACGGTTAATTTATATAGAATGTATTGATAAGCATTTATGGTCAACTAAACTGTTTAAATCAATTCTATTTGAACTTGTATATTCATTTATTTGTAATTACACATTTTCACTATTTAAAATATTAATGAGCAATATATTAGCATTATGGGTATATTATGTGCTGCCCTGAGTCATTATGTCCATAAAATATAATTCAGTCATTTGCAAGTATAACATGTTTAACTTTTCCCAAGAATGATTGTTTCTTTTGAATGATTGAACCTCACTGTTTATTTCTGCTCATTGATCTTTAGTTGGTTCTGGGGGCCTGTGGTCACGCTGCAGGACTGTCTGGCTGCCTTTTTTGCAAGGGATGAACTAAAAGGTTTGATTATTATTTTTATTTATTTTTTCTCTCTCAAAGCTGAAATTTTGCTTTAAACCCAAATTAATCAATTGGACCTATTGAATAGGTGATTGTGCTGTTTTGAGTCTCAGGTCTAGAAAAAGAAGATGAATATGGATATCTTCATGGAATTCGGTGTTAATATTTAACATACAGTGGGGCAAAAAAGTATTTAGTCAGCCACCAATGTGCAATTCTCCCACTAAAAAGATGAGAGAGGCTGATTTTCATCATAGTATACCTCAACTATGAGAGACAAAATGAAAAAAAAATCCAGAAAATCACATTGTAGGATTTTTAATGAATTAATTGTCAATTCCTCGTAAAATAAGTATTTGGTCACCTACAAACAAGCAAGATTTCTGGCTCTCACAACCTGTAACTTCTTCTTTAAGAGGCTCCTCTGTCCTCCACTCGTTACCTGTATTAATGGCTCTGTTTGAACTCCTTATCAGTATAAAAGCACCTGTCCACAACCTCAAACAGTCAACTCCAAACTCCACTATGGCCAAGACCAAAGAGCTGTCAAAGGACACCAGAAACAAAATTGTAGACCTGACCAGGCTGGGAAGACTGAATTGCAATAGGTAGAGCTTGGTGTGAAGAAATCAACTTGGGAGCAATTATTAAAAACGAAGACATACAAGACCACTGATAATCTCCGTCGATCTGGGGCTCCAGAAATTACCCCGTGGGGTCAAAATGTCACAAGAACTTAGCAAAAATCCCAGAACCACACGGGGGGACCTAGTGAATGACTCAGAGAGCTGGGACCAAAGTAACAAAAGCTACCATCAGTAACGCACTGCGCCGCCAGGGACTCAAATCCTGCAGTGCCAGACGTTCCCCCTGCTTAGCCAGTACATGTCCAGGCGTCTGAATTTGCTAGGAGCATTTGGATGATCAAAGAGGATTGGGAGAATGTCTATGGTCAATGAAACCAAAATAGAACTTTTTGGTAAAAACTCAACTTGTCGTGTTTGGAGGAGAAAGAATGCTGAGTGCATCAAAGAACACCATACCTACTGGAAGCATGGGGGTGGAAACATCATGCTTTGGGGCTGTTTTTCTGCAAAGGGACAGGACACTGATCCGTGTAAAGGAAAGAATGAATGGGGCCATGTATCGTGAGATTTTGGTGAAAACCTCCTTCCATCAGCAAGGGCATTGAAGATAAACGTGGCTGGGTCTTTCAGCATGACAATGTCCCAAACACACCGCCCGGGCAACGAAGGAGTGGCTTCGTAGAAGCATTTCAAGGTCCTGGATGGCCTAGCCAGTCTCCAGATCTCAACCCCATAGAAAATTTTGAGGGAGTTGAAGTCCGTGTTGCCCACACAGCCCAAAACATCACTGCTCTAGAGGAGATTGCATGGAGGAATGGGCCAAAATACCAGCAACAGTGTGTGAAAACCTTGTAAGACTTACAAAAACGTTTGACCTCTGTCATTGCCAAAAAGGGTATATAACAAAGTATTGAGATGAAATTTTGTTATTGACCAAATACTTATTTTCCACCATAATTTGCAAATAAATTCTTTAAAAATCCTATAATGTGATTTTCTGGATTTTATTTTGTCAATGTCTTGATGAAAATTACAGGCTCTCTCATCTTTTTAAGTGGGAGAACTTGCACAATTGTGACTGACTAAATACTTTTTTGCCCCACTGTACCAGTGGTGTAATTCTTACTGATTGTGTGTTGTTGTTGTTGTTTTCAGGAGACAACATGTACAGCTGTGAAAAATGCAAGAAGTGAGTATGAACTTGTTGGAGAACTTATTAAAGATGATGGTTGCAGAAATTAAAGTGTTAATGTTGACTCTTTGGTTGTTTCAGGTTACGGAATGGGGTCAAATTCTGCAAAGTTCAGAGTTTGCCAGAGGTAGGTACACAGATGAGCTATTGTGGTTATTATACAGGGTTAGGCGATTTCAGAGATTGAAAAGACATTAGATTTACATAGGAAGTACACAAAATAATAAAAACACCACAAATAAAGTCAACAATGTCTTGGCCTTGTACCAAGTCTGTCTGAAAGGAACACAAAACCTGGACCTTTGAGCAATAATAGTAATATAATGGGTGATAAGGTCTGGTGAGTCATCTGTTTCCTACATCCAGTAGGTTTATGTTTGGAGAGAGACTAAGAATGCCTTCAAAATATAATATCGGCTGCCATCTGGTAAATATGCTCAGGGACCTGTAATGGCAAGAGCAGCCATCTTATGGGAGTCGTTAGATCTGATGATTCTTCAGTACGTCTGTAGAATGGCCTAAGAATTTTACTAGGCCACCATGATAAAAAAACTCAACTGGTAGTACCACACAGTCATGCTGTAAAAATTGCCCAAGTACTTATATTTTTATATGAACAGGCATGGCAGGTTTTTGCTGTTTTTATTGTTGGAAACTGTCAGCAAAATGTGATTTTCTGCTTTGTTGAAATTCAATCTCCCCAACAGATTCTGTGCATTCACCTCAAGCGCTTCAGACATGAACTTATGTTCTCCACCAAAATCAGCACTCATGTGTCCTTCCCTTTGGAAGGCCTCGAAATGCAGCCCTTCCTGGCCAAGGACTGCTCCGCCCAGACCACCACCTATGACCTGCTGTCAGTCATCTGTCACCACGGCACGGCCAGCAGTAAGTCTTTTACACCAGGTAGATGGTCATAAATGTATTCTTCTTATAAATTCATATATCATTTACAGCAGTTACGCAAAGTAATATAAATTATTATTGTTCATATATTATTGAAACAATAAACAATTATGATTCATAATAATATTTAAATATTATCTATATAATTTTAGAAGTAATATAATAAATAATTGTGATTTATTTACATTACTGTAAGAGATGTGTAAGTGGTTTCAGGTAGTGAAAGTTGTTTTATATGAATTCAATAATAGGGGAGTGGGAACAGGAAATGATCAATTCTCCACAGCTCAGTGTGTGATATTTTTAATGTGATTTTTGCTTTAAGGTGGCCACTATATTGCCTATTGTCGGAACGAGATGAACCAACTGTGGTACGAGTTTGATGACCAGAGCGTTACTGAGGTGTCTGAGTCCTGTGTTCAAAACGCTGAGGCATATGTGCTCTTTTACAAGTAAGAACATTTACAAACCAAGATTTATTTATTGCTCCTAACCCTAATTCTACTAACATCCCTCATATAACCTTATATAACAAACATAACCTATAAAATTATATTATGACATTAATATATATTATATAATACATAACAGTAAATTTTGGTAATATCTCTCAATTGCGTTTGTATGCATATACTGTATGTATATGTATATATGTGTGTATATACTGTGTGTGTGTGTGTGTGTGTGTGTCCTCTTTTAAAAAAAGATTTTGTCCTAACCCTCTTATATTCAAAATGTTTTGGACTTGATTTTCTTTTCTTTGAAATAAAACAAACAAGCAAATAAAAATCATAAATAAATAAATTGATTGATTTAAATAAATAGATACAATTTTGATTAAAATAAGTACATGAACGAGTAAAAAAAATAAATACATCTAACAATACAGTACCATAATGAGTAGAAAAGGTATGTAATAATGTAACTTAATAGAAACTAAATATTTAGTTGTATTTATAATTTTATAGTATTAATTGTGTCTTTATGCTAGAAACTACAGATGGCTTCTGAATTTTAGGATGGGGTCTCGCATGAGGATCTTCAAATCTGGGAAAGCGTGGCATCTAAAAGATTGAAAATCCCTGGCCTATACAACCTGTTAAAATGTAATGGAATAAGGACTTGCAAAGTGGCTAAAGGCTAAATAATCATAATATTTTTTTTTAAGCATTATTTATTAAATAGAGTTTTAAATCTATTAAATGATATGGCTTCTGATAATTATGTTTGCCTATTGATTCTTTTTCTAGTATTTCCTGGTATAGTCATGAACAAACAATAATTTAAGATACAGCTGTTTTGTAGGTAGAAAAGCTCAAGGTTATGTTGAGCAGGACAAACAGCCTTGAGTCTGACTGTAAATCTCAGTGCTGTGGTGAAGCGTTTGTGTTGCTAGTTGCTTAAATGGCGCTGATGTCACTTGTGTGTGTGTGTAACAGGAAGAGTAACGACGAGACTCTGAAGGAGAGGCGGAAGGTGACCAGTCTGCTCAACATGATGGAGCCAAGCCTCCTGCAGTTCTACATCTCCCGCCAGTGGCTGAACAAGTTCAAAACCTTCGCTGAGCCAGGACCCATCTCCAACCATGACTTCCTGTGTGCCCACGGAGGTGAGGACCACTCTTATGAAGATCTAGCCATTTCCCACTCGTCCATTATAAAGTATTTTATACACCACAGATATGACTCCACCCCAGATATAATTGCAGATTCTACCAGCATTACAGAAGTCAAGTGCTGTCACATCCTTTTCACCGATTATGTTTGTTTTTACTCTCTTCCTCTCCTTTTCACTTAAAAAGTGCATTATGAGGTCAGCGAATAAATGCGAATCTCTTCAGAAAGCATTTCAAAGCATTTTCGTCCCCTTGATCTGATTTGTTTGAACTGAGTCAAATGAATTTGAAGGAAAAGATCTGACAGAGGAACAAAGATATAAGAAATTCCCTATGAATTATTTATAAATCTTCTTGCATGCTGTTTCGTGTTGACTTTCAGGGGACAGATGCCCATTTTTTGTCATATGAGTAGGAAAACTAATTATCTGGTGGTTAAAACCTCTTGTTTTTCTTCTTCTCCAACAGGAATTCCACCAAATAAATCCTCGTCTGTTGACGATCTTGTTATGATGCTTCCCCAAAATGTATGGGACCATCTGTATAGCAGGTAAAAATTGTTAACTGCTCTTTTCATAACTTCCAGTGGAAGTTCAGTTTCTTATTAAATGCTAATTGGTGGCTCGTTGTGGAATAGGTATGGAGGCGGTCCTGCTGTCAATCACTTGTATGTCTGCCACACCTGCCAGAATGAGATCGAGAAGCTGGAAAAACGCCGCAAGAATGAGCTGGACATGTTTGTTCGGGTAGGAGCCGCAGTCACATTCTATATTAAGGGGACATGTAGGGTGAAAAGAGTCTGTTCTTTTTGGGTTGGTCTAACGCCTGCACTGTTATCTGGCCTCTTAATGTGTGCACAGACACACACCCACCACCAGCACCCTTTCAGACTGAGAACGGAAGTGTGACCCCTGCCCCTCCCCCCCAAAATTGTGCTCATTATTAATGCATGAGAACAAAAGTACTTGATTTCAGACAGAGATGCTTTGCTTAGTTTAAGTTAAGGCCAAATAAAGGAGGCCAAATGACTGATAATATAGACTTTCATGTTGTTATGCGCCTATATTAAAATTCTCAGCTGATAACCAGACATTTAGGGCTGCAACTAATGATTAATGTCACCATTGATTAATTTGTGATTATTACTAAAAAGAGCTTAATATAAAGCATTCTCATGTTTTGGGCAGCTTGGATCTTACACCTTTCCCACTACAGCTTACAATGTAACCTCTGCTATTTTTCATATTTCATATGTTTTCAATTCACAGTGCACAGATACAATTAATCAATAATGAAATTTGTTGTCTACTATTTGCATTATAGATTATTATCGATTTGTTGTTGTAGCCCTGAAGCTGATAATTATTTTCTTGTTATGGTTAATAAATGTCTAAGTGGCTGATATTAAAATTCTATACCTTTTTGTTTAAAGAAATTACAACTAAAAGCTAAAATCAATTGTTTTATCTACAGTACCAATTCTTTCCATTCTCCATTTCAACAAGTACATCACTCTGGTACTCACTGGATATACATATATATATATATATATATATTTATTTTTATTTATTTTTTTGGTGATGGCATTGTATATTTATTTTTCATGCTCATTTCCATGGTTTTTGCATTTAGATTACCTTTTTTCACCATTATTTTTTTAAAATAAAGTTTATTTTTAAAAATTATTTACCAACCGGGCAAAAGCGTTTGCGCACCAAAAAGCAGATAGGGGAAAATTCTGTGATGGCAACATGGTGCACATTAAAGAATTTGCACATTTCCATAAATGATTCTCATACCAAGATGACCAGCGCACCGCAACACAGACACAACACTTTTTCCTAGGAAGAGACCAGGGGTTCTTCTCAGGGGTTATTGTTTGGTTTATGCAGGATTTATGATAGGGGAAACTGGGTAATAGTATCTGCAGGGAGTTGGACGATATTTTATGAAGAAACACTCAGGTAATAGTATCTGTCTCTTCATGTGTTTTTTCTCTTTCCCCATCTTTTCTGTTCTTCGTGTAGCTCAATAAGGCGTTTCAGGAGGAGGAGTCTCCTGTGGTGATATACTGTATCAGCATGCAGTGGTTCCGGGAATGGGAAGGCTTTGTCAAAGGCAAGGACATTGGTAAGTCATTTCTCATCCCTGCTGCTGATACTTCTAAAGTATCTGAAAGTTTGAAATTAAATATTAGCATTATGTTTTGCGGTTATTGATGACTAAGGAGTTCTTGAAGAATTTCATTATAGATTTTGTTTGCTTTTCTCTTTTGTTTGGGGTATTTGGTGTGTTTCTGATGATGGTCCTGTATCTTTCAGACCCACCAGGAACAATTGATAACTCCAAGATTGCTGTAAATAAAAATGGACACATCACATTAAAAACAGGTAATGTTTATCATCAGGATATATATATATATATATATATTTTTTTTTTTACATTTGTCATTTCTTTTAAAGTCACCGTAAAATTTGTGACCCATTTTGCTTCCTCAATATGGTGTATTTCCAAGCTAAACTGAATAACCAATTCTATCATGTCGTTCTAAACCTCTATTATTTTCTTTCTTTTATGAAACATACAATAGTGTTTAATGTTGTTTGAACCTGAAAGTTCCTCAAAATATTTTTAATGTTGAATAACATTAGGTTTAGTCAATTTTGAGTGAACTGTCCTTTTAGTAAAGTAAATCAGGTCAATATTAGCTTTATGTTTCAAATATAGCTGCACAATAATGATTAAAATGATTGATTGTTTTGCTCAAAAATTATAATTGTGATTATTAATCACAGTTGTTTTTATTTGAGAAACTTCTTTTTACATTTAATCAGATTCATTGCACTTTCACATAAGCACAAATCAAGGGCATGCTAGCTCATACACATTTACACAGGGTTTATTTTACTTCATCTAGTTTACTGATTTATTAAATCCATCATGAACGTTAAAGCAACTGTATATAGTTTTGTATATTGTGTATATTGTGTGAAAGAACCAAAAGCCATTCGTCTTATTAGATGTCAGAGTACTATCAGAATGATTTTAAAACTAATATTTCAAGGTAGAAAACAGTTGATTTAACACAATCTGTAACAAAACCTTGAAAAGCTTCTCTCAAAAACTAAAACCATAAAATTCCTATTATTAATTAAAATAATTCCAAATCCTGTTAAAAGGATTGTTCACCTAAAAATGAAAATTGTCACCATTTACTCACTCTCAAGTTGTTCCAAACTTGTATGAGTTTCTTTCTTCTGTTGAACTCAAAAGAGATTTTAAAGAATGTTGGTTACCAAACAGTTGACGGTAGCCACTGACTTCCATAGTATTTTTTTCCATACTATGGTAAGTCAGTGGGTATACATTCTTCAAAATCCAAGTTCTGATTGGGGTTTTAAGCTCTTGATATCTAAATGCTTGTGGAGACAAGGAAATAACAGTGTGCCAATATCGCAGTTGATTATGCTCAATTAATCGATAGAAGCAGAAATCGTGATCACGATTAAAATCAGATTAATTATTCAGCCCTGCATTCAGTAGTGTACCTGCTTGTTTCAAGTACCTATCATTAACACATTTGCTCAAAAAACATGCGTTTTGCTTCTTTTCTGCTTTGACAGGTGCCGACTCAGGTCAGATATCTGAAGAGACCTGGAACTTCCTCCATTCCATCCACGGAGGAGGGCCGGTAGTGACCGTGCGGCCCAGTGTCAGCCATCAGGAGGCCGAAACTTCCCATGCAGAGGAGAAGATCGAAGTGGAGACGCGCTCAGTCTAGTTGTGCTGCGATGCTGCTGGAACACAAGGGGACCGAGAAACACATCATTTTGCGCTTCACTCTTGTTGTCAAGCATTCGAGCAAAGGACCTTACAGCTTCACCTCAGCATACACACTTCTGCCACACACTCTATACCCTTTATGACTGTTCTTTAAAGCAGATGGATGGATTAAACGTCCTCCAGTGTGCTTTATATTTGTATATATCATGCATATCCATTTCCTCTTGACACTAGAAGCCAATTAGACTTGAGGCACAGTTTCACAGTCCATTAATGCATTTGATTTCTATGTGCAGCTGCGTTCATGATAGATTTTGCTTCACCCAAACCAAATGGCCTATGATTTGTGTACACCGAAAATTAATTCCACTGCATCTGTAGATATTTTTGAGGCACTGCCTCGATTAAGAAAACAAAAGAATATGTTGTCTTAGTGGATGAAAACTTCATGTTTTGGGTATGAAGGGATACTAAATGCTACGTAGTCTCAGGAAAGAACATTTTTGTTTTGCACTGTACTGTAGATTCAAAAGCGTGCATGCTTCAGCTCTGATGTTCGATATGTATTTGAATGTACTAGTACTTAAAGAACACACGTTCCTGCACTAAATGTTATTTATTCCAGAGGGGTATGATTATTCTGGCATTCATTGACGTTTTCTTTGTTCGAAAATGATTAGACGAGCTAAATCTAAGTAGAATGCACGCTAATAGGAATGATGTGGCACATTATGCTGGCAAGAAAAATCAATTCCTCGTTTTTATTTGTTGCATAGCTGTGCCGCTGGGTTGCATGGAGAAGCAAACAATAAGGCACACATTTGAACACATTGATGGCTGTCTTGTTTAAAAATGCTATGTGAAAGAAAAAAATCAGATCCTGCTGCCTCACATGTGTATATTCAAGGCATTATTTAATGTATAGAAGGATGTGATGTCGTTTTTCATTATTAATTGTCCGCAGAGATGAAAGCTGTATCTGAGTGGCTACTATTAAATCGGAAACTTATGCTGTTGCTGTCATCATTCTTATGTTCTGAAATTCAAGAAATTGATATTTGTTAAATTGCTCTGTGAATGGATACATTTCACAAAAACACATCCAGGTAGTATTTCTCCCCAAAATCAATTAAAATAATGCATTATTAATTTGAAAATAGAAAAGGAAGCTTGTTTAGGACATTTTGACAGGAAAATTAAGCACATTTCCAGCCAAGTTCTCATTTCCGTAAAGCGTCCAGACATTTGTGTGTGTGGTTTTCTGTATTTCAGTTAATTTTTTTTTTCTTTACTGCAAAAACAGTAAAAATCCTTGTGCAAGGGACATCCTAAAATTTAAAAGCCATTTATATAATTAGTTTGTATAAAAAAAATTATATTTGTCAAAATATTGTTCTGAAAGTATTTGTAGTTACATTTATTCTATTCATTATAGTACTGTAAGGCATGCTATTTATTTTTATATTTTAGTATTTATTTAATTTTCATTTATTTAATGATTTTTTTTTATTATTTTAATAATATTATTATAGATTTTTTTTTTACAGTGTTTTTCTCTAACATTTCCATGGACCCCTAAGCACTCCCTGGGGGTCCCCGGACTCCAATTTGAAAACCCCTTCATAGAAAACGCTTGAAACTATAGTAACAGTGATGACACTGTCTTACAAGTCCAGCCATTCTTTTGATTGTGAACTTAATTCATTGACCTCAGCCTGACATAAAATTAAAGTAGTTTACTGAGCCCTAAATAGCACTGGTGCAATCTAGCCATTATTTCCACTCGCAGACAGATCAATAGCACATAATAGTGCATTCTTCAGTACAATATGCTGCTCATCATCAGGCTGAAATGCTCGGTCAGATCAGTGCTGACCGCAGAGCTCTTGAGAGCCGGTCATTATGAAAGCAGCGAGCGTGTGGGCCGCGGCTGCTGTCCTGTACAGTATAGCAGTGAGCGGGATTGTGGGATTCACATTCACAGCAGCAACGAGAGAGAAAAAAAACATGGCGGCTGCCGAATGTGCAGCAAACGATTTGCGGAAGTGAGGTAAGTGTAATTCTGTAGCTTCATAAACCCTTTTACATTGAATTATCCGTCACTCAAGTCCAATTCCCCGACTTTATCTCGAAGTTAAAGCAGACTCTGCTTGAGGAACCGCTCCGATTGTGGCGGTTCGAGCGGATTTGATGGGCAAAGTTGTTGCGGCTGATCAGTTGTGTATGTTCACGCTGCCCCCGCTCCTCTGCACTGTTCCACGCTAGCCTGTTAGCTTCCACATTTAGGTCCTTTTATCTTCAAAAGTCATTTACTCACTTGCTCTGCTGTTGGCGTTTATTTGACACTGGGAAACAGCTTTTTTTTCAGTTCGTTAACAAGTGTTATGAATGTGCGTTAAATAGGGTGCGCCAAATTTGTTAGCATTAGCATGCTAAAGTGAGTCTGTATCATCTTTATTAGCGGTCTTAGCCAAAATGCTAATTAGTGGCTGAGTTGTTGAAAAAAGAAACCGAATTGTTTGTTTCTCATTGTTGCGTGGCTATGTACACAATGAATATGTTTTGTTATTTGTAGCGCGAAATGAGTGGAATTGCGCATCCTGTGAATGCAGTAGTTAGCAGGTGAGCTAATAAAACCCTGCGGACACATTTGTTTTGTTCAGTTAAACGGTTAGTTATGTCTTAAAAGCATATGTTTTAATAAAAGATTTTATGAGGTGCGTGAAGCAAACGTGTTGCATTAGAGACTAATTCAGAAGTTGAGCTCCGCTCGGAAGTCACCGGAGCTGGAGAAACTTGCACCGGGCTGTTTGGGAGGCAGCCGGGCTGCACATCATGCCGAGCCGCGGGTGCGGTGTTGCCGGAGAGGCCCGTTAAATGCAATTGAATTAGAAAATGTTTCTTCTCGCGACTGTTCTAGATACATAACGGTGAGTTAATAGTCTGCAGTAGTGCTTAAAACACTGTTTGTTAGTGTGTCAGGTTTATTAGCGCAAAGCCGTTTCTGAGGAAAGCATCACATTCTGAGAACAGGTTTTAAATGAGGGTTTATCATTTCTCAAGCACGGAGCCAAACTGGGTTCTCTGAAACCACTGCGACGAGCAATTTAGAAAACGTGCTGAGCTGCACAGAGGGCGAGTGCTTTCCTCCGCGTTGTCATTTGGACTGGGCTGGAGTGTTTTGTGATGAGAGTTCATTGGCGAGCACGTGTCAATTTAAAGTTCTTCGCCACGCGCGCGAGCTGTACGATTATTCAGGAAGTTTTATTAAATTCTCAACTCGTGCGGCGCGAGCTGCAGAATGACAACGTCATATTTCACGTCTATAAAAACAGTCCGAGTGAGTTTGAGGGCAGCTGGCGGTTATCTCGCCATTCTGGGATGAGCTTGTGTTGGCACCTGCCAGCGGCTGAGGTAGTAGTGTCTCTTCTTGTTTAGATAAAATTGTGTCGATTATAATCTGTCCATTGTTTCTTTGATTCATTGGACGAATAAATAAATAAAACATTTAAATCTATTTCTTCCAAATTTCCACATCCTCTCCATTCAGTGTTGTTCTAAAAACAATATGCAATTTGAAGTCATAGTGAATGTAGGCTATGTGCAAAAAGGGTAAAATTGAAATTTGAGTTAAAAATAAAAAAAACAAAAGCACAGAGTTTAACTTGTACAAGGTAGGACGCACATTAGTTTGTCAACATATTACATGTATACTCCATTACAGTAGACCCTTTACTGTCACTGGTCTCAAAAAGAAAACTGTTACTTGTTAAATGTAATTTTATCATTATGCTTAATATCTAACAAGAAATAGTTTAGAAAAATGTAAATTGTTGTGCTAACATTATAACCATAAAATGTAAGTGCTGAGGAAAATGTCTCAAATGTATTAAACAACACAGACATTTGCCAGAGCGCCTGACAGGGCAAGCTTCTTTAAACTAAATGCTTTTATTGAAGCTCTTAATATGACACATTCTGACGTTTAGGACAACTTAGATTGTGCACTTTTCCCGCAACAGGTCACTCTGTTCTTCGTTTTTTTTTTTCAGATGCTTTTTGTCCATAGAAATGTGTTTCTTGATTAATAAAAATCCATATAAAAAAAAAAAAAATCATATTTGAATTATTGGTAAATTGAATTGCAGTGTTTCCATATCAAGTTTATTGAAGAGTTTCTCTTTATAACAATATTAAAGCAATAGTTAATTCCAAAATAAAAATCTTGTCATTATTTAGACTAGAAATTCACTAAAGACCTTAGCTTAACTCTTATTTACCTTCATGTTTACATTCAGAAATGGTGCATTTATCTGCTGTGCTAGCATTGACGTCATTGATGTGCCGTAAACGAACAAGACGAGCCATTGTATACTGACTTGAATTTCAGTGCAATTCAGGAAGACTTGAAATATAGTGCACAAGTCATAAAGACTACTTTGCTGATACTTTTGTAGTATCCCCTCCAAAAGATGAACAGCACACTGGTTTGGAACAATATGAGGATAAATACATAATGTGTGAATTACTCTTTCTACTTTTAACTGTCCAGCTTTGTCTTGGGACAGTGCCAGGTGACACGAAGCGTCTCCATTGGCTGTCATAAGAACAATGAGAGTTGCACAGATGGGCTGCTGGGGTCTCAGTGATTCCTCGAGTGTGTTTAGTGTTAACTAATGCAGGCTGTAATCTGGAGATTCTGGTTCTGTTAAAATTGAACAAGGCCAGAACTGACATCTCTATTTGTAATTCTTTATTTTTAAGATTTTGAGTTCAAATTTATTAGCTGATTTTATTCCAACGAGATTTATATGTATTGTCATGTTTAACTTCACATCTTGATTTTTTTTGGGGGGGGAAGTTCGCTAAGACCTGCTTGAGAAGCACTGCTTTAATAAAGTTGATCCTAGTGAATTTTCTGATTTTTATGCAATGAAATGCTTTGAGCGTGCTCCGTTACATCACCCATTGTAGTCTATTTAAGGTTTTACTCCTTTATATCAGGACAAGCAACCTAACCTTCACTTACTCATATTTGAGTTCCCAGATAACCTAATTATGCACAAATGACTCATGTCAGAAGGGTTGTAGCGTGTGATGACATTAGTGGTGACTCCTCCATTAAGAAGTTTTTCCCCTTTCATTTTACAATCATGATAACTATAATCGTCCTTCAAAAAAAAAAAAAAAAAAAAAACAGTTTTTGATATACAGTGTCCTCCACTAATATTGGCACCCTTGGTAAATATGAGCAAAGGCGGCTGTGAAAATAAATCTGCATTGTTTATCCTTTTTATCTTTCATTCAAAAAAATCACAAAATTCCAACCTATCATTGAAGTAAAACAATTGAAAGTGGGGGGAAAATCTCATTGTGAAATAAATGCTTTCTCTAGTTCATGTTGGCCACAATTATTGGCACCCAATTATTGCAACGTCATTTTCCCAGCACAACAGCTCTGAGTTTTCTCCTATAATGCCTGAAGAGTTTGGAGAACACCTGATAAGAGATCAGAGACCATTTTCTTCATCCAGAATCTCTCCAGATCCTTCAGATTCACAGCTCCATGTTAGTACTTCTTCTCTTCAGTTCACCTCACTCATTTTCTACAGGGTTCAGGTCAGGGAACTGAAATGGCCATAGCAGAAGCTTGGTTTTGTGCCCAGTGACCCATTTTTGTGTTGTTTTTGAGGTTTGTATTTGGATTATTGTATGGTTGGAAGATCCAAACATGGCCCATTATAAGATTTCTAACAGAGTCAGTCACTTATTGATTTTTTTATCTGTTTGTATTTGATAGAATCCATGATGCCATGTGTCTAAAACAATGTCCAGGACCTCCAGCAGAAATATAGGCCCACAACATTAAAAATACAGCAGTATATTTCATTGTACACATGGGGTACTTTTTATCCCTGTGTGCACCAAACCCATCTTGAGTGTTTGCTGCTAAAAAGCTCATTTTTTAGTTTCATCTGACCATAGAAGCCAGTCCCGTTTGAAGTTCCAGTCGTGTCTGATATCTGAATATGCTGGAGATTATTTTTGGATGAGTGAGGAGAATTTTTCTTGAAACCCTCCCAAACAACATGTGGTGATGTAGGTGCTGTTTGACCATTTTTTTTTTTGGTTTTCTGCCCCCTAGACTCAACTATTTTCTACAATTCTCCAGCTGTGTTCCTTGGAGAGTCTTTAGCCTCTCAAACTCTCCTCCTCACCGTGCATTAGGACGATATAGACACACGTCCTCTTCCAGACAGATTCGTAACATTTTATGTTGATTGGAAATTCTTAATTATTGCCCTGATGGTGGAAATGGGAATTTTCACTGCTCTAGCTCTTTTCTTAAAACCACTTCACTAATTTGTGAAGCTCAATTATCTTTTGCTGCACATCAGAAATATATTTTTTGTTTTTTTCTCATTGTGATGGATGATTAAGGGAATTTGGCCTTTGTGTTCCTCATATTTATAATCCTGTGGAACAGAAAGTCATGGCTGGACAATTCCATGCTCCTAGTCACCCTGGTGTGCTAAAAAAATGTAAATATGAATGGGAATATACTTCAGAGATATTTTACTCATAAGAATTTCTAGGGGTGCCAATAATTGTGGCCAACATGAATTGGAGAAAAACATTTATTTCATCATGAGATTTTCTCCCCACTTTCAATTGTTTTACTTCAATGATAGGTTAGAATTTTGTGAATTTTTCGAGTGAAAGATCAAAAGGATAAACAATGCAGATTTATTTTCACAGACACCTTTTCTCACATTTATCAAGGGTGCCAATTAGAGATCGACCGATATATCGATTTACCGATATTTTTCCCGATATTTAAGCATTTTTCCATAATCGGATATCGGTTTTGTAATATCGGATTTTCCAATAAATGCCGCCATCTTGTGGGCGTTTTAAGAATTGCACGCATGATCGCCATTACAGCGCATCTGAGGGGAGACGACACAACGGCGTGCACAGGTAAAGTATTACTTGCTTTGCTGTAATTAGTAAATTTTATTTAACATAACAGCCATTAATGCACAAATTAGATGTGATACATATGCTTGATATGTAGTTTATGCAGCTTGGCTCTAAGAAATAGACGAGTCACGTAAAATAATCCGTCAAGTCCTGTCCCAATAAAGACGTAACTTTGCATGAATTAAATAATACAGCCATGAATGAGCGCAAGTTGGAAGTAAAAGCGCTGAATTAAATTCTCTCTCTGTTGTATATTTGCTCATCATTAGTCTCGTGAAGCCGCTTCATATTGCTGTTCACTCAGTGGGTTGATGCTCAGGAAATGCTACAGCACGGCCACCGCATGTAACTTTTAAAAATATTCACGATTAAAACACCGTAATTATATAAACATTTACTATATAACCATCAATTCCCTAATAAACATCCTAGTAAACACAACTCCAGTGTTTCCCACACATAGACTTTACCTGGGCGGGCCGCCCAGGTATATTAACGGCCGCCCAAGTATATTTGGTGACACATTTTTGTTTTTATTACTATTATTATCTTACACTTTTTATTTTTTTTTATCCGCCCGAGATAATGAACCCATCCGCGATCGATTAACTGGTTGAAAATCTCCCCACACACTGCTGGTTCTGTGTGCTCAAGAACTGTAGACACTCCCTCAGACAAGCTCTCTCTCTTTACTTGTGGCGGGCTGCAACAATATCCACCGCCCGCTGCCATCAGCTCCCGCATCTCACACACAAGAGCGCGACTTTCAGTATTTAGCAACTTTCAGACCCTTTTGGCGGCTTTTTTCCCACAACAGGTTAGGGTTGTCACGATACCATAAAAATGTCTTACGATACTATACCAGCTGAAGTATCACGATACCAAGTAGTATCACGATACCATGCAGTATTGTGTTCATTTAAAATTCAATTCTACAAAATGAATCAAAATTTCATAAATAAATAGATGTAAATGAAAACAGACAATATTTTTCTCTGAATACTTAATTAATGTGAATGAATGACTGGCTATTGTTATCCATGAAATGATCTAAACAAATCTTAGCACTGCACAGAAGCTGCATGAAGTGACATTTAGATGTGGCATTTATACATTTAGACTGTATTTATAATTGCATAAATAAAGTTATGAGATTAATGTTTTAAATACTAAATTCTGAATATAGAAATATGTTGGAAAATAATGTAATATGCCTACTTTTAGATGGGAAACTTAAAACGGCCAGCAGGTGGCAGAAGTTCGTGATTGAATCACTGAGTCATTCAAACGATTCTTTCAAAACGGCTGAATCCTTCAGAAGCGAATCAAATGACTGTTTTTATGAATGGTTTAGTGAATCAGTGATTCAGAGACAACGCGGATTTGGATTCGAACACAGAAACAAAACAAAAACAGCACTCTTGCTCGTGTCATATTGCCGAACTGTCAGGAGCATTTTTTGCTCGCATATCTTCAAATTTCCAAGTTAGCAGCATGTATATTAAAACATAACATTATAAATGAATAAATATATATATTGATAAGAACCAAGTGCAAAGCCACTATGTTGATGAATGGAATTGCGTTCGTGATCGCAAAGATGCTTCCAGAAACTATTACACCTGTTCTAGAAGTGGTCAAATGAATAAAACTGCGAGAATACTTTCTTGCAAGATATTATGATGTTGAATAAGTGATGCTTGAGCTGCTGTTTTTTAAAATGAAATCATACGGTCTGAATCAGACCCTTTCTTCTGATAAACTGCAGCATGAACAACGACGTGCGAGTGAACTTCTCATTGCAAACTGAACTGAAGCGTCGGGAAACACTCAATACCATATAAAGTGTATACACAGACTATATACTACACAGAGCACAGCAGAAAGACATTTGGCAGTCAACTTGTAATGTTTCTGCTGGCATGCATGTTTAACATTTGAACGTTTAAAACAGTGTTGCTGCCAATGCATGCATAGGCTACTACATATCTTACGGTACTACCTTATGGACGATACTACCGTTTAAAAAATGCGACGGCACCGCGGGTATTTTTAAGCTGTAGTATCGCGATACTACCGTAGTACCGGTGTATCGTGCAACCCTACAACAGGTACATACTGACAAACCTAGCGATTTCTTTTGAAAAAAACCTTAGCTATCGTTCAATTGGAATTTGTCTCCAGTAACGTTACTGCCCCGCGAGTGCGAGATCTGACTCTCCCGGCGCAGTGTCGACTCTCTCTGCGTCTATTCTGTGCAGTGAGCGGCAGTGAAGCAGCGCATTAATTTGTCCGTAACGCAGCAAAATCGTCAGTAAATCATTTACAAAACAGCGTTTCCAAGCACCTGTCGCTTACTGACTGTTTGGACTTTTAAATATGAACATAATTCGTCTGAATATGCGCATAGCTTGTTACTCAGACGCAGACAGTGCGCTGAATGAGACAAAACAGTAATACAGCCAAAACCACCGCATATAGTCGCTTTTTAGTGTAAGTTAGATGTATATTGATTTTATCAGACGATGTTGCGATTATAAATCAGGATTTAAGGAGTATAGTGAGAGTGATTCCTGGTTAACATGTAAAATTAATGGTTCCTGTTTACTATTTATACTTGTTTAATGTATGACAACAGAAAGTATAATGTGAACAGCTTTATTGGCATTGTTGTATTAATTACAGTATGTGACATTTAGAACAGATCTTAAGTGCCAAAACTCGTCTGAATGCAAACTTGACACAATGACATCATGAATATGCTAATTAACGTGACGTCACCTGCCTCCACAAGTTTTATTTATTTTTTAATTGGTGAGAATTACTTTTATGTGCTTTATTTATTTTACCTGTTTGTTTGTTTTTACCTCATCGAAGATTTTATTTTTAAACAAAAACTGTTTAGTAACAGTGCACTTTTTATTTTTTGTACTCTCAGACCCCTCTATTTATTGGTGTATAAATAAGATTTGTTTTGTTTTCTATGCAAGGAGGGAGTGATTGTTATAAATAAAATGGTTTGCTCAGTTCAGTGGTGTTGTAATCATTGTGTCAAAAACACAAGTATAACAGTAAATAAATATCGGTTCTGCATATCGGTTATCGGGCACATAAACAAACAAATTATCGGTATCGGTTCTAAAAAATCAATATCGGTCGATCACTAGTGCCAATATTAGTGGAGGGCACTGTATATATTTTTTTTTTTCTCAGATCAGTAAATTGCAATAAATGAGAGGACAGGGATAAGACAAAGGTTTCCTTTATATTTGAGCTAGATCTATCAGCCTGTATGTGTTTGTTCCAGTT
This sequence comes from Schizothorax lantsangensis, assembly GCA_027422415.1. NCBI lineage: Eukaryota > Metazoa > Chordata > Actinopteri > Cypriniformes > Cyprinidae > Schizothorax > Schizothorax lantsangensis. The sequence goes on from CM049845.1 coordinate 9,395,729, forward strand.
TAAACCACAGGTCTGGATTTGCTGTATGTAAAAAAAGGTATTTTATAGTCTTTTAGTAGTTTTAGAGAGTGGAAAATAGAATCTAGTAGTTAAACTGACATGGCTAGTAATGGAAAATTGTTTTCTAACTGTTTTAGTGCTTTTTAGTATTCAGGCCTGACACCACCCCTTCTGTCTGTTTTCCGTCTTGTTTTTTTATATGCATGGTCAAATCACATTAGACGCTCACCAGGAGGCTTCAGTGGAGTGTGAATAAGGGATGTGTGTAAGACTGTCCTCAGGTGCCTCTCATTTCTCAAGCAAAACTAATGTCAGCAGTGCGAAATCTTATTCAAAGCCTCTCGTCATTCAGATCACACTAATGGTACATGGCAGTGATTGTGCAGACTGAAGAATGTGGTGTGGTTTTTAGTGTACTTTTTAATGTGATTGATCTAGAGCTATGGTTTTATAAAAACTGTTGTTTTTTTTCTTCAAGGACAGACTGTTTGGAAATGTTCTGGCTGTAATAAAACCTCAAATTATCTATTTTGTCCTACTGCATATGTCCTAGATGTATCCTCTTGCACGGCCTTAGCAGAATAGAGGCAATTGAGAAATTTGATATGGTGTAATCTAATTTGTCACACTTCAAGCTTCTGTTTGACTTTAGTACCAGACTAATTATTGAGTAATGCAGATGACAGTACCAATGCTCCCTTCAGTCTCCTGTGAAGCCCCCAGATTAAATGTGGTGTGTTTTTGCTGCTGCTTTGCAGATTTTTTGCGCATTTCACCGTTCCCATATCAATATATCATATTCTGTAAGCACTGGTCTTTGGACTGACTGTATCATTTGTCATACTCCGGATCCAAAATTAGCTTTTTGCACGCATGCCGATGGCTGGTGAATTGAGAAAATATACCATGAAATGTTGTTATTTCGAGTTTTGTATCTCTTTCTTTCTTTCTTTCTTTCTTTCTTTCTTTCTTTCTTTCTTTCTTTCTTTCTTTCTTTCTATTAATAATGGGACATTTTAAAACATTTAAAGGAATACTTCACCCAAAAATGAAAATTCTGTCAGCACTCACCCTCATGTCATTCCAAACCCATAAGAGTTTTGTTCATCTTTGAAACACAAATGAAGATATTTTTAATGAAACCTGAGAAATTTCTGTCCCTCAATTGAAAGCCCATTTCACCAAAATTTGATGTTGAAAAGTCATAAAGACATTTTGAAAGTAATCCATATGAATTGAGTGGTTAAATCTAAGTCATGATTGCTACATAGGAACCAATTTAATTTGTGTTTATTCACATATAAACATTGATCAGTGCACATACATAAAGAACACCAATATGATAAACAGAAGCTTAACATGCTTACTTGATCCTCAATAGGTCTGTCTTTGTCACACAAACCCTTTAAACTTCAGTTTACCAAATTTGTTATGTGTTTTGTTCATTGTTTGTATGTGAATAAAAGCCTAAATTAAATCTGTTAGATCTTTAGATTATTCTTTTTTTTTTTTTTTTGTTATAAAAGTATATTTGTGACACACATTGCAGGTCATTGCATCACAGATAGCAGCATGCAAAATAAACTAATCATGTCTATCCATGAAATGGCTTTCACAAAAATGTGAAGACTAATCATATATATATATATATATATATAGGTGGTTTGGAATATTGGCAGGAATATTCTATGCATGTTTCATTTTGAGTTCGGGAAAAGAAAAGGAAAAAAAAAATGAAAATGAACTTTTGATTGGAAATTTTCCTCCGAGGAGAACATTTCTGTTTTTCTTAGTTGACCATTTGATTTGAATCAGATGTAACACTAAGGATACAGGTATACATATTTTTTTTGCATTCTGCTCCATCTTGCACAGTTGAGTGGTCAAGCCTTTCAAAGTGTACTCTGTTGTTGACCATGAGTGTGTTGTATGGCCGTGTTTGGCGTTTGGACCTCTTTTCTAAGCGTTAAAAATCACTCACACAAGTCTGCTTGGACATGCATGTGCTGAAATCACTGGACGGTTCTGATAACAAATCCCTGTCCGCAAAACCACAACGGAACATGGATGTATACTTTGACTTGAAGACACACAATATACTTTGGCTTTACATCAGTAACATTTAGATTATTATAATTCAGTTTACATCATGCAAATTTGCAGTCCCTAGTGTTACCAACCAACTTGCATTTTTGGCGCTTAATAATTGTTAGTTTTGGACTCTGCTCACAGGGTTCTGTGGAGCACTGACTGCTTCATTAGAGACACCCATGATCCGTCTTTCAAGACTGAAGGTTTGTGTTGTATTGGCCGTTGTTGAAAAGCACTTTTATAGCTCAGATAAGAAGCAGCTTAAATACAGACCATCCCCCGTCACATCTGCAGCTCTAGCAATGCACCAGGGAAAGCCTATGCACATGTGTGATAAGTAGATTGATAGCTTGTGGGAAACTCTCAGATAACCTCTGAATATCAAACGTATTTATAGAATATTAGATAACAGTAGATCATAGCTTGCCCATAGGTTGTTATTCCTCCAGTGGTGTATGTTTGACACTGTTTTACCAAACCCAAAGACCGTGAGAGCAAGAGAGAAGAACTTGATAAAGATTTTCCTCTGAAATTGTGCACATTAAAGATCTATTGTGAGAATCTTGTTAGTGATGTTTGCTCATGCGTCATCACTATTACTATTGCACACACCCCCATAAGTAATAAATTAGAGATCGTAATTGTGCAGCTTTCTAAGGAGGGTTGTTCTGTTAGGATTTTCAAGTGAGCAAAAAATCTTTGGCCGGCTCTTCTGTCTTGAACCAGTAAATAATTGCATAGCAGCGCTTTGGCATTGTGGTGGCAGCTTTTGCACAGGCAGACATCACTCATGTTTTCTCCAGAAATCTAGTTGATATTTTTCACTAGCATAAAAAGCTATAAAGACGTCTCTCTCCTTTTCTCGTGGAACTTATGCTTAGAAACATTCCAGATATTCCATGAATGCACTCTCATTCTTGACACAAGTTATTCCCTTCCTGCTCCGTCCCAATCCATTGATCCTCTGTGAAGGAACATCCAGCAAACAGATTAGTTTAAACTTCAGCTAAAATGTTTCTCTTACCTAATTTTTCCATATTTGGCTCTTTGCTCCATCATGTGTTTATCTTTTTTGATCAATCATCTTCATGTGTTTTTTAAATATGGCACCGAGATGAAGTTATCTAGCTGGCTAACAAATACAAGCTTTTACCGAAATAGCAAGAATGATTTGTGATTGTCCCAGAAGCTTTGGACAGAATGAGTTGAAAATTATAAACAGATCACTGTATGTTACTGTGTGCAGCAAAAATGTTTATGAATTTATTGCTGTCTGATTTTATAGCCGTTTTTCTAGCTATTTTGTTTCCCAGAAAAATTCTTTTTTTAATTATAAGCTGTAGGAATAGTCTCAAACCCTTATAACTTTGAATCTGAATGATATGTAATTATTCTCTCATCATGTCTCTCAGGTGCCCACATTCTGCTGCTGAGGAGAGAGCACCACGATGAGGAGACAGTAGGCACCCACCATAGTATGGCCGCATCCCGCTCTTCGCGCGTCACAAGATCATCAGTGGGGATAAATGGATTGGATGAGAACTTTTGTGGTCGAACCCTCAGGAACCGCAGCATCGCTCAGCCAGAAGAGAGCTCTCCACCTCCTGTGCCCAGAGCCCGCTCGCCCAAGAAGAAGCAGGACTGTCAGCAGCACCAGCAGACCGGAGTACAGGTCGGAAAGGTAGCCGAGAGCAAGGCGGAGGGTGAGCCCTTGCCATCCTACGGAAAGCGAGGTTTGCCGAGCTCCGAGAAGGACGAGTCAGACAAATCGGACAACTGCGAGCGTCCTAGGGGTGGGGGTGGGCCGGAAGCCTCCCCCGCCCTGAAGAGGGCCAAACGCTGCCCTCGCTCAGGTGAATCGCAGGGGGTTGAGGAGGAACCTTCTCTCAAACCGGAGAGCCCTGCTGCACCGAAGGAAAATGACGAGGGCGCCAAATCGAACGTGTCCTCGGACCCTCCACTCAGCCTCGACAAAGAGGCGGAGCAGAAAGAGGACGGCCTGGCGGAGGAGATCACCCCTCCACCGCAGTCCGGCGAGAACTTCAAGGCCACCAACGGCCTCACTGAACTCCATAAGGAGGACTCAGAAGTTGCAGCCTTACCCCCGGAGCCCTGTGCCTCCCCTGCCACGCTTAACAACAGTCCTTCACTGTTAAACGGCAGCCAGGCTGCACCCTCATCCCCCGACCCTATCGTGCCTTGTAGATCCCCTCATCCCAAGCAAGCCAATGAGTCCGACAGCCCTCAGATTGACTGTGAGAGAAACTGCACGCCCGAGGAAGCTGCCGAGGCCGTGCTGTCCCGGGAACCCGAGATGGAGGTAGAGGTGGACGTCGTTGGGGACGCAGGCCAGGCTCAGGACAAGCTCGCAAGAGAGGAGAGCACCAACGGCGGCTTTCAGGTTGAGCCGCAGGACCCTTCTGACAACTGTTCGAATATCTCAGGAGAAACGACGGTGCTGACTGCCTCCCAGCTGCCTGCGGAGCCCCCCTCCTTCACAGAGCCTCAAGAACACCGATACACCCTGAGGACTTCACCGCGCCGCGCTGCCTTTGGTAGTGGGCTTAAAGCCAGCTCCCCCAAACCCAGTTCCCCGCACATTGACAATGGTTCGCTGAAGGAGGAGTCCACGCCGGTTCCTCTTTCCTCTGAGGACACCAGCCATAAAGACCTTCCCCACCATGCACTGGGGCTTTCTAGTGAGGCAGACAATGAACTCTTAGAGAAAGCAGGGGTCAGTGGAGAGGTCAGAGTGTCAGATAGTAGAGTGTCGAGATCCACCAAAGAGCTGCTGGCCGTTCAGGCTGAGGAAGATGAGGAGGAAGAAGAGGAGGATCCGGATGTCTACTATTTTGAGTCTGATCACTTGGCTCTCAAACACAACAAAGAGTATGTTCAGGTTTATGCTATCCTGTCTGAAGTCATCAGTTCTGGTAAACCAATATGTGCTTTGTCTTTTAACCCTTTTTGTTTATTAATGTACCTTCGTAAATTAATTAATTCAAGTTTGCTGTGGCAATCACCATTGTTACTAATTCCTCATATTGAGAGTTAATAATTTTAACAAACCCCAAACCCAAAGTATGAAACTTTTAAAGGCATTGAACTACATCAGGAGGTGCCCAATTCTTGGAGATCTACAAACCTGCAGACTTCAGTCCCAACACTGCTCCAGCACACTTGTCTGTGATTAACTAGCTGGTTCAGTTGTGTTTGATCAGGGTTGGAGCTGAACTCTGCAGGACAGTAGATCTCCAGGAACAGGATTAGGTACCCCTGAATGGACCCGAGCCACATCTAAAAAACAGAATATCATACATCTTTAGCTGGTGGGATTTTGTTGTACTTTTGGCAGTAATAAACTTCCTAGTACGCCCTAGTAGCAACCACATAACTCATTCTTAGCAGGGCCAAGGACTAGTACTTTTCAGGTCTTACTATTTCAGTTTCCATATAGAGGGAATTCTCTAGCTTCATAAATAAAATTTCCTATTATTATATAATATAGGTTTGCTTTAAAAGTAGTCGCAAACTGCATTGCTTTAACTTATGCGGTTGTCAGGTCAGGTTTTGATTTGTCTAGCCTGCTCTTTTTTTTTAGTCTTGTTTTGTCTTTTTTAGTTTTCAAAGTGTTTGTGCCTTGTAATTTGAAGAGGTTGACCCAGATAAACATCTTGGTGTTTTCCTGCTTAACTCTGCATACTTGTTTTCTGTAGCATAATAGTCGACTGCGCTTGCAGAAAATGAGCAACAGCTGCTGTAATCTCCAGGACGGTGGTAGGTAATAAGCGATGGAAGGCCTGCTGCTGGTGGACAGGTTGTCCTGGGTCGTGCTCATTCAGCGTGTGCCCATCTCACAGTGTGAGTGCAGGGATCAGGAGCGGCCAACTGGATTGGCTTGTTGTCGGTCAATGGAAATGAAAAGGGAATGAAAAGGGAATTGCTTCGGTACTACCGAGTATCGATTCACATTAAATCATTCGGTACCAACTTTCGGTACCTGAGAACGCATTTGGGCGCATACGAGAGAGACAGAGAGACCCTGTGACATGATGTCACCCCTGCAACTCTTTAAAACACAACACACAGGGCAAACCGAGATGTTCTGAAGTGTGCTTGCATTTCTAGGGTCATATGGTTTCTGCGAAAACGCTGACAGGATGCGGAGTCCATTCATAAAAACGGAATTTACTCTAAAGCGCGGAATATTCGTTAATTTTTGGATGAATAAAAGAAGGTCTGTCACTTAATTCGAATCGCGATATGAACTAGTGTATGTGAATATTAAAAAGCAAAAATACGGTTTAAATATGAATCCTGCATGTTCCGTTAGCCTCGGTATGTTTGAATGGCGGAGACACGGTTTTGTTAACTACACAAATACTGAAGCACACGTGAACTCGCGGTGATTTTCAGCCTCTGCGTCTCACTACATGAACACTTATAGGCTGTGAGAGTCACTTCATGAGAATTTTACCATTTCATTTGAGAAAACTATCATCATATCATACTCATAGAGATCATACTGTATACACAGAAACTTCACGGCAACCTGTCAAAATAAAAGTGCGGTTTAACATGTAAGTCTTGTATTACTTTTGTACAGTATAATGTACGTCTTTATTTATTCCATTTACTGTCAAATTTAAATAAAACAATTCAATGATACAAATAATTATTACATCTACATTAACCACTTAATTGTAGAAAAAATACAATTATTATTAAAACTTTTTTAAATTTATTCACACAATGTTTCTAACATTGATTAATTTTAACAGTAAACCTCTGTTTGTTTGCCAAAAAAATAAAAGGGTTTCATTTTCATTTGATTAAAAATAAATAAATGTTTCATGCCTTCAGTTGATTATCAGAAAAAAATAAAACACAAGAATTTCTGGAAGAAAAATAAATAAATTGTAGGGCCCTATTGTTCAAAATGATGAAATTGAGAGTTTTGGACTTATTTTTTTCACTGAAATAAATGTTTTTGTTATTACACAGAGAGTAAAGTACCGAAAAAAGGTACCGTTGGGTACCGATACCGGTACCGGTTCAAATGTGAACGGTACCCAACCCTGCAGTCAAGTCAGTTTATGAGGCCTATCTGAATTATTTATCTTTTGTTGTTATATTAAATCGTTCTCATTTCTTATCTGGGACAGTTTTTCTCCTGCATTTTAATTTGGATTTATTGTGTGTTTGACACATTTAAGTTATAGATATATTAATGCAAATTACTTTTTCTTGAAGAAGCAAATGAGGAGTTCTTGTCTGTGCAAAACTAGTCACCACAATGCCAAGGCGTTTTAGTTGCTAGGGTCTTATAGTTCTTTAAAGCATTGCTGGTTGGTTCATAAGATGTTGCTTTTGGTGATCATTTAGATGAGTAGTATTCTACAACAAGCCTCAGATTTGAGGTCTCCAGTGATTTGGAGGTTTGTTGAACTCCCTAAACAGAAGTATGAAAATCGTGATAGTGATGATAGCCTTAACAAGGTAGGCACCAGCACCACACAATAAACATGCTCACATTGGCTACTAACTTGAAAAGATGTATGGGTGTAGTATTTAGTACAGGTTCATTGGCGAAGTACAGGTTAAAATGGCCCAAAGCCCATATCACTGTATGTTTGTTTAGTTCTTGTCTGTTATAACTACGATCTGGTCTGCTTTTCAGATGGTTGACCTATAGGTGGCAGTGCATTGCCAGCCATATGTCAGTTTTGGGCTCATTGCCATCGTTGGCTGCTTTCCCCAGCCTGCAGTGCTACATGCCTATCTTCATTGTGCATCCAAATCGAGAGGCCGTTAACAGCTCTTCTGCAGTCTAAGTTATTAAATGGCTAGGAAACTGAAGAAAAACTAGTCAGTTGCCCTCAAGTAAGACAAATCAAATGGAGCAAGTCCTCTAAATGAATTCTTGTTGAGATTGCATTCTTGCTGTCATCAGTTGGTTTTAATTCATGCCATGTTAGGCTAGATTGATTATACAAGGTCTGTTGAGCTTCTGAATAAGATTACTTCTAAGCAGTAGGCTGAATCTCCCGCTTAGAAGAGCATCTTTGTCTAATTCACCCTTTTTTCCTATCTGCCTCTTTTTTTCGTGTTCCTATTTGTGGATCCTATTTTCCTGAGGGTGTGCAGGGGAAAGGTCAAAGCTCTGTAGCGCTCAGCCAATGCCATATCTTCGTAACTAACGAGATGAATCTAGAAAAAGCTTTTTCAAATGTGAGCTTCTGAATCCCATGTAATATATTAGAGGCATACATTTTTTTTTTCGTTTTTTGTGAGAATTGAGAACTGAGTTATTGAAATTGTTACGTAACATGAACCTAATAGAGAAAAATAGTGAATTTGGCTACGCAAAATTTTACGAAGCTGCAAGAATATTTTTTGTGCGCAAAGAAAACAATAATAACATAATTTATTCTGCAATTCTTTTCCCCGAGTTACCATCTTCCGCCATTTTGTAGAGTACCCCAGAACATAATCAATGTAATGAGCGTTGTTTACGTTCAGCATGCGCGCGCTGTCTACTGAATGTAAACAACGCTGATAACGACATGAGGGTGAGTGAGTAATGACAGAATTTTCATTTTCGGGTGAACTAACCCTTTAAGTACTGGATAATAATTAACAACTTGTACTTACTCTAGGGTTAGAGTTAAGATTAGGGTTATTGCATGTAATTATGCAGAATTTTCTGTTATTACACGTGTAACAACGGGACTGTAAAATAGTGTGTCCATGATTTTTATATCTATCAATTGCAATATATCATAAAACTAGCATTTTAACTTGGAGAACTTGATATTAAAATATCAGTATTTGAACTTTAAAAACATTTCCCTAAAAGTGTTAAACAATTAAAAATTAGTCCAACTATCTCTGGGTACAAGCAGGAAACCTAGTTCCTGCATGAAGCTGTCAGTCCCGCCCACCCTTTGACCAACAGGAAATATTTCTATTTATAGAATATATTTCTATGGGAATGTTTACAGGGACTTTCTTTAGTAAAGTGTGTGGTTGTGCTGCACTAAATTGAAATAAAGAATAACTGCTGAAAGTTTGATGGTTAAATGCATAGCATCAGCTGTTAATAATGTACAAAGCATCTCTGCCCTTCCCTCTCCTCTGTCCTCTACATTAGTTATCAGAGGTTGCTCCAGACCATCGGTGTACTGGAGGCCCAGCGAACCCAAGCCATCCTGGACCTGGAGACACTGGCACGGCATCAGAAGGAAGCCCTGTCTGACCCCATCGCCTTTGTGGACCAGCTACAGAAACGGGTACAAAAGCTTTCTCTGGGACTTCTGTTGGTATTTTCTATAATATCTGTTAATTAGTCCTGCATTCTGGTTTAAGTGTGTTTTTGATCGTCTGCTTTCATCACAGATGGAGATGGGTCTGCCTCGGCCCCAGAGAGTAGTCCAGCTCCCGGACATTGCATGGGACCAATACACCTCAGGCCGTGGCGACTTTGAAAGGGAGTTCTGTGACAAGAAGTGCAAAACACGACAGTTGCAATTAATCTTTGACAAAGGTGTGTACCTTTTGATGTGTGTGTATTTTTGCATAATGCCCCAATCCAATTGACTAGGATATGGACCCAAAAATACCTTAAAATGCAATTTGCAATTTATCTGAAATCTCAATATGGCTTTGTGCATTTATCAAAAAAAAAAAAAAAAGGCTGCAATTTGAAAAACAAAAGTTTGATGGTTTAATGTTTGAAGATGAAAAAAATAAATTGTATTGTAATTGTTATTGTTATTTATATAATAGATTTAATTTATTTTATACAATATATGTCTTTTTTTTTTTACAGGGAAATATTACAATATCAATATTTGTTAATTTTTTTTAGTAAATATAATCATCATAAAAATTGTTGTAGTTATTAAATAATAATTTATAGTCATATTGACAATCACAAATGTTTGGCTAAATTGTGCAGCCCTACAAACAAGCAAAAAAAAGAAAGAATAGGGCATGAGGTCAAAAATATCAGGGCGATGCAAAAATATTTTAATAAAACTGCTTTAATTTTTACGACGGTGTTTTAGTGGCACATTAAAAAAAAAATTAAATCCAAGATTATGAGATTAAAGTCGTAATATTACGAGAATAAAGTCGTAATATTACGAGAATAAAGTCGAAATATTACGAGAATAAAGTCGTAGAAGTACGAGAATAAAGTCGAAATATTACGAGAATAAAGTCGAAATGTTTCGAGAATAAAGTCGAAATGTTTCGAGAATAAAGTTCGAAATAGAAATTAAAGTTATAATATTTTGTGAGTATAGCCTATATTGCGCATGCAAATGCCCCGCATTGAGAGCACAGGGTTTTATTCATGAAGTTTTAATTGTAGGCCAAATTAAAGTTATAATATTTTGTGAGTATAGCCGGATATTGATTGCGTCCGATGCGGCCGCGTTATCTTACGCCCCGCATGCGGAGAGCACAGGGTCAATTTTAAGGACTTGCCAGGCCACCGGACAGCTTAATATCAAGAATATGTCCGAGCGGCCGCGTTATTTATTAACAGACTGAACAGGAACAACTTGGGATCTTAACATCAGCTCACACTTTAAGACATCGCGGAAACAGCTTTTGGGGGGCGCTGTAGCAAGAATATGATATTTATTAACATCTGAACAGGAACAACTGTTTATTTAACCCTTTTTAAATACACTACAAATATATGTGGGATCCCAATATTAGCAGAAATCCTTTGGGGGGCGCTGTAGCTCTCTTATTTAACCCTTTTTAAATACACTACAAATATATGTGGGATTATTAGCATACACGCGGGGACAGTATGCTTGGAATATGTCATATTTCATGTCTTCCACAGTTGCATTCGTTATTTGTCTTCCAGTGCGCCAGCCACCCAATAGCAATAGCTTTGTGCTTTTGGTGCTTTTAATATAAAACAAAGTCTCACCTTTCAAAATCAGTGCGCCAGCCACCCAATTTATAGCGAAACACAAATTATGCTTTGTGCTTTTGGTGCTTTTACAATAATGTGATTTTCAAAGTCTCACCTTTCAAAATCAGTTTTATAGGAAACACAAATTATGTGTCACAATAATGTGATATTTATGTGAATCTCTTTAATTCACAGATTAAATTATTTATGTGAAAATTTCACCTACTCCGCATTGTGAAAACGTTCCACCTGGCGTCCGCAAAAACGTTGTGGCGTCCAAACTTCCTCACATTCCTCAGCCCGTAGCCCGTTAATTAAACAGCAATAAACGTAAACAGCAATAAACGTTCTAAAAGTTCAAGTGGACTCAAATTTTTTAACATAAGTTATATTGTTGTCTTCTCTGCTGTAAACGTTAAGTGACTATTCACAAACTGTTTTATTCATGGTATAAAACTGTAAATGAGGACATAATATTTAATGTCTTCCATTCATTATTTGTAGCGCACCAGCCAACCAATATCGCAACAATTTTGTGCTTTGCTGCTTTTACACACAGCTCATCTTTCAATTCTGTCAGTTTTATAACGAAATACAAATTATAAATGTGTTTTTGCTCTTTATTTCAAGTTTATAGCAAGATATAAAAGTGAAGGAACATCATAAGGCATGAAAAAAAAAGTTTAGCCTAATTTATAATGAAAATAATGTCTCGTCGTTCGTTATTGTAATCAGAAAGATGATTGACTCACATTATTGCAATATAGCCTGATTGTTTGTATTTCGCTATAAAACTGACATTTGGAATCTTGAATATTTTGAGATTTTGGAATATATCTCCCGGTGCTCCCCCGGGCCATTTGCATGCGCAAAAGGCTAGAATAGCCTCTCTCAAAATATTATAACTATAATCTTTATTCTTAAAACATTTCGACTTTAATCTCGAAACATTTCGACTTTAATCTCGTAATATTTCGACTTTAATCTCGTAATATTTCGACTTTATTCTCGTAATATTTCGACTTTATTCTCGTAATTTCGACTTTAATCTCGTAATTTTAGATTTTTTTTTAATTTTTAACAAGGCACTAAAACGCTGTCGTAAATTTTTATAATTGCATTAATATTAGAAAAAAAATGTTTCCCTTAAATAAAAGTTCTATGTTGCGATCATCAAGTGTGAACATGCAGAAGAATGTAAAATAGGAAGTTATATCTTGTTTACCCTTATGATTGTGTCAACGTCAATAAATAATCAGATAATTTGATGTTTAGGTTGTAGATCATGTGGTGCAAGTTAGCATATTTATGAATTAATAATTTTTTATTTGATTTTGTTTTATTTAACCATATGATATTGACATGAATACCAGAATACATTGCTCTACTGTTCAGATGTTTCAGGGTGGCAAGTTTTTAAATATTTTTCAAAGAAGTCTCTTGCGTTCACCAAGGCTGCATTTATTTGATAATAAATACATGGTTAAAAAAAATGTATGATACCAACATGAATACAAAGAGTACATATCTAAGAACTTGGCAATAGATATTTAAAAGATTTGTCCTTTTCTTTATGGACTCTCCTTCAGAATTAATTTAATACCACAAATGAATGCTTATAATTTATTTTTAATCTTTTTAATTACTTTAAAGTTTTAGTGGACCCTTTGGATATGTCTGTTCAATGGCAAGTGCATGGACAGGGAGTATGCCAAAGTTAAACTGCTTATTGTCTTTCTGTAGTGGGGTTGCCTGCTCGACCAAAAAGTCCTGTGGATTCCAAGAAGGAGGGTGACTCCTCATCCATCTACTCCTCCTCCCTGCCGTCAAGTGATGGTCCAGAACACAGCATGTCCAGTAGCAGAACTCAGGTAAACTCAGATTAAGTCTTTTACTTCTCGTCATTTGTATTCTGTCACCATTTACAGCCGTCTTGACTATGAACCTGCATGTTGTGTTTTTAGGAAAACATTGGGTTACAGATTCTCCTTTATGCTTTGCTAATTTTTTTCCCATGACCTACGATTTCACTGTGTTTCATCACACACCACTGCATCCGATACATAAGATCAAGACCTAACATTTACCTTGACGTTGTTTCTTGTTATATATATGCTTGAGCCCTAGGACATGAACTCGAATGTGCTCTGCATGCACAACATCTTCCCCGAGAGCACAAGATCCCCATCCATATTCATTCCTCTGTAACATTTCAACAAAAATGCACTGCAAGCATGCTGATCACAAATAACTCTGTCTCCTGGCCCGTTTTATGGAAGTGCTGTGTTCAGACAAACTAGCTTTCTACCTGCAGTTTCACACCAGTCAGTTCAGCCCTTCTCTCTTGTTCAGGATGTTCATGCATGCAGCACATGTAGCGAAAAGATGGTATCTATGGAAACCAGTGGGAGAAACCTTGTCCTCCTTTTGATATAATTGATGTGCCTATACTGTGTATATTTATTATGTATATGTATATATATATATATATGTATATGTATATATATATATATATATATATATATATATATATATATATATATATATATATATATATATAAATACAAACACATGCCTGTATATTTAAGAAATATTTTGTTTATATATTAAATATATTTATATATAATATAAAATATAAGAATATGAATATATACATGTATAAACGTAAGTATTTTCAAAATATATACTGTATGTGTATTTACATATACATAATAAATATACACAGTACACGTACATATATAATGTAAAAAAAAAGTTTTTAATGCAATCGTGATTAATCGTTTGACAGCACTAATGTGTGTGTGTATATATATATGTATATGTATATGTATATATGTATATTATAAATATACATAAAAAAATAAAAAGTGAAATACCTAAAAGCAGGTTGACCAGTTACATCTTCTGAATGTTCTTTTTTTAATCTAAAATCGTAAGTTAATGTCCATGTATAGCTTTGAACTGTGTGCTACTGCTAACGTTTTCTGTTTTATGGTATTTGGACAGATGATTAGAGGGAGGCTGTGCAACCAGAACAAACCTGACACTTTCAACCAGCTGTGGACTGTTGAAGAGCAGGTATGAAGCTACCCAAGAGCTGTTGGTAGCCATGAACTCAGAGCCTTTTATGAACAAACATCTGAGAAAATTTTAATGTTGTACCATTCTTAAAAAGCTACTTCTCCATTCAAATTATTGGACAGAAGCTAACTGTTGACATAAGCTAATTTATGATAGAATGTGCATTTTAGTATTTTGTGTAGCTCTTGAGCTGTAAGATTTGGCTGTTTGCTCATCAGATCTCGTATGTGAAATTTGTAGAAAAAGTTGGAACAGCTGCTTTTGAAGTTTCCACCGGAGGAGGTCGAGTCTAAACGCTGGCAGAAGATCGCAGATGAACTTGGCAACAGGACCGCCAAACAGGTGCGTCTTCAGGCCCCGCTCTACACAGTCACCCTCATCTTTTGGCCTTGATGGACATTCAAAGCTCTAGTCAGCTTTTCAGTGCTCTCTAAAGCAGTCAGGCAATTAACATCCTTACAGCCCCATTTAATGGAGACTCTCTATTATTTAAAATGTTTTTCACTAATGGGACAGGAGTCTTAACCTCTAAAAGCTGTGGTAGGAAAGCTTAACCACTGGATACAGGGCCAGCTCTTTTTGTATACTAAGTTTTTGTTTCTCTTCTTCACAGGTCGCTAGCAGGGTACAGAAATATTTCATAAAACTGACAAAAGCTGGTATTCCAGTACCAGGCAGAACACCCAATGTGTGCATGTACAGTAAAAAGGTAAATTGGTCTTTTAAAATGTATAATATAAAATGTTATATATATTTTAAAATATTTTAACTACACACTACTTTTGAAAAGTCTGGGGTTGGTAAAATGTTTTAATATTTTTGAAGTCAGACTGTTATGCTTACCAAGTATTTTTTGATCAGAAATACAGTACAAATAGTAATATTGTGAAATATTATTACATTTAAAAAACATCTGTTTTCTGTTTTAATTTATTTTAAAATGTAATTTACTCCTGTGCTGGCAAAGCTGGATTTTCAGCATCATTGCTCCAGTCTTCAGTGTCACACGATCCTTCCAGAAATCATTCTAATAAGCTGATTTGCTGCTAAGTAACATTTTTTGTTATTGTCACAGTTGATAAGAGTTATGCAATGTTTTTGTGGAAACCATGATACAGTTTATTTCAGGATCTGTAGAAAGTTTAAAAGAACAGCATTTTTTTTTTCTTACAATGTAAATGTCTTTACTGTAACTTTTAATCAATTCAATGCATCTGTGCTGAATAAACATACATTTTAATTTTTTCTCAATTCTTGCTGACCCAAAACTTTTAAACTGTAGTTTATGTATTTATGTTTTAGGGGGTGTAACGATTCATCGATATGGATCGATACATCGATACGATGTCTGATGATACTATGCATCGATGCCACGTGTAAAATATTGATATCTGTAGTATAAATAGGCACCTTTATTTTGGCACTGTCCACATTTTCACATAATGTCCGTCTATGCATTACCACCAACGCGTGCATTCTTGTTCAAACTCACGTATCAGGACTCGATATAAGGACTGCCCGAAGGCACAAGGCAAGAATAAATGACGCTCTGGATTGTTGGCAGAACAGTCGAGCGCTGTGTGAAAAGTTTTTTGCGCACACATCTGAAGCGCACGCACACAGACAGTCTACACCGCGCGAATACTAAATTGAGCTCTCTTCTTGCTTTTTTTGTGCATGGATTAGTAAATACAGACAAAATTACATAAAAATGCGCATTTTGGCAAATATCCTAGTGTAAACAGTTGGTTAGGCATATGTCTTAATGTAAACAGTTGAGAAAGAAAACGCATGTGTATCAGTATATTAAATCGGTGCTTTCGTTCTTAAAGTGAAATCAAACTAATAGTAAATCGAATGCTGTCAAAGAAAAATACAAGTGCTCACTGCTCCTGACTAAATAACCTTTGTAACATCAAAAATGATTAATCTGTTTAATTTATACAGTGAAGACTATGCAGTTATTTTACATTTGATTATTACATTTCTGTAGCGTACCTGAACATTTCTTTTAGACTGAGCTGAAAAACCTGAAAAGCACTGTTTATTGAACTTGTATCTTTGTTCTATTGTATTTATTTTCTGCTATTGCTTGTAATTTGGTTATCTGTAGAAAAGATTTTTAGCACTGAGCCCATAGCAGCCAGAATTGTTTTTCCAATTGTTTATTTTCTTTATTATATATATAAAAAAAAAAAAAGTGTATAGGCCTATTTTTTTGTTGTGAATGTCCCAATTGTCTACAGGATGTGAAAATTTCAGATAAATGCTCATGTTATATATTTTGGTTGCATTTGTGAGTTAATAAAAATGTAGATGGTTGTTTAAAATAGGTATATAATATCGAAATATCGATCGATATACTCCTGTATCGAATCGTAATCGTATCGTAGAATTTTTTGATGTATCGTCAAATATCGTATCGCTGGGTATGAGAATCGATATTGTGATGAACCATTCGATTTACACCCCTTGTATGTATGTATTTATGTATGTGTGTGTGTGTGTATATATATATGATTAGTAATTTAAAATGCTTTACAGTGCATGTTTATTGACAGGACATGTTGTTTATAATTGCAGGCCTCCAGTAAGCGACAGCACCACCTCAATAAGCACCTTTACAGGCCCTCTACGTTCCTCACCTCATACGAGCCGCCCGTCTACATGGATGACGAGGATGAACGTTCTCACTTCTTCAACAGCCTCCAGGATAATGGAGCGGATGATTCGGTCAGTCCTGGTTAAAATCTCACAGTTCAAGTCCAACTAAATCTGAGAGCTCCCACTTCAGGGTGGGCTGTTATTGATCGGGGTCACTAATCATCAGAAATGCATGTGTGATTGAACCAGTGAGAGCCACAACATTTTATCAGATCATATTGAAGCAAATTGATTTAGAAGCTGAAAACAGAAAAATAAATGCCTGAAATCGATTGATGAAAAATTCTTACTGCTTTTTCAAAGCCATTTGGATTCATCATAGCGACTTCCTCTCTTTCCCTCTGGCAAACATTTGATGGCCTTTCTCAAACAGGAAATCCTTTAAAGACCGCAAACTGGCATTTCCACAGTTGTGATTTGCTTGATGTTTGATCATTTGATAATGATGAGCTGCCTTTTGACAGACACCGCTGCCAAAATCATTAGAGATGACTCGATGCTTGCGTCTCCTCAGCTGAACTTTGTAAAGAGTGCTGTGTGTTGAGTGACTGTGAACTGACTGCAGTGGCTTGACATTTTCTCTGTCTCTGATATGTAACCTTTACGCGACACCGGTCAGTGGGCCCTGCAGATAACATAACATAACCAGTCGCGCGTTGCCAAGCATCAGCGAACCTTACATGCACCAAATATAGACTTACTACAAATCATGACACCACAAGCCGTACGTAAAGCCTGCATGGAAATATTGGAAATGGAAAAAAGCATCACAATTTCTACAGAAATATTAAGCAGTTTTCAAATATTTCTTGAGCAGCTAATCAGCATATTAGAATAATGTCTGAAGGATCATGTGACACTGAAGACTGGAGTAATGATGCTGAACATTCAGCTTTCCCATCACAGGAAAATGTTACAATTTAAAATATATTAAAATGGAAAACAGTTACTTTAAATTGTAACAGTATTTCTCAATATTACTTTTTACTGTATTTTTGATTAAATAAATGCACCCTTTGTGAGCACAACTAAAATAATCTTATGGACCCCAAACATTTATTTATACAATACCTTTTATTTATGCAATTTGAATATTATTTTCACACCATCAGTTAATTTCGGTTTAATTTTACACCATCTCTGTTGTTACCACCTGACAATAACATAACTATTTTTAGGATTTATTTTAATTATTTGGGAAAATTGTGTCTGATAATATAAATGAAATAAATAAATATTTATTTTTACGGCAACATATTTTTTTTGTTGTTGTTCTGACAATAAAATAAAGGGAGAACAGGGTCAGGAAATGTAGCCTCAACCTACCCTAACAAAAACAAAACAAACAAACAAAAAAACATTGCGTCATTGAAGAATAATATTCCAGACTCATTAAAAAGTAGTTTGTAAAGAATATATTTTGTAGTGCAGCAGTGCCAGCTGATGTGGTAAAGAGTGTTGTACTGTTCTGACCCTGCTGGGATGTTTCAGGATGAGGAAGGGGTTCCAGTGGAGCTGAGGCACCTGCCGGAGTATAAGGAGCTACTGGAGCTGAAGAAACTCAAGAAACAGAAACTACAGGAGATCCAGGCTGAGAGCGCTCTCATGCAGCACGCTGGCTATAAGGTACACGTGTTTACCTGCATATTTCCATTGTGATGTCTCTCTGATTCTCAAAAATATAAATCAGGTCATCTTTTAATCCCCCTCGTGTTGTTCCAAACCTGTATGACTTGTGTGGAACACCAAAGAAGATATTTTGAAGAATGCTTAAAATATTTTTGTTCATACAGCCCCTCTGGCTTTCATTGTATGGACAAAAACACTGAAACATTTTTCAAAATATCATGTTCCACAGAAGAAAGTCCTGCAGCTTTGGAAACAACACGAGGGTGAGTAAATGATGACAGAAATGTCTTTTTTGAGTGAACTATCCCTTTAACTTTATATTGTGGCTTAACCAGACACGACGCAACAAAGTGACAAGTGATAAAGGCCATCTCTTAGACAGCTGTATAATAATTAGTGCTGGGCAACGATTAATCGCATCCAAAATAAGTTTTTGTTTATATAATATGTGTGTGTACTGTGTATATTTATTATGTATATATAAATACACACACGTACAGTATATATTTTGAAAATATTTACATGTATTAACATGCATATATTTATATTCATAATTTATACTATATATAAACATATTTAGTATATAAACATAACATATTTTTCTTAAATATATACATGCATGTGTGTGTATTTATATATACATAATAAATATACACGGTACACACACATATATTATGTACACAAACACTTTTATATTGGATGTGATTAATTGTTGCCCAGCACTAATAATAATATAATGTGGCTCTTTTTCCATGATCAGCTTTTTTTTTTTTTTCTTTGTTAATGTTTGCATGTAATTCTCACTCAGTGCGACTTGTGTGGCATGGAGCCCATTCAGGGTGCTCGGTGGCACTGTCAGGACTGTCCGCAGGACAACGCCGTGGACTTCTGCAGTTCCTGCTCCGACTGGTGAGTGGAGCTGGGCTTTTCCCACTTGTTGCAACATTGTAGTGTTAATGTACAGACAGTTAACTCACCATGCACCATTTGAAACGTGTCCTTTGAAGTTTAATAATCACATTAGGCTGTATCATAATTCATGTTTTTCAAATTCAAAAAAACAAGACGTTTGTTATACCACTGAATATATTTAAGACAATTTTATGACCTTAAATATCATAAAAACTGAATTTTTTTAAGACCTGCTGGGAATTTATTCACACATGCACCTAAGTGCATTTTACAGTTCTCGCACATCTATTTTTAGTTGCAAATGTGAGAGAAATGCTCACACAGTTTAACTTTGCTTAAAAGAAATCTGATGTGCATGTGAAGTCATTTAATAAACTGAATTATTAATAATTAATTTTCAATTCTGACCATGATGTTTTTTTAAAGCCTTATCGAAAATGTTGTGAACTGATATGGAAGCATTAGAGAAAGAACGACACTTGTGATATTCGTCCTTCATCTTTTTAATGACTTTTCAAAGAATGTTTTATTTGAAATTCTTGACCCTTGAAGATTTTAAGGCATAATTATTTCAGTTCTATTTACAAAATATCCACGTTCCCATTCTGTTTAACTTGAAATGTTGGTCAGTTGTCTCGTCCTAACCAGTCACCGTTCTGTTTGTCCCGTTAGTTTGTTTAAAACGGAGACCCACAAGCCCACACACAGACTGGAGCCAGTCTGCCAGGCCGAAACCTTCCTGGACAAAGACTACTGCTTACCGCAGAGCACAGGCTACAACTACCTGGACCCCAACTACTTCCCTGCCAACAGATGACAGGGACGAGCTCCAGTGCTAATATCCAGGGCTGGGCCGCAGCCCCCAGGGCATTCTGTGCATGGCTCCATCATCCAAGTCAATGAAATGCTTACGTTTGGGCGAGAGTGTACCGAAGATGGGCCGCACCTCGCCCCGACCCGCTGCCGGAGGGAGATGGGGTGGGGGAGGGTTCATGGGAGGGAGGGGGCAGCACCCTGCCGTGGTTGTCAAACCTTACCAGGTCTCATCAAGTAACACTATCTCAAATCAAAAGAAACGAGAGGAAAGAACGAACAAAAGAAAAGGCGCACCGACATTCCCAATCCCAGGACATTTAGAAGGCAACCCGACGCCTCCCTTTGTTCCGCCGTTTGAGTGACGGGCGTCAGTGACGCACCTCTCGGAGGAGCGCGCGGCTCTGGATTCATTGGCGGGAGCGGGGTTGGGCTCGCGTTAAAGTGCAAAATGTCGTCTGTAGTTGAAATATTTATAAGTGAAGCTTTGTGTGTGAGCTCTTGTCGTGAGGTGGGAGTACAAGGAAAGGAACTTGGTGCTGAGACTGTCGTCTTTGATTCATACCAGGTTTTTAACCAATCGAGGAGGTTCGCTCACAACTCCGACGTTCTAAACAGGGGTTAAAAAAAACTAAAAATCCCAGCTGACAGACCCCATACCTGTCTCTTGCCATGGGCTACCATTTTCACTAGAAGCTGCTCTTTGTTTCCTCTTACGACCGTTTCATGATGTTGTCACTTTATTTACGTTCATTTCTTGTTTTTTTTTTTAATTACGCCGAATTAAAAAAAAAGCCACTCCACTTAACCCAATATGTTCCCACACCTCGAAGCACTACAGCATGGAGAAGATCAGCTGAGATCCGGAAGGCGTTATAGCGCTCTCTGCGCTCGTGGAGAGCTTTCTTTTCTTTTCTCAATGTGTACTGTTGTTGATCATGTGGAGTATTCAAATATATGGTGAAAAGTAGCCAGTGGTAGTTGCCGTGTGCCATTTTTTTTTTCTTCCCTGTCCAGTCGATTGAAACCTGGCCACTTGTTTTAGAAGAAGAAAATAAAGAACTCGTGGCACGTTTGCCCTCTGTGAAAAACTGCCCAACCATCATCACGCCTTTAGATTCCTCTAATTTTCGCAGTTTCCTCACGGCCCATGAAAAGATTGTATTTTTATTAATCTATTTAAAAGACGAAGAATAACAAAATCGAGTTGGTGGTAGTCGTCGCACGTGCGCCGCACTCCCACATTATTTTATACACATGCATTTTGTTGTGCTTTGAGTAGACCATTTTGTATTGGGTTCTGTTCTGTTCACCTCCCCTCCCTTGACCCGCTTCAATATCTGTGTATAACAGTCTGTTCTTAAATAATGTAAAAAATGTTAGAGGAGAACTGTGGAAATAAAAGTATGTGAAAAGTCTTTCTACACTACATGACTTGGGTATTATGATTTATCTTTCTGATTTATTTCAGTACTTAAGCTCTGAAGCTTGATGTAAGGACAGATTAATAAGGTTTGTTAGAGACGTGTTTATTTTTAGGGTTGAGTCTGTCACACTTCAGCCACCAGAGGGTGGTAGGTTATTGTGAATGCTACAGTCCATTCTTTTCTGATATGAAGCGACATTGTCATTGTATTAGTTATTAATCTGTACGTAAAGAATGGATATCAGAATATTCACTTCAGTCGAAGGAAATAACTGATGCAGATGATAACAGATGCAGGTGATATCACGCTATTTAATATAAAGCTGCATTCAATAGTTTGCTGCTAATTTCAAAGGTTTTACACATTAATAAATTGTGACATGCATTGGCATGAGATGAAGAGTGCGCTCAGAGTTTTCTATAAAAAGTGTTTTAATTATATATGGTTGCAGTTCACTACCGTCAGTGTATTTTGCCATACTGAAATCATGTTTCACTAAACGTTGGGAGTATTTCATTACTCTAATTGGCTGGCATCGCTGTCGATATGCTAGTAAATGGCTTTTCAAATGAGAAATAATGTAGAACGGGACTTGATTTTTCTATTGGGAATTGATTGGATAGTTGGATCTCATGTGAGTGACAGGTTGCTGGAAGACAAAAATGTACTTTAGTAAAGTAATAGTAAAAAATACTGTCTAGTACGGATGTTTTCATATGACAGGCTTTACCACAATGGCTAATTTTGGTGCTGCTAGAGAAAACTGCTTGCAACACTGTTTTTTTTTTTTTTTTCACCTTCAATGATTTGCACATTGACCTTCATACCCACATACTGTTAAAAGTGCAGTTCACCCAAAATTAAAAATTTGCTGAGAATGTAGTCACCCCCAGGCCATCCAAGATACAGAGTTTGTTTCTTCAGAACAGATTTGGAGAAATGTAGCATTACATCTACTGTTTATCAATGGATCCTCTGCAGAGAATGGGTGCCGTCAGAATGAGAGTCCACACAGATCATAAAAACGTCATAATAATCCATAGCATGAAGCAAGAAAACATGAAAAGCTACATGTTTGTTTGTAATAAACAAATCCATCAAGGTGTTTTAACTTTAAAGCATTACTCCTGGTCAAAATACAAGTTCATAATAGTTTCATCCACTAAAAAAGTTCCCGTTGTCCTTTCAAATCAAAATCAAAAGTTCATAACTGTTTTGGATTGTTTTTGCTTGTAAACAGTGCTTGATCTGTGCATATTTCTCTCCTGATTCAGACAATACAACTTCTTCACTAAAGAAAAGTATATTATGGATAGAGAACTCTTCTTTTTGCAGTAAACAGTTTAAAAACACGCAGCTTTTTCACTTCGCTAATTTATGAAATAGAGTGGTGTGGATTATTGTGTTTTTATCAGCTTTTTGGACTCTCATTCTGACGGCACCCATTCACTGCAGAGGATCCATTGTTGAGCAAGTGATGTGATGTTAAATTTCTCCAAATCTGGCCTGAGGGTGCGTACATATTCAGCACATTTTCTTTTTCAGGTGAACTATTCCTTTAACCACAACAAAAACATTATTATTTCTCATAGCTACTGCTTTTAAAGAACAAAATAAAACCATTAAACATATGAAATGTCTTTATTTCACTCTGGTTGATAAGGAAGAATACAGTTATCAGACCTCATTGTGAAATTCATCCATTCATTGCACACGTGAAAGCCAGACTGAAATTCAAAACATTTCCCTCTCCAGGGGCCTCATTTATAAAGTGTGCGTACGCTCAGATTTGATCTTAGAGTGTGCGTACGCTTAAATCCACGCCAAAGCTCATATTTATAAAGACGGTCTTTGACGTGGAAAAGTGCTTACCGCCACGTCAAGGTCTGAGCAGGCGTACACACTTTTCCTTGTGGCAAAGTCGGAGTACTGCAGCTATTTGAATATCTAATAAAAGCGGTGTACGTGCAAGCACCAAATTCATCATAAACAACAAAGATGCAGTGTGAGAGATTAATTGTGCAGTGTAGTCAGATTTTTTATTAACGGGAGTTTTTGCGAGATTAAACTGACCTTTTTAGTAGCCTAATGTTGAGAGTTCTTTACTCGCATTCTAGGCTACACAGTTTATTCCTTGTTGTTTTTTATTATTTTATTTTACAAGAGAACTTGCGACGTCTTGTTTTACTACTATGTAAAATAAAATAAAAAAATAAAGTGCATAAACACATCTTCGACTGTTTTGTCTGTGTAGCCTATAAGAATCTATCCTTCAATAACAATATATTCTATTCAATAACATTGTTAACTGTTTTTATTTATAACATCTGCTGCTTTGCTTCTGTGAAAATGAATAGAGACATCAGCCTTAAACTTTGTTTTTGTCATTTACATCAGTTATATTTGTATAAAATACACTAGATATGTTTGTGTCAGTACATTAATGGCACATTTGAGCAGCATTAGTAAACTGTAAATATAAAGAAATTCCAAATCACATGCAGGTTTTTTCAGACCTGAGACCATAATCGTGTAATAATTTATTTTATTATGATATGAAACGTCCAATTTTTCTTTCTATAATGTTTTTTTTTTTTTAGTTTTGCTATAATTTTGTAATACTACACTTTTTATTAGTTGTCATAGCAAGTGATTTTAAAAGTAGGATGCTCACTTTTTATAAGATGACTGAATTTTACTTGAATTCGTAGTTTATTCTTACTTTTGGAAACCTTATTGTTTAATAATTACTACTACTACTATTATTATTATTATTTCTGTTGTTTCTAGTAGTAATTTTGATAGTCAATAGAAAAAAAATATAACCACACACACATTGTTTGTCCAAAGAATAATTACACATTATGAAATAATTTGGATCCACGCATGTTAATAATTCCTATGCATCTATGGCCTATAAAATGGCCTATGAAGTAGTAGTTTGCAAGAAGCAGAATGGCAGCATTAGCGCTTCTTGAAGATCTTGCAAACCGTGCAATGAGAAGACAACGCGTTTTTTGGACTGTAATTTCATTTATTTATTTTTTTACGTCTTTTAGGGACCTTTGCTGCCCCCCCTACCTCGTTCACAGCCTGCGCTATACACTGCCATGCCACACATTTAGTTTTGTGTGAAAGCCCACTGGAGAGACTACAAAAAGCATCCCTGCACAAACGTCTACCTCCGCCAGCAGGACCTCAATTTCAGACTCAGTAAAGTTTTTTTTTTCTTTGTGCTCGTCATTCTCAAGTATAGAAATTCGGATATTGGCGTGTGCTCTTTTATATGATAATGATATTAATTAGGGGGCGTTTACAAGGCGGAGGTCTGACACCAGTCATTTGTGATTTATAAACGTCACATCTGGAAGAGAGTGTTTTTGTGCACACGTTCGTTTTCTCTGAATCGCACTTACACTTTTGCGAAATGATCTTAGAACAAATTTAGGATGGTTTCTGCGCAACATTTTATAAATGAGGCCCCAGCTCATTAATTTCTGCTTCACCTATACAATAAATCACTATTCTGGCATACTTAGCACTATATAAAGCATGAAGTTTAAATATAAAAAGGCTCTCCAGCGGCCGGTCCGTCATGCTTATCAGTTTTGCTGATTTCAGTGCTCAAGGATACTGACTGAACGACAGTCCAAAAACACCAAACGGCACCAGACTGTCATAAATAACCCTCTGTCTGTTTTATGAAGCTGAAAGCGAGCTTAAGCATAAGCATACAGATTCAATACCAAGAGATAAACACTGTTGATTTATTGCGCTGGTTTTTACAGTGAACGACAATGGTGTGAAATGAACTGCTGCCAGTGGCTAGTTGGTAGTTTTCCAAGTGAATGTGCCATACAGAAGCTGTAATCACAGGTGTGTGTGTGTGTGTGTGTGATGAACTGTGGTGTGTAATGAGAGTCAGTCTGCGGTGGAGCTGTAGGTGATGGTTTTGTCCTCCAGGGGGCAGTGCGAGTCCAAGCTCTCTAGCAGGAGTCCAAGACGAGGCAGATCTGCTCAAAGACATCTTCTGGGGGCTGCTCGGCATCAATCTACATACACGCACACATAACATGGCTGTTAGAAATAACAAGCTGAAAAGTAGGGCATCAACCCACAGGAGAACTGTTATACAGCACTAATAAATCCTACAAACACACAGCTGCTCTGAACGTGTTTATCTCTTAACACATATAGAGACAGGTTCATCTGTCTGCTTATGTTGTCATCATCATCACTTGATCATCAGATATGAATATACAGTAATGATTCCATTCTGTTCTAATAAAAGTGTTTTCCACCAGGATACAATCAATAAATAGGTTACAATTGTGAATGCTCTAAGATTAAATGCATGAATGGCAAGCTATTATTTTGTATTATACTCATGCACTAACAAAAACAGAGCTTTCCAGCTTTTGAGCTATAAATATCTTTTTTTGTAGATAATGTTGGGGTGGATTTACATTTGTGTCTGTTATTCATCCTTTGAATAAATAGATTTAAATGATTATTATCTTTAAATGACTTAGTGGGTGAACTGCTCATAGAGCAATATCTACTAAATGAAATAATTTAGAGCATAACTGGAAAAATGTCTAATAACAGAAATCTTGTATGGCTGTACTATTTCCACAAGTTTTCCAGGTTGCAAATCACTCTAAAAATTCACATACTAAATTGTACCGTTGTAAAACCATGTTTTTTAGACATGTACCAATGTATTCTTTGAAGTACCTTTGTTAACCATGGTAATGCTTTAGTGAAAATCCAAATTCTGTCATTTATCCACCATCATGTCATTCCAAACCTGTAATACTGTCTTTTTTCTGCAGCACAAGAAGATATTTTGGCGAATGTTGGTAACCAAATATTTTTGGTGAACATTGACCGCTTGTATGGATGGACAAAAACAAAAATTGACATTTCGCAAAGTATCTTTTATGTTCCACGGACATAATTTGGAACAACATGAGAGTGAGTAAATGACAGAGTTTGTGTTTTTGGTTGAACTATCCCTTAGAAATCAGAGGATGTTTTTGCTTTTAAATCAGATCCAATTTAGCTACTTTCATTTATCTGACAGAGTGAAAACATACATGACACCCCAATCTGGTTAATATGGATGCTCTTTGTGTAGTCCAAATAACTCATATATTTGAAGGATTTATTTTAAGGATGGTTGTTAACAGCAGACTAAAATCATTAAAGTGCCTCTATTATGGTATACAGATTAAACATCACGCAAAGGAGGGGTTTGGAAAAATTAATTGTTGAGCGAATCGTTTGGAAGTTATTGAGCAAATAAGGTAAAAATAAGTGCATATTACAAGAAAATGAAAGTGTTTTTTGACCTTGCATGCATGTCAACCTGTTGTTGGGGACTCCCAAAACCAAAAAAAGAACCTTTCATAACCCATAATAGGGGCACTTTAATAAGCTACTCTGTGCTGATCCTAAGATGTTCTTTTTAGCTTGAGGTCAATGTAACCAGTTAAAATGTTCCACTCAGTGGCCAAATTACACAGAAACATCACTGCTATGACTAATTGTAGCTTGGTTTTTCCATACCCACCTTGTGCAGCACTTCTCTGTGTTCGTAGTGACTGACCACGGGATTGACCAGGCTGCAGAATCCGTCCACTCTACGGCGAGTGTCTCTGTCTCGGGCTTCTTTAGTGTGCAGGCTGCAGGTGGCCCTCTGCTGCAGCCGTCGACTCATGATGTCTGCGGAACATTCCAGGAACAGAACTATGTCGGGCTGCCCCATCTGAAACACAAACAAAATATTTTAATAAGAAAGGAAACAAGCTCTGAGAGCCAGCCAATTTCTTTGAGATACAGGCAGTGACGTCTATCATGAGCAATGTGTTGTGCTGGTGTTTCGAGTATATTTAGTGCTTTAATTACATCATTACATGTTGGTACATGAATCGTTTCATTGTCTTCTTGTTGATTTAAAGGGTTAGTTCGCCAAAAAATTAAACATATCCTCACCCTGTCGATCTAGACACATGAGACCTTCATACAATTGAAAAAAATAAAAATAAATCAAGTTATTTTTACTGAAACCTGAGAGATGTCGGTCGCTCCATTAAAAGTACATCCCATCACAACTTTAAAGCTTCAAAAAGTTCATAAAGACATTGTAATAATATGAATCAAGCAGTTTAATCCAAGTCAATAGGCAGCTTATCACAAACAGCAGCTAATTAACAAACAAGAAGCATTCTTATAATTCCAACATTGTTAGCGATATTTGTGCTAACAAGAGTCACGAACAATAAATACAAGCAAATGGATCCCCTGTCCTATTTCTGACATACTTTATGAATGCTTCTTCTGACAACAGGACAAATGGATTTGGAAAATGCTTTGATGTGTACTGTGTTAGAATGTTGCTAACCATATTCTTTTACAAGTTACGCCCCAAATGAGAAAATATGGTTTAATATGATCAATTTAATTTAGTCTTTTATTCACATATACACTATCTGACCAAAAAAAGTTGCCATCTAGCCACAAATAAGCAAATGCATAAGATTTTAATATTGAATTATTATAGAAGTTATTTCTATGTTTCTTGCATGATGTATGTTTGGCAACAATTGTTTCACCACTCATGAAGTGCATAGCTTTTTATTTCTCAAACAACAGTATGTCAGAAGACCCATGTCCATATTCCAGGATGACAATACCAAGATTCATCAGGCTCAATTTGTAAAAGACTGGCCACCACAGAGTCCTGACCTTAAACCCATTGAAAGTCATTGGGATGTGCTGGAGTTGATGTTACACTGCCTGTCCAAAAAAAAGTTGCACAATCTAATATTTTGTTAGACTGAATTTTGCTTTGATTATAGTGTGAATTTGTTGTGGTATTGTTTCGACAAGGTCATGCAACATCAAAGCATATATCCATTAAGAGCTGAATAAACTTTTGGCTGAGATTTTATTTTATATTGACAATGGGAGAGTTGAACCACTCTGTAAAGTCGACTCCAGCACATCCTCAAGATATTCAATAGGATTAAATGGTTAGTTCACCCAAAAATGAAAATTCTGTCATTAATTACTCACCCTCATGTCATTCCAAACACGTAAGACCTTTGTTCATCTTCGGAACACAAATTAAGATATTTTTGATGGAATCTGAGAGCTCTCTGACCATCAAAATCCATCAAAAATACCTTAATTTGTGTTTCGAAGATGAACGAAGGTCTTGCGGGTGAGGGTGAGGTGAGTAATTAATGACAGAATTTTCATTTTTGGGTGAACTAACCCTTTAAGCTCAGGACTCTGCAATAGATCATTCCTATAAAAATAATTCCTGAAAATGATTCTTCATGCTCACAG
This sequence comes from Schizothorax lantsangensis, assembly GCA_027422415.1. Classification (NCBI taxonomy): domain Eukaryota; kingdom Metazoa; phylum Chordata; class Actinopteri; order Cypriniformes; family Cyprinidae; genus Schizothorax; species Schizothorax lantsangensis. The sequence continues at coordinate 9,424,640 of CM049845.1, forward strand.
AACTATTATTTCACAAATTAAGCTTGGTGAATCTTGTTATCGTCATCCTGGAATTTATACATGGGTACATCTTCCAACATGGTTGTTTAAGAAATGAAAAGTTACACATTGCATCAGTTAGGGTTAAAAGAATATGTCAGTAACATGTTAATCACTGCAATAATTATCCAATACTAAAATCTTAGCGTTTGCTTATTTAAATCTAGTGAACAAGATTTGAATAAAAACATAAAAAAACACTACATTTAAATACACCCACATGCAAATGACATTTGAGAGCTGCAGTGGAGGGAAGATTTTCAAAAAATGTAACATATTTTCCACCTGTATCTCAAAGAATGCCATCACATGGCTCTTGAAGACCTAAAATCTGTTTTGTGGGCATAGAACACTCTTGAAAATGTGTCCTTTTGTGTTTTTCACAAAACAAAGATTCATATGGCTTTGAAACAACACGAGGGTGAGTAAACAATGTCAGTTTTAATTTTTAAGAGACCTTATTCCCTATACTTATGTCCATAACGTTCCAACATATTTCAGCAACTGTGTTACAGTGTTTGTCAGAGGGGACTGTAATCATGATTTCATCTATTCCTGAAAACCACTGACCTTGACTTCATACTCTTGCGCCTGCTTCACATTCTTTGGGAAGCCAGTGACCAGGAAGCCCTTCCCCTGACGCACAGTGGACGCCATGGCCTCACACAATAGATCCAGCAGCGTGTCCTTAAACACACACACAAGAGAAAACCAGATGAACACTCACATACAGATTCACAATCCGTGAGAACGGCCGGATGCATTAGAACAAACACACACATTAGATTAGAAGTGAGAAGTCTGATGTCTGGGACAACTAAAAGTAGCTCACACCAAATGTTAATGACAGTCATGTTGCTAGGCAACAACACTGTAACATAAATCATCTGATTAAGTCTGAATCTCTCTGAGCCACATGCCAAACCTTAGCAAATAAACACAACGACAACAGCCTAAGTTTGTGGCTGGAGGGCCTGTCTGCCTATTTTAGCTCCATTCCTAATCAAACACACCTGCTTGAAATTATTACAGTAAATATTTTTTTTAATGAGTTTGATTGTGTTTGATCCTTATCCCACCCCTTATTTTTCACTATATCACTTCTTGTCTGTTGTTAAATACTTTCATACATGCATAGAGTAGCTGATGTCGGTTTGATTCTTCTAAAGTGGCAGCATAGCAAATTGATCTCTCTTTCCTATTTATTGCGGTCCTGACCTGGTAAAGCTAAGCACTACACACCATGAGAATTTTCTCCTTACTTTACCTTGCGGCAGCAGCAGCACTGACACTGTCTACACTGGATGTTCACTTTCTGGCATACTCGACATTTGAGTCTGCTGACAACAGGACAAATAGAAGAGTGAAACTTTGTTCACTTTGATGCATCTGGTTTAAACAGCTTGTTTGTGTCGCTGACTTCAGAAAGACCCCTGCATCGGGAACAAGTGGATTTATTTTTAATGGTGTCCCGGATCATGTTGAAGAATTGTATGTGCACTACTTCTGCTGCCTTTGGTTGTGCTCATACTTTATTTATTTTCCAAAAGCCTATTGTTTGTGTTACATGTCTGGAATTTATTATTTTTGAGTCTTCGTGGTAAAAACTGTCATGTGGTTTTGCTAAATGATTTAATGGAAGACCTTAGATGTCCCAGCACAACTTCCTGTTTCAACAGGAAATGTGTCAATCCAGGAAAGAAAACTGTAAGAGCAAATTAATTTACATAGCCTATCTAATAATTCACACAGACTTTTTTGTACTCATCCAGCCCTTTAAAGGTTAAACTATTACATAACACTTCTCGGCAAAATGTTACTGAGAAGTGTTACGAAATAGTGTGTCTTCCTGTGTTTGTTTCACAAGCGTTAAATCCAATGAAGGTGAAGCTGATCGTTGTAATTTTCTGTAATGGACTTTAACAAGATTGTGCACCTCGGGAAGCTGCTCTCCTCTTTCCAAAAGGTCTCGGAGAAATCGTCCTCTCTCACTGTGAGACTGCAACTCGCTGCACAGGATGTCCCCAGGATACAGGCGCTTCAAACTGTACCGCTCCTCTATCTTCTCCGATTGGAGAGCTTTCCCCGATCCCGGTCCACCTAGTCAGAATGAGAAAGTTGAGAATAAATCTATAATGAAAAACTGTAAATAAAATGGATGGGAAAGATTGTTCTAAATAGTGGGGAACAAGGGCCAGATCCTCAGTAATTGCCTGTCTTGGGAGATGTGGGATGGATTATCAGCAGATATCTTATGGTCTGTACCTCACACTATGCGCTGGCCCACCCCGACCTCGCCATCTGACTGAAGTCCCACAGGCTTTCATTAAGATTCTGCACACAGCTCAGGGCAGCCCTTATCTATCCTAACAGTCCACAGGCAGACTTCCCCAGGGTTAACGTCTCCTGTCTATAATACTGATGACGTGGATGTGGTAAGCATATTTCAAACTTGGACGAATGCTTCTGAAAAATCCAAGGATCAAAGTAAAAAGCAAGGGTGTTTTGTCCTAACCAAAACAGTGAGTGGAAGGACACTTTGTTGATTGCTTGGACTCTATTTACTAGATAGCCCCACCCACCTATAAATCTTATTGGTTCAAAATCAATGCTTTATAATTATATTGCTATCTGATTGAATGTTACAGGTGTTGCTATTTTCACTTTTAGTGTGGGGTGACAAATGACTTCAAAGCCAATATAGCTGTTTTTTTCCCCTTCATTGTCTAGGGATAAAATAAATATATTTAGCCATTCATCGTTATATTTAAAATCCATTTTTTTTATTTAATAGGCCTAAACTCTTTTAATTTATTTCATGTTTCCGTTCAAATTTTTTAGGGTCAGTAATTTTTTTAATGATTTTAAAAGGAGCCTCTTTTCACCAAGACTGCATTTATTTGATCATAGTAAAACACTAATATTGAGAAATATTATCCAAATTATATATATATATATATATAAAAAAAAATTGATTTTTTTTTAAATGTAATTCATTACTGTCACAACAACAAGGCTGAATTTTTAGCATCATTACTCCAGTCTTCAGTGTCACGTGATCCTTCAGAAACCATTCTTCATGGTTCTTTCGATTTGGTGTTCAAGGAACATTTCTTATACTTAACAATATTGAAAATAGTTGTGATGCTTAATATCTTTGTAAAAATTTTTACTTTTTTTAGGAATAATAACTTTCTATGATGAATAGAAAGTCATATGAACCTACTGACCCCTACTGATTTATTTATTTAGTGATTTAACGTTATATTTAATCTGCAACAACAATGTATTCACCATTAAAAGACCATAGTCGCAACCGTAGCTTATCATAGAGTATCTGTGGACTGTCCTCGGCACACAAATATAATATAGCATAACCATACAGCACTAGGTAAAAATGATGGTGCACTAGCTGTGTTAATTATTTGTAACTATCTTGTTAAACAGTCCATATTAAAGGGATACTCCACCCCAAAATGAAAATTTTGTCATTAATCACTTACCCCCATGTCGTTCCAAACCCGTAAAAGCTTTGTTCGTCTTCAGAACACAATTTAAGATATTTTGGATGAAAACTGGGAGGCTTGTGACTGTCCCATTGACTGCCAAGTAAATTACACTGTCAAGGCCCAGAAAAGTATAAAAAAACATAGTCAAAATAGTCCATCTGCCATCAGTGGTTCAATCTGAATTTTATGAAGTGACGAGAATACTTTTTGTACACAAAGAAAACAAAAATAGTGACTTTATTCAACAATTTGTCTCCTCCGTGTCACCGTAGAGCCATTTTGGAGAGTATCCACTGAATGCAAACTGCGTACGCTGTTCTGTGTCAGCCGCACCACACAAAAAGTATTCACGTCCCTTCATAAAATTCAGAATGAACCACTGATGGCAGATGGACTATTCTGATGATGTTTTTTATACTTTTCTGGGCCTTGACAGTGGTATTTACTTGGCAGTCAATGGGACAGTCACAAGCCTCCCGGTTTTCAAAGGCGTCCCAAGTCTGTCTATTAAGTCAAATCTAATTATTTTTCTTGACAGGTACTACAGTGCAGATACAGCACTGATAAATCTTTCAGCAAGTCTTTAACGTGTCAGTCAGGGTGGTCAAGTGCACTCAAGAGTGTAATTCACTCAAGCTAGCAATCTCAGATCTGTCCATCTGACTATCGACAACCATATCCAAACCAAAATTACAAGCCTAACTGTTGTACCAAACTGCTGAAGCGACAGAGGACAGGACCGTATCCACCAGGTTCCTTTCCACACAGGTATCCACACAGACTGTATCCACCAGGTTCCTTTCAAAGGACCGCCAAATTGATTTCTTCATGTCTCTTTTCACCACAAAGAGATGTAAAGCTTGGCTTTTAGTTCACTTCACTACATCCCAGTTGGCTAGAGCTTTTGAACAAACATGAGGGGAGGAAAGCCCCTAGCACACAAAGACTCGTACCATCTTGACCGTCTGCTTTCCATTTATCCAGAACATGAGTCATTTTCAGATGAAGACTGACAACAGTTTCAATTAAAAACCTTATTAGGACACTTCAGAAGCTTTCACCTGGTCCCAGTTTCACAGTTCATTATTCTGCGTGTGTCGCAAATAGTGCGTGTTATTATGTCTGATATAGTTTCAATGTTGCGATGTTTGTACTTTGCATCACAACACTGCTTCCTGACCTGTTCTTCTGGGGAAAATGTAGGCACAATAAAATATTGCTTTGCATATTTGTCTATAATGAAAACAATGTGCATTGAAATTATAGTATAATGTGATAATGCCATTTTGTCAGCTAACATACCAATCACAAAGATGACCTTTGATTTCTTGGTCTCCACAGGAAAACCTGGTGACATATTGAAAAAGAAATTACAATCAGATAATCAGCTTTAGCATGTTAAAATATAGCTTTGTAATGCTATGCGGTACAATTAATGGTGGAAAATGATGCAATAATGGAACAAATAAAATGCAGCATTACCAATAACAAATAAATGAAAATAAAATACGACCTTTGTTAGTTTTTTTCAGTACCAAGAGAAATGTTCATGAGTGGTTATGCATCAGAATGGTTACACACAGCTTTGAGTTTGATACTTTTTAATCGTTTATGGTGTTGACAGAAAGATTTAGTGTAATGTGGTTTCACTAAAAATCAAAAATCTTAAGTGTCTTAAAAATTGCTCAAATTTTGTGCAAACTATCCTATATTTAGAAATTTGGAATTCAAGTTTTTAGTGGCAAATTCAAACTCTTTCTTGATGTGTTTGTTTGTTCTTAAGCACATTTTTCAGCCTGAATTGTGCCACCTAAACACTAAGACCCAAATTTAGTCGAATTAACTCAAATTCCACAAATGAGCATTAAGATTGAATTTCAAAGGTGATTTCACAAAAAATACTTATTAATATGTAAGTTTCATTTTTCAAAATTTTCAGTAAGGTCTTTTTTTCCCCCAAGCCCAAGAATTTAAGTCTGGTGAGACTATTTATATTTCCTTAATTGTGTATTTCCCATTTTTTCAGAACTGCATCATTATTAAACTGCATCAACTAGCATATATTTATTCTTCTATCAACAGTATAATAATAAATAAGCCCAGACACGAATACAGTACACAAAGCTCAGTTGAGTGATACTGTGCTCACTTTCTCCAGTCGCCTCTGCATATCCAGCCACCTCTTCATCAGTCTGCCATAGAGAAAAAGACACATAAGAAAAGGAATTAAATTACTTTTAAAAAGCTCACAGATTGACGAGCAGGCAAGGGAGGCAGAGTCTCCTCAAAAAAATTAGAAAATAATTAATATTACAAAAATAAAACAAAGCAAATATTACTAAATATGGCATTAATTTGCTTTTATAAAGTAACACTGTCCAACAGCGACACCCACAGGTAAAGTTACAGCGGAGGCTTGCCTCCCCTCAGCCCATAGACTTTCAACAGAGACCCCATAGCATGTCGTGGGTTTAGTGGGGGGTAATTGAGAATGAACAGGGGAAAGTCAGGTGAGAGGAGGCAATGTCTCTATCGCACTATAATTGGATATGATCGGTTATGATTGGATGTGATTGATTCCTGCGATATACCCCGCCTCTTGTTTTCATGTGAACTCTCGGTCTGAATGAAGAAAATGATGGCATTATTGACTAATTATGAAGCAAGTATACAACTCACCCTCTTAAACATCACAGCTTTGTGTCACGTCAAAATAAAACTAGAAATGGTCTGAAAACGTGATGACTGTCAGTTTTTAGTGAGCAATCAGCTTGATGAAATGAAAGATATATCTTCTGTGTTTACAGAGCTTTTATGACGATAACCCGAAAATAAGTTGACTATTAAAAAGAACAGCTGAACATCAGTTTACAAATAAAAAAATAATGGCAACACTTTACAATAAGGTGTAATTTGTTACACGAACAAACAATGAACATTTATTACAGTATCTATTAATCTTTGTTTACGTTACTTAATAAAAATAGTTGTTATTGTTAATGTTAGTTCATAATGCATTAATTAAAGGTGCAATAGGTGATTGTCTTCATAAACATTTTTTGTTATGCTAGTTGAAAGTCTCTTCACATCCCGATAGCAATCGTTACGTGGTCTAAATGTACTTATACTGTATGTATTTATATATTCTGTGGAAGGCGTAGGACCAAGAAATGTTCGTCCAATTAAAATGTTCGGTCTGAACATTATGAGTGGCTTTCCTACCTGCCTGTCAACATGTGTATTTGCATACCTCTTCGCACCCTGTTCGCACAGACAAGGATACGTCATCAGCGTGTTCACGTACGCTGTGCAGACAGAGCGAGAATGGCAGGCAAACTTCAACAACCTGATATTCCTTCCTGGTATTATAGTACTTTTACTAACTGTACTATAAAGTTTTCTCACCGGTGAATGACACATGATGCATTGTAGTAATGTTGTCTGGTTGTCTGATCTGTTTGTGAACTTTGCCTTCATGCGTTCAGGAGGCGTGGCTTTGGATGGTGATTTGCAGGGAGGGTGGGATGTACACGTTCAGTGCTATCAGGCTAAAGTTAGCATTTTCCAAGATCTCTTATTGCACCTTTAATGTTAACAAACACAACTTTTGATTTTATGATTTTAACACAGTATACACAGTATATATAAACTGTCTCCTCATATTAAAACACCACTTTAAATCTATACTGTGTGTGCCAAAAAGCTATTTTATTAAGGCTCTTCATAATTGGGTTGATCCTCAATCTACAGTTTCATGGAGAGTGATTGAAGCTGACAAGGTTAAACCAAATAGACTTCAAGATATTTTATTTACTGGCACAGGAAAAAAAGGGGATAATTATAAATTTGGTCCGGTTGTGGCTAACTCTATTAAAATATGGAAAACTGTTGAACGTCGGATAGGTGGACCCTTCAAATTCTGTAACAGTACTCCTTTATGGCACAATTTTAATTTTGTATGTGGAAATCGTCCATTTGTCCAACCCTCTTGGTCTTCTTTAGGTGTAAACACGTGCGGTGATATATATGATAACCAGGGCCTCTGTTCATTTCAGACATTAAGAACCAAATTTTGTCTACCAGCATCCGCATATTTTGTCTTTCTTCAATTACGTTCTGCTCTCAAAGCGTATGGCGTTCCGTGGGCATCTTCTATTTCCTCTCATCCTATGCGGGAATGGATTGCACCATCTGCTGGTTTTCTTAATATATAATAAAATTATTGATTGCATTACAAAACCTCTTTCTATTAAAACTATTTGGAATAGGGAATTATCTGACCTTAATTTATCTGTCGACTGGGAGAGAGTGTGGTCTAATCTCAGCTTAACATCTAAAAATCTGGCTCATCGTCTTATTCACTTCAAAGTCATTCATAGAGCATACATAACTCCTTACAAAAGATTTAAAATGAAACTACAGTCAAATTTGAACTGCCATATATGTAACACTACATCATCAGGCACTTTTCTGCATATGTTTTGGGAATGTCCTGTCGTCATCAGTCTATGGACACATGTAAACCTGGTTTTGTCATCATTACTGCGAATTGATTGGTCTGTTAACCCAAGTTTGTGTCTCCTTAATGATGATTCTGGTCTCTGTATTAGTTCAATGCAAAAGAGAATGTTGTTTGCTGGTTTTACAGCTGCGAAGAAGACAATAATCCAGAACTGGTTTACACCACACATGTGTGGAAAAACATATTGGATCCGTAGCCTCCTGCAAATAGTGTCATGTGAATGTACAACGGCGCGAGTCGGTGGGGCCAGGCCTTCAACCATTGATGCTTGGCAGTGTTTTTTGATGGATATACGTGATTGTATAAAGGAGTGACTTTTGTGTTTTTATTGTCCTTCCCTCTTTCGCCTCCCTTTTGATTGGACCTTGAGATGTTGAGTATGTGTCTGTTGTCATGTTGTGTTATGTGTGAAAAAATAAAATAAAAAACTGTTGATAACAAAAAAAAAAAAAGCTATTTTATTTAGTTTCATCTGACCAGAGGCCAGTCCATTTGAAGTTCCAGCAGTGTCTGGCAAATTAAAATGCTGGAGTTTGTTTTTGGATGTGAGCAAAGGATTTTTTCTTGAAACCCTCTCGAACATTTTTTTTTTTTTTTTGAGGTTTTCGGACCCTTAAGACTTAGTTAATTTCTGCAATTTTCCAGCTGTGATCCCTGGAGAGTCTTTGGCCACTCTATCAGGCAGATTTCTAATGTCTCCAGTTTATTGAAATGTCTCAATTATTGCCCTGATGGTGGATACTTTAGCTATTTTCTTACAGCTACTTTCTATTTTGTGAACTCAAAAATCTTTTGCTGCACATCAGAACTGCATTCTTTAGTTTTACTCATTGTGATGTATGATTAAAGAAATTACATGTATACAGCTCTCTCATGTATATATACACAATATACATGTTACATGTACGTATATCATGTGTATATACAGTACGTATACATGAGAGAGCTGTCAGAAAATAAACCCTATTTTTAGAATTTTTAACATTGTTTTTGCATTGTGTCATTTTCAAAATGAAGCACCTCCCCAACCAATGCCTTTTTATTGAATTCAGCACAAAGTAAACAAATACTACAATGTTGTATACTTATGATTGTGCATAACAAATATACTTAATTTAAATGATACTATAATATTTTTCTGATTTTAATTAAAAAAAATATTTTGAGTAAGTTGCTGAGATATGAAGGGCCATTAAAAGCATTGTGCGAGCGATGTCACAATGTACAAACTTTTAATGGTCCTGAAAATAGACTCCATGTTTAGTTTTATTTTACAAATGTATTTTTTTCTTTAGATTTTAGGGTGAAAATATGACACTTCTCCACAGTCATTATGAGTTTCACTGAGCTAATTAAAACAAAAGCTGTGAGGTTCCTTGTGTTTGAACATTAAGAACCGCAGAAAACTGGGAACTTGACAGTTTGTGTCGTGATTACTGTGATTAAAAGAGTTCTGGGCTGTTTAACAGAAAAACCTTAGGTGGTAACTTGCCACTTTTTGCAGCATTAGAGAAGATGAGATGAAAAAGAGAGTGTGTGGGAGGAGTGCAGGGTGCCGTTGATGAGCGTGTTTGTGATGTGGGCAGGCCAGCCGGTCCGATGACTCACTGGCAGAAAGAGAGAGAAGCGATACACAGATCCACAAGCCTGCAAACAAGCTCTAACTTGGACCGCTTAGGCCACAAAGCCTAGCCATAGACACTGAGTACACAACCACCCCAGTATTACCAGTAGTGCTTGATCAATATGGGTGTTTTCAATGGTTCTTACATTTTTTATAATTGGACCCCTCGGTCTTAAATATTTGAATACATCCATGGCCTACATGCAAATCACATCAAAAGAGAGCTTTTTAATGTTGGTTTCTATTCAGGACCCATTTTTATATTGCTTAAAGCATGACTAACAATATTTCATTAAGATTGTGCTTAAAACAAGAAAGATAACTTTAACGTTATGGTTTACTCCATATACTATGGTAAAATGGTATTGCCATGGTAGGCTATATAAAAATATCCAAAAATGTATTGCCACATATAAATGTCCAAAAAAACAACAACAACAACAACCTACCACTATATAGTATATCCAAAAAACATGACACTATTATTGTGTCAAAAAAAATATTACATTTACAAAAGAGGATCAAAGAGTTGTACTCGTATATAATACCCAGGTTTATCAAATTTATCTTAGGAATTTTAGATATGTTTTATGTCTTTTTTTGATTACTGATTATTTTGCAGTTAAGATCTTTGAGTGCAATCTCTTCGGTCACATGTTCTTGCTCTCACTCCTTTACTTGTTTTCTCTCTCTGTCCGTGGAGGATGTTTTCTCATGAATATCAGTCTGCCTCTCATTCATTAGCTGTGCAGACTGAACAGCTGCGAAGGTCGGCCTGATGCGCTGTGGACGTTTGCCTTGTTTTTGTGTAGAGGAGCCGTAGGCGCTGCAGGAAGTGCTGGATGCATGATTTCAGCAGACACCCCTGTCTCATAACACAGCACAGGCTGCTGGATGAGACGCTTGTCCTCTTGTGCTGCATCTCATCTACATTGCCTTCTGTAACTGATGGTAAAATAATATCATAGTTTTAAAATGAGCAAAAATAAACCCATAAAAAACTACTGTGAGGGAACTATGGTAAAATGATTGTAACAGATACCATATGCCTTAATATATAGTATTCTGCAGAATGAATACCATATATGGAATATAATACCATATACCAGTGTTTCCCAACCGGGGTGCCGTCCGTTGAGAGCAGGGGTGCCGTGTAAAAAATCATTTTTTAAGATTTTTAAATTGCTAAAATGTTCAAAAAGCATCTATTATATAATATCCATTTCTGATGTCGCCAATAATTAGAGATGCACCGAAATTCTGGCTGCTGAAAATTAGTTCACCGCTCAGGTTTCACTTTCACGTGGTGTGACGCTCTGCGTATTATCCCGCTCTATGCATGTGCACTCCGCTCATATACCGTTCATGCTCATCGGAACAGCAAAGTCCACTCACAAATCAAGCCGACAGGAAACATCTATGTAGTACAGTATTGTTTCTGTTTGCAGTAGCCCTACTGTGCTGTAACATGGTGTGTTATATGGGCAACTCTGGTAATGCTGCCCTCTCATTCATTGATCTGCTAACCACTATGTTATGCTCACGTGTTCTGATAATAGTAGCTTTTTAGGACTAAACATTATTTGGATAATTGGTAAAAACAAACAAACAAACAAACAAAAACTAACTGTTTAGATAGCCCTACTGTTAGACCTACCTGAAAAAACTAAAAAGCAATTTATTTAATTTGTATCGTGGATTTGCATGCTATCATTAGTCATTTGTTTATTTGTTCTTATTTTATTACTGACTGCTTACTTGTCATTTTTTATCAATCAAAGTTTGAAATCAAGCTATCTTGTGCTACTGCAACAAAATGACCCCACTGTAAAATCAAAAATACACAGAGTGAGCAAAAATTTGTGAGATAGCTAGTTATAATGGTAATTAAACAATGTTTACATATGAATATAAGCCTACATTAAAATCTGTCATATAAATTGGTCTCTTCATTAGAAATCATTGATGGACAAAAAAATGTAATAATATTAAAAATATCTGTATAACAGTATATTCTGCAGTTCTTCCCTGCTGTACTGAATATCTATACTTTTCAAGGTATCATATCGAAGTTAGAAATTTAAATACTGTGACAAAATTAATTTTGAAGGGTGCCACAAATTTGTTAAAATTTACAAAAGGTGCCGCGACTGAAAAAAGGTTGGGAAACACTACCATATAGGCTACTATAGCATTTTCATGGTACTCAAATGCACTTCAAATAATACCATGATGCAGGCAAAACAAATAAAACAAAACTAAATTTCACTACTATTGTACATGTTCAAAAACATGATACTATCACTGTGAATGTCCAGAATGTCCAAAAAATGGCATTAACATATACAAATAATCATAGTAATAATGTTACCATGGATCATGACCAACTGTGGTACTACCTCTAAAAAACAAACTTGGTATATGTCCAAAAACATGCTACGTGTCTAAAAACACAACTCCAACATGTCCAGTAACATGGAATTAGCAGGCTACATGTCCAAAAATATGGAATTAGAATGCTGTATGTCCAAAAACATGGAATTATCAGGCTACATGTCCAAAAACATGGAATTATCAGGCTACATGTCAAAAAAACATGGAACTAACATGTTACACAGTTACTAATTGACAACAAATGTAAACAGTGCAAAACATCCATAACACAAACATCTATGATTATTATGTAAATAAGTGTAACCACTGATATAACAGATGGGAGTAGATTAAAGGAAAATCCGGTGGCTCTTGAGGCTTTTTGCTGGCATAGATTCCTTCTCATCCCTTTTTTGAGAGTCACTGCAAATTAATACTAAGCTGTTCTGACTGATCGCTCTTATCCTATGATGAAACATTTCTATCCTGATGAAAGTGCACATTTGAAAAAGAAGTGCTTGTATTTAATGTGCACTTGTAGTGTACTTCAAATGTTTTAAAAAACTGTACTTTAGCATAATATATTAATGAAATAAAAGGCCACTTAAGTGAGTACACTTAAAGAGTACACTTTCATGATTTAAATACACTTAAGTACACTTTTGCAATGATGTCAAATTCCAAGTATGTGTAATTAGAAATATTTTTAAAAACATGACATATTTGTCAGAACATTCTGAACTTTAGCCTCATTTAAAAGGAAATAGGATTGTGAAATTACATACAAAAAAATCATTTAAGTTCTACTTAAGTGGATCAACATGTTAGACTTTGGCAAAAAAGTTTCCCCAGAAATACTTATCTACTTAATGCATTTTTTCCTTACAAATTGTATTATCAGCGTAACAATGAGTAAATGTGTAAAAGGTAGGGGATGCTGCCATCATTCTAGAACAACGTGCATTTATGTTAAAATTGTAACAAATTATCATGTTTATTCTCATTTCTTTATCGCAAAACGCTAAAACTGGCATCGTTTTGGAGAAAAATTGGAGAAAAACTGAAAAATTGGTGTTTGTATTCTTTGCATTGTTCTAAGCATTCATATTTTATGTGCAACAACAGCCTGCTCTGTCTCAATGGCCTTAGACTTGATTTTAAGTCTATTACAGCGTTAAAGAAGCTACTCTTTTACTCTCACTCAAGTAGTTTTTTGGACAAGTAGTTTTTACTCTACGCACACTACATTTTTAGGAAGGTAACTTTTACTTGAGTATATTTTTTCAGTACTCTTTCCACCACTGCGCAAAAGTAACAATGCATTATTTTACATACAGAGTAACTAAGTAACACAATTAGTTGCTTTTTTATGGAGTAATGCAATATTGAAATGCATTACTTTTAAAAGTAGTTTTCCTCGACACCAGATATTGCTGTCCATCACCATCATCAAAATCATCCCTGTACAGTTCCAGAGACATGTAGAATCAATGGGCACATGGTGACCCAATAACTCACTTCCCAAGATGCTTTATTTTCCTTTAATTTATCATCCGTCTGTATGTCAGTACAATGTCATGGGTTGCTAAAAACATGAAGGTATAGAACAAAAATGAGGGCATAAATATTTAGATTTGTACTGAAGCTTTTCTGCACTAGATGGACGTCTTAATCCAAGTGGCTGGGAAACAGTCACAGTACCGAACCAAGCCAGCATGGCTGGAGCCAAGAACCTGCTGAACACGTCACACATTCAGCTGAAGAATGCTCTGAGATCTACAGAAGTGTTTTTCCCTGTGTGATGCCGACGGCACAGAGAGATTGCTGTCAGCAGCGCCGCTGATGGACACAGATGAAAGGGTCACGGTGGGAATGTGGGTTTATCCACATCCATAAACACTCTTCACAACATCCTCCACTTAGGAGCCTTAACGACTGCTTTTGTCTCACGCAGACACAATTTTAACCAAATATAATGGAGAAAGCATGACAGCCTCTCCATGGAAATCCACAGAGAAGCAACAGTTTCAGGAATTTAGTTTGACAGACATGTAGCAACAGGGAGGGTCTAATTGGTTGGCCGCTTTCATGTAGCCCTGCCATATCTGTTGGTAGATAGTGAGAACCCTCTGAATAGAAGATAACATGTCTCTATGTTTTGTGTGTGTGTGTGCGTGTGTGTGTATGTGGTCTGTGTTTGTGTGTGTGTGTGTGTGTGTGTGTGTGTGTGTGTGTGTGTGTGTATGTGTGTGTGTGTGTGTGTGTGTGTGTGTGTGTATGTGGTATGTGGTATGTGTGTGTGTGTGTGTGTGTGTGTGTGTGTGTGTTTGTGTGTTTGGAGACGAGGTGAAAGGAAAAAGCAAGTGAAGAGAACAAGATGCTCCCAAAATGATAGCAAAAGCAATCCAAACAATCCATGGCAGGAGCACTGATGGTTCCTGATAGTTTTGAGCTTATTTTGAATTGTGCATCAATCTATGAAGCTGAATGTACAATGTAGTGTTCTGATCTTCTATATATATATTGAGAATGTAAAAAAACTAATGCTAAGCTTGTATAAAATAACATTGATGATAGATCCAAACTATAAAATTTAGTTCACCCACATATGCAAACATATGCATGCTTGAGATAAATGGAAATATATATATTCTCTTGTGAGGCATCTATATATGGACCACACACACAAAAAAAAAACATTTTGAAAAGAGCTGGTAACAAACATTTTTGGTTACCTTTGACTTTATTTTATGGACATTAAAAAACAATCAGGGTGAATTTTGGGGCGAATTATCCATTTACGAGTTTATTTTCTACAAGGTAAAAATGAAGCCAAATGTACATAGTTCCAGAAAAACCCATAAAGTATAATTTTATATGATGTGAAAAGGAGCAGTCTGGACCTTCAGATGCAACTGTAAAGTGATTAAATTTGCTGTTGAACTTGACATGTATGTATGTGTTTTATGTGTGATACTTGTAAGTGCAATTGAGCTTCTCGCACAGAATTTTGTCTCCTTTTACATTTCCTGTCTAGAGTTTGTCAGTGTTATTTCTGAGATTATTTATTTAATAAGTAATTTATTAAATATTTAATGTATTAGTAGCCTATGGAACATATTTTCTGCCTCATTCTGTGACAAGAAGCTACATCAGATCACAAAAGGATGCATTTAACTGGTGTTGTGGACTAAAAAGGTTATAATGTTCTCTTTTGTTGGACAACAGGTTTAAAAATGTGAATACAAGAGAATTTTAGCTTTAGGCATTTTAATTTAAGCATGTTTAGCTTAGCTAGTTAATGGAAGGCTACCTGCTGCCGTCAGAGCAAGTGTAATTACTGCATTCACGCTCTCCTCGGATGCTCTCATTTCCCGAGTTGTGCTTTTAAGTCAGAATGTGAAAACAGCACACTTGCGTTACTACAAAGATTTGTTGGACTTTCTAACTTGAGTTCATGTGCATTTTCTCAGTCGGGAAATTATTTTTCACATGCAGTGCCGGTGATGATGCTTCTCACGTTAGTTTCGGAGAAACAAAGGACAAATATTTCAATCGATGGCTCAGGCATGGCACCGAAATGAGGCACCGAAATCTGCGTTCTGATTTGGTTCTAGTACATAGCGGTTACATAGGTACCGGTGCCATATTGGTACCGGGTTTCGGTACCCAACCCTACTCATATCACATCAAACCATGCAACTTATTATTATTGTTACACTTTATTCTCAAATTATTAATGTTAACAACATCAGGTTTGCCAATTATCTAATTGTCATACCATTCGAATTTCATATTAAGAAATTCTTTTAACCCAAAAAGCAAACATGCTCCCTTCGAACTGGTTGTCTTTACAATACAAATCTTGTGTAATCCCAGGCTATCTGTAATCAGAAGCACATTTAAAACTGGAATATAATTAAATTTAATTCACATGTGTTTCATATAATCCTTTCTGGATTACAATCCGCCATCAAAATTATTTTTTGACATTTAATTATTCTAGCTGCTGTGAGAAAAAGCTATAAACGATCTGCCACCTGCAGGATCCTCACATGTGATAGCCTACTAGCCGGGACAACTTCTTCATGTTTACAGACGTGACGTAATGCTCGAATTTCCCATGAAAACCTACCCGTACCACTCAAATTAGAAAACATTATTATAAGATAACCGTTGTGAATCGGCTAAAGTAAAGTGATAGTTTTGAACACTGGCTGGTTATGTACTTGCTCAAATATTTAATTTGAATAATTTCTAACCAAAACAAGTTATGGACTGCAGCTTTAACTATAATAACCCTGGAGTCTATTAGGTGCTGCATGCGTTACATCACATAAGATCAAAGAACATGCATGTATTAACCTCTATATGGGATAATGCAATACTCTCTTTACAAGTTTTTCAGAGACAGTATCCAAGTGGGGATTACATAAAATTACACTATAGCACATTCTGCCTGACCTTGAGAAAAGAGATGGTCTGAAACAATCCCGAAATATTCACATCCAGCTATAGAGCCATCTCATTATATCATACACACTCAATGACTCAGAAACATTGATTACATTTCCATATTGAAGGTCAGCGACTATGTACCAGTTATTAATGCGATAATTAGTTTGAGCTATTGAAATACCTAACAAATATACAAGCTATTCTACTGTGGCTTTTCTTTAAAAGAATATTCTGAAAATAGTTCAAATAGCATGCTAATGAAAGTCAAGAACTTTGGCTTAAGCTTCATCCAGACAGAAGCTAATGCAGGAGAGTCATTCATAATGGCTATCCGCTAATGCAGGACTGTCACTCAGCAAGCATTTCCATTAAATACAGCATTTTGCACTCAGTCTACCTATAATAGCCCTTCAGCAGTTTCATCTGAGCCTAATCTGAGATTCCAATAACTTCATAATGAAATAAAGAGACGAGACAGATGGGACATTTTCTGACATGCTAATGATGCTCTGAATGCTATTGTGATTTCACAATAACAGCCGAATCAGAGCCGAGATCCTATCAATCCATTGTGTTTTACTGGATTAAGAATTTGTAGGACATTGTAAAAAAGATTTCTGTTTTTCTATTTCAAGTTTAATTCAATGTGCTACTTATAAGTATCGATTTTTATTTCTCCTCTTTCCTACTACTTGATCACTTCTGTTTCAGTTTTTTATAACCATTTCTTACTGTGTGTAAATTGTTGTTTTTTAGCATGTGTGTTTGGCAGTGTTATTTTTTAGAATTACTGATAAACTACTGTCATTTGATTTGTATTAGTTATCTATTTTAATTTTAGTTAAATTATGTCTGAATTTATTGTCTGTATAGGTCTTTTATTAAGTTTTAGTTTTATTTCATTTGAGTTATTTTAATACTTCAACAAACTAAATGGAAATGAAATAATATATATATTGAATTTATAAATGTGTATGGATATATATATATATATATATATATATATATATGTATGTATGTATGTGTGTGGTTGTACATATTGTACATATGGTTGTATACTCTTATACCTTTTCTTCTTTAATATTTTGAATTGTTTTCAGCTTTATTTTTTTGTTTTTCATTTAAATGTTAAGGTTTGAAATTGTGTTGTATGCATGTGTCATTTCTTATGTAATTTCTTTATTTTTAAAATGTGTATATGTAGTATTTATACAGTTTTAGCTTTTAGTTTTGGATCTGTTTTTAGTTGTTTTAATACTACAATTGATTGCTTCTATTGTCCTCATTTGTAAGTCGCTTTGGATAAAAGCGTCTGCTAAATGACTAAAAAGTGGAGAAAGTGACGTTCCAGATGATGTATGATGTAGGGATGTGCAACAGCGATCGAGAACTCGAGTACTTGGCCGTGACAGTGATGATCGATCATGAAAACGATGATCGTGATCGGTTATAGCAGCACTTTGAGCGGCACCCTGAGCTCTGATTGTTTAGCCTGCCACAGCATGCAGTCCAAAATATAGATGTGAGAAGAGGGAAGCATGGCTTCGAAGTCATGCAGCGATGTCTGGGTTAGCTACATACATATCTGATTAATCTAATATAGGATGCGTTGGGATATTAAGATTTATTAACATGCTGAATGAACTGCATATTACCAGTGTTTAGTATCATGCTCAAATGCAATGCCCGATATTGACGGAGATATTTGAGACTGTCATATTGCTTTTAGATGTTTATTTTTTTTTAAATACTGATGTTATAATAATGCAGCAGTGCTTTTTTCATCATATTTGTTCAACAGTAGGCATACTTCAATTTCAATTGTTTTCGTACTTTGTATGGCTTCGAAAACGCATAGGTGATTTCAGTAATCACTTGATAATGTAGATGAAAATAAATCTGCCATAAACAGCATTACAATGAGAACTTTATGTGAAATCTATACTAAATTATGTGTTCATGTTTTCATAGACAGGTTTTCATTTCATATTTTTACATTTACATTTAGTCATTTGGCAGACGCTTTTATCCAAAGCGACTTACAACTGGGGAATACATAAAGCGATTCATCTTGAAGAGGCAAGTGCTCGTAACACCAAGTCATTGTTCAAATAAGTACAAACTAGTAAGGGAAGGAGAGAACGATAAAGGGAAAGTTTTTTTTTTTAAGAACAAGTTTGGGTTGAAGTCAAGTAGTGCCGAAAGAGATGAGTCTTCAGTTGTTGCTTGAAGATTGACAGGGATCCAGCATTCCGGATAGGGGTGGGAAGATTATTCCACCAGCCAGGAATGGTGAATGAGAATGTTCTGGAGAGTCATTTTGAGCCTCTCTGTGATGGTAACACACTAGCAGATCTCAGACTTCTGGAGGGGATGTAGATTCGTAATGGTGAGTGGAAGTAGGAGGGTGCTGAGCCTGTGGTCGTTCTGTATGCAAGCATCAGTGTCTTGAACTTGATGCGAGCTGCCACTGGTAGCCAGTGCAGTGAGATGAAGAGAGGTGTAACATGGGTTCTTTTTATTTTAAAAACATTTGTTTTCATAACAGTCTTCAGATATTTTCATTATCTCCATTAAGGCCAAAATTCCTATTAAAATGTCTGTTATTGTGGCGACATTTCCATGCCCCGAAACGTGACGCTGAACGAACCGTGATTGGTTGTTTGACATGTCGATCACACGGTCTCATGGGTGGGCCTTGGCCAATGAAAGCTGCCATGGATTCCAGACCTATGGCTGAAGGTCTGGCTATGCGAGACTACTTGCCTAATATCGAAATCATCTGACGTTTTCCTTTACAAATCCTCATTTTGTTCTTCTAATTTGTGACCGATGTTTTGTTTTGCTCTCTCCTCTGCGCTTACACGTTCATCACTTCTCACCAGAGCTTACGCTATGCTTTCATCATCTGCCAAAATGCCACTGTCGCGAATGCGCGTACAACAGTTAACAGAAGCTAGAGATTACACTTTCTAAAGTTTTGAATATATTTTTCTTACACAAATGCATCGCTTTGCTTCAGAAGGCCTTAATTAACCCCCGGAGCCGTGTGGAGTACTTTTTATGATGGAACTTTTTTGGGCTTCAAAATCTTGACCACAATTCACTGCCATTATAAAGCTTGGAAGAGCCAGGACACTTTTAAATATAACTCAAATTAAATTCGTCTGAAAGAAGAAAGTCATATAGGCTACACCTAGGATGGCTTGAGGGTGAGTACTTTTTACTTTTGTTTGTGAAGGGAATGCGCCTCCCGATCTGCCTAAATGTGTTTATGTTCGTGCAAATCATTCGTGATCCAGCTTCACTTATAGCAGAAGTGAGTATAAGTTTTTTTTTATGAATCTTTGAAATCACTATTCCTAATAACGTGCTAGTTTGCAAGTTTCGCGGCTAAATGCGGCGAAAGTAAACAGTCTTTCAGAGCACGGCTCATCACCCCACAGAAGAGAGGGGCGGGGTGAGGAGAGCTCATTAGCATTTAAAGCAACGTGCAAAAAAACAGGTTGATTTCTGCAGAGCTGATTTTGACAAGGTAAAAGGGGTGTTGTTTTACACTACCATTGAGAAATTTTAACCAAACCAATTAGTTCATTTTAACTACTGCAGTTAACTAATGTTAAAGTTATACCTCACTTTTCACTCAGAAATTGCAAGCAAGTTCACAATTAATAGTAACCCATTAATTAAATGGTAAATTTTAAAGTAGAAAGATCCATTTTTCTTGTATTTTCTTGTAAAATATACTCCAACAACTGCAATAAATGCAGCCAACAAAGAAAAGCAAAGAATGAAGTGCTCAACCAAAGGCCAGTGTGTAGATTTAGAAAAGAAAATGGAAACATTTTCATACCTGTTCATCAAATATGGTGGGAACATCTGCCAGGCTGCTGCTGTCTGCTAGCAGACTAAGGTCGAGCTCACTGGGTCCTACAGAGAGAAGCAAAAGATACAATCAAGCTGTAAGAAAATACATCGAAAGCATATATTGAGGTCTGTGATTCAAAGAGGAAAAATACAGCAATTACAGCAAAGCCTTGTGTGAAAATAAAGACACTCTTGTTCCTCCAAACTACTGTCCGTCATTGAAATGAAGTGCTTCTGTACACTGACGGTTCTTTATTGTTCTGTACCAGTAATTGCAGAAGGAACCCTGGAGTCCTTTCAGTAGCGTAGGCAACAATCACAAAGGGTTCTGTGTCACAAAGGTTTCCCATGTGTTCATCAGTCATTCATCTGTGGCACGAGTAGATGTTTCACCAGAGCAAAGGAATAGATATTGAAACTGCTATGAACTGGCTGCTGGATGTCTACACAGTTTCTTAGATATTTCCAAAGTCGAGACGGTCATACTTGCAATGATTCTCTTGACATGATGTTTTAATTTTGATTCATTGGCAACCTTTTTTGTTGCAGATTTTAGTAAAGAAAAGCCTAGCTTAGAAAATCACACTTAAACACATGTAGCTTTACATGGCAGTATTTGGACACAAAATGTACTGTAAAACTGTTTTTTGAAGTTGTAAATAAAATGTATTTTATTTTATTTATTTGATTTGAAATAAAAAATAACTATTTCAGTTTCAGTTAAACTTTCTAAGGTTAAAAATGGAAATGAAATTTGCTATCCCTGTTGGCTTCATTTATTTCTAAAACTGATTCTGCCCAAGTGTTTTAATTAGTTTTTTGTTTTCATAACAATCTATAGGTGTTTGTAAATTTTTTAATAACGTAACACATCTTGACAACAATATTTCTGAAGTTCACTGAAATAGCAGCTGTCCAGAGGAAAATAGGTCTCAACTGCAAGAAATATTTCATAGAAATTCTGACAGATCAGTGATTTTGACGTGAAGCCTTCGTCACAGGGGTCTGGCCTCAGTCATGTGGTACAAAATTTCCCATGAAAGCATCTGTTGTGAGTTGTGATTCAGCTCAGCGCTGCACTACCACAGGCTGGAAGAGGCTGATGCCTTTTGACACCGGTCGCCTCTGTAATAGACGCTGCGCTGTAGCATCCCCTGACACCTCCATTCCCTGTCCTCCAGCGCTAAACCAAAAGTGACAGCATCCTCTCTTACAGAAAGAACAGGCTGTTTCAGCCGATCCTTTTTCATACTGTTTTGCTCTCCGTGAAGTCATCTGAATGAGTCTTATGGGAAGAGCAGCTGTCTGACGAACTGTTCCTCACACTATGAAGGAGATGTGGCGGGATTATGTATTAAGGCAGAGACTTTGCACCTGAGACCACAGGAAGTAATGGAACATTTCTTGCCCCAGTAGGATTGTGAGTCACAGAAATCTATTTGTTGATGCAGACGTGGCGTTATTGAGGGAGCATTTGAGGGGTCATGCGAGTGGGCGGCAGGGTCAGTCCTTGATGCAGTACCTTTTGAACTCTGCCACTGCTAATAAATGAACATGCTTGAAGTATTCTTATAAAAGGGCAACAGACTTACAGAAATATGCTCTGGTCCAGCTCAGCCACCATTATGGCAATAATCAAACTTGATGACAAGAAAAACATCTCAGTGAGGGACTGGGAGTTAGTTTACATGACAGGGTGAACTATATGATAACTAATGATTAAGGATAATGACTTATTTTGCAAGAAATGTTGCTGATGTCATTTCCTTCAGAATTATGGCTCAACAGAACTGTTTGTTTTTGTTGGTTATAGGTATGTTAAAAAAAGACTGACAGAATGGAAAGTGATATTGATGACATAGGAGAAAAAAAAATATTATGATTAATATCGAAAACGTTAGAAATATTTGGATTATAATCTTAAAGTCTCTCTTCAAGGAAAAATCTCCACTGTTAAGATGAATTTGTTACCTCGATTTAATTTTTTTTCTCTATGCTACCACTTTCTCCCCCTCCAGGTTACTTTAAGGAGATCAACTCCATAATTTCTAAATTTATCTGGAATGATAAATACCCCAGAATTAAACTTACCACATTACAACATCCTAATAGCGCAGGAGGACTGGCTGTACCAAATTTTGAATTATATTATTGGTCGTTCCAGCTTAAAGCTCTTCATAATTGGGTTGATCCTCAATCTACATTTTCATAGAGAGTGATTGAAGCTGACAAGGTTAAACCAAATAGACTCCAAGATATTTTATTTACTGGCACAGGAAAAAAAGGGGATAATTACAAATTTGGTCCGGTTGTGGCCAACTCTATTACAATCTGGAAAACGGTTGAACGTCGGATAGGAGGACCCTTCAAATTTTGTAACAGTACTCCTTTATGGCACAATTTTAATTTTGTATGCGGAAATCGTCCATTTGTCCAACTCTCTTGGTCTTCTTTAGGTGTAAACACGTGCGGTGATATATATGATAACCAGGGCCTATGTTCATTTCAGACATTAAGAACCAAATTTTGTCTACCAGCATCTGCATATTTTGTCTTTCTTCAATTACGTTCTGCTCTCAAAGCGTATGGCGTTCCTTGGTCTTCTCCCATTTCCTCTCATCCTATGCGGGACTGGATTGCACCATCTGCTGGCCGGCCATCTGTTTCATTAATATATAATAAGATTATTGATTGCATTACAAAACCTCTTTCTATTAAAACTATTTGGAATAGGGAATTGTCTGACCTTAATTTATCTGTCGACTGGGAGAGAGTGTGGTCTAATCTCAGCTTAACATCTAACAATTTGGCTCATCGTCTTATTCACTTCAAAGTCATTCATAGAGCATACATAACTCCTTAAAAAAGATTTAAAATGAAACTACAATCAAATTTGAACTTCCATACATGTAATACTACATCATCAGGCACTTTTCTGCATATGTTTTGGGAATGTCCTGCCGTCATCAGTCTATGGACACATGTAAACCTGGTTTTGTCATCATTACTGCGAATTGATTGGTCTGTTAACCCAAGTTTGTGTCTTCTTAACGATGATTCTGGTCTCTGTATAAGTTCAATGCAAAAGAGAATGTTGTTTGCGGGTTTTACAGCTGCGAAGAAGACAATAATACAGAACTGGTTTACACCACACATGTGTGGAAAAACATATTGGATCCGTAGCCTCCTGCAAATAGTGACGTGTAAATGTGCAACGGCGCGAGTCGGTGGGGCCAGGCCTTCAACCATTGATGCTTGGCAGTGTTTTTTGTTTGATATACGTGATTGTATAGAAGAGTGACTTTTCTGTTTTTATTGTCCTTCCCTCTCTCCCTCCCTTTTGATTGGACCTTGAGATGTTGAGTATGTGCCTGTTGTTTTGTTTTGTTATATTTTGGATGCTATGTTGTGTTATGTGTGAAAAAAATCAAAAAATGTTGATAACAAAAATTATATATTTGGATTATACAAACGTAAAGTCCTCAAATATTCAAATATTTCTTATATGTGTGTTAGTGTTACTTAACCTGTTAACCTGCACCCCCCATATTGGGAATCCCTGAAAATGAGCAACTAACTTAAAATGGTAACATTTGACTTCAGTGTGCCACACACACAATTGTGTGTCTTTGGAAAGAAGACCCTTTGGCCTTTACTATCCATCATCCAGAGTTGAATGCTCAAAAATATAAAAAGTTATAGACACTGGTGCCTGATAAAATTTGTACCACACTGAATTTTTTTTTATTTCATATAAAAATACTGAAATCAGTCCTGGAGCAATCCAGAAAAGTAATGGGTTGAAAGTCACATGTCTCATGAGTTTATATTTCAAATCTGAAGAAGATACTAAAAATGAGATTCTTTTTTCTATCCCCCCCCCCCCCCCCGTTTGAGGAAAAATATTTACCAAATTATTGAAGAGTTCTACTACAAACTATTTAGTCTTTATACATGCCACTGCAGTTTTTCAATTATAAAACTGTATACAGAATCTTAGACATCGTATCAGTGATTTATTTGAGCCTAGAATAATACCATAATAATAATTTTTGAGTGATGAAAAAAAAACAATAATAATAAAAAAAAATAACTTATTACATACTGATTTCCTGACATTCAGTGCTCTCCTGCTCTCCTGCTCAAATTAGTAATCACATGTGACGATATTCATACAGTGCTAATCCTACTGATGGCTGCCCAATATAGTTATTCACATTATAATGTTTTATATAGCTGCATTCACACTGATATCTGTGAACAGTCAGTAATTACATGTGATTATCAGCCATAGAGATGTTAATCATACTGATACAGGCACATTCTCCACAAAACACGCAAACATATATGAAAACTGCTGAGAAGAAAAAAAGTTTATTTGTGCTAAAAAGATCTTTACATCAGATGACAGGTGCGTCACAGCGTCTCACGTGTCGCGAGGGAGCGCCAGAATTCAAATAAACAACTTCCGTGTATCTTTGACTTTTTTTTTTGGATGATTTCATTTGTTTGGATTGTGCTACAAAATCGTGCTGTTTTTTTACCACCAAGACGCTGTTTTTGAGCATTTTCCATAACGGACACAAACAATAGCTCTCCCTCAAGGAGGAGTAAACAAAGATGCCCTTTAATTTGAGAATTCATGTTTTCTCCTGTGTTTAACTGTTTTGGTGTAGAGAGGGATTGTCGTCGATGCTAGGGCTTAACCTTCAAAATGATATATAGTTTGTCAAGATTTTTTGTCCTGTTTTATTTATCTGTTTGAAAACAATGACGTTGCAAACAAAGAGCTCTCAGTGCGCCCGCGTTGGTGCAGGTTAACAGGTTAAATGCTAGTATTTATTAATACAACCCGTAGGAAATGGGGACATTTTTTAAATTTGAATAAAATGAAATCAAAAGACTTTCAAACCATGAGCCAATATTTTATTCACAATAGAACATAGAGAACATAACAAATGTTTAAACGGATACATTACACTTTTATCCACTAAATGTTTTCAAATTTGTACCTGCTACAGGTTCAAAAAAGTTGGCCGGGGCAACAAAGGGCTGAAAAAGCAAGACATTTTGAAAAGATTCAGTTGGGAGAACTCTCAACTAATTAAGAATTGACATCAGATCTTAAAATGTTTATAAAAGTGTCTAAGAGAGGCAGAGTCCCAGAAGTAAAGATGGGCAAAGGCTCTCCAATCTGAAAGAGTGCGTAAAAAGATTTAAACTTTAAAAACAATGTTCTTCAAAACAAATTTCAAAGTTTGCATATCTTACAGTGCATACTTTCAAAAGATAAACTGGTCTCTGTGGTAAGGGACAAGGCCGAAGACCTTTGTGCTTATCCTCACTCATCGGGACATTATTAAATGGGCTTGAAACCACTGACGTCCATAGGAGTTGTGTATTTTCTCTGGAGTAAGATGTAGTGCTTGTCTCTGTACTGTTTTGTGCTTCTCTGTTGCTCCTCCCACCTGCAATTTTTTTTTGTTACGTTAAGGTGTGAGTGGAGCTTCTTTCCTGCCCCTAGACTAGATGTTGTAAGTTGGAACACTAAAGTAACTTCTATGCGATATGGTAACAATCCGCCGAGCCATCTGCAGATGCATTTGTAGGGAGGAGGATGCAAATTTGAGAATTCTGAAGCTCTATCATGCAAAAAGAAAGTGGAAAAGTGTTCTATGGTCAGACAAGTCCAAATTTGACATTCTTGTTGGAAATCACGGACGCCGTGTCCTCTGGGCTAAAAAGGAGGGAGACCTTCCAGCGTGTTATCAGCGTTCAGTTCAAAAGCCAGCATCTCTGATGGTATGGTGGTGCATAAGTGCATACGGTATGGGCAGCTTGCATGTTTTGGAAGGCACTATGAATGCTGAAAGGTATATAAAGGTTTTAGAGCAACATATGCTCCCCTCCAGATGACGTCTATTTCAGGGAAGGCCTTGTGTATTTCAGCAGGACAATGCAAAACCACATACTGCAGCTATTACAACAGCATGGCTTCATAGTAGAAGAGTCCGGGTGCTGAATTGGCCTGCCTGCAGTCCAGATCAGAGAACATTTGGCATATCATTAAACGAAAAATACGTCAAAGACAACCACGAACTCTTCAGTAAACCTATATCAGGCAAGAATGGGACCAAACTCCAACACCAAAACTCCAGAAACTCATAACCTTGATGCCCAGACACCATGGTAAGCATGCCCCCGTCCCAACTATTTTGAGACCTGAAGCAGGCATCAAATTTCAAATGAGCTCATTTTGTGCATAAAATTGTAAAATTTCTCAGTTTAAACATTTGTTATGTCACGAATCCTGGCCATCTTGCTTCATTCACCACCAGAGGTCACTCTATCACATGGACTTTCACACAGAATACTCAAATATTTCCCATCATTCACTGCACCCACACAGCTGTTCACAATGTCACGCTTACACCTCACCATCTCACAATCACCATCACCCAATCACACACACACACACACACACACACACACACACTACATAAACCCTGACTTTCTGCCAATTGAGTATTGTTAGCCCAGCTTACCAAGCGTTCCCGAGTTTTCCTGTGTTCCCATTTTATTCCTGTGTCCTGATTCTTGCATGTGCTCCTGGATTTTCTCTCTGCCTAGCCCTCTGGAACGTTCGCCGATCGCCGACCCACGTCCCAACTCTGCCCTGTCTTTGTCATTTCCGGACCCTGCCTGTATTCAGTACTACAATAAAAGTTGTATCCGCATTTAAGCTCCGTATTAGATTTTATTTTAAAATATTGGCTCATTTTCAGTTTTATTTTAATTAAAAAAAACGTAGCTTATTTTAAATTAGATTTTATTTTTATATTTTCAGTTTTATTTTAATTATAGCTTACCATTTAGTAATTTTGTTAAGTATTTTTTTCATGCTATTATTTTATTTTTTATATTTCTATATAGCTTTAATTATTTCTGTTTTTGTTTAAGTTTAGTTTTCTATTTCATTTCTATTTTTACTAAAACCTAAAGTTTTTTATCTATCTATCTATCACTTACCGTAAATTATTTTCACTAGTTTTAATCTAAGATAATTATAGCAACGCTGGTAAGTTGTTGTTTTTTTTAACAGAAATTGATACTTCTATTCAGCTTTTATTCAAAATGTCAGTAAAGACATTTGTACATTTGCAAAATAAATGTTTTTATTCAAATAAATGCTGTTCAGACCTTCTGTTCTCTTCACACTTCATTAAGTGGCACAACTATTTAATAAGCCTCGGTGAAGAAACATTAAGGCACTTTTTTCAAAAACATAAAATCTAAACTTAAACTTTCGAATGGAAGTGCATATATGTTTATATCCAATCCTGTATATTAAGTGAACACAATTCTACACCAGAAAGCTTGAGTTATAGAGCAATAACGGCCAAATGCACACCATGACATATCTGAGAGACGGTTTGAATTGAAGCATTCAAATGGATTACCAGTGGACTTATTTTATTAATATCACAGTTCGATGAAAATCCATAGAACAGTGGGTTTTCAAATCACTGTCCAGTGACTTTAAAAAAAAGAGGCCTCAGATCAGTCAGCATGAAATGGATAACGACACTAGAATCATTAGCAGCAGGGTTAACATGGCAGGGGGTGGAGGTGTAATTAACCTCTGCTCGATTTGATCGGCAAACACCACAGACCCGGTCCATAAAGCCAACAGCTAAAGCTTGACCGAGCCTCATCAGCCTCTGATGCAATAAAATTAGAAGTTGCCCTGCTTTCCTGCTGAATCCCACAAGTGCGATGGCATGTAATTAACACCGCCACTGTAATTATGCACTGTCATTGTAATGTGTTAAATGTATTGTAAATTGTTGCCTTCACCAAAATGGACAGTATTCATGAAAAATCGTCTTTTTGATGTGTATCAAAAATATTGGACATACAGTACTGTTCAAAATATTTTTTGAAGAAATTATTATTTTTATTCAGCAAGAATGCATTAAATTGATCAAAAGTGAAAGTAAAGTCATACATTTATTTAGTAAAGTCAAATTTCAAATAAATGCTGTTTGTTTGTTTGCTTATTTCTTTATTTAAAAAGGGGGGGACAGCATATTAGGCTATGTCCACATTAATGCATCTATTTCTCTACATTTTGGGCTTTCATCCACACTGAGATGCCATTTTTGTCCAGTCAAAACTGAGCTTTTTGAAGTGTATAAATTTGAAACACGTTTTGTGCTGTAGTGTGGACTGTGAAAACTAATGCCAAGTTCACATAACATGATTTTTACATAATATTTTTGATCAAATAAATGTAGCCTTGGAGGAAATAAAGGTATTTTATCACAGTAAAATTACTTCAAAGTGCAAATTTTTATATAATCGTACTCTTTGTATAAAGGGTTCAGCGTGTGCATCCTGCAAGTGTCCAGGAATTGCTTCTGCTCAACATCTCACAGCTCATCTAACACAGACCTTCACTGTTGGCAACCACACGCTGGGACACATACTGTAGTTGATAGAACAGTAAATCTCCCAGAAGGTGGTAGGACAGGTAAGATCATGACTGGTTCAGAGGTGTTCAGGCGTTGTTATCTCTGGCTGTGCTGTCAGACGCTTTGACTCAGGTTTGACAAGCTTTGCATGTGTTTGATCAGCTGGGTTGTGTAAGCAATGAACTTATAAGTAGAGAGTATACAAATCTGATCAAATTTGATTGGGACGATCACACATTGCAGGTTTTTGCATCCCATCTGTGACATTATTTTTTGTTGTTCTACAACCCGAATTCTGGAAATGTTGGGATGTTTTTTTAAATTTGAATAAAATGAAAACTAAAAGACTTTCAAATCACATGAGCCAATATTTTATTCACAATAGAACATAGAGAACATAACAAATGTTTAAATGGATACATTTTACACTTTTATCCACTAATTGAGCTCATTTCAAATTTGATGCCTGTTACAGGTCTCAAAAAAGTTGGCACGGGGCAACAAAGGGCTGAAAAATCAAGAAATTGTGAAAAGATTCAGCTGGGAGAACATCTAGCAACTAATTAAGTTAATTGACATCAGGTCTGTAACATGATTAGCTATAAAAGGGATGTCTTAGAGAGGCAGAGTCTCTCAGAAGTAAAGATGGGCAGAGGCTCTCGAATCTGTGAAAGAGTGCGTAAAAAGATTGTGGAATACTTTAAAAACAATGTTCCACAACGTCAAATTGCAAAGGCTTTGCAAATCTCATCATCTACAGTGCATAACATCATCAAAAGATTCAGAGAAACTGGAGAAATCTCTGTGCGTAAGGGACAAGGCCGAAGACCTTTGTTGGATGCCCGTGGTCTTAGGGCTTTTAGATGACACTTCATCACTCATCGGCATGATTCTGTCATTGACATTACTAAATGGGCCCAGGAATACTTCCAGAAACCACTGTCGGTAAACACAATCTGCCGTGCCATCTGCAGATGCCAACTAAAGCTCTATCATGCAAAAAGGAAGCCATATGTGGACATGGTCCAGAAGCGCAGTCGTGTCCTGTGGGCCAAGGCTCATTTAAAATGGACTGTTTCAAAGTGGAAAAATGTTCTGTATGGTCAGATGAGTCCAAATTTGACATTCTTGTTGGAAAGCACAGACGCCGTGTCCTCCGGGCTAAAGAGGAAGGATACCTTCCAGCGTGTTATCAGCGTTCAGTTCAAAAGCCAGCATCTCTGATGGTATGGGGGTGCATAAATGCATACGGTATGGGCAGCTTGCATGTTTTGGAAGGCACTATGAATGCTGAAAGGTATATAAATGTTTTAGAGCAACATATGCTCCCCTCCAGACGACATCTATTTCAGGGAAGGCCTTGTGTATTTCAGCAGGACAATGCAAAACCACATACTGCAGCTATTACAACAGCATGGCTTCGTAGTAGAAGAGTCCGGGTGCTGAATTGGCCTGCCTGCAGTCCAGATCTTTCACCTATAGAGAACATTTGGCGCACCATTAAACTAAAAATACGTCAAAGACGACCACGAACTCTTCAGCAGCTGGAAACCTATATCAGGCAAGCATGGGACCAAATTCCTACACTAAAACTCCAGAAACTCATAACCTTGATGCTCAGACGTCTTCAAACTGTTTTGACAAGAAGAGGAGATACTACACCATGGTAAACATGAACCCGTCCCAACTATTTTGAGACCTGTAGCAGGCATCAAATTTGAAATGAGCTAATTTTGTGCATAAAATTGTAAAAACATTTCCGGAATTCGGGTTGTATTTACACATGCAGTCAGTTGTTTTTCAGCATCTCACGTCATGAATGCCACATTTTTTAAATGCAAAGCTAAATGTAGTTCAACTTTGCAAATTGCATCTTGAGACCCCTGCAATCTATTCCATTCGGTTGTGCTCAACTATCAAAACAAGTAATTTTTCCATAAAACTAGCAGAGATCATTACCCAACAAACACTTGAAACAATTACCTAAAACACTAACAACAGGTAGTGTTACAACAGGTTTTCTTTTGTAAAATGTATTTTCAAAAAAGCATGAAAAAGCTTTCTACTGTTTGAATTCACTGCTGTATGTCACATGGTCCATGTTCACAGTACAGTCCAAAAACTTTCCTAAGTTGTACCTTTTTTAAAAGATAGTAATTAATTTGAAAGACTACATCTGAGTTTTGATATTATTAATTTTTGTTTTAGATTTCAAAATGGTATTACTGTAGAAATGTATAAGGTATACTTATTCAGTTTTGTATTGTTTTTTCAGTTTTGTATTAGGGTTTGAACTTAACAGTTTAACAGTTTTTAAAAAAGTTATGTAAACGTGCAAATTGGCCTAGAGTTTTGGTGGTGGCTCTGTCTAAGTGAGAAAAGACTGTAGTCATTGAATGTATTTTGTGCCAAAGCAAAGAAAATGATCCACAGTTTCACCCACATAGACTGCTGTTGTGCTCACTGTGTGAAGAGTTTTGAAAAAGTGGCCTTTGTATTGAGAAATCAGTCCTAGCAACTGTTAAAAAATGTGACATAACATATGACAGTTTTTAAAATCGTTCAATCTCAAATTTGAAACAACTGAAAGCTCCTTAAAAATGCTCTCCAATTTGACATTTTTAGTCATTAATAATGCAAAAAATATCATTAAATCAAGCAACTAACCAATTTAAAAAACAAACAAACAAATAAATAATAAATGACTGTTTCTATAAGGCAAGTGTGCCCTTTAGACCAAATTTAATAATAATTTATAATGTGTGTTTACAGTTTGTTAATGAATTATAATTTCTTTATTCTTTTCTAATGTCGTTCAAAGTATACTGTTAAGAAACAGATTTACAAAAATGTTTCATTTAAATGTTTCATTATTGTTTTGGTTGTGTAATAAATGTGTTTTATGTGTTATTACTGTATGAATTCAAATGGACTGTGTTATCTAAGCTCCAGTATATACATAATGTATAATATCAACTGCTGTTTCCAGTGTGAGACTGCAGGGCCCTGACACTCACATGAATAAATCAGTAGCAAGTGAAGGACAAAAGTTTAATAAAACACTCACAAACTGGCTTTCTCTGATACCCCAACTCCATTCGGGCCAGTTCATTCAAGCCCTCCGTGTCCTTTGGGTGATCTCAGACACACAAGGCAGCACCAGGGAACACTTCACCTCTATGTGGCAGTCTGCCACTTCTTCAAGGTTACAGAGCCCAGAGAGACTGACACCAGCATTAAAGCCTGCACTATCACGCAGACCTTTCTCACCCACCGACCTCCTTATTCATCCTCTAATCTCTCGCTCTGCAGCGTAACCAGCGCTTGTAAATAATCGACAGGGGTAACCGACACATGGAGACCCACGGATGTCTACTTTTAGCTCATACGGGAAACTTTCTTGTAGTGACTTTGCAAAAAACATTTGTATGAAGATTAAATTCACGCTGGATGCTTTGGTGTTGCTCGATGGCACAAGATCAAGAGTTCTGTGATGTGTGCTTCCTGTCAGGATGACATATTGACAGGATTATTAATTAAATCCAGGGTCTGGAAAACTTTAATTTGTGGGAAGTCTTAATTATTTTCCCTACTCTGAAAAAAACAATTTGTTGAGCTATGCTACCCTGAATATCAGAAGAAGAAAAAAAAAAACAGCTTTTAAAGTACATTTATAGATTTTGATGGCAGACTTCTTAAGCTTCCATCTGAATCTTTGTAAAAAGCAGGAAACTTATTTTTTATTCAATCAATTACACTTTTCTTCAGCCAATTTATTCTGACTACCTCAGCTGAAGCCATGGCTAAATGGTGAAATGGTTTGATAAACACAAATTTCCTTCCTGTTTTGACATTTCCTTTCGAAACAGAAAGTTGGGGCTGGACATTTTTGTTTAAATAGTTATTTCAAAGACGGCTCCTCTCAAAATACAAATACAAATACAATACTGCAAGATAGGTCAGCTTTAGGATTTTACACACTATTTATACCTACCATCTCCCTAAATATCTTCCCACTGATCTTGCCACTGTCTAGTTTCTAACTTTGACCACTTTAAATATTAATCATATTTTGTGAAAATGTACTTTAATTATATATTATGACAACGAGGGTACTGGGTTTATTATTATTATTATTATTAGTAGTAGTAGTAGTAGTAGTAATAGCAGTACTGTATATATAATCTCATATACAGGCCTAATCTAAATTATTTGCACACACCCTTTTTTTTTTAATTCGCACTAGATTTTTAGAAACTTTTTTCCAATAAATTGGTAGCACTTATTTTACAGTCCTGTTTTTTTCAGTCCTGAAATTACATACTATGTATTTATTATAGTAATTACAGTAACTGTATAATAACTAGGTACTAACCCTGAGCCTACCTCTAAATCTAACCTTAACCTATGTTATTATATAATATATTACAATACGTAACTGCATGTAAGAGCAAATGCTGTAAAAAAAAAATACTTTTTGCATTTTAAGAAAGTAAATCCTATAGCAAATGTTTTTTCCTAGTATTATAAATTGCCATGCAAAGGCTGGGGGATATTTGATTCAACAACAGATATAAAATAAAAGCCATAACACTTTATTTTTTGATTTCATTCAGATCTTCAAGTGTGCAAGAGGCAAAATGAATTAGCCCTGTCTTATAATAAAGGTTTTTGTACTTTGCTTGCTATGTGAGTGCCTAGATGTGGATTTTTTTGTTTTGCAATGGAATCCACTTTTTGTTTTTGACATTTTGTTCTCGCTCTGGAGCACCCATAGTCTCGCTTGTGATCACCTGATGCGCCCCTGGTCTAGATTTTTTTCTTTGACTATTAGGCAAAATTAATGTTGATTTCATGATGGCTCTTTTAAAAGCAATGAAGTAGTAATTCTATATCTTTACCTGCCACAGGTTCTTTGGTGGGGTACAGTTTGTTGTCGACTGTCATGCTGATGTCACAGAAGACTTCTTCTTCATCTCGATCTGCATCAAGCTGTATAAACAAGAAAGCACTTTTGTCAGGCATTGAGGGTACATGGAAAAAAAAAATGTTAGGCCCTAAAGACATTTTACTATCAAATATTGTTCTGTTCTGATTCATTTTAAATGTGCTTTTGATTTCACTAAGGAATAATAAGGCTGTTTTAGCATGCCTTAACTTATTTTATGTTCAGCAAGGTTCTGTCAGTCATGCTCACTTGAGTATTTAATCAAGGAAAAGGGCTTTGTGAGAACTGTTGGTAATGAATTAGAGTTGCAGTTGTATTCACATGTCTGTTTAGTGTTATCTATTCTGTAATGTGCCTTCTAACTAAGCATTGCTCATACTCAATATTTCCCCCATACTGAACAATCGGGAAAGGAATTCAATAAAGGATCACCATTCTAATGAAAATGTACATATTAAACATGGAAAAATCTGGTTAAAGACTGCATTGGAAAACATTCATCTAATGATTCTAAAATGTATATAAATCAATTTTGTGCAACTACTCATCATAAAACAGATTTTATTATTATTTTTTTTTTTGGTGCTTTTACAAAAATATATATAATGAGACTGTTTTGTTTCAGTATAATGTTTAGGTGGCCCTACACAGTTACGTAAACAAGATTACAGACAGCAGGAGCAAATCGATTTAAGGCTTGGGCAGAAGCTCATTCATCAATGAAAGCAGGCTTCATCACAGTCTCATTACTCCTATACCCTTCACTTCCTAAACACTGTAAAAGGATAAAAATAAAACATATCCCTACACACCTCAGAACCTCAGATCTACTGAAATGCAGAGAACCAAAACACCTTTATAAGACACTTCACAGGAACCTTGCCTAAGTAATGTGCTGTAACAAAACAAAACAAACAAAAAAACAATCTTGAGAAATGGGGAGGCAAAGTGACAACCCCCTCCAACCTGTCTGAATGTTTCCATGACAACAGACTATAACGGGCCACGGCGTAGCACGTAGTGCGTGGGAGTGTCCCTCGAGCTTCAGAAGACTGTGTACCTGTCATATTATTATTGGATACATAGAAAGGTGTTGATTATTAGAATTGGGTTTAGTGTTTTTTTTTTCTTTCCTGCTTCAAAGACTGCACGCCAAAATTTATCCGTGTAGGCAAAGTACCAGTATATCTTAAATCTATTTTTATCTCGTTCTATATTAGATGAATGGAGTTTTAGCATCATTGTTTTTTGGGGGTTTTTTGCCATAAAAAAGTACTATGGCTGTACTACCATGTTATTAAATATTTATTACCATATTCATATACCATGGTATTTATCTGGTACTTCAAGATAACAAATAGTATTTGGCCATGGTTCATGTTAAGAAAACATGGCATGGTACTTTTTCATACGTAAGCATTAGATCAAGCATAGCACTTGTTTCTTTATTCCTATACATGTACTAGAAGTTAGAACAATCGATTCGAACAATTCAACTTGATTTGATTCCAATTACACATCATGCAATCTAAAATTGGGACAAAATTCTATTTAATCTGATATGATTTATAATTATTTTCAAAAATATGCTTAAGACATAAATCTAACTAGAGGCAATTTGTCTACTCAGGCTCATTTGAAATACGAGCAATCTACCGTTTTTGCAAACTTTAAAAAGTTATGACAAATCTTGAAAAAAATGATAGTAATTAAAAAATAAATAAATAAATAGAGAGAGAGAGAGAGAGAGAGAGAGAGAGAGAGAGAGAGAGAGTTATGCAACCAGTCCCATGTATAACCAGAGACAGCCTCTGTAGCACAATGACCATTACTATAGTCATCAGAATTGATTATTAAATTATATTATTAATGCATTGAATTTTCATTATCATTTGTGCATTTTACATATTGCAACAGTGTCAGAATAAACTCTCATTGAAGCTGTGCTTGGGTTTCTGCCACACTCTCCAGGTATTCACTATTCTTGAATGGGTTTTGTATTCAGCCCTGCCAGTGTGCAGCTCACCAAAACTGTCTTTGATATAGGTCAGCCGTATGGTAATTGTGGCCATTCTCTTGTTTGGTTTCTTAGTAAAAAAAAGCCATAAATAGCCAAATGCAACTGAAACACATGTGTCAACACAGCTTCGTGAGAGAGAAATCCCATTTCAGAGTACTAAAGCAGTGCCCTGCATTCATTTTCTAAGATCTGCCTTAGAAAATATGTGGGGTTCCTTGCAACAGTGTCAAATACATCTCTGAGGTCTGAGCTTAATACTTAAGATGAAATGGCTGATCATGCAGTGTGACCAAACTATTCCAGACTGGTAAAACTGATGTTCACTTTACTCTTTTGACCATCTTGTAGACTTAACAAAATATACACTGCACTCTTCGCAAGCATTACTGTTTCCCAAATTAGATCTGCAATGTCAGTTGTATTCGTGTAACTTCTTCCTAGACTTTATGCTGGGGTTTAAAGCCATGTTATGCACTTATATTTTGACGCCATCAGTAAAAATACTATGCAAAATCAACCCGGATTCACTGGAAATATGTGACTCTTCCTACATTTCTGTAAAACCTAAAAATTGGTCTTTAAGGGTATATTTCGCTGCACTTTTCAGGTAACATGTTCACAAGATGTGCTATAAGTCAGTTTTTTTCTCCATTGCAGATGCAGGTTTATTTAACAGCACAGTGTCATGACAAAAAAAATGCTTGCAAAATGATACTATGTTACTTGTAGAATGTTTCATGGCAGTTTCAGTGCCTGGTGTGTTTAATTTTCTCTGGAACAATTAAATGTGACTGTGGCAGCGTTTTATGACATTTGTGTTGTCGAATCACAACAGTTAAAATGCCACTAAAATGAAAAGTTGATGCTCCTTTGTATTTGAAATTAACATACCACTTACACTAAACCCTACCTTAAACCTAACCGAAACAAAAGAAAACATGAACTAAAAATATATTTGCTGAAGCAAGCATGCCTTGCCATGCAATAATCTGCCTCTGTAATCATAATGTGTGTGAAAAAGGTGTAACTGCCACTACTGTTTATTTCAAATAGAAACTGCAGTGAATTGTATGTGTAAGGATGTTTTTGCATAAATGTAGGCAGTCACACATTTCCAAAAAGCCTGGATTGAGCAAAACATCTAAATAAATTTAATTACTTATTGAAATGTACATGAACTGAACATGAGCATTTGTATATATACAATATACGTAGTGTAAATATTGCATTGTGGACCCAAATTCAGTTCAAGTTAATTCAATGCAATTTTGAATGAATGAATGAATGAAAATTACATCAATGCAATTCAAAATAAGGTCATGTGATTACATTCTAATCAATGCAATGCAGTGCAATACAATTTGATTCAGTTCTGTTTCAGTCCATTCACACAGCCAATCATTGATTATAAATGAACCTCACTTGAGAGTGAAGGGGTCTTCATGCTAAATATTATGTTTCATTCACTTAAATCCATACTGCAAACACAGGAGAATGGGTAATCAAAATAAGCATAATAATGCTGGCCTTTTCACAACTGCTGTTTTATAAATAATTTTATAATTAAAAGAATACAAAATTACAAAGAAAAACTACATGGCTTGCAGAGTTTAAGGTAACTGGAGTACACAGTTATTATGATTTGTAATATACAGTATTTATAGATTTATAAATGTTATATAACATAATAATTCTAATTTATGTAAAAAATTATGTGTAATAATTTACATACAATTTATGATATATTCAAAACAGAAGCCATGGAGCATGACATCCTGTTGCCCAGATGTAATGTGCCCCTTTAGACAAATTAGTCTGAAAATAGCTGTTTAGATAACAAAAGTTATGATGCTCATAAATTCAGAAAAGAAAAACATCCCTCTGGAGACTTATAGGGCAAATTTTATGCTCTACCATTAATCTTGCAAACACTCAAGCATCAACATATGTAGGTATATCATATTATATCTGCCTTACAATTACAGCATGATGAAAACAAAATTCAGTGTATCAAAATAATTAGTAAATTAACCTCTGAGACCTTAACCTCAGCACACAAAGCTTTCGTTCAGTGGTCATTTCAGAGCAGGGTTAAAAGGCTCTGACTTTTAAGAAATGACATCCAAACCCCATGTGGCGACACCAAAGAGACTCACCACCAAAGCATTATAGATGGCTAATTAAACGGGTCTATTTTTTACTATGAAGGGATGAACTTCAGTCAAAGCTCCGCAATCAATTATCGCTCTCTCGCTTTGCAGTTACACTTAAAAAGGTTAGAGCAGAGCCCGCCATCAAAGCGTTCTGCTGGAATTGCTCATATATGAGATCCAAGGCGAAGGAAACAAACAATATTATGGCAGTTTGATTCTAAATTTGTGTGTGATACTTATTTTTATCTCTAATTCGTGTACGTCAGAGCTGTATAATTATTAACCTCAAATGACATCAATCAAATTTGTTGCAGCACAAAGGCCAGATACTCAGCAAGATATTGAGGTTTGTTTTTCAGGTCCAGTTATTGATTTTTGGCAGAATTTAAAGGAAACTGGCTATAATATTTAAAAAATGTTTCATGACTCATTTGAGATGCTTCATGAGTTGCTCCATTTTACATTGTGTAAACATCTAATATACATTTGATGTAACTGACACTTTGTCTTAGTCGACTCTAGATGGAACTACTATTCAACAGTTCAGTAAGAGATATTTAAATTGATCAAAAGTGTCAGTAGATGTTTAGAATGTCACATTTATTATTTCAAATGCTTTCATTTCTATTCATACTAAAATAGAAAATAGTCATTTTAAATTATAAGAATATTGCACAATATTATGCATTTTTGATCAAATAAATGATCAATAATTGCCTTGGGGAGCATTGGGACTTTTTTCAAAAACATAAAATCTATAGGCTAGATATAAT
Source organism: Schizothorax lantsangensis (assembly GCA_027422415.1). NCBI lineage: Eukaryota > Metazoa > Chordata > Actinopteri > Cypriniformes > Cyprinidae > Schizothorax > Schizothorax lantsangensis. Next base: position 9,463,400 of record CM049845.1, read on the forward strand.
GGTAATACTTTACAATAAGGTTCATTAATTAACTACATTAGTTAACATGAACTAAGAATGAACAATACTTCTACAGGATTTATTAAAGGGGTCATATGATGCAATTTTTGTGTGTTATGTAGCTGTTTGTGCATGTATAAGATCTGCAGAGTTACAAAGCTCAAAGTCTCCCACAAAAGGATTTATTCTATCTAAAAGAGAAGGCTGATCCAGACCGGGCTAAAATGCCTCATTCAAACATGCCCCCACATGTCTACGTCACGATGTGGAAATATTTGCATAATGCCGCCCAAATGTTCACGCAAAGAAAGAAGGCGTGGTTTCAGTAACCACAGTAGTGTTGATGCAGCCGTGTCAGGGAGACGCTGTGTGTTTCTATGTGAAAGCAAAAGCACTTTATTTGGCCTTCTGAAAGTAGATGCAATTAGAAATCATTGTTAAGATTTGTTTACAACAGAACAGCACAACCCAAACGTTCGAATTTGTGCAACGCATTTTACGGACGACAGTTTCGTGAACCTAGGAGAGTACAAGGCTGGCTGTGCACAAAGGCTATTACTAACTTTGAAATAGCTTTGCTATGACAATCTGGTGCTTCTGAATCAGCGACTGTAAGTATGTTTTGTTATTAGTTTAAGTATTTGCTATTGACTGTTCAAATGCGGAGTTTTCTTAATCGTGGCTTGTGTGCAAACACATACGAGCATCATCACTGTGTCTGTTACGCGACTCTGTTCCCCTCTCGGGCTTGAACTGATGGTAAAACTAACGACATAATTAACTGTCTTTATATTTACTTTGAAAGCTGAAGCTCGCGATTATGGTAAGGGCCGTTACATTTCCAACGCGTGCTTGCGGTGTTCGGCCAATCACAATGCACTGGGTCAGTTGGCCAATCAGAGCAGACTGTGCTTGTCGGAAGGAGGGGCTTTGTAGAAAAAGACGCGTTTGAGAGGCGGGGCATAGAGGAAATACAATAATGTACAGTATTTGAAAAAGAATGTGTTTTTTGAACATTAAAGCATGTCAACATATTCTGTTATCATATGACCCCTTTAATCTTAGTTAATGTTAATTTCAGCATTTACTAATGCATTATTAAAATCACAAGTTGTGTTTGTTAACATTAGTTAATGCACTATGAACTAACATGAACAATGAATAACTATTTTTATTAACTAACATTAACAAAGCTTAATAAATAGTGTAATAAATGAATTGTTCATTGTTCATTCATGTTAGTTAATACATTAACTAATGTTAACAAATGACACATTGCTATATGGTGCTATAATAACCCCTATATATACAACTCATTATATACACTATAAACACTTTAAAAGAGACAGAAATGTAGATGTTTGTGAAAGATGTTTTCTCTGTTTTAGAGGGATGACCATTTTTAAATCATACCCTATTTATTGCATCAAAATTTGTTAATATTTTACTATAGTTAGGGGTGGATAATTTGATCAGTTGTTTATTATTTACGCAACAATACATATTGCTGTTATAGTTTTTATTAATAACCATTGCTATATAGCTGATAACTTTGTCTAGTGCCCTTATAAATGTTTATAGCATGATTTGTGAAAAATGTACTACTACTAATTAACTACTATCCTGAATGACTTAGCATAGACTTATTCATGGTTAGTGTTTGCGTATTTCATTTCATTCTGTAACCTACTTGTTCTACAGATCTGTGTAGTAGTGTTAAATGCTACCATTTCAGACAGCGTTGATAACGTTTCTGACAGATAATATCATGATATATTTTTGCGTTTGCCTTACCGAATGAGCTATCCTCTCAGCAATAACCTATCCATGGGCTTTTTAAGTTTAAGTGCCGGCGATGCAGTGTTGCCAAATATTGCTATTAAAACAAACAAAAACAGAAAAATAAATAAAAATAAACCGAGACTATTTCAAATGTTTTGCAAATAAGATAAGTCAAGGACATCGCTGAAGTGGAAAAGCCAAGTCCAAAAATGCTTATAATAGCTGGATCTGGCAACACGGAGGCTTCGCCCATACCCTCACTCACTGCTCTCTCAAGTTCACTCACATAATTTTCATTCCACGGACGCTAAACATTCTTGCAAACTGTCTAAACTGAATTATACATGTCATGCAGACATCCATATGATGAGTTTAACAGCAAATTAGTCATTCAGAGAACAAATGTTATTTTTGAACAAGAAAAATTTACAGAGGTCTGGACCTCGGTGACCTCATAGCTGGCTACGGGCCTGGATATAATCCATATAGTGCATACATACACTACTACTTGATATCAGCCTTAGAACCCTTAGAATTAAACAAGCCTTTTTTTTTTTGGCTGTTGTGCCTTTAAGACATTTATATAAACACTCTAAATCGTATGTTACTGTAAATATAAAATAAACTTCAGCCTACCTAAATTATAAAACTTAGGAATAATAGAATCTATCATTCTTCCTGCTTATTGCCTCACTGCAACGGGACGAACCATGTTGCTGATATGTAAACTGATATTTTTGATGTGCAAATATAAGTGGTTAATGCAGTCAGGTTCCAGAGATATGAAATCAAGGGATTTTGCAAAAATTTGTATTTCATAAGGTGGTATTGTTGTACTTGGGAGAAAATGTCATGCTTTGGTAAATCATAATATATTTTTCATAAATCAAAATTGTGACAAAAATGATGAGATACTAAATCAATAATTTAGACATAAACCCCCTGTTTCACAGACAAGGCTTAAGCCTAGTCCCAGACTAAAGTGTAAATCTGAGCTGTTTTAACTGAAAGACACTTGCACTGACTGATCTTAAAATATATCAGTGCTTTGTTTTGTCTTAAGATGCACACCAGTAATGTTTTTTCTAAGGCATGTTATTAAAAATTACTTAAATTTCCTAATTGAACAAGGGCCTAATCCTGGCTTAGTCTAAGCCCTGTCTTTGAAACCGGGCCACAAAGTTGAAATTAAGTCATAAGAAAAGTTGAATTATGGCACAAAAAGTCTAAATTATAAGAAGGTAAGTCATAATTATGACATTAAAAGTACAAATTATGAGATACTGAGATAATGAGATTATTATAATACTAATTTATAATTACAAAAACAATAAAACAAAACAAAATGTCATCAAAATGATGACATACTAAGTCATAATCAAATAAAAAGTCCAAAACTTAGAAGATATAAACGTCACAATTATGACATAAAAAGTTATACATATTAATTCAGAATTGTGAGAGTAAAAATTTAAATTGTGCCATAGTAAGTCATAATTATCAGATAAAAAGCCACAATTAAGACATGTCAAACATTTTTTATGTTTTCTCAAAATAGGAAATAGGCTTCCATAGATATGCATTTGAAAGTGGGCAGAGATATTCTAATTAGTAAGGATGTAAGGCAAAAGGTATTTTGAAAGCATGAATGCCAGTTCCAAATGCTTAAATGTTGACGTGAAATCAAACACTTCACCTTCCCCTCGATCTGACCGAAGGCTACAGACATGAAGTATCATGTTTTTGTGAAGCATATCTCTTCCTGTCACAGGGTAATGAGCTAGTTAACAGCACTAACAATAACATTCTGTATTCATCAGAGATGCTACTTTCTTCTCTCTTCAAACAGCCTAATGAAGGTCGCTTCACCATAGCAACAAGTGGAAGAAATCACTGAAGATACAAGAGGATCCCAAACAGCATTTCCTGAGTCATTCTTCACACTGCTGTCATTTCTTGCACCTTTAAAATGAACTTCACTGAGGGTTACCCACAGTCAGAGCTTACTTTAAACTCCAACAACCAAGTAATTACAAGCTTCCAGCAGAAATTTATCTACATGACATTTGTACCTGCATCTTCCTTCTTTCCCTCCCACAGTGCTTTAGTGTTTAACACTTCTCTAAAAAATGAGGGATCTGAATTTCCAGCCAGCCTAACAGGTTGGGCTCAGTCAGACTGACATTGACTCATACTCTGCCACATACACATCCACTATCAGCGCATATGGCGCCCTGCTGTTCAGCACAAAACTCAACGTGCTAAACTGCTGTTCTCACTTGGGAGGCAAATTTACCTTTTTAAAGAAGGAAAGAAAGAAAGACATTTACAGAGTGTATTAAGACTTGAAAACACAATGTCATCCTGCAGTGCAGATTAAATGCTGACAGAGTGAGTCACATCAAAATTATTAAAAAATGTGTACCATCAACAATACAAGTAGTACTATAATATAATTATTCATCATAAATAAACCTAAAGCACATAATCTTTTCAAGCCCAACAAAGTAAGTTTGGAATTCATAATTTCAATAAGAAACTATTCTGGTAAATTATGGTATACTTCAGTGTATCTGTAATAAATCAAACATTACTATTATATTAACTATTAATTGAAGTAATAATATTAAAGTAAATTTTTAATAGCATTTACATTTCTATTTACATATTTTTTTTTGTGAAATGTCTTTAACAATATATATTACATATCCATATTGTATTCATACTAAATAAACAAAATATTGTATTCATTTATTTATAACAATAAATAAATAATAATATCTGATCTAATATAATATAATATATATGATATAATTTTAATCTCTGATATTAATACATCAGAATCCTGAATACATATATATTTTGAATAGAATATATTTATGAGATTATAAATATTTAAAAAATTTAAGTCAGTAAGAATAAGAATTATCAAAAGTAACAGTAAAGACATTTATATTGTTAGAAAATATGACATTTGTATTTTTTATTTTATTTTTTTTTTACGGTTTCCACAATAGGAAATTAAGGAATACTGTTATCAATAGGAAATGTTAGCAAATAAGCAGCAAATCAGCATATTAAAATGATTTCTGAAGGATCATGTGACACTGAATACTGGAATAAAGATGTTGAAAATTCAGCTTTGCCATCATAAATTACATTTTAAAATATATTACAAAAACAAACAATTATATTAAATTGTAATAATACGTCACATTATTACTGTATTTTTAGATTAAATAAATGCAGCCTTGGTGAAAATAAGAAGGTTTAAAAAACAATTAAAATTTTTACAGACCTCAGACTTTTGTAATGCTAGTGTATAACAATAAAATTTAATGAAATAATAAAAGTTCAGTCATCTCTATTAGTAGTAAGTCCTGTACTGTGGACATAAATAGTATACAAATGGTGTCATTTTCTGAAAATGACCAATATAACAGACACAAAACTCTGTGTGTCTAAAGGCTGGAATACACTACACGACTTTTAAAATCTGAACAGATTTTTAAAACATTAGGCATCATACACTTACTGTCACAAATCCTGACTTCATCATTCACCACTAGTAAATACTTTCACAGTGACAAAGGAAAACTGGGCATCATACACTACACACACACACACACACACACTACATAAACCCTGACTGAAGATATTGTTAGCCCGCTGCATACACTTCCCAGTGTTTTCCAGACTTTAATTCCTGCCCGTGCTCCTGGTTTATTCTCTCTGTCCCTCTGGATTCCGATCACACGCTTGCCCTTGGACTCTGCCCTATCTTTGTCAACGCACTGTCCGACCCTGCCTGTAGAATGTCCTCTAATAAAAGTGTGCCCTGTTGCTAGGAGACGCACACAAGGATGCGGCTTTCACAAATGGCCCGGTAAAACAATTATCCCTCAAGTGTGTTCGAGGACTAAAATCGGCTGAAATTTTCCAGACGATGTCTTGATTGATTTTTTTTGTGACAAACATCAAATCACAGTTTGATCCCCGCTCATCCTCCGACTGAGTGGAATCACTGTGGGGGTCGCGGAAGTCTGAAGCCGCACTAAAAAATCGGAGACAACACCCCGTCTGTGACCAAACCAAGTCATACATGTTAAAGAGCTACCCGAAAGGGTTGTCTGTCATCACAAGTCAATCCAAGAATCTGTCAGCCAGGCCACCAGTGTAAAGCCAAGCCACAGTCTGCAGACTGATCGTCATCAAGCCAATGACTTCAAGCCAATCCTCAACTGAGTCAACACGCCAAGCCACAGTTGTTCAGACACGCCAAGCCACAGTATAAAATCGGGGGAAAATCGAGGCAAAAATCGTGTAGTGTATTCCAGGCTTAAACCTTCAATGTACTGCATAGAAAGATATAAACTGTCTGCGAGTTCTCCGGTTGATATCCAGGAATGGGGTGTCTGTATTGGTATCCCCAAATCCACTCACTTTGCTTACCCCTGTCTGACTGTGATCGCGTTATGTTGCAGGGCCGCATACACCATCACTGAACTGCCCCAAGTGAAAATGTTGCGCATGGTGGCGCCCACAATGTACAGTCATTCTACATCCGTTAGCAATGTAGATCCTCCTGATTGCCCTTAAAGGAAGGCGGTTAACTCTCGCCCTGTCCTGTCATGCAACTCTCGCCTTGTCCTGTCAATGTCTGTGATTCCCTGTCCTGCCCAACGGCTGTGAAGGCCGCCTAATGTCCTGCCCTGTCAAAAGGCCGCCTATGAAAAATATCAAGATGATATTTGTGGTTTCCTGTCCGGCCCTGGCAAGTTTGAGGCAACCAGGAAGGCTCTCTGTGACATTAAATCCGTCTGCTCCGCCCTGGTGGGCTCCAGTTCCTCCCTATGTCTTTATTATAATCAAATATGATAACATAAACAAAAAGTATCATATTTGACTCACTCATAGACATTTCCCATCATTCACTGACCCACACAGCTACACGCCATTTCCATAAATACCATCACCCAATCACACACACACACACACACAACATAAACCCTGAGAAAAAAACAGAGGCAATTAGATTTCATGTGCCCGTGCTCCTGGTTTATTCTCTCTGCCTTGCCCTCTGGAATAATAATTCTCTGCCCTATACGAAATAAATGAATAATTTGGTTCTTCCTGACAGCTCATCATACACTACACGTGAAGACCACTCACAATCTAACAACAAACGCACACAGAAAAGTGTGCCCTGTTGCTAGGAGACGCATGAAGAAGTAAAGTGAAAATATCATTTATACTTAATTATCAGTTCATCATACACTACCCGAGTCTGTGGAATCACCAAACATAACTAACAACTATAAAATCGTACCATTCATACCCTAGGAATCTGTCTGCCATTCTTACCACTGGAGTGAAAAGTGAAAATGTTGCAAATCATTCTACATCCCAATGTAATTAAGAGACATTATTAGGAACATCATTATAAAATCACTCAGAGGTGAAAGAGAAAAAAACAGCAGAAATAATAATAATACGGAATAATTTGGTTCAAATGTGAAGACCATTAATTGAAGAAGTAAAGTCATTTATACTTAATTATCAGTTCATGAGTCCACCAAACATAACTAACAAGTACCATTCATACCCTAGGAATCATTCGGAGCAAATGTAATTAAGAGACATTATTAGGAACATCATTATAAAATCACTCAGAAACCAGAAGGCAAATTCAGTTTAAATACAGTATTTCACAATACTGTTGAACAATGCGTGTCATTGCTCAAACCCCCCATTGAGGCCACATCGCTCTTATATTTTATATGAACATGAGAGTCATAAGATCTATTTATAACTTAAAGGGGGATGAGATTCTGAGAAACTGCATTAGTTCATCGCTGGCTGTGAAGATCTATAATAACAACTCCTCGTCTTGCTTCCTGCTATCTTCTGCATGCAGAAAAACCTTATTGTTTAGAAAAACACAGGCTGATTATTTGAGAATATCAAGCAATGCTCTCAGCAAACCCAAACGAGATACAGAGTTGTGTATTTGTGAAGAGAAGTTTATGAAAGCTTCAGACACCGTACCACTACAATAAAGGTTCTGCATTACTGAAGAAAAGTTGACTTAAAAATAACTGTCATTAATTACTCCTTCTCATGTTTTTCCAAACCTGTAAGCTGTTGTTTATCAGTGGAGCACACATTTTATTCACTGATAATCTTCCCTGAAGTGATTCAGATTCAGAGTCATATTCAAAAATTACACAAAGGCTACATCATAATCAAATGGAGTGTGTCAGTGACTTAAATTTCAGTCCGTCTGACTTCAGAACAATTAAAATATAGCACATAAGGCATATGCACTACGTTTCTGGTATTTTATGCTGCTGTTCTGTTATTTTTGGAATAGCCTTGGTAGCCTTTTCTTAACAATAGGAATTTTCATCCAAATATTGTGCTTATATTTCACCTTTTTATAGAGGGTCTCAAAACCTACAGGTTAATGAGCTGGTGCCATAATCACAATCAGACATTCTAATCAATGCAATTAATGTTAGTTTCCCTACAAGACAAACACAGACTTTTCCAGTATAAACTTGCTTTTTATGAAAATATAGCCTGTCCTGAATCAACAAGGATTTCTGAAGACTGAAAACAGCTGACTATGCTGACGAAGCAAGAAAACATCCCAGCTTTTAACATTTTGGACTTCTCAAATCCATGACATGGCAGATATTGTGGAAATGGAAAAATGTGACTCCTGTTAACGGAAAACTGAAATTATTAATTTCAAAACAGACATTTAAAAAAAAAAAATCCTATTGTGTTCCACAGAAGACGCCAAACAGGTTTTGAACAACATGAGGGACAGTAAAACATGACAGAATGTCATTTTTTGGGTGAACTATCCCTGTAAAAGAAGAAGGTCCAATATTTCAGTCAGTTTTATATTAAAAAAGTGACAGTAAAAGACTTCGAGGCAAGGATGGTCAATCTTTGGACAAACACTCAGAAAAGTGCTTTCACTTGTGCTGTATGTGGTTCTTGTTCAAATCAGTTTTATCAACATGACTCAGGCTCTCAGTTTAGATTAAATAAATGCGGCTTTGTATAGTTCCATTCTAGGGTCATTTTAGGTATAAAAAAAGTTTTGCAGTTAGCAATTTCAGCCCTGAAGTTGCTTATACAATGCCTGCAGGCAGAGTGAAATGTACAGCAGCAAACTAGCGAAGTTTAGAGCAGAACTGACAAACTGAAGATGACATATCTGACAGCCAGCGCACAAACTCCACTGCATGCAGCTGGCATTAAGCAGTTAAATGGCACACTTCATTCATCTCAAGATAACCTGATATTTCCTATATATGACAATGATCTCTCCTGAAACTCTAAAAATGTTACATCAACAGTATTTGCAACATCAAGTGTCAAGAAGATGGCTGCTAAACCAATTCATTGCAAACTAATTCAGCAGATGGAGGTCTTCCATACTTGCTGTGCCAGCAGAATGTGTCAGTGTCATGCATGCATTAAGATTTGGTTCAAATTTCCCATGTTTAATGAATAATGAGTTAGATGAATGTTTCTAAACCTGTTGCATATATAGGAATCACCAAAGAAACTAAAAGAGGCCACATTATTTATATCAGTTTCACCTGGAACCCACAGAGACCCCGTCACCATGGGAACTGTGGAGGTGATTGGGAAAAGATTTCACATCTTAGGCTTATCCAACCTGAAACGCAGGCAGTTGTGTTCCATGAGATGCAAGCCTCAGCCCAGTATCACTGAAATGCAAACATATCTTCTCAGAAGAGAGAGTGGCATGAATTTCCTTTGCACCACATCAGCAGCAGTCAACCACGTCAGCTGATAGGATCCCCCCCCACACACACACCGTACAAGAGAAGAAGAAACCTCACCCATCCGTTTCTTTCTTACTTAGGGTTTATGTTTAAGGTAACCACTTAATGATTATTTTTAGGCTGATACAAAGACATATTGTATCATATTGTATATACAGGTGCATCTCAATAAATTAGAATGTCGTGAAAAAGTTCATTATTTCTTGTAACTTATTTCAAAAAGTGAAACTTTCATATATTTTAGATTCACTACATGTAAAGTAAAACATTTCAAAAGTTTTTTTTTTGTTTTAATTTTGATGATGATTTACATTTGAGTTTCAATAAATGACCATCCATACAGTATAAATTCTGGGTATCTCTTGTTCTTTGAAACCACAATAATGGGGAAGACTGCTGACTTGGCAATGATCCAGAAGACGAACATTGACACCCTCCACAAAGAGGGTAAGTCACAGAAGGTCATTACTGAAAGGTGTGGCTGTTTACAGAGTGCTGTATCAAAGCATATTAAATGCAAAGTTGACTGGAAGGAAGAATTTGGGTAGGAAAAGAAGCACAAGCAACAGGGATGACAGCAAGCTTGAGAATACAGTCAAGCAAAGCTGATTCAAACACTTGGGAGAGCTTCACAAGGAGTGGACTGAAGCTGGAGTCAGTGCATCAAGAGTCACCACGCTCAGACGTCTTCAGGAAAAGGGCTACCAAGCCACTTCTGAACCAGAGACAACATCAGAAGCATCTTACCTGGGCTGTGGAGAAAAAGAACTGGACTGTTGCTCAGTGGTCCAAAGTCCTCTTTTCAGATGAAAGTACAACCCCAAATCAGAAAAAGTTGGGACAGTATGGAAAACGCAAATAAAAAAAGAAAGTAGTGATTTCTAAATTTACTTTGACTTGTATTTCATTGCAGACAATATGAACACAAAATATTTCATGTTTTGTCTGGTCAACTTCATGTCATTTGTAAATATACATCCTTTCCTGTCATTCAGACCTGCAACACATTCCAAAAAAAGTTGGGACAGGAGCAATTTAGGGCTAGTAATGAGGTAAATTGGTTAAATAATGATGTGATTTGAAACAGTTGATGTCAACAGGTGATTGTAATTATGATTTGGTACAAAAGCAGCATCCAAGAAAGGTCTAGTCCTTTAGGAGCAAAGATGGGCCGAGGATCGCCAGTTTGCCAACAAATACGTGAGAAAATTATTGAAATGTTTAAAAACAATGTTCCTCAAAGAAAGATAGGAAGAGATTTGGATATTTCACCTTCAACAGTGCATAACATAATTAAAAGATTCAAGGAATCTGGAGGAATTTCAGTGCGTAAAGGACAAGGGCGCAAGCCTAAGCCGAACAACCGTGATCTCCGATCCCTCAGGCGGAACTGCATCAAGAATCGTCATTCATCTATAAGCGATATCACCACATGGGCTCAGGACTACTTTGGCAAACCTTTGTCAAGTACCACAATACGTAGTTACATCCACAAATGCCAGTTAAAACTGTACTGTGCAAAAAGGAAGCCCTATGTTAACAGTGTCCAGAAGCGCCGTCGACTTCTCTGGGCTCGGAGGCATCTGGGATGGACCATCACACAGTGGAAACGTGTACTGTGGTCAGATGAATCAGTATTTCAGGTATTTTTTTGGGAGGAATGGACGCCGTGTGCTCCGGACCAAAGAAGAAAAGGATCATCCAGACTGTTACCAGCAACAAGTCCAAAAGCCAGGGTCTGTCATGGTATGGGGTTGTGTCAGTGCCCTTGGCAAAGGTAACTTGCACTTCTGTGATGGCACCATTAATGCTGAAAAGTACATAGAGATTTTGGAGCACAATATGCTGCCTTCAAGAAGACATCTTTTCCAGGGACGTCCATGCGTATTTCAACAAGACAATGCAAAAACCACATTCTGCACACATTACAAAGTCCTGGCTGCGGAGGAAGAGGGTACGGGTACTTGACTGGCCTGCCTGCAGTCCCGACCTGTCTCCAATAGAGAATGTGTGGCGCATTTTGAAGCGCAAAATGCGACAACGAAGACCCCGTACTGTTGCCCACCTTAAGACTTGTTTGCAGGAAGAATGGGACAAAATTACACCTGAAACACTTCATCACTTGGTGTCTTCAGTCCCTAAACGTCTTTTAAGTGTTGTGAAAAGGAATGGCAACATTACAAAGTGGTAAATGCTTTACTGTCCCAACTTTTTTTGGAATGTGTTGCAGGTCTGAATGACAGGAAAGGATGTATATTTACAAATGACATGAAGTTGACCAGACAAAACATGAAATATTTTGTGTTCATATTGTCTGCAATGAAATACAAGTCAAAGTAAATTTAGAAATCACTACTTTCTTTTTTTATTTGCGTTTTCCATACTGTCCCAACTTTTTCTGATTTGGGGTTGTAAATTTTGCATTTCATTTGGAAATCAAGGTCCCAGAGTCTGGAGGAAGAGTGGAGAGGCACATAATCCATGTTGCTTGAAGTCCAGTGTGAAGTTTCCACAGTCAGTGATGATTTGGGCTGCCATGTCATCTGCTGGTGTTGGTCCACTGTGTTTTCTGAAGTCCACAGTCAACGCAGTCTAGTCTAGACAGATGTCTGAATTGCCTGCACTTGGAGTTGAGAATGACAGTCTGGCAGCTAACACACTCCATTAGCCTCAGGAGAACCCAGATTTCCTTTATAGTCTTAATCTTCTTCTTCCCTGTGTTCCTGCCCTGGTGTGATTTCTTCTTGTCCTCCGCTGCCATGTAATTTGGCTGAGCTTTGAGGGTACAGTTCTCTGACAGCTGCGATTGACGTGAGGTTAATGGTCTGACACACCAATGACCTAGTAAGTCTTTTTCTTACTTTTCACTTTCTTTAAATGTGATTTACTATATCACGGTAAGCGAAAATAGCTGCCTGTGGCACATTCACACAGAGGAAAGAATGTTCACCATGAATATCAAGATTGTGCTTTTATATTCCAGTCTTTAGGTGGCATCCAGTATTTTAAAAAGGCTTTTTAAAAGCTTTTTCACTGAAAGTTTCATTTTCAGCCATACAAATTAACATGCTAAAAGGAAGAAAAATCACAAAGCACAAGTTCAATCTGTACTTTTAGATAATATCATATTAGTGAAATAAAAGGCCACTTAAGGGGTTAGTTCACTAAAAATGAAAATTCTGTAATTAATTACTCACCCTCATGTCGTTCCAAACCTGTAAGACCTTTGTTTATCTTTGGAACACAAATTAAGATATTTTTCATGAAATCTGAGAGCTTTCTGACCCTCCATAGAGAGCAATGCAACTACAATAAACAAGGCCCAGAAAGGTAGTAAGGACATTGTTAAAATAGTCCATGTGACATCAGTGATTCAACTGTAATTTTATGAAACTATGAGAATACTTTTTGTGTGTAAAGAAAACAAAAATAATGACTTTATTCAACAAGTCTTCTCCTCCGTGTCATTCTACTGCGCATTCACGGGAGTACCACAATGCAGTTGAGACTGACCCGTAATAGAAGAAATCTACATTTCAGTTGCATTGCTGTCTATGTAGGGTCAGAAAGCTCTTGGATTTCATTAAAAATATCTTAATTTGTGTTCCGAAGATGAATGAAGGTCTTACTGGTAAGGTCTTACTTAATGACAGAACTTTCATTTTTGCGTAAACTATCCCTTTAAGAGTACAGTGTACAGAGAGTATATTTTTATGACTCATGCCTTGTCCAAATACCCACACTTGCGGTCTTGGCCACTTGAGAGCCTGAGTGCAAAGATGAGTAGTGATGATATTTATTTTGTAAAATTTGGAACTGCTTTTTATCACTTAATTAGAAGCACCACAAATTAAATTGTGTCATGTTATAGGGACTACTGAACAGACATTTAGAAGTTTATTTTAAAATGGTATTTAAAATAAAAATAATGTTACGTAAACACTATAAGTGTGTCCCATCAGGTAATGAAAAGTTTTACACACACTTATGGTCTTCATCCTCACTTGAACACTTGGGCGAAATACAGGAAATACATCATACAAGTAGTCAAGTGGTCAAGTGCAAAGAGTGCAAGTGTGGGTATTTGGACAAGGCATTTGTTTCTTAAAACACTTAAGTACACTTTTAAAACACCTTGTAATAATCTCAAAAAGTTTTATATGCAAGTACAATTTAAAATATGTTTTAACAATCTCTTGTGCTTTGAAGAAGTACACTTGTTTTGGTGCGGTGACTGAAGCATATGTAATAATTATAATAATTAATAATTCATTACATTTATATAGTGCTTTTCTGGGTACTCAAAGAGCTTCTCATGGAAGTGGGGAATATCCTCAACCACCACCAATGTTGCAGCATACACCTGGATGAGGCGACGGCAGCCATATTGCGCCAGAATCCCCACCACACACCAGCTTATTGGTGGAGAGGAGACAGAGTGATGAAGCCAATCAGTATATGGGGATGACTAAGAGGCCATGATGATGGTCAGAGGCCAATGGGCGAATTTTGCCAGTATGCCGGGTTAACACCCCTACTCTTTTTCGAATGACATCCTGGGATTTTTAATGACCACAGAGAGTCAGGACCCCGGCTTAACGTCTCATTCGAAGGACTGTGCTTTTTTTTGACAGTATAGTGCCCCCATCACTACTGGGACATTAGGAACCTCACAGACCACAGGGTGAGCACCCCCTGCTGGCCTCACTAACACCTCTTCCAGCAGCAACCTAGTTTTCCCAGGAGGTCTCCCATCCAGGTACTGACCAGGCTCAACCCTGCTTAGCTTCAGTGGGTGACCAGTCTTGGGCTACAGGGTGATATGGCTGCTGGCCATAAAGCACTTTATTAGCATTCTAACTGTAGGAACACAACATTTATCTTGAAAAGTGATTTTTTTTTTCTTCCACATAGTGAAAGTCAATGGGGCTGGTGTTGTTTTGAACAACAGTTGAAACATTTTTCAAAATACCTTCTTTTATGCTCCACAGAGAAAAAGAAAGTTCTGGAATGAAACGAGGCTGAGTAAATGATGACAGACTTTTCATGAAAGAGCATCCTCAGAGTAATCAAATATTCTTCTGGGATGGAATGGCATTCTCTCTGCTCTCTGATTGGCTTTTGGCTGTAAGAGGAAACTAAACCCATTCAGCGCAGTAGAAATCAACACATCCTCATTTACACTCATGCATAAACTGATGAGAACACCATTCCTCATCTTATAAAAAACAAAAACAGCTATATATCACACAACAATGCCACTGCAAATGTACATCTTTGCGATTGAAACATTAAAAAATGTAAATGGCAAGTGCAGTGAAGCTGTGACAGAGAGAATGAGTAAAGGAGGAAGCCGTATTTTATATTTGCGGTTTATATGTTGCTTGTAGAAATATATTTTGTCAGAATAAAAGCTTATGAATGAACATCAGTGAAGCCCCATAATGGTGTAGTAATGGCAAAGTGTCAGTGCCCGTTCATATTCAAAACTTGGGTTTGAATACATAAAAAAAAATCTAAAGCCTCATGGGGGTTTAATAAAAAAGCCAAACAAACCAAACTGTTCGAATATTAACTGTTAGGCTTTCCTTGGATGATGAGGAAATTAATTCACATTAATAAGAAATGGCGTGCAGCTTATTCCACCTGATTACTGCAATATGCTTGTGGTGCCGCAGATGGGAGAGATTAATCAAATCATCTCACCTGAGCTGTGTCTGAATCACATCCAGCCATCTGAAATGCCAGCAGATTTAACACAAGCCTCTTCACTTTATACCAGATCAACACATTTTATTAAAAAAGTACCTCATGACAGCCTCCACCTACAGTATTATGAAATGTTTACAGTAATTAAAAGGTACAATAAAGTTACTCCGCTTAGAGTAAATTAAATGCTTTAAACTGATCAAAGATTATCACATATCATGTTTTTAGGTAAGCCATCATTTGTAACCTATAAATATTTAAGACTCCCATCATGAGGATTTAAATTTACATGATGATCTTAGATAAACAAAATGTGCCATGAATGTTCTGAACTCCCCAATGAAATGAGACCAGTAATAGAAACTAATCAAAATATTGATATGAAATCCTGAAACATTATTAACACATACCTATACAACAGCCATTTGCAACACCTGTTTTATATCAAAATTAGATTTGAAAAGAGGTTTTCATAAGAGGTTGTTCTTGAAGGATAAGGCAGTTAAAAAGTAAATTGGACTCGACAGCAATCCCGCACTCCAAGAAGGAAGTCATACTGTAAGTGCCAAGCAGCAAAAAATGACCCATTTCATTCTCAGAGTCAGAGAAAGGGTGCAGTGAAAACAGAATGATGACCGTTTAAAAAAAAAAAAAAAATCTAAATAAGTGAATAAATAAATGTCGACATTCTAAGTGGAACATAAAGAATAAAATATTTTTTATAAAAAATGTATGACATTTTATTATCTTAGAATAAGAAATTCATTTAAAAGGATGGGATGGGAATAAAATAACTGACAAAATGCCTGTAATTAATAATGAAAAAAAATTTTTTTTTTTTTAAATAAATACTGACATTCCAAGTGGAACTTTAAAAATACAAATATTTTACAAAAATGTATGATATTTTGACATCTTAGTATTAGAAATTAATTTAAAGTGATGAGGAGGGAATAATGCAAATAAACTTTTTTTTAAATATGGTACCTTTCAAAAATACAGTAAAAACAGTAATGTTGTGAAATATTATTACAATTATTATAACTGCTTTCTATTTTAATATATTTTAAAATATAATTTATTTATATGTAATTTGTCTTACTGTCATGTTTGAAAAATGTAATGCATCCTTGCTTAAAAAAGGTGATAATAAATACAATGGCTCCAGTCAGTGTTTGTTAAACTCATGTTGACTGAAATGTTTTTACTAATCTGATGGTATACAGTACACAAGTTTCTCTGCATCCTCTCCAGTGAAGGTAGTGCAGCTGACAGCCACACTGTCTCTTTTTTATCCTCAGCTGAAATGGCCTTGCAAAGCGGGAGTCTACACAACACTAGAGCTGTCAATCAACCGTCAGTTAATTAAATCTACTCAACCCGTGGCTGTAGACAGGAAGTGAATGTACAATTGATGTGAAGGAAAAAAATATTTATCTACCCAAGGCCAGTTTGATTTTGAAGAGTAATGTTTGTGTCATCTCCCGTGTAAACGCTTCATTTGAGAGTGAAGCGGATCAATGCAGGCTGCACGCTGTGAATGAGAAACGTGCTCCGGTCTGAGCGGTGAGAAGTGTGTGAGTGTGATCACACACCTGCATCCCCAAACACCTGCTCATAGTGGCATATCATCTCACATGAGTATGAAGAGCTTCAACTCTGTTTAAATGAGTATGGATGCTTTGCTCTCTTGTTTTTCACTTTTTCAAGATTAAACATCCATTTTTCTCCAGTTGCTGCTGTGGCATGCCAGTCTCTGCTGGCACATGGGCGGCTGAAATGTGGGCTAGTAGAGGTTCTGAAGAACGCATTGGCAGAGAGATTCAGCTTATCACAAGCTCATAAGCTTGGATATTCTTTAGCTACAGCTGGGTATTTTACCCTTAAAGGGATAGTTCACTCAAAAATGAAAACTCTGTCATCATTTACTCACCCTCATGTTGTGACAAACCTCTTTTATTTTTCTTTCTAAGGGTTTAGATGACACCATTTTCAACTAAAAATAGAAAAATCTTCATGTGTTTTGGGGGCCTGAAAATGCAAACATTTGAAAACGGGTTTCAAAGTGCACGTTATTAAAGTGCACATTATTATACCGTTATTATCTCCATGTAAACTATAAAAACACAAATTTGTGAAAACATTTGTCATGCACAAGTTTCTTTACAAAGTGATATCGCTAACTACTGGCCTGGCAAACATAATACAGCATTTTAAGTCTTTTTTGTGGATCCGTGTGTACTGGATCGTTTTGACCATGTTGCTATCTGTATACAAAGCTTTTAAAAAATGCAAAGGAAAACTTTTCCATTTTGTAGTACATCGTTGTTGCATAAATGTATCCTCAGATCTGATTTGCGCTTGTGTTTAATTCAAACATTGAATCCTTTAGATACCTCCCAACAGGTTTGATTTTGAGGTTTAGGGTCTGTTCCTCACATAAAGTTATTGTATGACTTTAGAAGATTTGAAATAAAGTCATATATACCACATTTATGGTACTTCTGTGTGCTTTTTGTAGGGTTGTGTTGACACAGATTTCACTAATCTATTTGATTTTGATTCACAACATTCGATTCCATTCTGATCTCGATTTTAATATTGATTTGTTTTGATATACTGTCTGTATATCAGGTACAGTACATGTCAATTTTTCTTCAGGAAATCTCTCTCAACTAATGCTGTAAACTATGCAGGGAGCCCTGTCTGTTGGTAAATTACTATTAAAGGTTTAAATTAACAACAAAGACCACATTTAATGAGAATTATGTTTCTACTTAAATTGATTGTTGAAATACAAATACTTAAATCTCTCAAAAAAACGTAGCTTTCATAAAAACTTGTTTTCATGACAGATTAATTCAATGAGCCATGTGACATGTAATCCAGTGCATATATTTAGCAAAATACTCTTCTTTAGAGCTATTGTTTTAGCTAATCAAGTTGTGGACATTAATGAGGTAAATGCAACTTTACGTGACACATTTTTTACAGGTTGTTTTATTGACATCCTTCCACAGTTGTAACTCTAACTGAACGATTACATAAGACAAGACACATTTTAGTAAATTGTTCTGTTTCTTTCAACAAACCTTCTGATGTTCATTCACATTTATTTTGTGCTATAACTAGTAATAAAGAGGAAGAGATGATCAGTTCCAATGTGCTTCATGTTGCCACTGAAACTGAGGCAACTACAGCTGTCACGCCACATTAAAGAATGTCTTTTATTGTTTGAATTTGATGGTAAAATTGACTGAATCTGAAAACTGAGATTACTACAACTACATTTTGTTAGTGCATCAACAGAAAACACCATAGACTAAAAGTTTGATCTTGGAATTTAGGATAAATAACCATTCATGATGGTTCATCAAAATGAAGATCGACTGAAATTGATCAATTGAAATTGTCAACCCAGCCCTACTTTTTTTTTGTCATTTTTGGACCTTGGCGGCCCACGTCACTATCCACTTACATTTTAGAGAAAAATGCAATGTGAAAAGTTTCTTCTTTTGTATTTTACAGAGAAAAAAAAAAGACAAGTTTGGAACCACAAGAGGGCGAGGAAATGATGACAGGATTTCAAGTGAATTACCCCTTTAAACACAAGGAAAGTAATTCTGCTTTCAATATTTCTTACAAATTATGTGCCTTTCAAAATGGCAAACTTCTAAATGTCTGTTAAAGATAAAAACAATTCCATTTTGGATTCCATATTTTGTTTTAGCAAGAGCTTTACCCTGCAGCCATTGTAAGGAAGAAAATAATGAAGAATGAAGTATGAAGTGCCATTCTTACTATTTCCCAAAAGAACATTTGGATCAGAAACTTTCTTAGTATTTCCCAAAAGAACATTTGGATCAGAAAAATTGATTTGACATTTATTGCTTTTTACTTTCTGATTTCCCTTGCTCCTTGCATTTTTATAGATGTCTTCTAAATCTTATGTTTCCTGTCATTTCCAGATTTAACTTCTTTCTAATAACACATCCCCTTTGACTTTGTTTAGTAACTGAAAAGAGTTCCCCAGCTTGTTAAAGCTGGGGAAAGCAGTCCCTCCACTGGGATCCTGACACACACTGGATCTAACTGCTTTTAATTTCCGGCCTGTCCCAGATCACCCTATATGTCTGTATTAATTACTCAGAGTGATAAAGAGCATGTCTTAATGAAATTGACAGCGTTGGGACTATGTGGTGCATGTGCACCTGGTCAGTGCACAGTCCAACACTCAGTGTATATGCTGCTGGGATTTCCAGAAATAAATCTTGAAATGAGCGCAGGTGTATTATACAGCCACTTACCTTTTAATCACAAATGTGTCAAAATGATACCAGTTTAATATGCAAGATAAAAGCACATGATCCACAAAATGCATGCCATTTTCTACACATGTGCAAGATAAATGCATATGATCCACATGATGCATGCCATTACCTACACCATAGCCTGATATAATGCACTTTTAACGAACACATTTGTAAGGTGACCATTTATGATTGATAATGTATGGCTCTATTTACTATTGCTTTGTTCACCCTTCACTGACAAATTCGCTAAATGGTATGCTACAAGTTACAAATGGTTAAAAACGGGTTTAGATGCTCAGATCCAATCTAAACCTAACCTATCTTATCCTATCATATTCTGTCATCAATTACTCAACCCTCATGTCATTCCAAACCCATAAGACTGATCAGTGTTTATAAGTGAATTAAAAGCTTAAATTAAATCTGTTCATCAGATGTGACCGTCTCTCTTCAGAAGACTTGGATTGAACCCCTCAATGCATGTGGATCATTTTTTACAGTGTTTTAGGAAGTCTTTGAAGAGTGAAGTTTTGCACTTTCAGTGGAGGGACAAAAATCTCTCAGGTTTCATTAAAAAAATATCTTCATTTGTGTTTCGAAGATGAATTGATGTCTTATGGATTTGGAATGATGTGAAGATGAGAAAATGATGACAGAACTTTCAGTTTTGGGTCCCTTTGATTTCAGTGTTTTAGTGTGGGCATTTTTATCAGTGGTGAAATGATTGAAATGGTCTTTGGTTTTAATTATATTGGTGTAATAAAGAATTAAAATCTTAATTTTAAGAAACATTGAGCTTTGATATTATTTTTAGACAAATGTATATATAAAATATATCTCATTTTAATTTGCTCCCTCCTGTATTTCATAATTTTGGTCATTTTCATTTTAAATACTCTGTAAAATCCTCTAGATCAGGGGTGTCAAA
Source organism: Schizothorax lantsangensis (assembly GCA_027422415.1). Classification (NCBI taxonomy): domain Eukaryota; kingdom Metazoa; phylum Chordata; class Actinopteri; order Cypriniformes; family Cyprinidae; genus Schizothorax; species Schizothorax lantsangensis. The sequence goes on from CM049845.1 coordinate 9,483,961, forward strand.
CTCCTAATTAAACACACCTGATCCAGCTAATTAAGTCATTAAAGCTTATTTGAAAACTACATGGTTTGTGTGTTGGAGCAGGGCTGCGGCCCTCCAGGAACTGAGTTTGACACCCCCTGCTCTAGATTATCTTCCATAAGAGATTGTGTTGTACACTGCATTAAATGTAAACATTTGTTTAATATTGTACATGGTCCCTTCCAAATAAATAAAGACATAAAGAATTCTATCAATTGCTTAATTAAAGAGTGTTATCCAATTTTCCATTTGACATTTCCATTTGAAGTCTCGCTGACTTATGAGCAATATACTCAAAAATGTTCCTTACTGTGACGATGAGGCCTTTTTCTTGGAAGTATTTGACCAGGGGGATGGCGTTCTGTTTGAAATTAGTCAAGCGTCGATCGATAGCTTTAGGGTTGTCATCTGGGCGACCCTGCAGCTCCGCACGCTTCTCCAAACGCTCCTTCAGACGCTGGTTAGAGCAGGCCAGAAACACCACCAGGTCTGGAGTACAAATCTACAGAGGAAAAAAAGGAGGTGAGTGTCTCCTAACTAGTAATGTCTCAATTCAAGTTGATATTGTTGGATATAGTCACATTCTGGCAGTCAAGATCAAAGCAACTTGTGTCTCAGTGATCTGTGAAGATGTAGCTATTAAGAACCACTAGGTCACACGTCTAACTCATCTTCAGGTAAGATTGCCAATCTAAGATGAGTTCTGGCCCCTCATATAATAATGAATGAGATTGGATGTGGACCACAGGCAAATAAGCACACATCAATTGTCTTAGTTATAACATTCACATGTGAAACCACAGGAAATGCACAGCCTTTTGTAATATTGAGGATTTAGAGAAATGTCTCAGTCTTATTTTATCTATTATTTTAGTTTGTAGGCTTTATTGTGTGCAACAATATTGTTCAGTTGCAAAGAAATCTGTTAGAGAAAGTAAATAATAGAGTTGGTTGCTATGGTTACGGACACAGTTAAACAATTATCAAAGACTAACAAAAAATCTAAGATGTGTGATAACAGCTAGTTGCGTTGGCGTTCAGTATACACATATTGTCTGTTTCAACAATGCTAATGATTTTTTTTTTATATGTATAAAGCTTTTTCAATTTCATTTACAGCCTCCTTATCAAGTTTAACATGTCAAAGGTCTTAATTGTATCTGCTCGAATAGCATGTCAGCTGTGCTGTTACTTCTTTGCTTGTTGTTCAACTAACTGAAAACTAGGAAAATTAAAATACAATACACCGAATGTAGACTTTATCTTTTGTCTATTTGCCAAACTGGCAGCAGGCCTACATTGACATACTGTACGTGCATTAACAAATTGATGACCTCAAAGAACAGGTATTTGATCTGAAATGCACTGTCATCCTCTTAACCAGTTGCCTGCTGGAAAGCCTTTTGGGAATGTGCACTTAATTAGTCACTGGAGAGGAAAAAAGGCTACAAATGTCAGTTCATAAAAGCCTGAAAGCCTGTCACAAAACAGAAAAGCAGGCTGATTATCTCAACAGAAGCATGGCAGGCAAAATGTCAGTGAAAGCTAAAACAATGAAATTATTTTTTGCCATTTAAACTAGACTCTGTTCCTGCCATTCAATCCAAACTTATCTGTAAAAAGGGATCTGGATTTACCGGAGGTAACGTCATTAGTAAAAGTCAATCAATAACTAAGGTGGGAAAACTGGCCAGTAGTTTTTGAAATCAATAATAGGAACGAAATCTTTCGACTCAATCTAATATATATATGGTTTCCACTAAAATATAAAGCAGCACAACTGTTTTCATTATTTATAATAATACGAAACATTTCTACCAAAGTAGCATATTACACATCTGATATTAAACATTGGAGTAATGGCTGTTGAAATTTCAGCTTTGATATCACAAGAATAAATTACATTTCAAAATATATTCATTTAGAAAACAGTTCATTTAAATTGTAATAATATTTACAAATTTTACTGGTTTACTGTATTTTTATCAAATAAATTAAGCCTTGGTGAACATACGAGACTTCTTTTAAAACAAACAAAAAAAAAAAAAAAAACATCTTAATACCAGTCACAATCACCAACTGAGCTCCATGAGCTCCACTAGTGGGCACTCCATCCCTGACTTTTAACCATTCACCCAGGACTCCATTTCCCATAATCCTTTGCCCGGACTCATATGCACTCATCATCAATTGCTATCCCCTGTCTCTCATTACATTACCGCACATTAGTCTCACTATAAGAATGGCACACACACACACTTTCACATCGCTGTTGAATGTTAGCCTGTAACGTTTCCTGGTCTTCTGTGTTACCTTGCTGTGCCTTGTCTTGCCTTTGTGTTTTGATCTTGGACTGTTCCTTGTTTCATGATTGTTTGCTGCCTGCCCTGATCGTTGCCTGCTCTGTGGATAACTCTTTTGGATTACCTTGGATTACACTGTTTGCTGATACTGACCCGGCCTGTCTGACTACTTTTTATTAAATAAAACTGCATTTGGATCTACAACTCCATTGTCACGCCCCTTACGTTACAATACCAGTTTTGTGAACAAATCAATCTCAGAGTCAAAGAGTTTTGTAATTATCAAATAGAATAAATTATAATAAATAAATAAAAATACTATGCTATATCACAGCTATATTTTCATTTTTCAGGTAAACTGTGTTTACTTTCATGGAACCTGGTAGCAGAATATCTAAGGGTGCTTTCACACCTGCCTCATTTAGTTTGGTTGAATCGCATTAGAGTTCGTTGTCCCTCTTGGTGCGGTTCGTTTGGGAAGGTGTGAATGCAGTAATCGCACTGGGGTGCGCACCAAAAGCGGACCAAACAAGCGTACTGAGACCTCCTAGAAGAGGTGGTCTCGGCTTGATTGCAAACGGCAATCCGAAAAAAAAAAGCGAACCAAGCGGTATCATAATTCATAACAGGAAATATGTTATATAAAATGCAGCAGTCAGTGTCTTTTGTGAATGCGAGTGAGAATTTGTGAGAAACTGATTTTTTTTAGTGAGAATATTTGTTATTGGAGGCACCAAAGAGTGCCTCTTCATATTAAAATGTTGTGTAATTAATTGCTCTTCTCCGCGCATTACAAGAATGCTGTCCAGATGAAGCCTTGATTCCCGCTGGCTGTAACTGCATTTTATATATAAATAACGTTTTGCATTTGCCAGGACAGCTATAAAGCCACAATAAGCTCGCGGGGCGAACTTGTCAATCCATCTTGATGAATGACGCAGAGGAACGTAAACAGGTGAACTCTGACCAATAAGAGGACAGCTTTACTCACATGTGACTTGCATAAACACAGTTTGGTACGCTTTGCAATGTTGCCGTGTGAAAGTGAACCGAACCAAGAAGAAAATGCAACAATGTAACTAATTTATCCCTGTTTCGGAACAAAGCAAACGATCTACAGGTCTGAAGGCACCCTAAGTTGCTCTTTTCCATACAACAAAAGCTAACAACGATTTTGATTAAATCTGGAAATTAACAAAAAGTTAGAAAGATAATTTTGTGCAAGTGTTAAAATGAATGGGACATATGTAACACTCTGCACAATTTCGACGTTATTTTTCAAAAAGCAAATTTGTGGCATTGACCATGTGAAATCTTTATAAAAAACATATTTTTACGAACTTTATGCGAAAGGTGAGATGTTCTGGATTCCATAAAAGCATGCATGTTTCAACCTAAATAATTTCATAAACCTAAAGCACAAGCAAAATAGAAAAATGCTGGATATGTTCCTGTGGGATGGCATGAATTGAAGATGCTGCTGGGCCTCTGAGGGTTGTCAGAAAATGTCTGGCGTCTTGTTTTAAAGGGTATTACACTTAAAAAAAAAATCAGAGCCCCGCCATTTATACCTCCCCTTGTGTAATACACATGACAGACTGCCAATCTACCTAACTGTGATCGTAACCCTCTGAGAAATGCTTCTGTCCCATTCTTTTCACTTATCTCTCTGTGGAATTAGCCTTTTGCGAATCTTCAAATTCTATTAATAGTGTTCTGTTTTTATCTTCTAGTTTCCAATTGTTACCTCATTCATTCCAGTCAGTCATTGTCATGCTGCTGTAAATTCCCTTCCTTTTTTAAATTTTGTGTTAAATACCCCTATTGAAAATATTTTTTCCCTAAAAAAAAAAGAAATTTTGAGGTGAATTAGTCCTTTAAGTAAGCAGGGCTTAAGTCTTGCTAACTCATGTCAGTGCAGTTGAGAGCGTTACTATTATGCCCTCAGTCAAAGCACTGTGCTACATGCCAACTGCATTTAGAAAACGGCTTGATGAAACAACCTCAGGCTTGAAACACCCATTAGGCCGAAAAGGTCCTTTAGTGCCGAAAAGAAAAAAATACCTCATGAGCACAGTATTTTATTAATTTGACAGTAAAGGCCACTAAAACAACAACAAAGACAACAGAAAGACTCTGTTGTCTAAAAGAATAAGTCTCTGTGATAGCTTGTGTCCCACCCTCTAGAGCTGCCGCCTAATTGTCAACTAAACATCAACGAGAAGAGGCTTAGTTGACCAAATTTAAATTAGTCGGTTGGTTTAAAAAAAAAAAAAAAAAAAAACTCAACACGAGGAAGCGAAGTCACACAGTCTGTGACTGACAGATCGTTAACATGGCTGCTATATATTTATTTATTAGTTTTTATGTAATGTAGCCTACAGTAGGGTTGAGCTGGTCAACTTGACAACCACCCCTGGCCGAGTACCATATACGGTAGTATAACACATGCTGTTTTAGGTGAATATTACAACACAAATTTACTACAAATCATTGTTTACAAAATAAATAACAGGTTAGCAATTTGTGCCAAATGAGAGAGGTACGTCAGCCCAAACATTTGTGCCATACTATATGTCTGCTTTGTATTCTGTTTTGCGATCTGGCAACCCTTTTTTACACAAAATGAACAGTATTCCATAGGTTATTTCCCTGGACATAGAATATTCTGTTTCTTTTCCCAAATCTTCACTCACATTTCACCCATTTTCTCAGTATATTATAAATGTTTCTTCCTTTCATTCTTTACAATGCAAGTCAGTGGAGCCAAAAACAATGACATTTTTCAAAAAACTTGTAGACGAAAAGTACCCGGATGCCCTACTACTTCCACTATGATTCTGAAGTGTGCATCCAACATACACTTTTTTATCCCCTGAGGCCACAGGAGAGGATTTGTGAATGGCAGTGAAGCGCCACAACTGATGCTGATAGATCATGTGACAATGACAACATGGCAAATATAGTACGTCTCGATTAAATTCACACTACACATTCATAATATACAAATCATACGTTTTTAACTGTCACAAAGTTGCTTATTTAAAAGAAGTACCTACTAAACCCAGAGATTATGCAATTTAAGATGTATAAGTATATTGAAGTTTGATGTTTTGTTATGATAATAAAATTTCTGCTACAAATCTGTTTCTGTCCATTAAACTTATTGACTAATTTTGGTTGACAATCCATAATAATTCCTAATAATGTACAACTGAGCAAAACCTGTCACTGGGACCCTTTCAAACTAATAGCATTTAGGTACCAATAAGTATACTTTAGGTACTAATATGTACCTTTAAGATACTAAAATGCACCCCTTAGGGGTAAATGCAATACAAAAGCTGCTTTTCCACTGAAATTACCAGGAACAATTTGTCCCAGGAACTTTTATCCCCCAGACCTGTTGCTGTCTGCGTTTCCATCGCGGCCTAAAGTACTGTGAAAATAAGGCAAATAGTCTGGTGATGTAGGACTGCGCGCGACTGCTCCTCCCAGTCCAGGGCTGTTTCTCAATACCAAGTACGCAAATTTCGGACTTGCGTCCCCGGTAGTTGGGACGTCGCAAGTTCGACTCGGGAGTGTGAACTCCCAGGGATGGGATGACGCAAGTCTGGTAATTCTGCAAATGGAACAGCAACGTAGGCTACTGCAATTTTCCTCACTGTATTTACAATACTATGAAATATGACATTAAACACCACTGCCTCTTTTCGTTTTCATTTAAACATAGGCTATTAATAGCCGCAGAAATGTAGTTCAGGGAACATACAGTATCTCACAAAAGTGAGTACACCCCTCACATTTCAGCAAAAATTTTAGTATAATTTCTCAAGGGACAATACTGCACAAATGAAACTTGATATATTTTAGAGTAGTCAATGTGCAGCTTGTATAGAAGTACAAATTTACTGTCCTCTAAATATAACTCAACATATAACCATTATTGCCCAAATAACTGGCAACAAAAATGAGTACACCCTAAGTGAACATGTCAAAACTGTATCCAAAGTGTCAATATTTTGTAGGGGCACCATTGTTATCTAGCACTGCCTTAATCCTCCTGGGCATGGAATTCACCAGAGCTGCACAGGTTGTTGCTGGCATCCTCTTCCACTCCTCCATAATGACATCACAGAGCTGCTGGATGTTAGACACATGGTGCTTCTCCACCTTCCGCTTGAGGATGCCCCACATGTGCTCAATAGGGTTCAGGTCTGGAGACATACTTGGCCACTCCATCACCTTCACCTTCACCTTCAGCAGCAAGGCAGTTGTCATCTTGGCGGTGTGTTTGGGGTGGTTGTTATGTTGGAAAACAGTTTCTGAAGGGAGGGCATCATCTTCTGCTTCAGAATGTCACAATACATGTTGGAATCCATGTTTCCCTCAATGAACCGCAGCTCCCCAGTACCAGAAGTAGTCATGCAGCCCCAGACCATGATGCTACCACCACCATGCTTGACTGTAGGCAAGGCACAATTTTCTTGGTACTCCACACCAGGGTGTCGCCACACATGCTGGACACCATCTGAGTCAAACAAGTTTACCTTAGACTCATCAGACCACAGGACATGGTTCCAGTAATTCATGCTCTTGGCCAGGTTGTCTTCAGCAAACTGTTTGCAGGCTTTTTTGTGAGCCAGCTTCAGAAGAGGCTTCCTTCTGGGACGACGGCCATGCAAACCGACTTGTTGCAGTGTGTGCCGTATGGTCTGAGCACTGACAAGCTGACCTTCCACTTCTGCAACCTCTAAAGCAATGCTGGCAGCACTCATGCGTCTGTTTTTTGAAGCCAGCTTCTGCACCTGATGCAGTATACGTTTCTGATCCGTATACTGTTTCATCTTTTGTTGAACTCGGTGCGCACGGTCCCGTACGCCCCTCCATGCTTCCTCTCCATCAGTTGTGGCAGGCAGAGTGTTCAACTTAGTGCGCATCTTCCTCCCTCTTAACAGTTCGAATGGTGACGCTCCTGTGGTTGCGTGTGGTGTCGCTCTGTAATTTTGGAGGAAATCTGTGACCGCTTGCTTCCAGGGACGTTGTTGCATTTCAGCTACTTGGATACAGTCCTTTAAAACACGGTTCCATCTCTCCACATCACCATTTGCTTGAGGCCAATAAACACTGCAAAGAATGTGTTTGACTCCTCTTTCAGCCAGGAACTCAGCGAATGCTGTAGATGTCATCTGAGTGGACTGTACTTCATAGTCCATACGAGGCCACCAGTATAATTCTCTTAGCCATTGTTTAGTTCGTACTACCCCTTGGTGTCCCTCGTGTGCCAAGTGAATGAATTTAGAGTGCAGAGCAACTGGCACCACCAATCTCCGTCCTCTCATGATGTACTTATCATCCACAGCCAGTTCATGTCTGATCTGAAAATACGCTCTGATCGTTGGATCCAGTTGGTTCTGTGTTTTAGGCCAGCCTTGTATGATTTGGGCATGCAGCTTGGACAACTCAGGACAAGATTTGCATGTTTCACTAAGTTCCTTCATAGAAATGGCTCTTGAAACGTCCTTCGAAATCTCTGCAATAAGGCCTGGCTCTTCTCCCTGGCCAGCATCTGAATCAGGTACTGGAAGGCGTGATAAGCAATCAGCTACAAAATTCGATTTACCTGGTCTGTACTCCAGATTGTTGTTGAAACAGAGAAGTCTGGCCGACCATTGAGCTATCCAGAATGGAAACACTTGATCCTGTCTCAACAATTAGTTCAACTGGTATTTTGTTTCCCTGCGGTGCTTCTAACTCCACTTGTCAGTGAATTTTGTCAGAAGATTGATTAACAAGCAGCACAATCAGTTCCGGCACCATAAATTATTTCACTTCTTTGACAGATGCAGATTTACATACCTTTGCAAAATGTCCTTTTTTTCCACAATGATGGCATGTGGCAGATGCAGCAGGACAAGTTGGTGCGTTGGCCAAATGAGTATTAAATTCACAGCGAAAACAGCATCTTTTATTTGAAGTCTTTGGCTTCCCGTATTGTACTGGCATTTTTTTACACTTTTGTTTACCCCATCTGAAACTTGCCTTTGTCCTCGAGATGGCTTGAACTTGGGCATGAGTTGAACCAGTGGTTGAAAGAAGTGTAGCATTTTGTACCGCCGATTCCACTTGAAACGCTAAAGTGGAAGCGCGTTCCAACATAAGTTCGGACTCAAGTAAAAGTCTGTCTCTCACCGTGACCAGAAAAGCCCGTTCAATTAGTTGGTCTCATAGCATTTCATCATCCATTTCTCCAAATTGACAATCCACTGCTAAGTGACGCAACTCCGCTATGTACTGATTTACGGTTTCATCCCAGCACTGTGCACTCTGCCTGAATTTTTGCCGTACAGCAACAACGTTCACTCTTGGCGTGAAATGAGCATCAAGAGCTGCCAAAGCCTCATCGTATGTTGTACCTCCGTTTGGTAGTGTATAGAAAAGTCTCTGGCCCTCCGTACCGGGACAATGTAACAAAACTGCATGAATTCTGGCATCAGGCCATGCATCACCCTGTGCTCTGATGACAAGCAAGTAGTTTTGGAAAAATGTTTTCCATGTAGAAAATGGTATGGCAGGCTCTCCTACCGTCGAAAAAAAAAATGCAGGCATGGGTACGGATGCAGACATCGTCGCCAGATTTTGTAATGTCTAACTTGTATGTAAGGAAATCAAAAGAACACGGGACAGCTCATCTGACAACATTATCAACCAGATGGTTTATTCTTCTCTTTCTTAAACTCTCCTCCAGCCGAACATTCACTCACACAGCCTCTAGCGGACTTGTCCAGTATTACAATCTATAAACACTAACACAGGACATAACAGAGTTGAAGCTGCTCTTGTCGGGAAACATGAGCACAGAGCGCCTCCGAAATCGGCGAAGCACATTTTCAAATACACACTGTCTTTATAAATAAACCACAGATTTGATTTTTAAACAACTATATTCTCTCCTGAAATACCCTTAAAACTACATTTCATGACACAAAAACAGTAATATATTGAAAATTATGCGAATATGGTGGTTGAAATACAATGCTGCGTGAACTCAACCAATCAGCGTGTTCAGCGCCCAAGTCCCGCACCCGAAAGTTCCAGAACTTTGAAAAAGTACTACCTCGCGAGCAGGGACTTTCCGAGGGGCAAATATTTTTGCGCAGATATCAGATTCTGGTTCCCACGGTGGAAACATGCTGAGTACTGGCCCAAAGTGCCTAGTTCCTGGGGAAAGTTCCTGCGGTGGAAACAGGCTTAAAGGTGTACCTTTTGAAAAGGTACTGCCCCAGTGACAGATTCTGTATACCCTTTTCTTGGCATATGACGGAGTAAATCAAATTTCAAAATAAATAAGCACGGTATGTTGAACAGTACTTTTTACTTTTAAAAAATACATAAATAAATAAATAAAAATAATGAAAATTAGTACTTTTCCTGGAGTAATGTTATTAGGATATCTGTACTTTTACTCAAATACTTGAATCGTGTACTTTGTCTCCCACTGAGGGTGAGTAAATAATGATGACAGAATTGTAATTTTTGGATGAAGTATCCATATGATATATGACTGAACTCTACTGCTCTACATGTGACCACAAAACCAGTCCTAAGGGGAAATTGAGATTTATACATCATCTGAAAGCTGAATAAATAAGCTTTCCATTGATGTATGGTTAGGATAGGACAATATTTGGCTGTAATACAACTATTTGAAAATCTGGAATCTGAGGGTGCAAAAAAATCTAAATAGTGAGAAAATCGCCTTTAAAGTTGTCCAAATGAAGTTATTAGCAATGCATATTACTTCTGGAACATGATCTTTGCTTAATATCCTAATAATTTCTGGCATAGAAGAAAAATCGATCATTTTGACCCATACAAAGTATTGTTGGCTATTTCTACAACTATACCCATGCTATTTATGACTGGTTTTGTGGTCCAGGGTCACATATATGGATTTTGCTGAGTCAGCTCAAGCCACCTCCTCCAGGACTGACATACTTGAATAATATTTAGCTGACATTTGAACAGGCTGGGGAGACGGTGTCTCTCGGCTTTGCTCGCAGTGGAGGTATTTGGTAATCCTGTAATGATCGCTGTTAAAGCTGTGGTCTGATCCCCTCTCGTTCTGCACTCGTCTCATAATTGGGTTTTAAATCCCATCATTGCTGCTGCTCATCTCTATTCTGTGCGAGTCAAAGATAATTCATTTACTGAGGTTATTTGTGGTGACACTGTTATTGGTTGCCTGGTCACCGAACACAGTCACACAACACACAGTCTAGGGTCTGTTCAAACCTTCCTCCATCCCACAAACACACAGACAATAAAAAAAGACTCATTGTTATTCATATCATCTCCTGCATTGGTAAATTTGTTGTTATCTTCTCTGATCTGGCTTCATTGTACTGTTTTCATTAAATCCAAGCTGATCTCATACCCTCCATGTTTGTTCTATGAGTATTCCTCAAAGATTTTTGCCATATTTTTTTTATTATTTCACTTTTTCTTTTTAATGTCTTTAGAGGAGTGGTGCAAGCAAATTACAGGATTTTACTTAATGTGAAGTTATTTTGTGATGTATGCTTGGCAGGGGTAGTTCATCAAAAAAAAAAAAAGTTCTGTCATCATTTACTCACCCTCATGTCATTCCTGACCTGGGGCCGTATGTATAAAGCCGCTCAGAGTAAAATTTTAGTCCTAACTTAAGTGTGTCAAAATTCTAAGAATTACTTAATTTTACTCTTATTCCTAGACTTAAGAATAAGAGTGATTCATAAAGGTTCCTAAGTGTTAAGACTAGGTCTCAGCTCCTAAATTATTTAAGAGAGCAGAAGAGGTCTCCTAACCTAGTTAGGAGTAACAAGATGGCAGCAAAGATGAGATAAACATTTTTCAACGAAGATATGACATACTGGAGTTATATGATGATATGGAGTTGATAAAACAATACAAACTTGATTGTCAAGATCAAAAGTCTTTTTTTCCTTCTTTTTTTTGTAACTGACAAAGTGAGAAATTGAATAACCTCTATAACCAATAACCAATGCTCTAACTGCAGAAATGAAAGTAGTAATTACAAAGCAGGGTTTTACATATTGTGGCACTATCTCCACCAAACACAACAGTGGCCAAAAGTGATGTGTGTTTTTTTTTTTTTTTATGACCCCCACATTTCACTTAAACCATCAAAATATTTTTACCTTTATCAGAGTGTCTATTTACACTAAGTGCAAATAGCCTGCCTTGTTGGCAGAGGCTATTTACACTAACTCTGCCCACCAATGTGTGATTGGGCTAGTCAACATTACAAAAGACAGTCAACAGTCATCAGCTCTAGTGGCGCAGATGATAAAATGTGTGTTGTACACCTTTTGACGCGATTGACCGATTGTTCGAATCCGCCTTTTGGCAAAAAAAAATGGCTCCCTTTTCAAATTTCACATCACATTAGAAAAGCATTTATTTTCAATAAAAATGAAGGAAATAATCAAAAAGTTGAAAATAAAGTATCGGGTAGGTGTAGGGAGGGCTTTTGTCACTATGAGGTGGCATCCATTTAATAATTTGAATTAAAATTAAAATTTACACTCAATAACTTATTATTGCATACTGATTTATAATGTACTACAATACTGAGGTGCAGATAATTGCCACTATTTGCAATAAGTAGTGCAAACAAAGAGCATTCAGTGCACTGGCGTCCTGGTACATGTTAACAGGGTATCCTGTTAACATGCACCAGGACGCCAGTGCACTGAACGCTCTTTGTTTGCACATGTCATTGTTTACGAATAGTTTACATGAAACGGGACAAAATTAATCTTGACAACTATATATCATTCTGAAGGTCTAAGCCTCAAGCATAGACGATAGATCGCTGTTTTTCGATGGAAAGCTTATAAAGGAGTGTGTTTGCTAAATTTGTGTAAGCAGTACACATCAACACATGTATAATAAAACGCAGTACATACCAGATTCATCCTGATAACGAGTCACAAACACGTCCACTGCACCCATAGAGCACTTTTAGTCCAACGAAACAATAACGTTGTAATATGGATGGTCATTCCTTTGTTTACGTCTCATTTCTTCAGGGACAGTTATTGTTTGTGTCCGTTATGGAATAAATTACGCTCAAAAACAGCGTCTTGGTGGTAAAAAAAACTAAATTGTTTTGTAGCACGCAGTGTCCCAAACAGAATGAGACCATCCAAGAAAAAAATTGAAAGATACGTGGAAGATTGTTTATTTGAATTCTGGTGCGCTCTCGTGACGGCGCGTGACGGCACGTGACGCACGCTGTGACGCACCTGTCATCTGATGGGGGCATAACTTAGCGATCGGCCTATGCTCATAACTTTTGATAAAATACTATTTGGTTTGTTTTATCGTCGGCCACGAAAAAGATAAACGAAATTGGTAAAGATATACTGAATTTAACGAGCCGCTGGACAAGTCGTTAAAACCTTAGAAATTATAAGTTTTGATTAATATCAATTAATCATATCCATATCGAATCTTAAGAATCGATTCCCTAATTAAAATTAAACAATGCTAAATTAAACAATGTAAGGGGCTAAAAATTCCTTACAAACCACCAAACCATATTGCAAAAACAAGCCACTTTTATGAGGATTGAGGACCTTCCTGGAGTTTTTGGAGCCATTGATGGAACTCATATTCACATCATTGCTCCAACTGTAAATAAGGAGACATACCAGTAGAAAACAAAGCATCAGTAATAATTTGTGATAATTTTGCACAATGCAAAGCATTTTCTTTTTAAAAATTCATTAAAATATTAAACTATTTCAGTGTCTTAATTAAATGATTTTATTGTAGTTACATTAAATGATTGGTGTTGTGCTGCTGTGACTTACATGAGCAGGCTCACTATTGGCCGATTCAGAGGTTGAGGTCAGCCATTTTGTGTTGACACCATTGTAGTCCTTAGTACACAACACTTAAGTGTCACCTCAGTCAACACTTAAGAATCAGTCTTAGACTTTACTGAAAGTTGCTTCTTTATAAAAGTATCCTACTTTTTACTAAGTATTTTTTGACACTTAAGTCAAAGCTTAAGACTATTCTTAAGAGCATTTCTGAGAAGTTTTATACATACGGGCCCTGGGCCCGATTCACAAAACATTTTTAGGCTAAAAGTAGCTCATAACTTGCCGATTTAGGAGAAAATCTTAAAAATAATGGCTGTGTCAGTCCTAAATCTAGGACTCCTAAATTTTTGCTCTAAGAGTATTTCACAAAGCGTTTTAGCGCTAAAACTAGCTCCTAAATCTGTGAAACATTAGAAGTAGTGAAGAGGACTCCTAAGTCACTAAGACCAAGCCACAAACTATTCTAAAATGGCTGTTGCCGCTGTTCTGACTATTTGTGCTACCCTGTCAGATTTTGCTACCTCCCATTAAAACAGATGGCAGCATAATTCGATAGCGAAAAATGCTACCTATCAGATTTTGCTTCCAGCATGATATTAATAAGGTGAGAGGCTTTATTAACATGTACACCTACCCCAACCCTAAACCTACCCTTACAGTATTAAAATACAGTGTTGGTAGCATAATCTGATAGGTAGCATTATTTGTTAGAACACCGGCAATCTGCCTCAGAACGTAAACATTTTAGAAATGATGATAATGAGCTGTGTCAGTCCTAAATCTAGGACTCCTAAATTTTTGCTCTAAGAGTATTTGATGATAATGAGCTTTTAAAAAGGTATCACCTTTGGTTTTGGAGGTTATCCCAACTCCAGATTTTCCTTTGATTGTATCCTTGTTTTCATTAACCAGTTGAGCAAGAAGTAATAGTGATTATTTTGCATGTCTCACCATCAGCCATGATTATTCCACTCTGTTAATTAAAAGGCTGTTTATATGCATATTCACTAATTGTATAGAAGCACACATTTAAGAGGCTAAACCTTAGCTGAACATATATTAGTTTAATTAGTGACACTTAGCCTGCATTTTAAAATCTTTATTTGAATGTGGCAACATTTTTATTTTTAAACCTTTATTTGAATATGGTAACATAATATTGCGCTCTACAATATTTCTATGAATAAATCTCTAACAGAGACTATCAGCCAATCACTGTGTGCATAGTTAGTAAGCACGCTGACATCATCCATAGCAACGAGGTCAACCCCGCCCTTACTCTTAGCTTCTCTCTTTTCCTTAGTAAAAGTTTGTCTCAGCAGCGTTTGTGAATAGGTTTTAAGAGAAAACTCTTAGCTAAAAACTTTTACGGCTATTTAGGAGAACTCTTAGTGGTGAGATAAAATGTTTTGTGAATACAGGCCCTGATCTTCATTTGTTCACTGAACAAAATCATTCAGGTTTGAAAGAACATGAATATGTCAATAATGACATAAATTAACTATTCATTTTAGTTAATTTAGTTATAATTAACTAACCATCAAACTCATATAAAAACTTAAACTGAGTTAATCATTATAATTTATATTTTTATTTTATTATATTTTGTCATCCTCTGGGTTACAGTCAAATGAGCACTCTTCTTCTTCGCCACAGTTACTGTGTGCATTTTGATTTAACAAAATGATTAAATTAATACATACATACATACAGACATACATTAGGTGCTGCCAGAGATGCCATATGAAAACATTAATATTTTCTCAATTTACTGTATGATAATTTAAATATTTATGAATCTTAAACTCATCAAATATGCATAAGAAATAAGTGTCATGTGAATGTACAACGGTGCGAGTCGGTGGGGCCAGGCCTTCGACCATTGATGCTTGGCAGTGTTTTTTGTTGGACATACGTGATTGTATAAAGGAGTGACTTTTGTGTTCTTGTTGTCCTTCCCTCTCCCCCTCCCTTTTGATTGGACCATGAGATGTTGAGTATGTGTCTGTTGTTTTGTTTTGTTGTATTTTGGATATTATGTTGTGTTGTGTGTGAAAAAATAAAAAATAAAAAATTGTTGTTAACAAAAAAAAAATATGCATAAGAAATATATAAAATGCGTATATGACTCTATGCTATGTTCTTCCTCTGCTTGTGCCTTTGTTTTGTTTTTATCTGGACTTTTATTTTGTAGTCTGTTGTGTTCCTGTTTCCATAGTTCTTGTGTGTTGCAATTCTTTTGAGAAAACTTTTGGTTTAGCCTAAGCTGTGATAGTTTATCTAATTTTTGCTTGTTATAAATACATAACTTCTTATCTTTTCATTAGTTTTTAACAAATGGTCTTGTCTTGTTACAATCGTGTATTCCTACATTTGGATGGACTGTCTCGTGTGTGCTTTCCCTTGATTCTAGTATTGATGATTTGGTTTTATTTGTTGTTTTTGCTTTACTTTCTTAATAAACTACTGCTTGTATACAGACCTTCCTCAACTACACTTTTTGTCTCCAGCAAAACGTGTGCATGTGTCTCTCGTGCAGTGTTGCCAAGTTTGCGGGTTTTCCCACGGAATTGGGCTACTTTAACACTTTTGCTGTGGGTTGTTTTTCATGTCCGCGGGTTTAAGCGACCCCAGTAACATGATATTTAGCCCCTAAAATGTGAATTTTACCAGGGGAACCCTGCCAAAAACGTGTATTTTACCCCCAGAATGCGGAAATGAGTTCTCAAATAGTGTGAAAGTCAAGGACAATGACACTGCCATTTGGCAAAACTATACCATAGAGGGTTACAGAAATGTTCTGCCTGATTTGACTATTAAAAAATGATATTCAGTGGTGTAACACACTGTAATGTATGAAGTGGACTCTTTCATATTCAGGTGGCTTTGAATAAAAAATAAATTATTATAATGTGAAGTACATGTTTAGCCTAATAAAACATGAGTGATGAGAAAAGCTGAAAGGTTGTGCTGAATGCCGACTGCTGTGCTGGCCGACTGTCTTCGCAGAAGGTCTGCGAGCTGCAGGCTGGGATTTTTTTTCCTGGCATGCCTTCACTCATAAATCCTCTCAGTGACTGTGCTGGCACCTCCGGAAAAGGCGGAGGTAGAGAGAATAAGGATGCACACAGGGGAATCAGTGCCTGAATCTGGGTCCCTATTAAACTGTGACAGCCAGCAGACAGAAAGTAAACTAATTAATGCAAACCAGCCATCATTGAACATTAACTTTAGTAATATACAGGAACTTAATGTAAAATACATTTTTCCATTAAGGGGTGATATTTGGCCATTTAAATTGATTTCCAGTAGTATTTTTATTCTAATCTTACAAAATGCATGCAATTATTGAATTGAATCAATACATTATATAAATTACAATAATAAGACACTACAGCATGTTTATCAGTCAAATGAAATACAAAATCCATCTTTGCACTGCAGAAGTGACACAGAAACTTCATCTGAAGTGGCATTTAGTCTGTATTTAATAAAACTGTTTAATGCTGTCCAGAGTTGGCATGAATGCATTTACATTAATAAAAAAAAAACACGTATTCATACAGTAACGGAACACTAGTGTGTTGCCAAGAGATGTGCAACAGTTCTGTTGTGTTTTGTTGCCGAAACAGAGCAAAAATGGTCCATATTATGTCTAAATCTAAGTCACTTCATATTAACTTTTTGTTTACTGTATACTATATCATGTTATGAATATATATATATATATATATATATATATAACAAGAACTCATACAGGGTCATTTTGTGCACACATACCTTGGATTTTTGGGGGAATTTTTATTTAATTTGGTTGCATTTTTGTCCCAGCCCCCATTAATTTCTTCTCTGAAAAGGATGAGAAATTAGCTTTGTACCCCAACAGCCATAGTGGCTGAAGACCCTGCAGTTTTATTATTTTATTAATCAAATTTGTGCCATTTTTAGCTGAAGGACCTCTTTCTACCTATCTGACTGGACTGAAAAAAATCCTATTAAAATGAAAATCAGTGGTGTAACCTAGCATAATCAGTTTGATTCCGTAATAATAAATATTTCTGACTTAGCATGTCCACTTCTTCGAAACTTTACCATCCATTTGCGTAATTACCCTCTCGACCGTGAGAATCAAGTCCATTAGCTATGCCAATTCTGATATGTTACAGTATATTGTGTGTTCAGTGCTGCCTTGCTTTTGAACTCAGGACAGATGAAAGCGTTGTGACAAGCCCCTGAACGTGATCAGAGAAAAGCTAACTTGCTTTAGTCATCACAGAAATGCAGCTGACCTTATTGCATATGCATTTGTAGGAGTTTCCCTTTTAGATGCAAAATTTATGGGAGGAGAGAACATTTAAATGAATCACACAACATGATTTACTAAGGTTTGCGGGAGTCAATTTACTGGTATTTGTGCCATTATTTACTGCCCCAAAAAAGCTTGCTTAACTCATTTTGCTCTTGACATGGCTGTGATTGTTGCTGCCAGAAGGAGGCATGGAATTGCACTCTCACAGTAATTTGCCTTGTTTAGTATATCTGGCCCTATATATACTTGCAGCAGATAATATAATAGTAAATAAATGGTCAATTAAAGAGACTACACTTGTTTCTTAGCACACTTTTAAATGTAAAAATGTAATTGTAATAATGTCAAATTAAAAGTAAATGTACTTGTAAAGTACTTTATATGTCAAAGTACTTTACAATAAAATAAATAAATAAATAAATAAATAAATAAATAAATAAATTTAATTATATTAAATAAATATAATTTAAATAAATAAATAAATAAATAATAAATTATTTATTTTAAATAAATTAATTAATTTATTAAATAAATTAAAATAATATATATAAATAGCCTGTTTGCCTCTGATGTTATTGTTTTAAATGTGCTAAATTGCAACTTCATCATTACAAATGTGTAATTACAAATATATTTAACCCTAAAAGGGGCGCTACCATAAAGAGACATTAGAAAATTAATTTATTGCTATTTTCCATCTTATTGGGACTCAAATAATACAATTTCATGAATTTTTTTTTTTAAACTTGACTCTTATATTTGATTTTAATGATTGTATCCCCCAGGATACGTTGCCCCTTTGGGGGTATAAATTCACTGAAAACAGAACACTTGTTTATCAATGCTTGTTACAACATGGTTGTAATTCCTGAAAGTTTTGGAATACAGACCTAAGGTTGGTCTCTTTTTAAAGACACATATCAGATTATTAAAAGCATTTCAAAAAACAAAAGTATAAAAAAGTTATAGGAGTTTAAGTTTGCAGTAAAGATAACGTAGTATACTAATTGTTTTTTACTTTATATAAAATAAATACTTTATAAAATATGTTGCACTTTAAATTGCTATAAAATCAAAGCCATATGTCTAACCAAGTTATGTTCCAAATTTGAAGTTGATATTACAACAATTGAGGTTCCTGTGAGATTTTGTTTGGGCACTATACCAAAAATAACCACTGGGTTACACCCAAACTCTATTGAATTCTTTTGATGCAGTTTTCGGTCACAAATCAATCATTTTCTGTCACAATATCACGTCTATTACAAAACAATTACCAAATATGGAACCTTGACTGTCAGACCTTTCCAGCGATATGTGTTTTGTCAAGATTACAAGATTTGATTTTCTAAAACACAAGTGACAAAATCACAGAGTCTATATATGTTTTTTTAAATCTTGATTTATACCCCTAAAAGAGATACAAACAATTAGAGACAGATTACAAAACAAATAAGCATTTAATTCATAAAATATCAATGTTAACCTAATAATATGGCATACAATACTCTAATTCAAAATAAATTGAAGTATATTAGAAAGTGTATTTGACAGTACGCTTTAACCATATTTCAAAGCCAAAGAGTAGTAATTATAAACTTAAATATGAAAATGTACTTAAGTCCTTCTGTAGTTGGTCAAAAAAGCACTCTTAACTTCAAACAATTGCATTTAATATATAATATTTAAACAATTATACAATCTCATTCATTTTAAATAACATACAATTAAGTGTCCAAAAACACTGAATTCGGTTTACACTTAAGTTTACTCTTTTAAAGCATATTATGTCCATATAAGTACAATTTTAAAAGTATGCTAATGGTTACTTATTTTTTATAGCTGGTGAATAAAATCAGTTTAGATGTTATAACCAATTATTTTAGATGCTACCAAGACACTCATTTTTGTTGTGGTGATGTGATAAGTTATGTAATTATTATTTTTTTGTCCTAACCATCTGCAATAACATAACATTAAATATCCCCATATTAGCTGGTGATGGTGACATGTCAGTCACACAGCATTTTCACACTAAAAATGCTGGAATTGAATCTGGTTAGGACACAGTGTCACATTTAGTCTGCCAGTGTGACTGGTAGATAAGCAAAATTACCCACCACTGCACAAAACTGCATACCATTACATGCCAACCTGCAAAAGAAAGTCAAGCAGATTTCTGAGATAAGCAGACAGGGTTGCAAATCTGGCAGCAACAAGTGCGTTCCTCACAGTTCTCTGCCTACGTTAAAGCACCTCTTAGATAATTGGTGTGAAATGAGGAAGGCTGGAAACAAGCGTGAGGGATGGAAAGAGACGGAGCGAGAGAGACGGAAGCATATCTGATTCTTGGTACTCATTAAATTTTACTGCTCATGTAGACAGACTGAATTCAGTGATCACATCCTTCGCAGCCTGGAAACCGAACTATGTGACATTTACAGATGGTGACTTCCACCATTTTCAAATCCGGACTAGCAATCTTGTGTTGATGTAAAACTTAAAGGTTAATTCGAGACCGACAGCAAGTGCGGTGAAGGGTAAGGGGCAGCCAAGCTTTGAGTTAGCCGTAACAGCTAACATACTACCTCCTAAACCCGCTGTCTTAGAAAATAGAAAAAGTGTGGGAACAAACTAATTACCCATGATGAAACGTGAAGGAAAAGGCTGTCATTTAGAAATGAACGTGCATTGAGAACTGCAATCGAGAACTGTCACATGATTTCCTCTTAGCGAGGCTGACATTAGCTCCTTTTTGACAGGTTTACAGACATTAATATACACCTGTCATTGCACGAATCCCATCTGAGTCAAGTGGTTCCTGTCAAAAACACAGGGAATAGAGAATTTCAAGTATATGTTTGAGATCTGTCGTGTGTTACGCAGACAAGTCACTCATGCAGATGTGAATCAACAGGGTGTGAAATATCGGTTCACAACCCATTCTCCCATCGCAGGTTGCCAAAACTGTCTCAGTGTTTTGTCAGAGTTAGATATGTCTGTGATAATTTCCCATTAAAGCAACCACTTGTGAAAAAGTAGTGTGCTTAATTGAATTTAATTTATATTTGCGGTGTACTTCAAATATTGACCGTGTACTTGCAGAATATATTCTTCAAACAAAAGACCACTTAAGTGTACTTAAAAAGAACACACTTTCTTAAAACACCACTTTGCAATAATGTGAAATTAAAAAGTTTGACAAAGTACAATTTAAATCATAAGCTTTTTTGTGCTTTAAATTAGACTTATTTTGAAGTGTTGATTAACATACTAAATCACATAACATAATTTTAACTGTAGTGTTATAGCATTAGAAGTTCATATACATTAAAAGTATTAAATTGCAACATCATCCTTACAACAAATACATGACACAGTACAACCTTCAAAAAATATTAAAGTGTATTTTAGTTTACCAGTCCACGGTCTACTTTAACCATATCTCAAAGACAACATAAGTTAAGTTCAATTAATTGCATTTAACATCAATTTTGGCTATAAACATTTTCATTTAATTGTAAATAACATGAAGATTTTTACTTCCCCCAAAATGTACATTTAACCATATTTTACAGTATAATTACATGAAATGTTCCATTAGCTTTATAACAGTTTTACACTTAACCAATTAACAGGTTTTACACTCTTTTACTTTTAAAATTATGATCTTTTTTAAACGTGTGTATGTTTGATTAAAATCAGCACATACAAGTCATTCACAAATTAATGTACTTCAATAGCAGTTGATTGGTTGTTTTAATAGCAGACATGGTTGCTCTTTTAACAAGCAGCTTTCCAAATACAGGAAACTCATTTCTGTAGCAATTTAGTCCTCATAGATCAAGTACCTGCAGGGAAAATGTGCTTTGTAATTCTGGGATATTTTAAACAGCATACTGAATCAGTTCGGATGAAAGACGGTGGCATGAGTATTTTAGAACCTTCCCTGAATTTCTTTAAGCATCTGTCTGACAGAGATAAAATATATTCTGTTTTTTTTCTTCTTCTAATTTTACAAGGAACACACAACATTATTCACTGAGTCCCTTTTAAAAACTAAATAAGGCTTCAGCAGTGTAAACGGCAGTCCCGTCTTCGCAACTGTATCATCCACTTGCGCAATTACCCACTTGACCGTGAGAATCTAGTCCATTAGCTATTCCAATTCTGACTTGTTATGTTGCATCTTCAGTGCTGCTTTGCTTCAGAACACTCTGCAGTCGAGAGCGCTGTGACAAGCCCTGAATGCGATCGGAGAAAAGCTTCAATGTTATTCATGCTGCAGGCTAATCATGACAGAATTGGCAGAAGCTTCTGAAGCTAATAAACCTGGGCAGGTTGGCTTACAGTGATCTTCTTCTCCCATGCAACTCATCTACAGGACATGTTCTTATTCAAACATATATATATAGTACAGTATGTAATCAAACTTTAAAGGGTTAGTTCCTGCAAAAATGAAAATTCTGTCATTAATTACTCACCCTAATGTCGTTCCAAACCAGTAAGACTTTCGTTCATCTTTGGAAAACAAATTAAGATATTTTTGATGAAATCTGAGTGCTTTCTGAACCTCCATAGACAGCAATGTAACTGAAATATTCCCAGACCCAGAAACGTAGTAAGGACATCGGTAAAACAGTCCATGTGACATCAGTGGTTCAACCGTAATTTTACCAAGCTACGAGAATACTTTTTGTGCGCAAAGAAAATAAAAATAAAGACTTTTTTCAACAGTTCTACTCCTCCTCGTCCTGTTCTCTGCCATTATCGACATTTTAAAAATATTCGTAATCAGACTACAGTTATTTTAGTAACACTTTATTTTAAAGTGTCCTTGTTACACGTTATACTATTATAATAACAATAAATTATGCATAATTACATGCAAGTAACCCTAAGCCAAACCCTAATCCCTAACCATATACAGAGCTGGGTAGATTACTAAAAAAATTTAATCTGTTACTGATTCCAAATTACATGAAAAAAATTATAGTTAGTAATGTAGTCCATTAGCTACATCACACATTTAATGAGAATATTTTTTTTTAATCTATGCTTTTGTCTTTCAAACACATAACATGCAAAAAAAATCACATTATTTCTTATTTACATGTAATGTAGGGATTCCCAAACTTTTTTCTTTTTTCAGCCAATCATTTTTTGCCTAATATGTTTACCTGAAATACCCCCTGATATTAATAAGGCAAGTTAATAATTAAGTAACACATTTGCATGTTTACAGTTCACTGACGTTTGGTTAATGGTCACATGACATGCAGTAAGCAAATAAGATATTTAATCTTTTTTAGTATGTGTTTTATTTTGATTGTTGTTATTTTAATAATCATTTATTTTGTTTTACATTTTTATGATTTAATTATCAGTTTTTCTTTAACCCCCAATCAGTAACAAACTAACATTTATAAGTAATCTACCCAGCACTGGAGATGAGAGGGTGTTTTCAGTTCATTCTCTTTTGGAGCTGAGTGGCAGATCTCACACAGGGGATTGTTGGAATGACAGTAAAGGAGAGTGGTGACAGAGTCAAAAATGTGAGAAATGTTCAACTTCATGCAAATGAGAGGCAAAAAATCTCAGTCAAGGCAGTGAGGGTTGTCATTTCACAGGTTTGTCATAAGCAATCACATAATAAAATCGCATACTACTATATTTACTTCAGATCTTAAGTTTATAACTGTATACAGTGCCGTAAAAAGGTTTTTGCCCCTTCCTGTTTTTTTTTTTTCCCTATTTGTCAAACTTGAAAGATTCAGATCATCAAACAAATTTTTATATTACACAAAGATAATGCAAGTAAATACAAAATGCAGTTTTTTAAATGATGATTTAATTCATTAAGGGAAAAAAGCTGTCCAAACCTACCTGGCCCTACGTGAAAAATGAATTGTCCCCTCCTGTTAAATCATGAAAGAACTGTGATTAACCACATTATTTTAGAAAGCTGAATTAAATTTCACTAGCTAAACCCAAGCCTGATTACTGCCAGACCTGTTGAATCAAGAAATCGCTTAAATATAACCTGTCTGACAAAGTGAAGCATGCTTAAAGAGCAACACATCATGCCACGATCTAAAGAAATTCAAGAACAGATGAGAAACAAAATAGTTGACATGTATCAGTCTGGAAAGGGTTATAAAGCCATTTCTAAGGCTTTGGGACTCCAGCGAACCACCACCAGAGCCATTATTCACAAATGGAGAAAACTTGTAATAGTGGTGAACCTTCCCAGGAGTGACCAGCCTCCTGGGAAATTACTACAAGAATTACTACAAGAGCGCAAGGACGACTCATCCAGGAGGTCATAAAAGAACCCAGAACAACATCTAAAGAACTGCAGGCCTCACTTGCCTCAGTTAAGATCAGTGTTCATGATTCAACAATAAGAAAGAGACTGGGCAAAAACGGCATCCATGGGAGAGTTCCAAGGCAAAGGCCACTGCTGACTAAAAAGAACACAAAGGCTCGTCTCACATTTGCCAAAAAATATCTTGATTATCCCCAAGACTTTTGGGCAAATAATCTGTGGACTGATGAGACTAAAGTTTAACTTTTTGGAAGATGTGTGTCCCGTTACATCAGGTGTAAAACCAACACAGCATTTCATAAAAAGAACATCATACCAACAGTCAAACATGGTGGTGGTAGTGTGATGGTCTGGGGCTTCTTTGCAGCTTCGGGACCTGGATGACTTGCCATAATTGATGGAACCATGAATTCTGCACTCTATCAGAAAATCCTGAGGTAGAATGTCCAGCCATCAGTTTGTGACCTCAAGCTCAAGCGCTCTTGAGTTATGCAGCAGGACAATGATCCCAAACACACCAGCAAGCCCACCTCTGAATGGCTCAAGAAAAACAAAATTAAGGTTTTGGAGTGGCCAAATCAATGTCCGGATTTAAATCCGATTGAGATGCTGTGACATGACCTTAAACAGTCCATTCATGCTCGAAAACTCTCCAATGTGGCTGAATTAAGACAATTCTGTAAAGAAGAGTGGGCCAAAATTCCTCCACAGTGATGTGAAAGACTCATTGCCAGTTATCGCAAACACTTGAATGCAGTTGTTGCTGCAAAGGGTGGCACAACCATTTGGGGGGGGGGGGGCAATTACTTTTTCACGTAGTGCCAGGCAAGTTTGGACAGCTTTTTTTCATTAATAAATGAGATTATGATGTCAAAACTGCATTTTGTATTTACTTAGGTTATCTTTGTGAAATATTAAAATTTGTTTGATGATCTAAATCATTCAAGTGTGACAAATATGCAAAAAAAAAAAAAAAACAGGAAGGGGGCAAACACTTTTTCACACCACTGTATATGTTTTTTCAACATTAGAGGATCCACAAGGTATCAGTCTTGCTCTAGCAAACACCACTAATAAAATGCACTCACCTGGTCCTCAAAAGAAAGCGCTTGCCCCACATCTCGAGGAAAGCCATCTATAACTATACCGCTGGCCTCTGGAATCTTCATGATCTTCTGCTTGATCTCAGTTATTGTTGTTTCCTATTGGGCATGAATAACAAGTACAGGTCAAAATAAAATATATATAACATAAGATTTAACACAACAACTAAAATGTACATAATTAGTAAGTACATACTAAGAAGAAACAGCTAATTCAATTAAAAACAATCGAATGTGAGCTGTCACAGAGGATTCTGGGAATGTCAGTTTACTGTATGTTTTTTTCCCCACTGTAAATTGTAAGATGACTTGTTCTTTTTACTTCCAAAAACCATTCATTTAACAGTATTTTACCACAAAATCCCATGAAATGTCACCTTAGAGCTAGATCTATTTTAACTGTTAACCAATTAGGCCTAATGGGTTTTTACCATAGCATTTTTATGCCACAGTTTTTTGCCGTTACAATTATGATCACATTTATGAAATCAGCACATAAAAGTCATTCACAAATTAATGTATTTCAATAGAAGTTGATTGGTTGTTTTAATAGCAGACATGGTTGCTCTTTTAAAAAGCAGCTTTCCAAATACAGGAAACTAGTTTTTGTAGCAATTTAGTCCTCATAGATCAAGTAAGAGCAGGGAGTAATTCTGGGCTATTTTAAACAGCATACTAAATCAGTTCGGATGAAAGACGGTGGCATGATGTCAGATGAGTTGGGCTTCAAGAGCAATCATTACATAATTCACAAGAATATTTCAGAACATTCACTGAATTTCTTTAAGCATCTGTCTGACAAGGATAAATTCTTTTTTAAAATATATACTGTATATATATTTTCTAATGGAAGAGGTAATGCACTTTAAAATTAAACTATATAATTAAAAACCCACGCTCATAAACTTGGTGACATATTCCATTCTAGGTGATTTCTAGTGTAATTGAGGAGTGCAGTGGCATTTTCAGATAATTTTAATGTTCCCAAGCACTGGAGGGAGAATATATTCAAGCGTACCAAATTTAATGATGTGGATGGCATCATTTACGACGGAGATCTAGCGTCAGTACCAGATTGCTCTAAAAATAACTTACATCAGACATCATTTGTTGCCCAGTATGGAAAGCAATTTGTATGACCAAATGCTCTTTTTATGGTTTTTACCGCTATCTGAAGCGATCCAGGCACGGTTCAAAGCAGAGGACATTTTTAGAATGCAAACAGACTGCCAACCACAAACCAAACGTCAATGTCCAAAACACTTGTCTCGCATCACATCCAGATCCAACAGCCGGTCTCCTTTATATGCAAAGCTGTATGTGGTTTAATCAAGCTGATGATAAAATGAATGTGAGTTCAAAGAATAATGAACAAGAATTCATATGTTTTGAGGTAAATCAATCCAGCAGCAATTGTGAATCAGTTAGATCTGCCACTGTTTTAAAGGCACATAGTTTTCAATGGAAATCTAGTGAACACCTCTAGTGAAATGCTTTAAAGGTGCCATAGAATGCTTTGATACAATATTTTAGGTATGTGGCTTAGGTAAGGGCAAAACTTCTCCAGAAACAGTTTTACATGTCCATTTACAACCCTAGGATTTGTCCCAAGAATGAAATGGTCTGTTATTACATTATTTGGAAGGGTCATGAATAATAATGTTGAGCTCTCTGATTGGATGTTTCACAGTGCGGCTCTATAGCTGCGTTTCCATCCACCTATTTTTATGCGCATTTTGGATTATCGCATAAAAAAACGCTGGATGGAAAAGCCAAGATGCGCATAAATTAGAAAAATGCGCTTAAAAAACTTATGCGCACATTTGAGTAGGATAATTTTTTTATCCGGTAAGAAAAAATGCGCATAAACTACAATGGAAACACATTTACCGAATAAATTCCTCCATGCGCATCGAAAAAGTCATGGGACTTTGCGCTATGAGACGGGATAACTTGGCTAACCAGCTGACTGATCTCGTGCACAGCATCTATATGTTGTTATGGTCATTCTGAAAAACCTGAGCAAAGTCTGTCGTCAAAGTATTTCTGTATAATTGTCTTACATGACTGTGTTCTCAAACAGCTGGCATCCACCTCCAAAAGTAATAACCGCATTTACGTGTCTCGTCTGCTCGCTCTGAGGTGCAAGTAATTTATGTCATATATGAAAATTATTATATTCAGTGGCTTCTCCTGCATTCTTAGTGATATTTAGTGCCACAGTTTACCAGGAAGTGACGATTTTGTTCTCTTCGACTCGTTGGATGGGAACGGTACTTTATTCGCAAAAATTTTATGTGATATTCCAGTTTTGCGCATAAATTTAATTTGAATCTTTGGATGGAAACAAAGCTAATGTTGAGCTCTGCTCTGATTGGCTGTTTAACAGTGTGGCTCATTTCAGTAGCTCACACAGCAGGAAGGAAACACAGGGAAAATATATATTTCAATACTTTCTCGCGCAGTTATATCATTGGGTAATTATACTGTAAATAAAATGCGGGCATCAGGGAGCTGCTATTAATATGCAGGGCATTGAAACTGCTTTCGAATGCATGATTGCTTTTTACTTTCACTTTCGAGATTCGCGATCACACGTACTCTGTTTATAATATGGAGCGGCAGTACTTACAACACATTTTACAAGATCAGATGCTTGTCAGTGGTGCTCAGGATCTGTAAATCATTCGCCATCATCCTCAGTCATCTCTCCTTACTCGGTTTATGTGGCAAGTGAAATATTACGTACTGTAATGTACCAGGCTATCGGTAGCAAGAAGCTAACCATGTCCCTTAGTTGCTCACGTTATTTTATTAGAACGCTTTCCGTGCCTTTCTGAATACAGACACCAACCCATCCCTGCACTTAACATCCCCTGCACAGCCTGGAACATAACATTTATTTCCATGATCTGCCATTTTCTCTGTTGTCCTCGCTTGTTTCTTCACAATACTTGCAGAACTGCTGATGATTCTGCTGGTGGCTGGCCTAGAACATGGGCGGGTATATGCAAATGTTGGGGACGTAACTATTAGTGATCCCGACTGTAACGTCACAGTCGGTGTTATGTTCTGATTCGCCTATTTTTCAGTGGTCTTTTGCATTCACGAGATTTACATAAGGAGGAGGAAACAATGGTGTTTGAGGCTCACGGTATGCCATTTCCATGTATAGAACTGTTATTATTCAACTATGCCAAGGTAAATACAGTTTTCCATTCTATGGCACCTTTAAAACAGTCATTTCATTCAATCTTTTTATAGAATTTTTTGAACATGACTCACCCTTTCTGGCCTTTAGAATTAAAAATGAATGTCATTTTTTACTCAAACAAAATAGGTATCTTGAAAAATGTCTGTGAGTTATGTGTTAATATAATAAAGGTCAGCGGTGTTTACTGCTATTTTGGACCCCACTGACTTTCGTATGAGCAAAAAGAGTTTACATTACAGGAAGCAGTTGGACTGACAAAGTCTTCTATTCAGCCTGTTGTGCACATGAATCAGCAATCAACATTCAAGTGCATGATGCGAGTCTGTGCGCCATCAAAGGTAAACACACATTATATTTGCTGCTTTGATGCACCATGTACACAAATGTCTAAATTCATCCATAATGGCCTATAATGGAATGATGGCATAGAGTCAGGGTTTCTACTCAAAAGATCAAGGAAAATGTGATTCCTTAAAGAAAGATCCCTTTAAATGGATTATATCATAAATTTTTACACTTATAGTTTTAGTCACGCATGTTCCAAAACAATATTGTTTACAATCACCAGTGTCCACCTTCAACTTAATTCAAATGAAACTAGGTTAAAAATAGTTTTTTGTGTGACAATAAAGTAACTGGATTATTTTTAAGTTTAGGCACGCTGATATTCTGATGATATTTTTTTCCAAGCACATTTTACCAATTCAAAACCACATCAATCTTAATAACTACTATTAATTTTGTATTTAATCATTTATAAATTATATATAATTGCCCATGAAGGCTGGAAGTGAACAACTCCTTATATTCAGGTGTGCAGAATTATTAGGCATGTTTTCTTTTACAGATAATTTTTTTGGATTTTTTACCCAAGCAAAGTCTCTGAGAACCTGACACCTTGCACTTCTGGAGACTCCAGGTAGGTTGCAGTTCTGGAAAATGGTGGCGCTGGAGACTAAACGGTTCCTGGTGGTTTTACACCTAATTCTTCACATTAATTCTTAATACTTTTGCAGTTAAATGTGTCTTTTCTTTTCCACCTGTTTTTTCTGACCCCGCTGTTCCAGTGAGCATGTCTTAACTTTGCAATTTCTGTATTGCATTAGTTTTGAATATTTCTCATGGGGATTTAATAATTTTTGACATCTCAGTCTGAGTTAAACCTCTTTTTTGGCGCATTTTATCAGTAAAAAAACATGCCTAATAATTCTGCACACCTGAATATAAGGAGTTTTTCCAATTCCAGCCTTCATGGACAATTATATATCACTTATAAATGATCAAATACAAAATCAAAAGTAGTTATTAAGATTGATGTGGTTTGGAATTGGTAAAATGTGCTTGGGGAAAAAAATATTATCAGAATATCAACGCGCCTAATGATTATGCACGTGGTTTATATATATATATATATATATATATATATATAGCTTTCATTGGAGAATGAGAATTTAAAATGGGGGGAAATATCATTATGAAATAAATGTTTTTTCTCAAATACATGTTGGACAATTACTGGTACCCTAGAAATTCTTATGAGTAAAATATATCTGAAGTATTATTCCCATTCATATTCACAATTTTGAGCACTCCAGGGGGATTATGAACATGAAATTATCCAGCCATGGTTTACTGTTTCACAGAAATATAAATAGGAGGGAAAACAAAGTCCAAATTCCAAATTAATCACTCATCACAATGAGAAAAACCAAAGAATATATTTCTGATGTGCAGCAAAAGATAATTGAGCTTCACAAATTAGAAAGTGGCTTTAAGAAAAGAGCTAGAGCAGTGAAAATTCCCATTTCCACCATCAGGGCAATAATTAAGAATTTCCAATCATCAGAAAATGTTATGAATCTGCCTGGAAGAGGACATGTGTCTATATCGTCCTAATGCACGGTGAGAAGGAGAGTTTGAGTGGCTAAAGACTCTTCAAGGATCACAGCTGGAGAATTGCAGAAAATAGTTGAGTTTCGGGGTCAGAAAACCTTAAAAAAATATATCAAACAGCACCTACATCACCAAAAAAAATCAAGAAAAGAAAATGCTTTCACCAAAAATCTCCAGCATATTCAGTTGTCAGACACGACTGGACCTTCAAATGGGACTGGCTTCTATGGTCAGATGTAACTAAAAATGTTTGCTTTTTAGCAGCAAACACTCAAGATGGGTTTGGTGAACACAGGAATAAAAAGTACCCCATGTGTACAATGAAATATACTGCTGTATTTTTAATGTTGTGGGCCTATATTTCTGCTGGAGGTCCTGGACATCTTGTTTAAACACACGGCATCACTGATTCTATCAAATACCAACAGATAAAAAATCAAAAAGTGACTGACTCTGTTAAAAATCTTATAATGGGCCATGTTTGGATCTTCCAACCGTACAATAATCCAAACACAAACCTCAAAAACAACACAAAAATGGGTCACTGGGCACAAAACCAAGCTTCTGCTATGGCCATTTCAGTTCCCTGACCTGAACCCTGTAGAAAATGAGTGAGGTGAACTGAAGAGAAGAAGCACCATCATGGAGCTGTGAATCTGAAGGATCTGGAGTGATTCTGGATGAAGGAATGGTCTCTGATCTCTTGTCAGGTGTTCTCTAACCTCATCAGGCATTATAGGAGAAAACTCCTATATACTATTTTGGCAAATGGAGGTTTAAAAAAGTATTGAATAAAAGGGTACCATTAATTGTGTCCAATGTGCATTAGAGAAAAAAAATATTTCATAATGATATTTCCCCCCATTTCAAATTCTTATTTTCCAATGAAAGGTTAGATTTTAGTGATTTTTTAAAATAATAGATCAAAAGGATTAACAATGCAGATTAACTTCCACAGCCTTCTTTGATCATATTTACCAAGGGTACCAACCATTCTGACCACGTGTGTATATATATATATGTATATGTATATGTATGTGTATGTGTGTGTGTGTGTGTACAGGATTATATATCCTGGTGGGGACCTGAATACACACAGACTCATGGGGACTCGTGTCACGGTGGGGACCTAAATTGAGGTCCCATGGGTACAAAAGCTTATAAATCATACAGAATGAGTTTTTTTGAGAAAGTAAAAATGCACAAAGTTTCCTGTAAGGGGTAGGTTTAGGTGTAGGGTTGATGTAGGGCGATAGAAAATACAGTTTGTACAGTATAAAAACCATTACGCCTATGGAGAGTCCCTACAAGGATAACTGACCAGACGTGTGTGTGTGTGTGTGTGGTTAATGTTTGTTAATGCATTAACTAATGCATCAACTAATGTAATCTTACTGTAAAGTGTTACTGAGCTGTGAATAGAAATGAAGAAAATGGTAGAAAATAAATGCCCCAGAGAGGCACATCTTGTTATTGCTGTCTTTTTCACACTGTGAGAGCAGAATAAAAAGCAAAATTCAGGAACCAGCGACACAGCGCTTGTCAAGACTGAAAGTTGGCCATTAAAAATACGACGTCACAGAAAATTCACAACCCAGTCCATCAAAATGATGGATGATAATTATTCATAGCGCAAATGTCTGATAGCATCTATCATTACTTCCTGCCTATTGCTTTACTGAGAGTAGATGGGCAAAGTTGCTGAACACTAAATAGGCATGTGTTTGGTCAGATGTTCAGAACAAACTGATTTGGCAGCTTAGTTTCAATAGATTTTTGCACTAGAGGAAATTTTGAGTTTTGAAATAAAGTTTTCTCATGATACAATCCATATGTCTGATTTGTACAGGTTTATCTTACGACACAGAGACGTTTACTTGCAAAACATTCCCGTTTACAGTCTGGGAAAAGTCTCCTGTGCATCTCTAATCCAGGCAGTCATTAGTAGAAGGTGACTTTATTTCTTTGACAGTGTCAGGAAGCTCAACTCGAGCTGTGTCTCAGTACAACGCTGCATTTAATGCAGCTAAGGATTAAATGACAAGGGTTGGTCATTTCATTTTATCCTCTAGTCAATAATCTTTGCAGATAGACTGCCTCTTCTAAAAATGTACAAAGCATTTCTGGAGTTCTTCAGGGAATCAACACCCAGTAGGGGCTCTTATCTTCTGTTTCTCTTTCAAAAGCCTCCTCGCTAAAATGCGGTGCCCTCATTTCCAGCGCCACAATTCTGTGCTCAGCTCTCAAATGGAAAGTTAATACGCAGGAAAGGGAGTTGTGGTTACATTGTTATAGGGACGGAATTTAGGAAGTGGCCTTATTGTTAGGTCTGGTAATAT
Organism: Schizothorax lantsangensis; assembly: GCA_027422415.1. Lineage (NCBI taxonomy): Eukaryota > Metazoa > Chordata > Actinopteri > Cypriniformes > Cyprinidae > Schizothorax > Schizothorax lantsangensis. Next base: position 9,516,363 of record CM049845.1, read on the forward strand.
ATACAGACCAAAGAAAAGCAATAAGTGCTTGAGTTACTTTCACCAAATTGAATGAGATTGCCACTTCAATAACAGACACTTTTATTTGTAAAAAGTAAGAAATAAACTAAGGAAATCACTAATTTAGAGCCATGTCAAAAGATATACAAGACATTTTAACTCATCAGAGAGTCATATATCCAAACCAACATGTTAACCTTTATGATAAAATGTATTTAACTTAAATGTGTTTTATCTGTGATAAATTCAGCTAAAACACTATTATTCAAAACAATAAAATCTTAGAAAAACTTTCATAGTATACATATTTGTTGTAGTTTGATTTCCATACAGTACCTGAAAATACATCAGTCCACTGCAGTGGGCACCATCTATTAATGGATACATTGGGTTGTTGACGAATTCAAGCAGTTTCAACAGCACCCTGTGCTGTGACATGCTGTAATTTATCTAAAACTATTTTCAACAACATTTTTCTAATTTGTCTATAATTGTTCTACAGGCAACTCATGATCTCATATTAATTGAAAGGCTACACAGAATATTTGTGCTTTGTAAATTTACAGGTGTCACATGTATATTCAGTTTTGCTCTGTTTCGGTTTTCTGTTCCTGTTTGCCTTCCTAAGTTTCCTAGTTTGTTCCTGGTTACTAATAGCCACAACCTGTTTCAGTTCCTCTTTGATTACATTCCCTTTGCATTTAAGCCCTCAGTTTTCCTCTTTTCCTTGCCAGTTATTGTTTATGCTATGCCGAGTTCACACTGCATGATTTTAGCCCTGATTTTCCCTCGATGACAGGTTTTGCAAAATCACCAAAAAAATGTCAGAAATCAGAGGCAAATCGGTGCACGTTCATGTGAGTGACTATCACGCAGTGTAAATTATCAAAGACACAAACTGAGAGAATCACCGACGGGTCGCCGACGCCCATGAAATATTTGGCATGCTAAATATCTGGACCTGTCAGTGATTCAAAATCTTGCTGTGTGAAATGATATGCTGACTGAAAAATACATCGGTGATGACCTACAGCCAATGTGAGAGCAAGATACTGGGCAGCAGGAAGTTCGGGGAGGAGTTATAGACCACATTATCGCAATAACCATTTCCTCCTCCATAATCTTTTTTCTTTTTCGCCCTTTCGCTGCAAATCAGCACACAAACCATTTGTATCGCAAACTTCTTGTGGGCTACCATTTCAATAACATTTCCAGTCTCACGCGTGAAGCTTGCGTTATTTCCTTATCACTTCTCGCTTGCGTTTGGTTGTGAAACGTAGTTTGCGGACAAGACAGACAGTGTTGTCGGCGACTCTTCCTATTGTAAAGTCATGCAGTGTGTAACCTCCTGTCACCGATCCATCATGCAATGTGAACACAGCAGCAACTGAATGCTACCCCAGATAGTCATACAGTGTGAAAACAACGGTAATCTGACTTTGAAAATCATGTAGTATGAACTCGGCATAAGTTTACTCCAGCGATCTTCTGTGTGTACTTATTATTAAAAGACTTTTGTATTTCCACTCCTTTGTTGTGCGCTTTATGTAGCACCATCACATTATAACATGACTGTTTATTATGAATTAGTGAAGGCAAAAAGATGATTAAAATGGTAAAAAAAAATATAAAACAGGACCTACTATATACGCTTAGTCTTATGCAGATATGTATTTTAACCAAAAATGGTGATGTTAAAAAATCATGAATCATAGACATGTTCATGTCAACTACCTTTAATTTGTTAATTGTTCATTCCAGTAGGCATTTCCAATCAGCGCTACTTATGATTATTTCTAAGACTATTTAAAATAAAATAATGATGCCACTTTACATTGGACATTTAATCAAGCAGAATTATAATATTGAGCACTGTATATGGTTATACGAATGTAACCTATAGTACAGTACATACAACAATCCATCAAATACCACAGATATTGGTATCTGTGATATTTACAATCAGGCAGATCCTAATTTAATATAATAATTTTTGTAGGTTAAGGTTTTAAAAAGGACATGAAGAGTTCATTTGCAAAAACAGATCGCTCCGTTTTTAACAATTTTCAAAAATCATGTTTTTTTCATTGTGCATTCCAACTAATCTCAATCAAACTGCAGTTGGGTTATTTTGATTAGGTTCAAAAATAACTAAAAAATACAGCTAAATAACAATAAAACACAATAAAAACATGATTTTTGAAATTAAAACAAAAAACAAAAACAGAGTTATCTGTTTTTGCAAATAAACTCTTCACATATTTTTTGGTTACTTACAAAATTGCTATTAGCATATATTACATTACATAACATGCCTTACATGTATAGTGTCTACTACAGTAAAAAGACATGTAACTCTCTATGAGTATGTAAATGATGTTAATCACATAATCTAACATGTTAATAAATATATTTGTGTATATGTGTTGAATGTTGAAGTAAAATAAATGTTATGTGCATTTGATCACTGTCTTCACATAGATAAACTTGCATTTGTAATTCTAAAAATGGGTCAGTCTTTGAAGTGATAAATAGGAAGACTTCAAATATAAGAATCAAACACACTCAGTTCTAAATATGACAGCTGTTTGTGAGACAATGATTTCTAGTAAAACAAATTCTGTGTGTGTGTGTGTGCCTATTTATTGACATATGTAATTACTGGAATGTATTATTTTACCTTTATATTCTCTTACATCCTGTCTTTATGTACATACCTGTGGTGCCAGTTCCCCATTGGTGATGATCCTGGCAATCAGACTCCATTTCCTGTTGCTGGTGGCATTATGGATCATCTTCTTCCTGAGTAGTTCACCCACCGAGACATATTCAAAACCATAACGCTCAGCAATCTTCAGACACTGTGTACCTTTACCGCTGCCCGGGCCACCTGTTTGGGCAGATAGTGGCAAGACTTATGAACCCATACTGACTCACTCGCAGACACCCACATACATGCAGACACTCCAGAAAAGCACCTGCCAAGACCAATATATGCCGGTGAGGAAGTAACCATATCCAATATGCTGTCATATTCAGACCAATAGCACAATTTCATTGATTTTGTGTAACATTTCAGTAAAGACGTTAATGTTGAGTAATTAAAATTGTAGACAGCTCATCTATTTGTGCTCTGTAAAAGAAGATAGTTTCAAAAATAGACAAAGCAGAATTAATCATCTCTGGTTGTTATGTTCCAGAATGAATCAGTGGTTTGAACAAATTGGTTGAGTTAATAATTCAGTGACTCACTTAGACAGTCAATTGTTTTGTTCCTGAACAAAATTTGAATGAATCTGTTGAATGAATTACTCAATGACACATTCGTAGACAGTTACTTATCGCCACCTATAGGCAAAATAATGTAACCTGCAGAAATAGTCACTGAAAAATCCCCACCACTAATACACAGACCGATTGTCTGTCTGCTCCAACACAGTGAACAACACAGTGGAGTGAACAAAACAATACACAGCCTGAGTGTTGTTGGACTATTAATCATCAAGTTCTAGGACTAGAACTAATTGCTGTATAATAATAAATATGAATAAACATCCTATATTAAAATATTGTATCTACACCAATGCATATTATGGACTGAATGTCCAACAAACTACAGGCATTGGTTATCAGTATCAGTTTCTGCAACTGAAATACATACAGCATATGTTGACCATTACAAGAAACAGAACTAAAAACCCTGAAAATTTCCATAAACAAAATAGAAAGCCGTGCAGTGATGGAAAACAATTGCTGAGGTACAGCTAATATCTCAATAAGATAATACTGCAAGTGGGTGGTCACTTGACTGATGGCATACGCACATTATTTGCTTGTGGGTCACATTCAGCACAGATAAGGTTTCCGTCGCAAATTACATCAGTCAACTTAAAGAGACGTGCATGCTGTTCAGGGAAGTCTGATAAGACAGCAGGGAAATGTACAGCTATCAGATAGCTCTGTCTGAACTATTAGCATCCCTAGTACTCAGCGTCCCTGTTTACAGCAGGTATCCATCTCAAATGCATCCCAAGTGAACACATGTAATTGGATTCTGATGAGAGGGTGGTCTCTGATCATTTATTATGTCAGTGTGTTACTGCCTACTGATCAGGAAAGTCAATACTGTTGCTCTTAAATATAGCTTACTTGAATTTTAAACCACAAACACAATCATTTGAACCGAATTCTCAGTTATTTTAGTCGAATACTGTATGTGTGTTAAATTAACAATGAATATTAATATTAATATTAAAATTATGTCTAATAGAAATAAGCCTATAATTATTATATGTTATGGCCAAAATATATTTTTTATTATTTACTTTAAATTAACAAATGTAAAAAAATGTTTTACCTTTGCATGAACAATTTGGCATAACAACATTTAAACGTCTAAATAAAGTTGGATTTTTATTTTGAATTTTCAAATCTTTATTGTCTTTATCTAACTTTATTTAATGTAACTATAAGCGAGTGTTAGATAATGACAATGGTAATCTAAATGCAAAAATATGGTAGGTGAGCATGCATAATTAAATATTCTATATTAGCCAATATTGTAAATTTAAAAGACTATTTATTTATTCATTTCTGTATCACTTTATTTGTAATCTGTATTAATGCATGTTTTTTTCCCCCTAAATTTGTCTGATCAGATTATAATTTTCTTTTAAAGTCACACGTAATTTGTTTAAAAAAAAATGAATAATAATAACAGACAAGTAAGTGGGAGTGACTTCTGTTATTCTGTCATCTATTATTTTATTAAACGCACTAATCAAAGGTTTTGTATCGTTAAGAATTTTTCTGTTTTTTTTTTTTTATCTCACCAAGGCTGCATTTATTTGATAAAAAATACAGTAAAACAGTAATATTGTCAAATATTATTACAATTTAAAGTAATAGAACTCATCCTAATATGCCTATTTGATGTTTCTTATTATCATTATCAAAATGATAAATTTCAGTGGAAACTGTGATACATTTTTTCATGATTCTTTGATGAATAGAAAGTTCAAAAGAAAAGAACATATTTAGAATATCAGAATATTTAGAATATAAAAGTAATAATTTCTTAAAATAAAAAGAATTGCATGGTAGTGTATTTTCATACAAATTCAAGCATAAAACAGATTCAAGGCTGGTGTTTCTCTCAATTAGTCAGGTAAATGTGATGTACCAGTTTTTGGGCTTACCTATAATGAGGATGACTTTGGGTCTGGGTCTAGATGGGTCAAACACTTCATATTCCTCTATGAGCTCCGCTGTCTCAGACAAGTCTGAGTCACTCTCTATGGAAAACTGGTTGATGGGTGGGAGGCGTTCATATCTCCGATAGGGGAAATTGGGACTGTCCGGGAGAACTGCATGGAAGAATGCAAATAGTTAGTCACGAGTATAATTGGCAAATAGATTACAGGAAATCCCATGAAGGTATATCATTGGAAAAATTGGTTTGGTTTAGAGGACAAACTCACTATGTTTTACTGTACAGGTACTTTGCATTCATTTGCCTTTTTGTATTGCCTGGAGGTGGGTAGAACAATGTTGCCCAGCACAAAGAAAGGAAAACCCCTACCGATGGTCGCCATGCTCTAACAACACCCAAATAATGAATAATGAGCCTGCTGTGCAATACTCAACAACACAGCAGTCTGTGGCCAGCTCTAGTTTGCATGAATTTCAGCATCGCCTACAATTTGGAGTTGCGTTGGCTGATGACAACACCTCCTACTCACCATTGCGGAAAAAAGATCGGCGTGACTGCCCACCATTGAGAGGCGGTAATGACTTCTTCTCCTGTCCGACGAACGTGTCCCACCGAACTTTGTCAGTCCCGCCGAGCTCCCTCACCTTCTTAAGGCAGGTCTCTAGATAGTCTATGGGGTCATCCGGTCGGTAGTACATCAGACCAGTCAGCAGACTCTGGGAAACCAGTGACAGATCAGAGAGCTGTACTGTGTTTATCTGTTCACTCTAAGTACAGGGTAACATGCATTGTAAGGCATGTTTATTATTTGTAAATGTTATTATTTATATTATACAATTGTATACGTATAAAATATATTAAAATAAAATAACTATGATAGTAGCAATAAATGATTTCAGCTATTAAATATTGACACCATTTAAAATGGCTTTACAGCTTTAGCAGCATTTTGTTCACTCTTTTATAATTATGCATGATCATTTTATGACCCCCTTTAGCGACTACATGGAACATACTTATACAAATTCATTTGTTACACCACAGGACAGTTTAAAATGAACTAGTGAAGGCAAATCTTTTTAAAATGGTGAAAAACAAACTATGAAAAATGACAGCTCCTAAAATATACACATTCCTACATATTTCATATAAGTAACCTAATCTAAATCATCACGATCATCCTCATCATATGCCTAGGATATTCCAAACCACGTTAGACCAAACTCTCCAAGCAGTAGGAGATTTTTGCCATAGGTTTCATAAGTGCCCCTCTGGAGGTATTGACTCTAGAATTATACTGTTCACAATACAACAGTAAAATAATAATAATAGGTCACTGTAAAACTGACTTGAAAACAATCATTAAATACATGTTATGTCCTGTTTTTCTTATCACTTGACTCTGATAAGATAAGCATGTGTAGGCTTCTGACAGCACGCCTACCATAATAAACAACGCTGGACAATCAGCGATGTTGACTCGCATTTCAGACACGATCGACATGTTTAGCTTTGTGCGTAAAAACGCACACACACTAGCAACTATAACCACATAAATAACCTCGATCATTTCCATATAATCTAATCCAAAGCAACACTCAACAACCCACTTTGCATTATTTACAACATGCAGTATCCTACATGCATCTTTAAACGAATCATTACCTTTTTATTATGAATCATCAACTTTAATCTTGACAATTATTTATTCATATCTGTATATCGAACCAACATTGCTTTTCAATATTGATTATGCACATAACAATGTTACATATCAAATATTTCCATGCAAATAGCCTAACTTCTTCATGTTGTCCTTCATTTGTAACAGCTGATGTGGAAACATCTTCTTTAGGATTCACCAGAAGAAAAGTTCACTCACGTGAATGCTCACCTCAAACAGTTGAGGTATCTCTCTTCTGGAGAGATATTCCTTCGCATCGTTGGTGTTCATATCTGCTTCGGGAAAACTATCGACCCTGTTGCGTTGAGTGTAGGATGTATTCTGTTGCAGGTTCACGAATCCGTGATGTTGATGCGATCTTAACGCATTCTCCAAGTGCCTACTAAACTAGGTGGATAAAGACAGCTACACTCTCAGTTAACATGCTGCTTCCAAGCTCTCCTCTAGTCTTGCTCTTGGTATCTCTCTTCAGTGTTTGAAACCACCAACACAGCGCGATACACCTGCACGCTGCCCGCGCGCTGATCGACTGACTCAAGTGTGTGTGTTTGGCCAGCTGATGCGCGCGTCCTGACGACTGATGCGCGCGTCTCTGGAGTTCAGAGCAGGAAACTAGAAGCATACTGTCTCTGAAAATTACTTTTAGATTTAGCCATTTAGATTAACGTTCATATAATTTGAATCCATATTAAATCTTGAATACATCTCTGTGCGCACATCTTAATATTAAAAAAACAACAACTTTTTTTTTGGGAATTTTTGAAAGTTTTAGCCTAATATACGTTTCATTGAATGAGTCATTTATATTTTGATAATTCATATTTTACAGTAGCCTATGTAATGTATAATATAATACACAATAATTACTAATTCATATATTATATAATATAGCCTAATAAATGCATTTTATAATGATGTAAATTATATTTATATACAATATTTTATGTTATGTACTGTGTTGTGTGAGATGTGTTATGAACTGACCGAGTCATGTATCCAAGACAAATTTCAGTAAAGTATATTCTATTCTATTCTATATAAAACTGTTAAAATATGTTAAAATATGTTTATATAATAATAATAATAATAATAATAGCCTAATAATAATAATAATAATAAGGCTCTTATTTATATGATTTTTGGTATTTTTGGTTATATGGTTTATGATATTATTGCAAAATGGTTTCCTGCAGGTTAGTTACACCACCCTTTGTATTGATTTGGCAGACAATATGTTGCCAGATATTAATGTTTTATTGATATTAATGTTTCCAACTGTTTATCATGAATTAATGCTAATAATAATAATAATAAAAATTATTAATGCCAAAATTATTTTTAATAATTTCAGCCTTTTAATTAGACTTTTTTCAAAAAAAATTTTTTTTGACAATTATCCCAACTAGACATTTTTAAAGCCCCAAAAGAATAGACAGACAGACATACAGACAGACAGATAGATAGATAGATAGATAGATAGATAGATAGATAGATAGATAGATAGATAGATAGATAGATAGATAGATAGATAGATAGATAGATAGATAGATAGATAGATAGATAGATAGATAGATAGATAGATAGATAGATAGATAGATAGATAGATAGATAAAATGGGCAAAACATGTCCACTGTGTGTTTCAGAATTCATCGATAAAATCCTACATTAGCCTATATATTATATATATTAGCCTTTATATTAACCTATATATTACTATAGTATGCAGTAACCTCTGACACAGTAAGTGTCACACAGGCACCAAATGTTCCATGCTGGATTTTGACATTTTTAGCCTCCATCTGTTCTCTCACTTAATCCATTGTCGGTGTTCCTGTTCCTGCTGATAAACAGGTCCTAGAAATACAGTATTGTTTAAATCAGACAACGTTTGTAAGGTGGAGGTGAGATGAGCTGCTGCTGTCTGAAGTGACTGAGAAAATGAAGTTTTAGGTATAAAGAGATTAATCTGGTGTATAATCCTTGTTGGAGTACTTGTGAAATTGATCTGGCTCATTTGTGGGTAGGGGAAATAGTATAAATACAGAACAATTTTGAAAATGTATGATAAACATTTTTCAATGTTTTTTTTGTTTTGTTTGTTTTTGCCTGATGCTTGTTATAAAATTTGATACCACAGTTGTTGCCTAAATTTATGGAATCTGAGACAATAGTTTTTGAAAAAAAATGTAATGCAAAATCATATATTCATTTGCTCCGTCTTCTTTGCCACTTCTACAGTAAAAAGGCTATGTCTTGGCAAAATTACAGCGACCCTGAGCAGAGGTTTGACTTTTATTTCGGAAAATGGGACTTTTAAGCAAACCGGAAGTATACCGCTTCCTGGTTGCCGTTGCAAATCTAGCCTGTCACTAAACTGGTGACGAAACAAAATGGATTATTACAATTTAATGACAATATGTGCATTTATTCATTTGCTTGTTTCCATACCACACGCATACAGTAATTATGTTGAGGTAAGTGTCTTTATTCATAGCTGTTGTAAAGCGTTTCTTTGATTCATTGAATGGACAGTGAAGCTTTCAGCAGTAATATTCTCAGCTCAGTATAAAGGTTTCTTTTTTAAAATGTTTATTTTATTATTTTATTTCTGTGTTAATTTCGGTTTGTTATATATAAGCACACACATTCATGCATACAGTAGATACATACGCTAACGACTGTGATGCCCAAAAATACAGTGCTGTCTATGTAGGCAGCTTAGTATGTTTTGAAACACAGCCTGTGTTACATTATGATGGCCAGTTTGTTCTAAACATCACATTTCTCTAGGCATTTGGCTTTGTTTCATCAGTTACTCATTATCTCGACTTACAGCTTTCTGTTCAGATGACAACAAAGCACTAACTTGTAATCTTACTGGCACATTTGTGAAGCTTTTTAAATAAATGAGCAAGTGTAAAATATCTTGTATGTTGTTCAGAATTAATTGTGAAACATACTGCTTAGTTTTACTGTTGTTATTGTCATAGTTATTATTCACTCTGTGCAAGACAAAATGCCTTTTCATCGTCTTGTGTCATCTTTCATTTCTTGCATACATTATATTTGATATGTTTTAACATCTACATCCATAAGTACATCAGTTTCCCAATACAGGCCTAAATGTCAACAAAATGGCAATATATTCACAATATAAATGTTAAACAATATAAAATATGTAAAAGGTAATGTTTCTTCAGCGAATGGAGATTTAAATCTAACATTTTTTAATAAAAGTGTATAAGAATATACAAGAAGCTTTACTGTATTGAATGTACATTTGTAGTGTACTTCAAATTATAATAGTATATATTTAAAAACTATTTGCAGATCATATAATATTAATTAAGATAAAAGCACATGATAATATTATAGTTTTAACTTTAGTATGTCATTTGATATTATGTTATGAAGTTAATATATTTTACATGTTCATTACAAATGTGTAATTATATTATATTATATTATATAGATACATACATACACACACACACACACACTTATATATATATAGAGAGAGAGAGAGAGAGAGATCTGACACACTCAGCTCAGTTGATGGAGCTTTCTCCTAACTAGCTGATGATCTGCAAATGTGCAGAGTGGGGGTCTCCAGGACCAGGATTAAGAACCACGCTCTTATATCATATATGGGGTAACTCAAATATTTTTCACAACACAAAATATATATGTGACCCTGGACCACAAAACCAGTCTTAAAGGAACACTCCACTTTTTTTGGAAATAGGCTCATTTTACAATTCCCCTAGAGTTAAACAGTTGAGTTTTACCGTTTTTGAATCCATTCAGCCGATCTCCGGGTCTGGCGGTAGCACTTTTAGCTTAGCTTAGCTTAGCATAGATCATTGAATCTGATTAGACCATTAGCATTTGGTCATCAGAAATGACCAAAGAGTTTCGATCATTTCCTATTTAAAGCCTATTTAAAGCTTGACTCTCCTGTAGTTACATCGTGTACGAAGACTGACGGAAAATGAAAAGTTGTGATTTTCTAGTCCGATATGGCTAGGAACTATAATCAAGGAAATTTGCTGCCGTACCATGGGTTCAGCAGGCACAATGATATGACGCAGCGTCTGAAAGTAGTCCCCAGCTAGGTCACTAGTATGATATAGCGGGGGGCTACTTTTAGGCGCTGCGTCATATCATTGCGCCTGCTGCACCCATGGTACGGCAGCAAATTTCCTTGATTATTACGCCAGAATGAGAGTATAGTTCCTAGCCATATCGGACTAGAAAATCGCAGCTTTTCATTTTCCGTCGGTCTTAGTACACGATGTAACTACAGAAGAGTCAAGTTTTAAATAGGAAAAATATCAAAACTCTTTGGTCATTTTTGAGCGCGATGCTAATGGTCTAATCAGATTCAATGAACTATGCTAAGCTACGCTAAAAGTGCTACCTCCAGACCCGCAGATCGGCTGAATGGATTCAAAAACGGTAAAACTCAACTGTTTAACTCTAGAGGAGTTGTAAAATGAGCCTATTTCCAAAAAAAGTGGAGTGTTCCTTTAAGTGTCAATTTTTCGAAATTGAGATTTATACATCATCTGAAAGCTGAATAAATAAGCTTTCCATTTATGTATGATTTGTTAGGATCTGACAATATTTGGCCGAGATGCAACTATTTGAATATCTAGAATATGAGGGTGCAAAAAAATCTAAATATTGAGAAAATCGCCTTTAAAGTAGTCCAAATGAAGTTCTTATCAATGCATATCACTTATCAAAAATTAAGTTTTGATATATTTACGGTAAGAAATTTACTAAATATCTTCATGGAACATGGAACACTTAATATCCTAATGATTTTTGGCATAAAAGAAAAATCGATCATTTTGACCCATACAAAGTATTGTTGGCTATTGCTACAAATATACCCCAGCGACTTAAGACTGGTTTTGTGGTCCAGGGTCACATATGTATTTTACAAATTACATTTGGTATTTGTATGTTTTATTTTATGGATATTTGGCTTTTCTGTCTAACTAGTTTCACTAGTTCAAAACCTGTGCATGATGTTTTATGTCACATGACCTCCTGCAAATGCATTTCAAAGCAATCATTTCATGCCCCTTGTAATTTTTCTCTATAAAGCACATACAGCCAGCATTCAGTCAGCACATGTGGAGGCAGTTTTTGCTGTTAGCAGTTTGCCATCATATTACTTCTATAATTTAAGAGTCTTTCATAAGCTTTCATACAGTGGCTTAAAAGGGCAAAGACTCTATGTCTCAGTTTACATTTCTTTTACCCTTGGATTTACCCGAAAAAGTGAATTTTCGCATTTTGTGCTATTGAGGGTTTCACTAAATTAATAATGCATTATTTACTATTTTTTTTAGAACAAAGCTGGACAGTTTTTCAGCAGTGGTCATACCAACAACTGGGCAGTTCTGGTAAGTTTGAGAATTTATAAATTATAATTTAAAATGCATAATTTTCTAAACATACTTTTTTTTATTGAAGAGGTGTTACAAGACAACATATGATAAATGATTCATCTTCAAATGCTCAACATGGTAAACTAGATTTATCCTGTGACTACGTAGAAAGAAATTTTAGAGCTGTGTTTCTCAACCTTTTGACTCCAAGACCCCCACAACAACATTCAAAGGCCTTATCCAAGTTGTTTGTGATTTAAGATAAGGACCTTTTATTTTAAGGATAATTTTTATTCACAATTGCTACTTGCTAAAAGATTTTAGAGTTTGGCATAACTAGTAAAATGGATATTCATAAAATGTATAAAAATTGCCCGTGGGAGTTACATGAATTTATTAATTTACATGATGACTTTTCCAGGTTTAGAAACCACACTTTTAAAATCATAATATATATATATATATATATATATATATATATTTAAAACAGTGGTACAGGAAAAGGAAAAGGGGATTAATTAAAATAAGAAACCTGTTTTAATGCATGTTTTGTCTTATTTAAAATAAATTTAAGCCATCTTGAGGCCCCCTTAGAAGTTTGCTGAGGCCCCCTAGTGGGCCCCAACCCCCTGTTTAAGAACTACTGTATTATTATAGTCAGTATTATTATTGTTAACTTAAACTATTAAAATGGTTTTTGGCAATTAAAATAAAGCTGAAGAAAATATACATATTAGATGAAATGTAAAATAAAAATACACCAAATCTAAATAGGAGAAGCAGCAAGTATAATAGCAATAATAGAAAAGAAAAGTAAAATTAGAGGTATAACATGATTTTACAATGTATTTAGAATTACAACTTGCCAACATGCTTTCTTAATTGCTGCTTTTTCATGATTTGTAGAGTCTTATAATCATGTTTATGTCTAGGTCTGCACGTCTAGATTCTGGTTTAATTATCGGCATGTGGCGAACACGCTGTCAGTATACAGAAGTGTAAAGAGACTAGGCATTCCAGACAGGTAAACTTTCTCATTTACTTCAATTATGCTCTACAGCATTTTCTCTAGACACATTTAAAAAACAGTGGCTTGTTGAACCACAATATAATTGGACCAATCTATTGTATATCTACTATTTTCCCTCCTGGCATCCTCATTACACAGTGACACATTATTTAAATAGTCTTTACCCCGGTTTTTGCATTACTTTACTTGTGTTCCCCAGAGATAGCTGCATGTGTGCTCTTTTGCCATGACGAGGCAGTGATATTTGTGTCTCTAGCCGCAGTAAAAGTCTTCCTGTCTGCTCTGATTAGATGTGTTTGCTCTGCTTTCCCAGTCACATTGTGCTGATGCTAGCCGATGATATGGCCTGTAACTATAGAAACCCCAAACCAGCCACTGTGTTCAGTCATAAGAACATGGAGCTTAATGTGTATGGAGATGACGTGGAGGTGGATTACCGCGGATATGAGGTGAAGCTGCTCTTGGTTTGAAACAAATATCATTGGATACTAGTAAGGCTTGTCATCAGTTCTGCTAGTTGTTTCATAACAATAATTTTTTATAACTCAGTTAAAATATTTCTAAACGAAGTCAAAGAAGATTTAACTGTTGCTTGTCTCTGAGTAACGTACAGTAGTGATGTTTCCAGAATGAATTGGCATTTTTTATTTTTTATTTTAATTGAAATTAAGTGAACGATTCAATTATTTTACAGACTTTTAAGGACAGTCGCTTAGTGAGACCCAAACCCAGACTCTGTCTCTGCACTCTTCACTTGCTTTTTGTGGCAGGTCCTCTTTTAAAAGCATTTCTTTTTGTTTTGCAGGTCACAGTGGAGAATTTCCTGCGAGTCCTGACAGGGCGTCTTCCCCCCAGCACCCCTCGATCCAAACGTCTGCTTTCCGATGACCACAGCAACATTCTCATCTACCTGACAGGTCAGCCCGGTAACAGCCTCATTACTGGCTTTTTCATTTCCTCTCTTTTCTGAATCTGTGGGTCTCCATTTTCACAGGTCACGGTGGAAACGGCTTCCTGAAGTTCCAGGACTCTGAGGAGATCAGCAACATGGAGCTGGCTGATGCCTTTGAGCAGATGTGGCAAAAGAGGAGGTGATTATAGAAAGAGCTGCAGTCAACACGCAGTAACTCTGGCATTTTTGACATGATTTAATCAATAATATATAGGCTACTCAATTATATTAATCAATTATATTTACCACACACAATCTCATTCTTGTTGTGAAAGATCTGTTCTGTTAAATTAATGGTTATAGGTTGAAATCCCACTCTGTATCAATGGATATCACTGTTATGCGCTTGACCGAGCCACTTAACCTTGGGTTGTTCCAGGGAGACTTCCACCATAACGAGTATACTGTAAGATGATTTGCATAAAAATGTGCATAGAAACTAGTTCCATTTGTCGTACTAGTATAGGACAGCTGAACAAATTAGAATCAACAACCATCTACAAGCAAGCACTACTCAACTTTTATTTAGAAAATTCTAAAATCTTCTTTATACGACTATTAGTTCTGGTTCTGAAATTTGATTGGCCAAGCAGCAATTCAAGAGTGCTGATATAACAATCCAAGAGCACTGAGACTTTTCATTATCACTTCACTTGTTTGCACTTGTGCAGACCGACAAGCTGTTAGTCTCTGCCTTAGTGATTGGGATTTTCCAGTGAATCTCTGCAGTTTTTATCATTACGATAGTAACATATGGATGAGTCTTTAAAAGTGTGTCAATGAATTATTGTTTTAACTCATTTGTTCACAAACCTGGGATGCAAACTTGTCTTTTTTCTATAAATATCTGCATTTTCAATCCAAAATACCTAGAAGCTCATTATTTGGTGTTTTTACTGTCTCAGAATGGCACTGTCACACTTTAAACTAGTATAGCCATTTAACTAATAATGATAATAATATATGTAGGATCTAGGCTGACTTTGTCCATCTCTGATTTATTCAGGAATAAAACAATTGACTATCTGTATGAGTGAGTCATTGAAGCATTCACTTAACTGATTTATTCATAATGACAGATTCATTAAGCAATGGCTTAGTTTCTTTTAAACTATTTTCATTGGTGGAGGAAAAATAACGAAAGTACTTAACAATATTGCATCTAAAAATGTAAGTTTCTCAATATAAACGTTCATCGAATGCTTATTCAACTGCTGAATAAAAGCAGCATCACACTTCCAGTCATGTCAGCAAATGTATTTATTCAGCTTAATAATTGTGTAATTGCAGCTTTTGAGAGAAAATTGCAGAAATTGACCAAAACAAATTGCAAATGCTCATTAAACGACATCGAACATAAAACATGCTGGATGGCTCCTGGACACAGTATTGATGTACATAGCTGAAGCCATGCTGCAGCTGCCTAACGTATTAATTGTGTGTTATAAATGCTCTAATAGGCTGTTTAGGTTCCAGCGCTGTGTAAATATTGTGGGAGGCTAGTGTGAGGTCCAATGAGAGCTTCCTCTCTTCCTGTAGAGCACTACAGTACAGGATGTTTTGTGCCTGTCAATGTGGTAATTGCAGGCTTGATCCGATAAATTACTAAAGCCCCTTTTGTGCTTCATTGCTCGCCCATTACATCTCAGGTTCATGCGATTCCAAGCCTTCTCATTCTCTCTCTCTCGCGCTTGTCAGAGATGGCCAGAAGTGGTTTCTAATTTTTATTATATATTTTATTTTGTGAATGGAGCATTAATGGATGCCAGGTTCTTGGTTACCATGGCAACGGCTTGCAGAGAGCGCTGTGTTGGTTGTATTGTGAGAGTGGTTCAGACAGCCTTGAGCCCTGTACTGCAGGTCAGATCTAGCTCTTATTACTTCATGACCAGCTTTAATTACAAACGATAGTAGATTGCAACATTATCCAAGCAAAGTGATTTGAATCAGACAAGAATCAACCGGCTCTAAAACGGCGTTCTTTCTTTGCAGGTACAACGAGTTGTTGTTCATCATAGACACGTGCCAGGGGGCCTCCATGTATGAGAGGTTTTACTCACCCAACCTCATGGCCCTGGCCAGCAGCCAAGTGGGAGAGGACTCGCTCTCAGTGAGTCAGACCTTCTGCTCTTGATCTTCTGCACACCTGACAATTAACATTAGTTGTAGCTGTTGGATATTACTGCAATTCTGCAGAACCTTTGAAAAATCATTGACATGAAAATCATAGACAATTTTTTGGAGCTTAAATGAAAAAGAAAAAAATCAAAGCAGTTTAATATATGTCTTATGGATCATTACAGTAAGATATTTCAGATTTTTTTTAAAGAAATTAATTTTGTTTTGCAAGGATGCATTAAATTAATAAAAAGTGACAGTTTAAGACATTTATAATGTAACAAAATATTTCTATTACAAATAAATGCTGGTCTTCAGAACTTTTTGTTCATCAAAGAATCCTGAAAAAAACTCTGTTCCCACAGAAATATTAAGCAGCTCAACTGTTTTCAACATTGACAGTAATAACTGTTTCTTGATCACCAAATCAGCGCATTATAATTAGGATTAGAATGATTTCTGATGGATCATGTGACACTGAAGACCGGAAGATATTACTGTACATTTTAAAGTAAATTAGTGTAGTTTTATTTAAATTGATATCTCACAATATTACAGTTATAAAAATTATTCTGAAGAGTTTGTTACTAATTTTGTGTACTATAATAAAGACAAGGCAGAAAAATATGTACAGTATCATCACAATAATTTTAATTAAAACATACTGTTTTTTTTTACAAGGATATATTCATAGTTTAATAAATGTTTAGACATTTTTTAAATGTTTCGAAATTTGGTGAAAGAAGCAAAAAATAATTAAATTTGACAAGATAAAATTTATAAATATAACAATGTGATTAATAAAATATGATAAAATATAAGATACATTTAAAGGATGTTTTTGTCAAAAGACAGAAACTGTACCTACACAACTGTTAATAGTTTTTATTGCAAAAAAATTGTTGCAATTTTTTTTATCATTTAATTTAGTCACATTGGACTTGGTGTAAACAGGCTATAACACACTAAACTAGACTAGACAGTCTGTAAACCATGATTCCCTAGAAAGCCCTGAACATTTATAGTAAATACAGATTTTAAATTATTAGGGAAGTATATAAAAGTGGAACTGGTTCACCTGTATTGTTTTGTCCATACAGCATCAGCCAGACTTGGCAATAGGGGTCCATTTGATGGACAAGTACACCTTCTACTTACTGGAGTTCCTGGAGGAAGTCCACCCCGCTAGCCAGGCCAACATGAACGATCTGGTAAGTGTGTGTGTGTGTGATTGTTTGGTGCTTGTTTATAATTCTAGCCAAATGATATGGAGAATGCATCGTCCCTTAGGAGCATTTCCCTTATCCACTAGTACGAATTGAACTTAAAAAGCATCCGTCATAAAGACGTCCTGTCGCCTCAGATGAAAAGAACAGCCTTGCGGACCACAGGTCTCTTAGCACGTCACTTTAAACAGAGTGGCTAATACAGGTGTAGGTCAGACAGCTTTGAAACAGTCAGGAGGGAGACCTTTTCTCTGAAGGCCTGAGTGAGCCTGAGTTTCTCTTCCATTCATCTGAGTGGTTGGAGTCCCACCAACTCCCACAATCCATTTTGATCTCTCCTGCCCTCCACATCCTCTCTGCTTGGCACAGTGCTTCCTAGATCAAACAGGTCCAACAACAGCCTCTTTTCTGGCGCTTTTTTGTTCCCCGTGCTCTTCTCTCGCTCTCTCTCCATTCTACTGGATTAGCAACGATATTATTGATTTCCCGTGGGAGAAAGAGAGAGGTTTTAATGTTGATAGAAAAGGGCCACTTGAACTCTCATGAATGATCTCTCACATGAATGATCTCTCTTTCACTGTCATCAGAAAGATTGTGGAATGTCTTTCTGGCTTTCACTGTGCACTGGGAGAAAATAATGCTCTTCTAGCACCAAATGTTCATTTAGCTTAATTCTGAAATTGCATCAAGAATGCTTTTAAAACCTAGAAGACATGTCAAGGTTGGTTTGTAGTCACTCCAGCCATAAACACATACATACATATTATATAAAAGTTTGAGGTCAGTAAGATTTTTTATTTTATTATTATTACTTTCTTAAGACTTTTACATTGTTGCAAAAATGTCTGTTTCAAAAAGATGTTTGTCACGCCCATGGACTGTTTTGTGTGTGTTTTCCCTCCCCATGTGCTCCGTGACCCAGTTTCTCCCTCGTCTGATTGTGTTCATGTCATCAAGGTGTGTCACGTTATTAAGCTTGTTACCCCATGTATTTAAGTCAAGGTCTGTGCTGTCTGTCTTTGTCGGGTCTACTTCGTCATGTTCGTGTGTCTCCAGTCGTTTCCTGTGTGAGTTATCCCTTGTTTGGATTATATTAAAGACTGTTTCGTTTATTCCACGTCTCCATCGTTCCTCCCAGCACAGTTCCTGACAATGTTCTTTTGAACTTCCTCTATCCTGAAAAAAATGTCATGATTTTCAAAAATAGTAAGCAGCACAACTGTTTTCAACATTGATGATGATAAGAAATGCTTTTTTTAAATTGAATGATTAGTAAAATGATTTCTGAAGGATCATAGACATTGAAGACTAAAGTAATGGCTGCGTCAACTTTGCCATCACAGAAATAAATTGTATTTTATATCTTATTAAAAGTAGTGCTGCCAAAATAAAAGTTGTTGTTTACATAATATTTGTGTGTGTACTGTGTATATTTATTATGTATATATGAATACAAACACATGTATATATAAATACAGACACACAAAAAAATATTTATTTATAATATACAAAAATAAATGTATTTACATGTAAATATTTTAAAAATGTATACTATATGTATTTATATATACATGATAAATATACACAGTATGCATACTGTACATATATTATGTAAACAGAAACTTTTATTTTGGATGCGATTAATCGTTTGACAGTACTAATTAAAAGTCATAAAAACTATCTTTTATTTTAAATTGTAATAATATTTCACAATATTACTGATTTTACTATATTTTTGATCAAATAAATGCCTTGATGAGCAAAGACTTCTTTCACAACATTTAAAAATCTTTTAAACTTTTGAACAGTAGTGTAAAGAGTGAAATGTCACATCACTGTTCTTTAACAGTTTTTTTTTTATTATTATTATTATTTTGCTGTTGATATTAATTAGACATTGTTAATAATGGAATTGCTAGACGGTGATGTTTTCATTTATAGCGGCTTTTTCTTTTCATTATCCAAATAGTCAATAATTTACAAAACTATTTGGTCTTTAATCCTGTTTTTGTCTCTTTTTTGGCTGTTTTTTGTTGCAGCTTATGAATTTAATAAGCTTATTTATTGCATTAATTCTCAAATGCTTTCATTTAACAAACATTTTCAAAGGACCTCTTGATGTTTTTGGTAAACATCTTGATGTTTACAGTGATGCAGACTAAACTGTGTAGTCATTATTGTAAGGTGATATGCCTCTGCACATAGGCCTCTATTCCTGGTAAATCAAAAATGTTAGTCCACATAACTGGTCTTATTGTGCATTATTCATATGTGCATGTCATTCCAGAGGGAAATAAAATTGTCTCCTTTTCCCAGTTATGATCTCGGTTCCCAGCAGGTCAAAATTTCCATTCTTTCCACAATCAACTGTAAACCCGCATTCAAGTCTGGCTCCATTCTAATACAGAAAGTCCACTTTTCACAATACAATCATTTGCCAGTGGATAAAATCAGACATTATTGAATCTCATTGAATATTCAGTTTCAGAATATTCAGTGAAATATGTCATATTATGGAAGAAAAAATGAATTGTGAATGGTGAATGCAATTTAATGTCGACCGTAATTAATGTCTTTGTTTGTGTGTCTCAGTCTCATTTGACTGATAGTTGTGTGTTTGTTTCAGTTTAAGGTGTGCCCGCAGAGTCAGTGTGTGTCCACTCCGGGTCACCGTACTGACCTCTTCCAGAGGGATCCCGGGAGCGTCCTCATCACTGACTTTTTTGGAAGTGTCCGCAAAGTGGAGATCACCATGGACACTATCAATCTGACATCCTCTGTAAAGCCACCAATACAGAGGTAAGAACACAGTCGTTAGTCTCTAAATGATCTTGAGCATTACAGTTTCCTGGAAAAATGCAGTGTATCTTCTGTAGTCAATTGAGTTAATTATCCCATTCAGTGTTAGCTTTGTGGGACACAAAGCACAATTGTATATAATATTTATATAATGCAGTTGGCTTATACTGCCTGTATAGTCATTCAAAGCTTAAGTACTAATAGACATTAATTTGTGGTATAATGTGTGTGTGGCCGGGAATCATGCTCCTGTTCATTGGGACCATGCATTTAAGTGACAGACCTGCAAGATGTTTATTGGACAAACATTTGACAAATTTTCTTGCATTTTCTATGCTATCTGTGGAGGAAAAATTGTTTGACTCTTAAATGGATCTGTCATCGTTTACTCATCCTCATGATGTTCAAAACCTGTATGACTTTATTTCTTCTGTGGAGCATTTTTGCCCATACAGTGAAAGCCAATGGAAACCAAAACTGTGTGGTTTAATTTTTGGGTGGACTATTCCTTTAACATGGAAGCTTGTTTCTGGATGGATGGATGGATGGATGGATAGATGGATATATGGATAGATAGATAGATAGATAGATAGATAGATACTTATAACTGTTTGTCACAATTCTGAACTTATATCACACAATTATGACCTTTTTTCTCTCAGAATTGTGAGGAATTAATAATAATTTATAACAACCTAATAATAATAATAATAATAAAAAATTCTGTCAGATAATTGTTTTCTTCAGTCTGGCATAATTAACATTTTTTAAATGAGTGTTTAGCGGTTAGAGCAGCAGCCTTAATTAACCCAGTTTGAATGTTCCAGAGCAAACAGTCTAATTTAATGAAGCATTAGAAGCATTGTGGCTGTTCACTATTAAAAACCTTATTAGTGATATTGACTCCTCTAATGACCTGCTAATGATTTTGCATGCTGCTTCACCATGGTTACTGTGATACCTGCCAAATCGGGTCGCACAGGTTTCCAGTAAGATAAATATGGAAAGGAAAGGACAGGATGTGACGTGTGGCCAAGTATGGTGTCGGAATTTGTGCTCTGCATTAAACCCATCCAAGTGCACACACACAGCAGTGAGAAGTGAACAAACACACATACACACACACTGTGAACACACACCCGGGGAGCAGTTGGGGGTCCGGTGCCTTGCTCAAGGGCACCTCAGTCGTGGTATTGAGGGTGGAGAGAGCGCTGGACATTCACTCCCCCCACCTACAATTCCTGCCAGACCTGAGACTCGAACCCGCAACCTTCGGGTTACAAGTCCGACTCTCTAACCATTAGGCCACGACTGCCCAAATATGACTACTATTGTTGATAAATGCCATTTTACTTTTAATGATAATAAGACTTCAGTAGTAGTTTAATATACATTTTGAACAATGCTTATAAATGGTGTAGTTTTCTCAATAGTTTGACTGCTAAAATCCATTTTACTAGCTAAATATTCAAAACTGTAATGCCATTTTCTTATAGAAGAGCTATTTCTTTTAAAAAGAGCCACGTTTCAAATCTTCTTTTCAAAACAATCATAATGTCCTCCCAGTCTAAACATGTTTAGCATACAGTTCTCACTATGTGAACTTTAGCAAGCAGAATTATTTAAACACCATTCAGAATCTCACTGTGTAGCTATAAAAGCTATATAAAGTAGCTACAAAAGGGTCCATCGGCTTCAGGTCCAAACAAAGGGCTCAAATAAAACAAGAGGAAAATGTACAAGAGGGTGGAGGACAAAAAGAAG
Source organism: Schizothorax lantsangensis (assembly GCA_027422415.1). Taxonomy (NCBI): domain Eukaryota; kingdom Metazoa; phylum Chordata; class Actinopteri; order Cypriniformes; family Cyprinidae; genus Schizothorax; species Schizothorax lantsangensis. The sequence continues at coordinate 9,538,551 of CM049845.1, forward strand.
GAAAGCCTTGTCTCAGATGAGATCTGTGCTACTGCAGTTGACCTTTTCTGTGGTGGGCTGAAAAGAATATGAAATTTGTGAGATCATGACCACAGCTAGAGTACAGTAACAATTACCTGTGATGTAGACTCCAGACAATTCTGAATATGCTGATTCAGAATACATGTGATTTTCCATTCTTTATACAAAATATATTTCTGAATATTTAGTTGATTTGTTGTTGTTTTGTTTTTGAAGTGTTTATAGTTTTCATCTAACATCAGGATTTTTCTTTTCTCTTTTTCTTCTTTTTTTTATACATTTGATGGATTTCATTCACATCCAAACCTATAGGGATTGTCTTTTCCCAGTGATTATTTTTCCAAAATGACAGTAATAATAATAATAATGTAGCACAACATTAATACTGTTTTACTTGCTTTAATGTTTACTCTGGAAAATTATACATGGATTCTCAGTTAAATTGAGGGAAATATATATTTTTAATAGTGTTGGCGCTTAATTTTGTCTTAAAGTTGCTGTATGAGGTTTGAAGTTTTGATCATAGTTTCAAGATTTTTTATTATTATTGTTTTTTTTTTTGTTTTTTTTTTTCTAATAACAATCACCAGGACCCATTTCTCAATGCTTAGGTCACTGTTTTAAAACTCTTCACACAGTTCTACTAAGGAAACTTCAGCTTAGCACAGCTGTTAAATTCACATTCAAAATGCAATAATACCACCAAAACCCTTCATACATATCTCAAATTAACTCATGTTCCTATAACCATAGTAAAGGTTGTCAACCAAGGCTGTGTCTGCTGTTAGAATTCACTGCTGTATATGTTACATGGTCTATATACAAAATTATTCCTATGTTTACTCTTTTGTATATAGGTGGTAATGAAATTGAAAGACTAAAACTGTGTATGAGTTCATGTAATTGTTTTAGTTGTGCTTCATTCTTTAGTTTGGAAATATATTTCAATATGGTATTACTGTAGAAATGTTGCTGATTGCGGTCTTATTCAGTTTTGTATTATGTTATGTTTTGAACATAAGTTTAACAGTGTTGAAAAGAGTATGCCAACATGCACATTGGCATGTAGGTCCATTTTGTAGGAATTTTGGTGGTGGTTGTCTATGTGAGAACATAATTCAATTTGATGGAGTCATCGAATGCGTTTTGTGCCAAAGCGATGATAAATGATCCACAGTTTATTTCGTGAAGACTGCTGTTGTGCTCAAGTGACCCAAGTGCTGATAAATGGGTGCTAGAGACTGTAAAAAAAAAAAACTGTAATAGCATTTGCAGACATTGTGTTGTGAAACATGTAGGCCACAAGATGGCAGTAGTATTACTTGGTTTGCTAATCTGAAAAGAAAAAATATATTTCAGGTTTTCTCTGCTGTCAAACTAATCTGTAATGCAGTCAGCGTGTGGATAAGACTAGATAAACACATATTAGATTCCTCAGCATCATAGTGAAGTGAATTAACTTTATCTACTGTAGCTGTATTGGAATAGCAGCAGCACATGATACAAATCAAATTACGTTTAGACCTAAATCTGAATCCTAATTCATCTGAAACTACAGTGCTTTTGTCCAGAATGCCTGTTTTTCCAAATTATTGCATTATTATTTCATTACTTACTGTTGTCCGGGTTACAAGTCAGATTATGTAAACAGCATTATGCCTTTTTCTAATCTTCAAAGATAATTTATGACTAATTAGTGTGTAAAGGTAATTTAGCTAAATCGTTCAAGTCTTCCATGTCTTATGACTTTTTAATTAATATTGTTGGCTACCGGGAAAAACAACATTATTTCTGTTTGAAAACCGAGTTGGACTGAACCATGAACTAAGGAAACATTTTGAATGGGTCAGACTGAGAATAACGACGAGAAATAATAATAAGAAGAAGAATCATGTGACACTGAAAACTGGAGTAATGGCTGCTGAAAATTCAGCTTTGCCATCACAGGAATAAATGACATTTTAAAATGTATAAAAATAGAAAACTGTTGATTTAAATTGTAATAATATTTCACAAGATCTGTGGTGTTCACATGAATTAATGAATTATCTTGCTTATTTATTTTACTGGTTGTTCAATGAGCAAAAATGAAGTCTGCTGGAGGCATACGCAATTAGATCAGTGATTACAGGCATCCCTTATCATCTTGAAGCTGAATTGCTTGGATCCACTGGAGTGTTCTTTTAGCTTTTTTGTTGTTGATGGGTTTTTTTGTGTGTGTGTGTGTGTGTGTGGGGGGGGGGGGGTCTGGTTTATTTAATATTCCAAAAAATAATTATAATAAAAAATAAGCAACTTTTTTTTTTTTCTAAAAAAATACCTAAATCTAATTGAAATGTTTTATTTTCCCAATACAATTTTTCCTCAGGCTAAACCAGTCAAATTAGGCTGTATCTATTATTTATATCACATGACTTAGAGGGAATAGTTCGGCAACACTTTAGATTGGGGAACACATTCACTATTAATTAAAAGAGTTTTCCCTCAATAAAAGTAGTTGGTAAATTTAGGTATGGGGTAGGTTTAAGGGATCTAAAATATGGTCATGCAGAATAAGGCATTAATATGTGCTTAATAAGTACTAATAAACAGCCAATATGCCAGTAATATGCATGCTAAGGAACTAATAGTGAGAATTGGTCCTTTTTCACTCAAAAATGAGGATTCTATCATCATTCATTCACCCTCATGTTGTTCCAAACCTGTGTGAGTTTCCAATCTCACTATTAAATACATCTTTTGCCCCAATAAACTCCTAATTTACTGGTTATTAATCATTAGTAAGGTAGTTGTTAAGTTTAGGTATGGGGTAGGATTAAGGAATATAGAATATGATCATGCAGAATAAGGCATTAATATGGGCTTTATAAGTTCTAATAAACAGCCAATATGCTGGTAAAATGCATGTTAATAAGCAACTAGTTAATAGTGAGAATTGGTCCCTAAGCTAAAATGTTACAAGAGTTTCTGTTTTCTGTTGAGTACAAAGGAAGATATTCTGAAAATTGATGGTAGCCACTGACTTCCATATTATGGGAAAAATACTATGGAAATCAGTGGCTACTGTCAACTGTTTAGTTACCCACATTCTTCAAAATATCTTCTCTTCTGTTCAACAGAAGCAAAGAAAATCACACATATTTGAAATAATTGGAAGGTGAGTACATTTTCATTTTTGGGTGAACTATATAGGAATATATTCAGGATTTCCTGAAAATGTACTTACCCTCAAGCCAAGATGTAAATGAGTTTGCTTCTTCATCATTCACAGATTTGGAGAAATGTAGCATTACATCCCTTGCTCACCAGTGGATCCTCTGTAGTGAATGGGTGCCGTCAGAATGAGAGTCCAAACTGCTGATAAAAACATCACAATAATCCACAAGTAATCCACACCACTCCAGTCCATCAATTAATGTTTTGTGAAGTGAAAAGCTGCATTTTAAGAGAAACAAATCCATCATTAAAGAGTTTTAACAATTAAAACATTGATACTGGCCAAAATACCAATTCTCTATCCTTGATTACGCTTCCTCCATTGAAAAAGTCCATAGGTCTCATATGACAAACACACAATTTGTGGATTACTTACATTACTTGTGGATTATTGTGATGTTTTAGCAGCTGTTTGGACTCTCATTCTGATGTCACCCATTCACTGCAGAGGATCCATTGTGAACAAATGGTGAAATGCTACATTTCTCCAAATCTGTGAATGATAAATATGACCCCGGACCACAAAACCAGTCTTAAGTCGCTGGGGTTTGTTGCAATAGCCAAAAATACATTGTATGGGTCAAAATGATAAATTTTTCTTTTATGCCAAAAATCATTAGGACAAGTAAAGATCATGTTCCATGAATATATTTTGTAAATTTCCATCTGTAAATATATCAAAACTTGATTTATGATTAGTAATATGCATGGCTAAGAACTTCATTTGGACAACTTTAAAGGCGATTTTCTCAATATTTAGATTTTTTTTTTTTGCACACTCAGATTCCAGATTTTCAAATAGTTGTATATCGGCCAAATATTGCCCTATCCTAACAAACCATACATCAATGGAAAGCTTATTTATTATTATTTTATAGCTTTCAGATGATGTATAAATCTCAATTTCGGAAAATTTACCCTTATGACTGGTTTTGTGGTCCAGGGTCACAAATAAAAAAAACTCATCTTTGTCTTGGATGTCCTGAGTGACGTATGCCAGACTTCTCCAATCATTTAGTTCGACCTAAACCACACCCCTTTCTTAAAATCCAATCAACAACCAAGGGATAGAACCAAGTTCCTGCTCTACATTTTTTTTTCTTGTTTCCTAATTGGTTTTACTCAGATGTATGTCACAATATGGCAGAAAAGATCTGTTACTACTGTTTCACTGTGGTTGCAGAAAACACATCAGGAAAAAAAAAACTAAAATAATACTAAATGGTGATAGTTTTAGTTTTGTTCTTAACTGACATTTCATGCATACCGAAGTAGATTAGGTCACTGGTTCATCAGCCTATGCACTGAACAAGCTGTCAAACCGGTGCTAGTTTCTAACGGTGGCTGTTGCTTTGGGAAATGGAAGTATCCTCTCTTTCCCCACCGTCACAGGCTGTCATGACTCACTATACTGGCACATCTGTGGGTGAAGCGGCAGCATATGCACCTGAGGGGAGGTCTCTGTCCCCTGTCTCTCGCTGTCATGCATGGCTGGCGTCCCTGCACTCTTCTACCATCAGACTGCCTTGACAAGGACATGTGTCCGGTCTCTAATGCCTGGTCACCTTGCTCACTCTATCTGAGCCTGTGACAGTATGGACTAGTTGTGTCACATCTGGAGCGATGCATGTCTGTCATGTGGAAACAACATGCCTGCATGCCATTAGGGGTGGACAGCTTTCACTTAACCTTCTTTGATTACCAACTTTGACTTTCTTTCTTCTATGGAACAAAGAGAGGGAACTGAAGTTTTCAGGTTTCCAAAGAGTATGATACCTTGAGAGTATTCTATAAAGGCATATTCACTGCTGGTCAAAAGTTTGGAATAATTAAGATTTTTTTAAATGTTTTGAATGAAGTCTCTTATGCTCACCAAGGCTGCATTTATTTGACCAAAATAACTGTTTTGTATTTTAATATTTTAAAATGTAATTTAATTCTGTGAGGGCAAAGCTGACTTTTTGGCAGTCTTCAGTGTCACATGATCATTCAAATTGTAATTTGCTTCTCAAGAAACATTTCTTATAATGATCAATGTTGAAAATGTTTTTTCCAGTTGGAAACCATTAAACACTACCATTAAAAATGTTAGATTGAGATCAAATTTTTTTAAAATAATAATAATAAATAGAAAAAAATACAATAGAAAACAACACATTTAATTGATCAAGAGGAAAGACATTTTTATTGTAACAAAAGCTTTTTATTTTAAATAAATGCTGTTCATTGAACTTTCTACTCATTAAAGAATCCTGAAAAAGTATCACAGTTTCCACAAAAAATATTAAGCAGCAAAAAGTTTTCAGCATTGATAATAATAAAAATCATTATTAATAACTGAGCACCAATAGTTATTTTGTAAATTGTAATAATATTTCACAATATTACTGTTTTACTGTATATTTTACAAAATAATTGAAGTCTCGTTGAACATAAGAGACTTCTTTCAAAAACATTTTAAAAATCTTAACAGTTTTGTGAACCATTCTCAAAAGAATGACTCATTCATTCCTGTAAATTGCGTATTGAAAACATATTAATAGATAATTCCAGTATTTTCCTCACATAAAGCTATTGTATGGCTTCAGCAAAGCTTCAAATATAATTTGACAGCCCCAGGTTCACTTTTATAGTCAAGTCACATTTATTTATATAGCGCTTTATACAATACAGATTGTTTCAAAGCAACTTTGCAGTAAAATAAACAGGAAATTTTGAAACAAAAAAGCAGCTCTACAGAAGACAATAGTGTCATTCAGCTCAATTTAGTCTAATGTTGATTCAATTTAGTTCAATAACAGGGTCAGTGTTGCAGAGTTCATCAGTTATGAAACAAGTTCAGTTCAACTAGTTCAAAGACAATAGTGTCATTATTCAGCTCAAGTCAGTTCAGATGAACCCAGCATCAAATTATAATAAAAAAGTAGCAAGTGTAGTCTTCCAAAAATGTTTGGTCCTCCAAAAAAAGGTCATACTGGATTGGAACGACATGAGGGTGAGTAAATGATGACAGAATATGCCTTTTTGGATGAATTATCTCTTCGGGTTTCAGCATAGCAGAACATCATGTTCTCCAGTGTGCTTAAAAGCAACACAACTCTTATTTTTCCCCTCCATGAGACATCTCTCTGAGCATGACAGTAGAGGCGTTACAACACTAAATCTTTCTGCAGCCAGCCTGTTTTCCGCCTCTTTTCCTCCGCAGTCTCTGCTGCTGTACCAGAGGGCTTCCATTAGGTAAATTAAGTTTTACAGAGGAGGACAGTTTAATAGACTCCCCACTCGTCTTTATGATACGTGCCCACTCTTTACGAGATTGTATTGTAATTCAGGTTTGCCCAGGGTGATGATGTTGACTGCCTAGCGCAAGTCTCAAGTCTCAAAGTAATTAAATGTCAGGTGATGTTACGAAATGAAAAATAAATCAGGAGGTGCGGCGTGGCCATAAAGGAAATGAAAGTGTACTCTCAGTACACACTCGCCCTCTCTAGACACCTTCTGATGGTTTTTCTTATAAATTTACCAAAACTCTTTGATTAAAAGTACATCCTGTTAAATAGTTGCAAAACTGCAGTGACGGATGTTGAATAATTTTGAGACTCTTTAAATGATTAATTAGCTTGCATTGGCACATATTTCCTGAAATGCTTCGGCGCTTATTAGTGGTGTTTGCTAAGGCAAGTATCATTACTAATGCTCATGCTTACAGTTTTCAACAAGAATCTGAAGGTGCGTTCACACTAACAGCAATTTACAGTGGTAAATTGACAGGAAGGCATCAGTTTTCAATGAGAGTTGCCAATTACCAGCGGCTTATGCAAGAACAACTGTTGGTGATGCAACAAAGCAGAGCTTCAATTTAACCATGAACCATATGTTGCGACTGACTTTACTTCAGTATTGTGATGTATTTCAGAGTAAAACAGAATATTGAATGAATAAATCAGAAGGCGGAGCTTGATTTTAGCGCACCTCCTTACCATGTCTAGCTTGAGGTAGATTGACGGTTGGAGGGGTGAGGTTTAGGTTGTTCAACCCAAGCTCAAGAGAGGAATGCCATTCCAGAGGGAAAGTAAATTTTCATAATTAGATTAAAGATTATGAAGACAAATATTTGTGGATTAACTTGCGCTGATTAATTGTTCACTCTTGTTCACTGCATGAATAGTAATGTGCACCAAGTAAAATAGGGTCTGTTTTGATTTCATGAGGACTTTTATGACCGTGACACATCAATCTGACGATTGTCCATCGGCCAATGTAGGGCCATTGATGAGCCTCTGTTGGCCTAGTTTTTGGCACTGTTGTCACTAGTTGAACTTCTGTCTGTGTTTTATTTATTTATTTATTTTAATTGAGCATGTTGAATTGGTGCTGTAGTCCGTAAGTGAAAGATCACTCTGATTGGCTGGTCAACTTAGTGAAAAGAGAAGAAACGGACAGAAGTAATGAAAGCATTTAAAAGACAAATTCAAGAGGGCTTCTCATAATATATCCACAGCCCTAGTGGTGCATTCAACATCACACACTGTCTGAGAACTACATTTAAATTTGAACTAGGGCTGGGAGATATGGCCAAAAAAAATTATCACAATAAAATTTTTCATATCAGTTGATATTGATAATTATCATGATACATTTTAAATCTTTATTACCTCATTTCCATATCGTGAAATGTAATTATTCTGACTGTTTAAGTTTTATTAAAATTAACTTCTGGTCTTCCATAGTAGCATATAGATTATATGATAACCACAGTTAAAACCACACATATAGGACCTCAATACCATGGTATATATATATATATATATATATATATATATATATATATACACATGATAAATATACACTGTACACACACATATATTATGTGCACAAAAACTTTTATTTTGGATGTGATTAATCACGATTAATCATTGCCCAGCACTAGTATAAATGCTCAAACGTTATAGCTTAATCACAAAGAAATACTGAAATTATATTCCCTTACTCCTTTAATACATTTAATTCATGTCTACATTAATAATATCATAAAAGGGCCTTGCACTGGATCTCACAGCGCTGTTTAGTGGTCGTGTGACCGAGACTCATCATCTGCTCTTGTAATCTCGCGCTGCGCAGCTGTTTAAACTTTGAGCCGAGCGGATAAATGGTCAGTGTGGCATGGTTCAAATGAGTAGCACAGTTTCATTCCGCTTTTGGTGCATAAACATTATATTGAACATTTATCACTCTATCAAACTCTTGTTGTCGTTTTATTGAGGAAAATTAAATCGCAATAATGATTGTTAGCTTTTTTTCGCCCAGCCCTAATTTGAACGTACTTAGAGACCGATAAAAAAGTATGTTCTATATAATATGAATATGGGTAGTATGAATGAAATTCAGACGTACTACAGCCGTCATGTTGTTACTATCATATGAGTTATCAGTGTCAGTTGCGTCACTTCACTGTCATTCATACATCCTCTCCCGTGGCCTCATGGGACAGTAAAGTGTCCATCAAATGCACACTTCAGAATCCGGGCGGAAGTAGTAGGTCATGCGGGTACTTTTCGCCTACTGTTTTTCGAATACTATGAATTCGGACATACTACTCTTTTGGTGTACTATTTTTCTGTATACTGTATAGTAGGGAAGTATTCGATTACGGATACAGCGTAAGTCTTTTGGTGTCTCTTTTTGAATTATGAATACAGACTACTGCCCCCTGCTGGCATGGAGAGTTATTTCTGCTCACACATTCACAGAACACATGCTAATTGGCCGATGGATGTAGTCTTTACGGTCTGATGAAACCCAACTTACTGGCTAAAAGGCAGGCGATGTGAGGTGGTGTTCTTTTTTGTCGCTTTGATTTGTCTGGGCCTTTATATAAATGCAGTGTGATGTAGCAACAACTATAATGGAGTCGAGTAGAAACCCTACAGATTCTCTGTAACCTCCAGTGACAATAATTGTCTGTGTAATTAGGCCTAAGTATTACATTTTGTTGTGTAACTTGTCCTGCATTGTTTTTTACATGAATACATGAATTACATCTTGAACTGTATGGCTTGCTGAGGAGATTCTCAATAAGGATTTGAAGGATGAATCTGAGATACTGGTATGCATCTAGATCTTGGGAACAGAATTTCATAAAGAAGGTGGGCTCTCTTGACTCGGTCAAGTAAGAAACCACCAAACAACCACCCAAAATGCCCTATCTGCCACATAGCAGCTAAAACCAATTCAGAACAAATAAGCAACCTTATTACTGGCATTGTGGAGTTTTGCATGGGTAAACACCACTCGCAATTTCCTCTGAAAACGTAAATTAAAAAATGTTGTTTATATTATTACTTGTCAGAATGAAACGGTGAAAAACCATTTGTTACATTGCTACTGCGATGTTTTTATTGCTGTTCCATTGCTCGAGTGCAGATGTTGTAGCCGACAGGCTCACAGTAAATAATCTAGCTGTGTTCTTGTTGCTTTTCTGTTTTGCAGTAATTCAAGTCTAGCCATTTGAACTGAGACCAAAAGTGGTTCAATGTGCCTATACTATACACATGGCTAGAATGACAGGCCATTTAGTCAACTAACAGAAAAAGCCTCATCCCGGTGGGCCGTGAATTGCCCGCCCAGACTGCTCATTGAAATACAAGAATGATTTGTCGTCTGAAATGCTGTGCCCAGCTATAGATTACCAATTGCTTCCGCTCTCCAACACATAGCTGCACTACAATCGTTTTGTTAACCTCCGGTCCTCATTCTTCATGCAAACACTTTTCAGTTTGTTTGCTGCTTGTTCAGTGAATAGCAAAGACACCTCTAAAATGACCTGTCAATCATCACCCCCACGTCACCCAACAAATATTTAAAATGCTCGATTCGTTTTATTTGTCAGCTAACCGTATAGTGTTGCTCCAGCTAACTTTGAATGCATGTTTTTCTTTAGCGAAATATAGATACATATTATTCAGAGAGAAATTGCAGGTACAACAAAAATGTAGTCCAATGGGACTTCATGGGGGTTTTCTACCACATTCTCTTTTCTTCCCTCCATTCATTATCAGAGACAATTTGTTTTTTGTTTTGGTACCTTCTACTCCAGATCACACTCGGTCTCAGTCAGTTGTTGTGTGGAATTGAGAGCTGCATTCTGAATTTAATTTCAGCAGCCACTCATGTATGAAGTTGCAGACAGCCGGGCTGAAGCAGACTCTTTCGTCTGGTCCTGAGCTTTGCTGGCCTACATGAGGGCCAAAACATCATCCCACCACTCAAACTAACAGACTGTGGGCAATTGCGGAGGGGATGGCTGACGGTGGTGAGGCTTTGGCTTCTTCAGCCCACTGCAATATTAATGTAGCTAGATTAGAGGGTGCTTCAATTTTACAGAACACAAAACAAGTCATTTGTTTAGTTTTTACCGCAGGCAAAGTTTGAAAACATTACATTTTAAAAAAGGACTTGTTTTGACTGCTGTTAATACTGTTATCTATTCTGTTTTTTTTTCCTCAGGTCTGGAAGTGGTGATATGCAAATCGAATCTTTGACGTATGTGGACCAACTTCCAGTGGCTGAAATTATTCATCAGGTAAGACTATAGTTGTTGGAAAGTGTAGATGAGGAAATGGTTGGAAAACAGCATGCTGAGGGTTTAACAGTATGCTTACTGAAACCCATTATCAACTAAAATATGTATTTCATTCAAAGGAGGTGAATCCAAATCACTCACCTAAGCAACAGCTTTTCCATTTACCTCATTTCTATTTTCATTTAATTGCTTTTTTATTAAAATAATAGCAATAATGTGATTTAATGAAGTTAATGGTCATTTTAAGATAAAATTGTAGTAAAATGTACTCGTAGTAAATGTGTATGCTTTTGAAATATAGACCCCAGACAGATGCTGTTTTCTGCAATAGTGCTTATTACTCATCCCACTCGCACAAAAAAAAAGATAATTCATCAAAATGAATAAAAACACAAGGAAACAAAAACACAGAATTGTATGCAAACCTGCAGTACTTAAATAATTTGTAAAATAATCCAGTCATACTTTATGGATTGAATCTCAATTTATTAAGTGATCTCTTTGTTAATGTATTTTATTATTGAAATGAGAGTGTTGAACTTGCTTCTCTTTAAATATTGTAATCCCAGGCGTGAATTTACATTTCTTGACAGAAGCCTGACTCATATTCATTTCACGCTTGGTGTGAAAGAAACATTCATATGTGTTTTGTTTCTCTTTTTGCGACTCGTTTGGTGTGAAATGACCATTTATCATTCATTATTCATTAACATTAATAATGTACAATTGCTCTTTCATTTGAAACATTTATTTTTTAACTTTGTAAATCTAGCATTTTTTAAATGTATGAATGTACATTTATATCACTATACTAGAGTTATTTTACTATAGAGATTTTTTTCTACCCTGGCATTAAATTACAGGAAACTCGTTAACAAAGCTGTAATGTGGTTTTTAATAGAGCTGCATAGGGGAGTGATTATAATTTTGACATCTGCTGCCATAATCCATCTCTCTATATAATTTTTCCCTTATTTGGAAAGAAATGGAAATGCAATATTATTGTTTTGTTTTGCAGTTGTAGCAAATATGAATGCAAAAATTATATTTGCTATATTCTCCTGTTTTTACATCAGTTTACTTCCGAGTGATATTTGCATTTCATTTAAATCTGATTATTTATTTAATCACCGTAGTCTCATCCTGGCATCTGTCTACTTTTGTCTATGTTTCTGGCCTTAGAGAGGTCTGAATTCATTTCCGGCATTCACATATCAGCCAAAATCCTTTCAAACCCCCTTGGAATGAACCAAATGTTAGAGGTGGAAACTAACTATTGTAGTACTTCTCCTAACTTTCTGCTTAAATCTAGGACATATTTCCGTATTGCTTTTTCTTTGATACTTCTGACGATTTTCCAGAATGTGATACAGGGATTGTCATATTTAATTGTGACTGAAGGAACACCTGTCAATTTTTGATACAGTGGTTTTGCCGGCCAAACCCCAGTGGGTTTAAGAAATCATCAGGAGGGCTACAGGATATTGCTAAGGATTCAGGGCTGTCATGATTGATGATATCTAACTGTCATAACGGAGCTTTGCAGATGACATTCATAAATATGTGAATGTTCTATTCAGTGGGGTAATGCAGGCGATATGTAGCGGGATAAGTCGACTCCAGCATTCGTTCAGTCTGGAATCTGATGATTGGACGCTCCCTCCCACTGCGTGCTGGACTCTATTACTGGCCTCATGCAGACTGCATCAGAACCTTTGATCTCTCTATATCCATCTCTTTCTTTCCTTTCATTAATTTGTATTAGTGAGAATGTTGAGCTGAGAGTCTCTTTACTGATTTCTTTATTAAAATATTACTTCTGGACAAAATGCAAGCATTTGAAATGATTCCGTCTGAAGATCAAACGCTGTGATCTCATATGAACATACTGGTGAAATATTTTTTAAATCTTCTTTATTTGCCATTCTCTGTATGTCCAAACACTTCCCATTTCTCATCTTACTTTTGTACCTAAATCCACAGTCGTCTTATCATGCGAACAAAAAGCTGTTCAGGTATGATTTTGGCCCATTCATCCTGACAGATATGCTTCAGGTGGATGTTGATTGTGTGCCGCAATATTCAAATAGTGCAACAGATTCTTGGATTGAGGAAGAAAATGAGTATTTTGTAGGGTGCTGTGTTGAATGAATTGCCAGATGTATTAAAATACAAACCAGCTCTGGGCCAGTTCTGCTCTGTTGCATGTTATTAGTGATACTGGCTGAGGTAAACCTCACTGTTTCTAATGCTCGTACCCCTAACAGTGTCCTAACCAGGGATGATGAAATGTAAGCTACTTTTTGTCCTATCCAGCTGCAACCATGAGAAACAGCAAGTAACAGGACATTTTGTTACTCGCTTCGTTTCTGTTGCATCGTGCGTGGTAGACCTGTACAAAAAATCTACATGAATTTTATGGATTTCTAATATGAAAATTAAACATGTGCAGAATCATTTTGAATATGTGGCATGTTAAAATCACATGTGAATTATGTGGAGAACATGGAATATTTATTTTATTTATTTTTTTTCTGTAAGGGGACCAACTCACAGTGAAATCTTATGGGTTTTCATGATCATGATCCTCAGTTGAATATTAAACATCAAATATGTTTTTATTGGGTGTCATTTTGTCACTTCAAAAAATGTAGTTTGGATGGATAAAGTGCTTCTGGCCAAAACGTTTACATTGTCACTGTTAGTTAGGACATGATGTAAGCCTAACTGTGGTGTGTAACTTTCTGCACTTTTTCTAAGCAATTTTTAAGACCTGTTATAATGAAAAAAGATAAAAATAAAAATCCCAAGCCATTATTAGGGATCAGAATGTCATATAGACTCTATGATAGCAGAATTTAATGCAAATGTGCAGTGGTGTGATGCAGTTTTGTGAAAAATGGAAAAAACGAATAAATGTAATGCTCAAAAAATAAGTGTGTGGTTTTCAGGTCAGATTCTCCTGTGGCCACTCGTCACAGATAATGAAGGTGTTTTCTTGCTCTGTTTCAAAAGAAGGTGTTTTAGTGTTATAAGAGTGCTGAATGGACATTTTTTTATCAAACCAAAGACTCGTCACTTTGCGTCACGTGGTATAAAGACTTTCAAGAGCCCTTTAAAGCTTATTCACCCACTAATGGGTAGTGTTACTTTTAAACATTATTGTTCTTGTATTCTTAAAATAGCTATTTTAATCATTCTAAACGTAAGAGAACAATACTTTTTTTTTCTCTCACTATGACTGCATTAATGGGAATGTTTTTCAATTGTATTTGTAGATAAATATAAAACAATTACTAATTTGAAAAAAATAAGTAATTTGGGTATTATAATGTAAATTGAGAAATACTTAATTATTGCAAGTTAATACATTATTTAAATATTATGTCTAATCATGCCTTCTGCTGACCTAAGGGATATTCTTTTGTACTTCCCTCGATCAAGATATTCTTAAAATTTTGTGTAGACTGAAAAATGGAAGTAATTTTTCCAACCTCTGTTCAGAACTGATTTACATGTTTAATTTGCAGTGTAGCCTATAGGCCAGTTAAAATTTGATGATGACTGATACTTTTAAGTAATTCTTTGCAACATCAGTTTAAAGTTTTCAGATATTCAGTAGTGTAAGATGTTTCTTCTTAGATTAAAAAAAGTTTAATGATCAAAGTTCAGTTAAATAACTCTTAAGATGGACTAAAAGAGCATTTGAGAAGAGCATAGAATTATTTAAGATAGCCAAAGCAATATACACCAAGGATGAATAATTATATTTTCAGTTTCTTTGAGACTATTGGCCGAATTCACTGAATAGTTGCATCACTTTTGCCTGCATTAACATCTGCATTATATAAACTAATCACCCGCAGTCCAGTTTAATCAAGCACTATTTGTGCACTAGACATAGTTCATTTTCATTGTTTTTACCATAAATATCCCTCCTTTCTAAGTGGTGGAGGTGGTAATCTGACTTTTTTAGGAATTATGTTAATGTAAATTTGACAGAAATAAGTAAAATTAACAAATAATATAAGTAAATAAATAAAATTAAGTAATTCATCAAATGATGATAAATTGAAGGAGAAGAGCATTATAACTCATATATATGGATACGCGGTGTAGTCGAGCTCACCCATTCTTATCCCTGGAGGACAGTGGGGGAGTAATGCTGTACAGTCTCAGTAAAGTATGCCAGATACAATAATCAGCTGCATCCTCTACAACTGAGCACTCAGAAGTGGCCTGCGAGATGGAGAATTGTGGCAAATTTTTTAAATTTTACACTGATTTATGGGTTGTGTAACTGATTTAGACTGATTTACTCCACCATGTGAAAAGCTTGGAATAAATTATTATTATTATTTATTTATTGAAAGAAGTCTCTTATCCTCATCAAATGTGTCTTTATTTGATAAAAGATAAAGTAATATTATAAAATGTTATTTCAATTTAAAAGAACTGCTTTCTATTTTAATGTTTTAAAATATAATTTATCCTTGTGATGGCAAATCTGAATTAATCTCAATAGCCATTACTCTAGTTTTCACATGATCCACTTGGTCACATTATCACTGTATCATGCATATTTGCTACTTTGTTATTCATTAATATTGATGCTTAGTTATTGATAATTGTTCTGATTGTTATAAATGTTGAAAACAGTTTTTTTTTTGGAAACCGTGATACATTTTTTTACATACAGGGGTACGGGTGCTTTGATTAATAGGAAGTTCAAAAGAACGATATTTATTTGAAAAAAGCAATCTTGTAGCATTATAGTCTTTACTATATAAAGTGCTATGGCTTTAGGGAATCAAAGCTGAAGGAGGAGGATGCATGGCTGTACTCCTTTTGTCCTTTTTGGCTGAGTTGAACTGAACTGAGCTGGACGATGCCATCACTGAATTCAATAATGAAATGCCTTTAGCTGAAAATTGAGTGTTTAATCTTGTCATTTTACATTATTGACACTATTTTCCTATTTTGATATTGTGCAGTTGCTTTGACACAATTTGTATTGTTAAAAGCACTATATAAATAAAGGTGACTTGACTTGACTTGATTTTACTGTCGCTTTTAATCAAATTATTGTGTCCTTGCTGAATATATGTTTTAATTTCTTTCTTTCTTTCCTTTCTCTTTTTTCACCAAACTTTCGAATCATAGTGTATTATGATTTCCACAAAAATATTTTCAGCATTGATGTAAGAAATGTTTCTTGTTGCTACAAATCAGAATAGTATAATCATTTCTGAAAATTCATGTGATTCTGAAGACTGGAGTAATGATGCTGAAAATTCAGCTTTGAAATCACAGGAATAAATGTCATTTTAAAATCTACTAAAATCAGCCGACCTGTCTTGGTGAGCATAAGAGACTTCTTTGAAAAAGATTTAAAAAAACTTATAAATATTTCAAAAGTTTGACCTGTCGTGTACATAATTCTTTTAATGAATTGGCTGCTAAAACAGTGCAGACTGCAAATGCAAATAAACAGTTCTATCTGCAGCCACAATTCATTCTTAATGAAATCCCACGAAAAATGTATTTAACAAATCTAGTCTGTGTATGAGGTCATAGCAGTGGGAACACTGGACCGTGACCTCATCTTTTCTTCCAAGAGCACTTGTTAGTCGTGCTGTCTCTTGCGTCAACCCGTCTATCTCTGGCTGAGGATGAGGTTATCCCCTTTGTGCAGCGATCGTTCTCGCTTCTAAATCAGGCTTTAAATGTCAGAGACTAATCACAGTGTACTCAGCTGAAGGTGCTTTTCTCCAAACTCAATTACTCTGCTTGTTGTGATGATTTTGCTCTGAGAATGCTTGTCTTTAGCTTTGAATAGTTATTTGTTGGCTTGACAGTTTGATGCTTTAGCGCTATGGCTTTAGGGAATCAAAGCTGAAGGAGGAGGATGCATGGCTGTACTTCTTTTGTCCTTTTTGGCTGGGTTGTGAACCAGTCAAACTGAAAATAATTTCCTCACTGAATAGCTTGAGGTTTGATGGCAGAGTTTCCATTCCAGCAGAATGCAGTACAATTTCAATGCACAAAGTGTGATTTATCAGAGAACTTAAAGGGACAGATAGTTCACCCAAAAATGAAAATTGGGTCATTTACTCACCCTCGTGTCATTCTTTACTTGACTTATTTTCTTATGCCAAATTGTTAAAGAAGATTTTTTTTTTCAATGTTCACCAGTTTGTTCATGTCCCAAAACCTTCAAGCTTCTATGTGTGTTCTACCAAAGTCCCTTTCGGGGAAAGTCTGTTCAGTCAGCGGCCATATTTGCAACGCCTCCAGGCAGCTATTTCGGACATCCAAATCCAAGTCCTATTTAAATGAATAGGGGAATCCTGAAATCTCAAAAACTGCTTGCTGAACTCAGTTAAATTACACATTTCAAATCACCAACAAAATCTGAAATGAACTGCCCCATAAATTTTGTTCCTTTTGCTCAAATAGCGTTAAAAAAGCTTATTTTTCAGTCTAGACCAGCCATTGTGCATGTGCTGCCATAAGCGCGAGTCTCTGAGATATAGGCCCCTATTTTAACAATCTAAGTTCATGGTCTGAAGCGCATGGCAAGGGTGCACTTAGGTGTCTGAATCCACTTTTGCAAATTTAACAACGGAAAAATGGTCGGCACGCCAGGTGCATGGTCCAAAAGGGTTGTACCTATTCTCTTCATGAGTAATGGGTGTGTTTTGTGCGTAATGTCCAAGAAAGTAATCAAAGTCTCATCTCCCATTCCCTTTAAAATCCAGTTGCACTTGCACCATGGCAGATTCACTAGTTACATGGCGGAAGTTGCAAGATCTGTTCGTACACAAGGTTTAAACATACGTAATAATAATCTTTTACATTGTAATTCTTTCATTTATTTGGCATGTTTGTGTGCTGCTGTGTGTCATCACAGTTATAAATAGTTATCTGACTATTTTCAGTATTTTTTTTCGTTTTTTTCAGCAGATGATTTTACAGTGGTTTCACATTTAAATTAGTGCTGTCAAACGATTAATTGCATCCAAAATAAAAGTTTTTGTTTACATAATATATGTGTGTGCTGTGTATATTTATTATGTATAAATACACACACACACATCTATATATTTAAGAAAATGTTATGTTTATACATTTAAAATATTTATATACATGATACATGGAAATAATTTCAAAATATATACTGTATGTGTGTTTATATACACAGAATACACACATATTATGTAAACAAAAAACTTTTATTTTGGATTAGATTAATTGCGATTAATCATTTGACAGCACTAATTTAAATATAGTGTTTTTTAGACTAATAATTAAGACTAATCATGAACTGTGTTCACACTTGACTCATGTTCATCCTTCTAGCAACAGTTATTATAAAAAAAAACATTTTTTATGTGTCTGAAAGGTATAGTTCATCCAAAAATGAACTTATGTGAGCATGATTGTTTGGCTTGTTAGTCACGTTAGGATAAATATAAATAAATAAATAAACAAACTATTTTTATTTATTTTTTAAAACATTGAAGAAACTCATGATGGCATATGTACTATGCACTTTGGAGTCCACATGAAACTGTAACAGAGTAAAAGGTATTTGGTTTTAACAGAACTCAAGAAAATACAGATTCCCCAGATATGGAGCAGCTTTACAGAGGTCTTAATCTCCATGGAAACTAGGATGTATTTTACGCTGTAGTCACAATCTTGATAGATTTGAAGCAGTTTAGCACATAGCACCAGTTTAGTGGTGAAAATTGTTTTTCTCACCCTCAAAACAAGCACATCATAGTGATTGGCATAATTAGTAATAATTTGTTATTGAACATGTAAATACTGCTACAGAAACATACAACTGTATTTCATTGTTTTCAACGAAATAAGATTATTTTACCATTCTTATGCAGTATAGTAAAAAAAATTCACTTCATTCCTTAGGCCTCCGATTCTCAATTCACAAGTCTTGATTCTAATTGGTCAAACGCTGTACTCTTTGATCAAATTCATAAGAAATAACTGACAACGGATCATTGAATTATTGATAAAACAATATGGGCACATGATTATAGTAAGTAGAATGGTGTTATACACTGACAGCAAGGTTCTCTATTGTATGTGAGTTTACTTTGGCACAATATCATTGTTTTTCTTGCAGCTTTTTCTGTGGTAGACTACACAACTCTTTGAAATAACAGATATTATTTGGCAAAGTGAAATATAACTGCAATGCGGCTCAGTTCTGGAAGTACTTCAGAGCCGTGCAGTTATCAAAACCTGTGTCAGAGAATCAGAATCAAGAGTGCTCTGTTATTATTTTGTGTGATCTCCTACATTCTTCTAGTTCCACATCTTTCATAGCACACCCATTGTTCTCACATAATCAAATAAGTAAATGGACATGAAATATTGATTTGGGTGAAATTATTTATTGATATAATAAGTAAGCATGTAATAAGAAGGATCATAATAAATCAGGGTTTTCCAAACGGGGGGTTGTAAGGAAACTGCAGGAGGTTTGTGGGCTGATGAAAAGCTAATAATTAATTATATCCAATGTAAATGAAAATAAATGGAGTTGCATGATAATCACAATATAGCTTAGTGCAATTATCAAATCAAAGACTGTGGTTGAATTAAACAGTTGTATATTCTGATGCTCTGCGTGTTTCAGAGCAAAGCGGTACTTTGTTTATGCAAGCAGCTGGTGATCTGGTGTATTCAGCTTCTCAGTTGACAGTAAATAAAGCAAACTCCATCACTGCATGTGCTGCGAGTTTCACATGCATTTTTGAACACAACGTGTGCTAGGTTCACTTTATTTACAGATTTGCATAATTTTCACAATTTTTGTGGGCAGATGTTTACAGTATTTCCACAGTATTTTGCCAAAATAAAAGCTTGTAATTTTGAGATATTCCAGGCTCAAGGGTTTGAATGTTTGAAAATAAGGAATTTAAGACATAAATATTAGTATTGTACTTAAAGCGCGTAGTATAAAATAAAAATAATATAATATTCAAATATTTTATTTTACAGTGCAATAGTAACAGTAATATATTTCTATATTCTTGTAGAGTTAAAGCTGCAACTACAATAATAATAACAATAACAACAACAACAATAATAATAATAATAATAATATATTGCAATATATTATTACATTTGATTGGGTTTCTAAAACACAAGTGTGAATGTAATGTAAACTGAGAGACTATTTCGACTAAAAGAGGTTTTATTTTCAAATCCAGCTAGTCAAATATAAAACACAAACTACATTTACCAAAAAATATTACCGATTAAATATTTTATCTATTGCATGTCATATGACCATTAACCAATGTCAGAGATTCGTGAACATGCAAATGTGTTAATTATTGAAATATTAACTTAAAGCTGCAGTCCGTAAGTTTTGCCTCTTTGTCGCCATCTCTGTTTGAAAACCTGGAATTGCAGTTACTTGCGGAATTATCTTGCTTGCGTGGGATGTACTCCGGCACGGCTCCAGCGCGGATGAATTGAAATGAAAGTGTAGCTATCGGTCACGTAGCTGTAGCTGTGGATGTTTACTGTACTTCGCAATCACAGATTCTAGCCTATGTCTTGGAATATATGACCCAAATAAGAATTTTCACTGTATATTGTCATCTGAACAAGTAAGTAACAAGTCTGCCACGTTTGTTCTGACCAACTGAGGAAAAAAGCATTACAATAAATCGCGCTACCAACGGTGATTAAATATAACGATCGGTTAGCTCACATCACATCAAACCGTGCAAATTATTATTATTGTTATACTTTATTCTCAAATGATTAATGTTAACAACATCAGCATTGCGTGACTATGGGTATAGTGTGGGTATAGTATAGTGTATTAACATGTAGATTTCAATTTATGTACAGTCTAATCTAATTGTCATGCCATTCGAATTTCATATTAAGAAATTCTTCTAACCCAAAAAGCTAATTATTCTTCCTTCGAACTGGTTCTATTTAAAATACAAATCTTGTGTAATCCCAGGCTATCTGTAATCAGAAGCACATTTAAAACTGGAATATTATTTAATTTCATTCACATGTGTTTCGTAAACACATAATCCTTTCTGGATTACAATCCGCCATCAAAATGATACATTTAATTATTCTAGCTGCTGTGAGAAAAGGCTATAAACGATCTGCCACCTGCAGGATCCTCACGTGTGATAGCCTAGTAGCCAGGACAACTTCTTCATGTTTACAGACGTGACGTAATGACGCAGTACCATGCTCGAATTTCCCGCGAAAACCTCCCCGTACCACTCAAATTGGAAAACATTATTATAAACTAACCGTTGTGAATCGGGCTAAAGTAAGGAGATAGTTTTGAACACTGGCTGGTTATGTACTTGCTCAAATATTGATTTCGGATCATTTTTAACCCAAAAATGTTACTATAAAATCTCATGGGGTACTTCAAACAAATGTTTTTGCTAAGGGGTTTGACTGACAAAAAAGTCTGGAAGCCCCGTTATATAGATTCAGCTGGTGCTTGTCAAATGAAACCCCCTCAGGATGATGAAAGACCCGTCCTGATCAAGCTTTCCAGGTTTGTTTTGCAATAATGACTAGCCCATCTGGCAGATGCTATGCAGTTCAGGTGATTTTAGCATGTTGTTATGAGGTTGCTAGAGTGATCTGGGTGGTTTCTAGGTGGTTACTTCCTGGTACAAATCAAAAGAGTCCATCCCCAAGACTCTTTGATATTCTGGTCTCTTGCGTTCCTCCTGCAGTGTCTGAAATTTTTCACCCATTTCATCATTCACCTGGTGAAAATGCCTGATCCCATTACTGACTATCAAAGGACTGCGTCCCTTACTTGTGAGTGCCTTCGAAAGTCCCAACATCATGATCTTTAACAATTTTTAACCTGACTTTTCAAGTGGTAATAATCTCTGAATAATCTCACTCCATCCTCCTCTTCCTCATTAGCATGGTTCTAGTTAACTCCAGCTCAGTTCCTCGACTGCTCCCGGAGGTGGACTGAGCAGTCTGTCAGAGTCAATCCATCAGTCCGTGTTCAGCCATGTGAGAAGCCCCTTATGTGGAGTCTTCACCCTCCCATGCCCCTCTTAGCTGTGGAGGTTAACTACCTCAGCACTCAGGGCGCCTCCTCCGCTGTCCCCAACCCTCAGCTGCAATGTATTATGCAAATGAAGGCCACTCATTATTGCTATTTTATTGTATGTATATATATATATAGATAGATAGATAGATAGATAGATAGATAGATAGATAGATATAAAGGTTTTTTTTCAAATCAAAGTGTGACCAAGTCATGTGGTGCAAGCAGGATACAGAAACGTCCATAAAAAAATAAAAATGTTATATAGACCAAAACTGGAACTATTGTAAACATTTTTGTTCTAAATGAAAATTATAAATGTTTCCTTGGCAAAAAACTGAAATAAGTTAGTTGACCCCATGAATTAGTTGAAGCACTAAAATGACTAACTAGAAATAAATAAACTGAACTAAAACTGAAATCAAAATCTATGAAACCTAAATAGAAAGAAAGAACGAAAGGCACACACAATTACTAATAACACAGTGAAACAAATAAAAGTTTTGTTTCACTTTTATTTTTAATGATTCTTTTTAAAGTTTGACATGATGAATACGAAAATCACAAAACTCATCATTTTGTATATCAATAACACACTCATGAAAACATAAAAAAAAAAATGTTTACAACTTATACAAAGCTAATTTGTTGAATGCAAATATGAATCTGTTGAATGAAAAGCAAAATATCTTTAAAAATTAGTACAAAAAAAATTCTGTACTAAACCAATATTTCATAATAAATGATAAAATTTAACTTATCTAAATTTTTACCAAAAGTTTGATGATACATCAAAATAAATATTACAATAATAATTAGTACCACATAATTACAGAAGAACCATAAAAAAATAAGGGAAACAAATTATTGTTACATTGTGTAAATTAAAATCAAAATCACAATGAAAGTTGATTCAAAATATTAATAAAACTATAATAGAATTATATGATATAAATAATACTAACATAACACTAGAGTCAGGGTCAAATAATTTTTCCTGTTTTTGACAAGGCAAGGTTGAAAAGATTATAAAATGTCCTAGAGCTTCTAAAAAAATGTCACTACGTTTACTACATTTTAGAAGATTTTCCTTCTCTTTATTTAGGATTTTGTCAATTATTTGTCTCATTGACCTCACAAAAGACCATGTTAGAATGGATGCAGACAGCCGAGGACAATATTTTCAGTATAATATTTCCAGTCTGTTCATCACACAAAGCTATTGTATTACTTGGAATATAGTACACATATTTGACATTTTGGAGCTTTTCCCCATTCACTTTTATTGTATGGAAATGAGTGCCAAGTACATTCTTCAAAATATTCCCTTTTCTGTTCCAAAAAACACTTGAATGCGAGTGTGCTCCAAGGCATAAACAACATGCACTAATGTTCTGTAGTATCTTTCCCCAAAGCAAAATGTCTCATACAAAGCTCTGGTGTTCCAGTGGCGTCCGCGAGTCAGGTTATGTGCACTCTGGTGGTCAGCGTGTATGTGTACTAGGGGTTGAATGACTTCTGATTTTTTAAAGTCGACTTTTATGTGATGAAAGTTGAGTCGAAGTCGACTAGTCGCTGATGACGTCATTAATGCACAAATAAGTCTGGAGCTGTGACAAACACCTTGTGCACATCTATGGCATATGACACCGCACTGCCCACATGGCTATTGCTCCTATAACTGCTTATTTTTATCAGTTCTTTCGTCTTTGGGTCGTTATATTTCTCACAGATTTCTGCTCGTTCTAAATCAGATACAGATAAGTAGCACAGTAAAGATTACACTCATATGAATGCATTAGAGAGAGCGATTGTGTGTGTGAATGAATTCTACCTGGCAGCGTCTCTCTACTAGTAGGGAAGCTGTGGGATTTAGCTATTAAGAAATATATGCTTGAACTTTTCAGTTTCTAAGCTATTTTACTGATAAATCACAGAACAGTGTTGACAATACATTTCCGTGCTGAATGATTCTGTGCGCGTGATGTACGCGCTACTGTCTGAAGCCTATGTGTGTGCGTTACAGTGTAGCAGCGCATTACATTAGAACGGCGATTAACTTACCTGTACAATAAGCTGTTTAAAACGTGCATTCTCCTGTTCAATTTCGAACATCCAGTAATATAATCACACATGTCTTGTGGAGAGCTTTCAGAGTATGAATTAATTAGTAATTTTAACCGTTTGGAAAAGGAGCGTAAGTGTTAATTTCTTATCCTGTTGCGCCCTCTATAGGACCAGCGACTAGTCGACGTCAAGCTTAAAGCGTCATGGCAGAGCACTGAAGTCGACTAGTCGATTAGTCGGTGCAACCCCTAATGTGTACATGTGCCTGGTTTCTAGGTCAGCGTTGAGTCCAGCCTCAGGCTGTAGCTGTATTTAGGTTGATAATGAAGACACTCATGTTCAGCCCCTCACAAGCCCCTCGATTAGAATTAGAAAAGTTATGAGCACTTGCTTTTTAGAGGTTAAATCTTTCTTCTCAGTAAAATATTCAGTCTGCATTAGCATATAAATGCACATCTGGTGATGCATGTTTAATGGTGGGTGATTTAAATGTATAATATTCATACACAAAGTGATGATGTAGCTATAAATGAGCAAACACTGAGTGAGGATGAGTCCTGATGCTAAAGTGCTTGTTTGCATCCGTGAGTCTGCATTTCTTTCTTTCTTTCTTTCTTTCTTTCTTTCTTTCTTTCTTTCTTTCTTTCTTTCTTTCTTTCTTGTCTTTCTAGATTTTCTTTCCTTTCCTCCTTTGTTTCTTCTTTCTTTCATTTTTTTTGCTTGCTCTTTCTTTCTCTCATGCATTCTCTTTATTTCCTTTTTCTTTATTTCATTCTGTTTTTCATTTGTTTTGTTTTTTCATTTGTCCATTTTTCCATTCGATTATTTATTTGCTTGATCATTCCTTCCTTTGTCCTTACCATTTTTCTTTCTTTCTTTTTCTTTCTTTTCCTCTAATTTGTCTTATTAGATTTTCTTTCCTTTCCTCCTTTGTTCTTTCTTTCTATTTTTTTTGCTTGCTCTTTCTTTCTCTCATGCATTATCTTTCTTTCCTTTTTTCTTTCTTTTGTTCTGTTTTTCATTTGTCCGTTTTTCCATTCGATTATTTATTTGCTTCTATTTGCTTGATCATTCCTTCCTTCGTCTTTACCATTTTTCTTTCTTTCTTTCTTTCTTTCTTTCTTTCTTTCTTTCTTTCTTTCTTTCTTTCTTTCTTGAGTTCATTCTATTTGTTTTCCCTTTCTTTTTTTTACTTGCTTGTTCTTTCTTTTAATTTTTCCATTTATATATTTTTTTCATTTTTTCATTTTTGCTCACATTCATTACCATTTATTTTATCTTTCTTTTCTTCTTGTGTTCTCTTTTGTTAATTCTTACATTTTTCACATGCTCTTTTTCATTCTTTCATTATTCCTTCAGCATTAATTCTTTCATTTTTTTATTCTATTGTCTGCTTGCTCTTTCCCTCGTGCATTCTTTAAATCTGTTTCTTCCAGTTGTTCTTTTGTTTTCTTTCTCTCATTTGTTGTTTATTTTGTAGTTGATTCACTTTCTTTCAACTTTATTTGTTTGTTCACGTATCCTTTTGTTCATTTTGCTCTCTTTTTTTCTTTCTTTTGTTCTGTTAAATGGGAACCAGTGTTTTTCTGTTAACACTTTCTAAAGTGTTGAAAAGGTTTATGGTTGGTAATAATATTTACTGTCGGCAGTTTTGTTCTTTCCTGTCCTTCAATAACAGCCTCTCTGTAAAGCCTGTATTACATTGTGATATGTTCAGAAAACAGTTTTGGGCTGGAGAGAACATTGTTTGACACTTACCGTATGTTTGCATCGTACATCAAGAGCAAATGAAATTCATTCCTTCATGATATGAAACAGACTCATCTGAGTTGTCGCTGACGTGTCTTCACAGAAACCCAAGCAGAAAGACTGGCACCCTCCTGACGGCTTCATTCTGGGGCTCTGGACTCTGATCTTGCTGGTGTTCTTCAAGACCTATGGCATCAAACATCTCAAACACATCTTCTGATTCATCCCTCCCAGCACCGCAGAGGTCAAAGAACCCACCGCTTTCACCCTAACTTTGTTCATGATTGATTTGGTCAGGAATAGCTTTTTATTTATTTTTTGATGCAAGTTTGTTTTCTTTGGGTTTTGCTGTGTATCATTTTTTGAAAGTGACATGCACTGACTTCTTACGTTCAAACATTCTTTGTTGTTTGGAGCTCAGTAGTGAATTTCACACAGGGACTTTCTTTTGAACTAAACACACACAGACAGCTTGCGGGGAGAAGCATACTTCTTGTTTGTTTGTTTGTTCTTCAATTTCCAGCTATAGTTTCATCTCTTGAAATTATTTTCTAACATTGTTAATGGCACATGTGGAATTGTAACTTGTAATGAGGGCATGCACTCCTCCCAGATTTCTTCATTTGTTCTTAGTGGGATGAGATGTGTTTTTTTTTGTGTTTTTTTAAACAGATAATCTAAATCTATATATGCAATTGATGATCTGTTGTTTCAATTGCACTTTATAATTTGCATTCTCATTATTTAATGGTTATTTAAAGTGGTAAAGGACACTACTTTTCAGGGTACACAAATAATGCATGGGTCGTATTTTACCACAGAAAATGAGTAATTATTTAGCATAAAGAAAATAAAGCCTATTTTAGGATCATTGCATTTTTTCTAAATTATCTTAATGAAAAGAAACATCTCATTGTAATACAGTGATGCTTTTTTAATCAGCATATATCAAATTAAGTACAACAAATGATAACATGATGTGTAATCACTACTGTCCTTAATTTAAATAATATAACATTTATTTTCCAATTACAGCAATGAGAATGATTTTTTTCTTCACACGTATCATTAAGCTGCTGGCAACTGACTGACAACAAGTGGGTAGAAAATGTCATGAAATTATAAAAAAAATAATAATACTTCTCCTAAAATTTGTATTTTTTAAGCAAAATATAATTTCTTTGTTAGATTTTTTTTATGACCTAGACATTTTCATGAGATCATCCTGGAATAAATGTGAGGAATTAATGGACAACAAACAACATTTCCATGTACAGCAACCAAACAGCTCCATTTGCCTGCGGCTGTGTCCTGTATCTGTCCATTAGCATCTCTGCTGCACTTGAACTGTTACGAATGTGCTCTAAAAGGGGTCGACCGAATTCAACCCCAGCTACACAGCAAGTGTGAATGAGAGATTGACAAATTGGACTGTCTAATTCAGTTTTTTTCTGTCTGTCTAATGCATCATTAACTGTTGGTAACTGAGGATTGTTTAGGAGAGCAGAGCTCACATATAAATATTCACTGGCACTCACGTTGTGTGAGGAAATGCATTACAAGAATTTCTACAGTGCCATTTTGTCTTTTCCCATTTATGTTCTCTAGCATTTTGCTGTATGTTTTTTATTATAAAACTGGCTAAAGGTGACGTTTTGAATAAAGTCTACAGTGAAAGTCTCTGAAAGCTTTTCATGTTCTGTTCCTTTTAAATTCGAAGGAAAGTAATAAAGCAGAAATGCAGCGGAAATATAGTGGAAAAGGAGCTGGAGCTCTTTTTTCTGCATGAAATGAAAGAGAACAAATAACTCACATTTTACAATGGAGAAGCATTATGAAATGAATTATTGTAACATAATGTTGAGTTATAAGAGAGCTGTGAATGGATAAACACCTGCTGCAGTTACTGGTTGTGTTGTATACAAATACCTACCTAATACATATTAAGACATTTATTAGGCCATGAAATACAGCCTTCTTAAAATGTAAATTATAGGATGCCAGATCTCTCAACTCATAAGTTATTTTTAATTATGCTAATTTCATATTTCAATCATGCACCAGCTGAAGCTATTTCATTAGTACCATTTGAAAGGCTTGCTTTTTCCACAGAATTCAATAAATTGAAATTATCTGTCTGTCTGTCCGTCCGTCCGTCTATCTATCTATCTTTATTTAATTTTAATAATATCAATATCGGCTTGATGCAAGACCTTTTGGCTTTTTGTGCAATTATAAGCTGGCACAGAGGGAATATACAGAGTTCTTTTTGATTGTGCAGTGCATTTCATGATTTTGTGATGTGAAATCATTTAGCATGTAATTCCAGGGTTGGTTTAACTGATCATATATTTGGGGTTTAATTATAGCTCAGCACCCTGTGATTTCATCTGTTTTCTCAGAGCCGGAGACGTTTGTCTCTCAGTCAGCGACTCAGAGTTTGGAAAATAGCTGGGCCACCATGAATCAATACACCACCAAGAGAAAGACTCCTAGTGTAGTAATCTAGGTCTAGCTGCAGTGGCCCATATTGCTTTATTTCTCACCAATTCTCTCTTTCAATATCATACCACAGTGCCACACTTGAGCTATTCTGTTCATTGTGTTTTCTCTCTGCTTTCAAAGATTGTCTACAGTGTTGCACAAACTGGAGATGAGAAAGTGCTCTTGTGTTACACTAACAAGAACACGTGCATACTGTACCAGTATGGGTTTAATGTAAATTAAGCTGAACCGAATCATGATTTTAGTGTTAATAATAATAATAATAATAATGATGATAAACTAAATGAAACTGAAATAAAATAAGTTTGTTTTTATTTGTGTCTTATTTCAGCTATTTTATTTTGTTTTTAAATTATATTTTTTATTATAAGAATGGGTTAATTATAATAACCCTGAACAACATACCTAAAAATCTCAAATTTAACATGACTGTAAAATGGTAAAAACAACTGTACAACTCTATAATATAGAGTTGTATAACTGTACAACTCTATAGTGTATATAACACAAGTTTTAACAAGAAAATTAGTGCATGTTCTTTTATAAAATTATAAGCTTCACATGCTTTCAAATCCATCATAAATTTGCCCTATTTAATTATTCAAAGAACAACTTTTGAACCTGGAATATTCCTTTAATTAACCTTTCAGCTATTTACCAATGTCATTTAAAACTGCATCATTTCTCTTTTTTAATTTAAAATGAACTCAATTATTGTGGCCAGATCAATTAAGATAACAACCCTATTATTATTATTATTATTATAGGAATTACTTTATCTTGAAAACATTTTTCCTACCTGCTGTTTTTCAAAGTGACATGATTTCCTCCACAGCTGTAAGCATACAGAAATAATAGTCGCTGAATTCTTGTTTCCCCTCAAGATAGACAGGCATTTCAGCATTTATACAACCAACAGTAGCTTTTGCAATAATTCAAGCTATAATAGGGCCACTCATCACTCATAGCTGCAAACATTTGTGCATTCAGCAGCAATGCCAACTTG
This sequence comes from Schizothorax lantsangensis, assembly GCA_027422415.1. Taxonomy (NCBI): domain Eukaryota; kingdom Metazoa; phylum Chordata; class Actinopteri; order Cypriniformes; family Cyprinidae; genus Schizothorax; species Schizothorax lantsangensis. The sequence goes on from CM049845.1 coordinate 9,567,792, forward strand.
TCAGTCATCTGGGGCGCATTAATGCGACGGCTGCTTTAACAGTCCTGACGCGTGTGTACATTTGCATGACTGACAGGTGCAGCGCGGTCATGGTCAACGATGCATGGCCTCCTGCTGTGACGGCCGTAATTACACCTGTGTGCGTCCTGTACACCTCTGACACGCTCCTCTCCAGACTGACCACAAAAATAATGGATGTTGGGTTTCAATTTCATTTTTATATGCTGTGTTGCCCTTTCTTGTGGATCCTTACACATTCCAGCAGGATTCATCTTATATTTCAGCTTTGATAAATGTGAAAAAGCTCGATCAAAACTGCAGAATCACACTGCATATTAATTAACAAAAGAACTGTTTATTGTTCATGTTAAAACATTTAAAATCAGTCTCACAATCAAGTACAATCGTTTGCACCTTTTATCTGTTTAACACTTTCAGCAGTGCAATGAGTTTGGAAAATTGAAATTATCTTGAGAAAGAAAAATACGAGCAAAGCATTAAATAAATAAATAAATAATACATAAATAAATAAATAAAAATCCATATAAAATAGGAAAATAAAAAACATAAAAGGATAAAAAACTGTACTTTGAAATTCACCTGTTATACATTTCAAGATAATGTCTTTAAACTTTTCGAAATATTATACACTTCTAAAAAATAAAGGTTTCAAAAGGGAGTCTTCGTAGCAATGCCATAGAAAAACAATTTTTTGGTTCCAAAAATATACAAAAAAAAATGCCACCCATTTCAACTTAAAAATTAAATCAGTTCATGCCTTAAATATTTTACTTTCTAAGTCTACTCAACTTGGTTGTACAAGCCATTTCAACTTGAATTACATTAAAACAAATTGAATTTCATATAACTTTTTCTCAACTTAATGTAAAAACATAAGTTGCCATGACTTACTAATCATATCATTTTTTTACTGTGAGTCTTTCTATGGACAGAAAGTTCTTAAAAGAACCACTATTTTCTTTATATTGTAATAATCAAAAGATTTTTTTTCCACTGTAAAAGAGACTTGTTGCAGTTAAAAGGTTCCATGGATGTTGACCTTTTTTCATGGAACCATCAATGCCAATAAAGAAACCTTTATTTTTAAGAGTGTAAACGTTTTTAATACACTGGACATTGTTGGGTTGATTATTTACGTCAACATGAATCCAAACATTGGCATTGTTTTTACTTTCTTAGTGCACATTTCAGGCCTCACTGCGAACAGTTGATCCCTTTATGTTATTTAAAAAAACTATCTTCATAACCTTTCATAAAAATGAATCCAAAAAAAGACATTTCCTTGCATTTCCTGTTCTGCTGATGTCAAAACCCACTGTCTTCTAACAGAGAACATTTTTCACAATCAAAGTTGGATAAAATCAAGTGTCGTCATTCTGTTTTCTCATTTACTATTCAATAATATGTCATATTACAAAAGTAAAATAACCTGCAAATGCTGTTTTACATGGTCTTTAGCACAAATTTTGTTGCTGGCAGATCCTCGACACTCCAGAGCTCTTTGATCCGCCATCCTTTCTAATTTTTCCTATACACCTCATAAAAAAGAACTCGCAGTGATACTCAATGAGCTGCTGAAATATGGATGCGTACAGACTACTGGAATGCCTTTTGTACCTAAAGAAACAATGAATGTGCAAAAGAAAAGGTTTAAGCATCAGTTCTCCTTGAATCCGAGTCTCTCTCAGTCAATCCAACACGTAAAGCTCCATCCACACGGCAGCAGGAATTAGCCAGTGATCCGTCTGAGGCAGCTGGAGATCTTTGAAGGCTCTGGTGAGAGTCACGTCTTCTGCGATCGGGGAAAGGCTGTGGTTGCCGTGCTGTTTCTCGGTAACGGCGGCGGACTCCAGTCCGGCTGGTAGAAATGGATGTTGAACGTCCGAGCCCAGCTGGCAAAGACCCGCTTCTCTGTGATGAAGCGATGGTGGCTGCCTCGCCGGCCTCGCTCGTGGGAGATGTACATGGCACATTCGTCCGGACCCGTCGGTTCGTAGTAGTGATATGGGACAGAGGGGTGCTGAGACTCCCTGTACACAATGAGAGCAGAGATTAAAATGGGGACTGTATTAAGGTACCATTTCATTCCCCGATTCACAAATTAGTCCTGAGCTAGATATTCATTTTCAAGGCAATTAACCTGATTTGGTTCAGAGAATAACTGGCTTTAAGGGGAATAAATTGATTTTATGTAATACATTATGGTTGCAAAATGGCTGGGGGAGAGGTCATGCCTCGGCGGGGAATCACAATGAATCATTTAATTTTTGGCTCTCGGTTATTTTTCTCGTAGCACTGGTACACAGCAGGGGCTACCGTGGCAATATAACCCACTATGCAGAGAGAAACCCTGAACAAACACGCAGAAAGATCAGATCTTTGACCACATTGGAAATATGTGATTCACAATACAATTTTAACATGGAAACGAACAGAAAGGTTTAGGATTTTGAAACATTGTAAACAACATCCCGATTTCTAATAGGGATACCAGTCATCAGCTAACTAAACATTTAATTTTTATTTAGACAAAATAGTATAGAATCTTATATAAAAAGGGCTATAACATGAAATATATTCCAATAGAAAAGTTTTAAATTGTTATACAATTCCACAGTATTATGTTTTACTGTATTTTTGAATAAATGCAACATAAAAGACTTTCAAAAACATCTTAAATCTTAACAACCTCATATTTTTGAATACTGTATGTAAAATCAAAAAGAATGCAAAGTAATCTTTTTACTAACGGTCTCAGGTTTGGACCTCACAGTGAAATCTGACTTACCTACAGAAATCCGGAGGCACCATGCCGTACACATTGATTCTGTCACAGAGCTCTAAGGCAATAGTCATTGTGAACCAGCCTGTGCTTAACCACGAGTTAGAGATTCTCCTGAAAGAGAAACAGAGAGAGTGTGACTGTCTGCTGAAAACAATATGAATACCAAACTGTGAGGCGTGCTGTAGTTAACATTCCAGAAGATATTTCCGTTACAAATTCCACACACGCAAGCCCAAGATTCTGTGCGTTTAGAGTGCTGTCCAGCTGTCAGGATCATTTCTACAACCGAACGTTATCATCAACTGCTCATCAGTTCTGCCAACCTGCCGTCTGACATGAAAGCCCTGGTGAATCTTTGACAAATAACACATTAATAAAGGAAAACAAACAGCATTAGTGAACAACAACCCGGATGTGATTGATTAGAAGCCTCTGATTAGTGTTAAATTACCTCAGACAACAGAGCATCACTGTCTGGCAGATGCAACGTAAATAATCTCTCGTGCATGCGCTAGAATATCCAGTGGAATTAATCAACATCTACACTATAACCTCTGCACAGGTCACACAGAACATGTTTTTGCATACCACTGCACTGCTTTTCCAATGTTTTTTATTTTAAATTTTTTCAAAAGCAGTACCTAATGCAAGCCATGGCATTCAAAAAATGCAACGCATAAAGTAAACTAATTTTTTGTGTGTTTTTGTCATTTTTATTAGTTTTTGCCTAAGTAGATTTCTTTCATTTTAAGTTTTTGTTATTTTAGTGCATCAGGATAAACTAAATGAAAATGTTACCTTGGTAACTAGCTGAAATAAAATAAGTTTAATTTTTTGGTTTGTTTGTTTATTTTATTTTATTTCAATTAAAGTTTTTTATTTCAAGTAAAAAAATTGCGCTCTTGGAATGCCACTCAGCCAATAAAATTATTTATTTATATATTTAAAGAATTCAAGTAAACTCTAATTAAACATCAAATAAGTTCTGACTGGCTGTTGTTGTGCCGCTTCATAAACCTATTTCCCTTTTAGGGCCAGATTTACTAAACAGGGCAAATTAGCGTTAGAGCGCAATTCCATAAAAGCATGGATGGGAAGGGAAAAATCTGCGGGTGATTTCCTGGCAAGGTGCACATTAAAGAACACAGACACAACATCTCATTTCCATAATGAACAACACAATCTACACACAATCACAATCTAACACAAATTACTGCCTACTTTCAGACAAGCTTTTTGGGACGTTAAATAATGCCACAAATAACAGTGAATTGACAAGTGCAAATCTTTGTCCACTTTGTGCAAAAATATGTCCACGCCTTTTCAGTGCTAATTTCCCACTGCGTGTCTTTAGTAAATCCTGACAGTAGTTTTTTAACGCAAAATGAGGCTTTGCGCTGGCGCAAGCTGATAGTAAATCTGGCCCTTAGTGTGTATATACAAATCCTACCTGGTCTCATGGCATAAACGTACCTGGGTGCACGTTTTAGCGAGACGCGAAATACGTACCAATAAGTACATATCGCTGCAGTTTCCAAAAGAAATGAACACTAGAGGCAGTAAAACTCAGACGCCTTTTATTCCTTTTCACACAAATTTACAGAGTTTCGATTAATAAAGCATAATTTTCGCACAATTACTTGAAGAATATCATGTTATGACTTCAAAACAATATTAATATGCTGGGAGATTTGAAAACTGATGCTTTTAAACGTTAGCATCCCACATATCCAGCTTCATATCTATGGGTTTTCATAGACAGTAGGTTTGTTCGGTTGCTCAAGGAGTACGGAGATGTACTTGAGAGGTGAGGAGCTCCGGTTCGAATCCCGTGTAACTACGGTTCGACAAAACAGTTCTAATCTGCATATAAAGAAGCTCAAATAGCATGGTTGCATCAACAAATGCATTTTTATATCAGTTTTGCATTTGTCAACACTATCGGGTAGGTTGAGGGTTGGGTTTGGTGTAGGGAATATTTCCAACACGATAGAGCATTAATTTTTAGCGACGGTCCCCGGATATTTAATTCTGAACCGCCGCAATACGTACCTGAAGCAACGTAATAAAAACACAGCAATACGTACCTATATCAATGTAATAAAAATGTGCCAGGGTTTACATATTGAACCCGTGTTTTAGTGCCACTCAGTGGACATTTCTCTTTGAAACTGCGGCGAAACGTGCAGTAAGGTACGTAAAAACGGTCTTGCTAAAAAGTGCCCCCAGGTACGTTTATGCCATGAGACCAGGTTGGTTTTTTATGAATCTTTACAAATCAACATTCCTAATAATGTGCTAGTTAGCCAGTTTCGCGGCTTAAGTAAACAGTATGGCTCGTCACCCCAAGGAAGAGAGGGGCGGGGTGAGCAGAGCTCATTAGCATTTGAAGAGACATACAACAAAACGAGTTGCTGTGAAAAAAGAGTGAAAGTGAAAAGTTATGTGACATGTGGCCAAGTATGGTTACCCATACTTGGAATTTGTGCTCTGCAATTAACCCATCCAAAGTGCGCACACACACAGCAGTGAACACACACACACCATGAACACACACCCGGAGCAGTGGGCAGCCATTTATGCTGCGGCGCCCGGGGAGCAGTTGGGGGTTCGGTGCCTTGCTCAAGGGCACCTCAGTCGTGGTATTGAGTGTGGAGAGAGCGCTGTACATTCACGCCCCCCACTTACAATTCCTTCCGGCCCGAGACTCGAACTCGCAACCTTTAGGTTACGAGTCCGACTCTCTAACCATTAGGCCACGACTTCCCACAAAGAGCTGTTTTTGACAAGGTAAAAAGGGTGTTGTTTTACACTACCATTTAGAAATTTTAGTATGTTATAAGTATGTTATAGACTTTTCATTAAGACCCTAAAGAATCATATCAACCTGTGGAAAATGGGCATCCGATGACCCCATTAATAAAAGCACACATGAAACAAAAACACATTGCCATTTTACTTTGCTTACACAAACATTTGATCTTTTTTTAAGTGCAACACCGTACCAGGTGAGCAAGTTTACTACATCAGAAAAGTTATACATATGGAGCTGATTATTTGATGTAAACATCAAAATGTATTAGTTTACAAAGCAAGCACTATGTTAAAAGTGTTTTGAGGTCATAATATAATATTGTGCAAGGAACTGCACAAAAATATGTGTTTATTAATCAATAATCTGCCTTGTAATCATCATTTGTGTGAAACTGAATAAAGGTTGGTGGTGTTTTGCTCTTACTAGTGTTCATTTCAGCTGGAAACTGTAGTGAACTGTATGTATAGAAGGCAGAGGCACATTTTTCCAGAGAACCCATATTGAATTTATTTGCACTTTTAAAGATTAACTGTAAATGAGTTCAGTGACCGCAAAAGTAAGCCGGCCGATATGGAATTGAAATACTGTGAATCCTTAAATGTAATCACTTCACAATTCAGTTTCAATATTTTTTGCCTTTATTTGATAGGACAGTGCACTGTTAGGCAGGAAAACCTTAGAAAGGAAAGAGTGGAACAGGGTCAGGAAAGGACCTCGAGTCAGAACTAGAACTCGGGTCGCCTGAAGCACGGCTGCACCATATGTCAGAGCTCTGCCTGCAAGACAACAATGGAGGCCTGATTATCCATTGGGAATGGATGTACCAGAATGTGATAGAGTTTGATGAATTGTGCATCGTTAGACCAGAAAAATACTAATGAAGTAAGTAGGGTAAATTTTGATTTCACGTTTATTTTAACACCCCAACAATAGAAGATCTAATATGGTCTGCCCCAGGCTTTTTTTCGGCAAGCTTCCTTTGTTTAGACGCCATTCTGAATTGAGAATCCATGATGTTTAGTCTGCCCTCCAAGGAACTCACGGAACAGAATTAAGAACGAAGGCAAAAAGACACAGTGAGGGAGGGAGTAATTAGTCTCAGTGTACATGCTGCAGGCAAATCTCGAATTAAAAAAATAGATATCTCTTTCAAATCAGTGAAGAGAGAGGAAATAAAAGTGCATTTGCATTGTGGGAGGAAGTAGCTCTGGGGCATCGTTGATTAAAGGCCCTGCCGAGATCGCTGACTCTCTGTAAATCGCTCTGCTGACCTGAACTGCCCGCGGTGCGCATGATATACGAAGCTAACAAAGGAAAAGCGATGGGGCGCACCAGCCATAGCAAAGCAGGCGGCAATTAGCCAAATCCCATCGGCGTCCCATCATCACCCTGCTGATGGTCCAAGCTGCATGTTCCTGCATGCTCTTAATTAGACAAAAGCTTTTTTTTTTTTTGCCACATATTCTATTAAAAAAAATATATATATCCCAGTTATTAGGAGCTTCCAATAACAGCAAAGAGGCCAGATGAGGGGAAAGAGAGGTTTTATTATGTTTCAAACAGAACCAAACAGCTGTAGATGAAGGTACACGTCTCTTTCCTGAAAATGAAATGTACCAAAGCATCTAGTGATGTTCTTGTCTTTGATGTTTTGAAGGAAGTTCGAAGGAAACAAGTCAAGTCATCATTGCACAGACTCATAATGGAACAGCACAGAACATTAATCTCTAAATGACTGTTCTGGCTGTGAGATTTTCTGATAAAGTTATTTTTGTTTCTGAAGAACTGGATATTATTATTGTATACTGAATTGTCTGCTATTGTCAGAGGACATTATGGCTCAATTTACACTGTGTTTTTGCCAACCCAGGCTCATTGGAAAAACATGCCTGTGGCGACATTTCTGCAAAATGATAATACATTGCTTGTTGTAGATTTCGTGACACTTCCGAAGTGAAATGTCCAGAGAGTGGTGCTAAAAGCGTGTTTTATCTGAAACAGATGAACGTTAATCTATCAAAGTTTTATTGCGTTGGTTGATGTATTGATTGTGGCAATTTGGAAATGAAATGTCCAGTGGGTGGAACTCTATCGCATTTAGCACCGGCACAAACCCTTATCCTAACCGATAGTGTTAAAAGCAAATGTATGATAAAAGTACATTTGCTAAAGCTCTTTCATCATGACTCATGTTTCACAGGATTCGTACCTGAGCCCTTTATATTGCAAGAGCATTGCTGTACCGGGTGCGCTACCAAGCAAATTTTCCACATCAGAAAATCAGTACATATGGAGGTGATTATGTGATGCAAACATGAAAATGTATTACTTTACAAATTATGCAGTATGGTAAATGTGTTTTGAGGTCATAACATAGTATTGTGCAAGATATAACGTAGTATTGTGCATAGTATTGCACAAAAACAAGTCCTTAATATCAATAATATGCCCTGGTAATCATAATTATTTAAAAAAGAATAAAAGTAGTTTTTTTTTCTAGTGTTCATTTTAGCTGGAAACTGCAGTGAGTTGTGAGTATAGGTACGTTTTTGGAGTTTTTCAATAATGTAGGCAGGCAGAGGCATGTTTTTCCAATGAGTCTCAGTTGGTTCTTGCAGGTTATGAGAAGACCCAAACAGTATCTGCACTCAGGCACAACATTGTGCAGATATTGCAGAACTGGAAAATGGAGAACTGTCTGAACTTCATAAAATATTATCCCCGACTCCTGACATTTAATTGATTAAATATTTAGGATAATCTTATCGCCAATATGAGACTAGTACTCTCAGCTCTGTTTAAGATTTTTTTAACCACATTTAAATCCATTCCTAAATCCATTCTGTAAATTTTTCCCCAAATGCAGCATCTCTCACGGCCTAGAAATTATTGACAGACTGGTATAACAATGATTAACTGCAGTGTGTACGTTTTAAAATTTACCACTGTGTCAATGAATAAATCACATTTTTAGCAATAATTCTTAATAACAAATAAAATAAAAAAAATCATAAAGTTATATGCTTCTCATTTACTAGCATTATTTCATATTTGTGTATATACTGAGGTTTCTACAGCGCCGCAGCAAAAAAAAAAAAAAAAAAAAAAAATATATATATATACAGTATATATTCTACCAGTGCAGTCTGACTCATGAACAAATAACTTTTATGAGTGTGTGTGTATATATCACTACTTTCAATCATGTCTGCCTGTATTTTTGTTAAATGAGTCAAAATGCATTTGAAGTATCACTCCACAACCTACTGCAGTCTAGTCCCTGACAACACATCATTGAATTATTAGTACGGGCATACTGTAAAAGTACACAAAAGCATTGCAAGACAGACACATTTGTTAGGGCTGTTTGGATGTAACCCGTCCAGCATCATCTGTGTGTTTGTGAAAGGTAAAGCATACAGATTCATCTTCATCCTCCAACTTAATCTGTGAGCCACAGAGGCTACTCTGACTTCATACTGAGGACTCATCGCCTCCTCAGCGGGAGAAAGACACTCAGAGAATGTGTCTCTAATACTTCTGTTCATTTTAGGTGATATGACTGAATAGAAAAAGGAAAGACAGAGGGTGCAAGAGAGAGAAAGAGCACTAAAACGAGTAAAAAAAAAAGAACCAGGAGACACTGTCAGAATTGAGATGAGACGAAGACGCTCCCCATTGGGATGATTGCTTTGCCCTGAATACAAAAGGTGCTTCCCTGCAAACATTTCGTGTTGTTTGCAAGCACAGATTAGGTCCGGCCGCAGACATCCACGATTCTTTAAAACAAGCCCCCAGGGAGGAATTAGCATCCATTCCCTGGCTTATAAACCAGAGATGGGCCGCAATGATAAAAAGCTCCTCTCAAGGAGAGCGATGGCGGACGTATTGAGAGGAGAGACGTACTCTAGAAGGGGAAATCATAGTAAAAGTGTGAGGAGGGGTTAGGATTGCAAGAACAAGTGCACTGAAGGGGGAGGTGCTCTGGAGGGAAGAAAGGAAAAGATTCAAGCATGAATCATGGGACTACTTGAAAGAGCACTTTTCTGAGGTAGACGATGACATTTTATAATAACATTCAGGTTATGACTGACCCAGAAACACCCAGAATAGTACATTTTAATGTCAAAAACTTGTTGTAAATATAATATAATAATATAATACCTATAAAAGTAGGATTCAATACTAAATTGCACACATTTTTCAATGTTAAAATTGAAAGTTTGTAAAGGATGGCATATTTTTGAAGGCTAAATTGTGAAAGAAACAAGTTAGCACTTCTGATTTGATCGTCCCCAAGTCCATGTTTTTTTTTTATCGTCTTTGGTTAAAGGCCAAAGTTTGGTTTTTACTCCTGCTGATTGTCAAATGTCCTATAAATTTAGTTAATTTGTGAAGATTATCATGATGAGTAAAATATGTGAGAATCCTAAACTTTTGTTGATAACAGAGCTTATTTCTACAATAATCCAAAAGCCAACTGAAAAATTAAGGGTAGTCAGGTCAAGGGAACCAGGGTAATGTTTTTGTATATATTTCTTGTAAAATCACATAAAAAATTGTTGAAAAATTCTTAAAAATGTCTTCTTTTGTGTTCTGCAGAATAAGGAATGTCAGACTGGTACATACTGTATACACAACAGAGAAATACCACAAATAATTTACTTCTTCTAAACATCCCTTTTCAGGTAACTTTTAAAATGAGCTTCCTCCATAATTTGCTGATAAACAATAATCTGGCTATGGGATTCCAGTGACTGTGCAACACAGAACAGAATGTAGGTATGGCATGTAGGCTCTAATGTAGGTAAATGCATTAACTGTGTATTAAAAGCATTAAGAAACTGAATAGCATTAAAACCTATTTAGACGAGACTTGTTTTCTTTGAGGAGGTCAGGTAAATTTGAGTTTTTAATAAAAAATAATTCTCCCTCACACAAACTCAGTAAAAATTATGGAGAAAATTACCCACCTAGCCATTCAACTAACTCCAGGGTCCTCTGAGAAATCTAATGCTGTCTAGATTGTTTGAGGAATGTCTGAAATTTCAGTATATCATTTTCTTTTTAAATGCTTCTCTGTATGTATTTTGACCTTAATAACTAAGGCTACATTTATCACTCTGCTGCCTGGCGCACCTTCATTATGGAATTAAACCTTTCTGCCAACTTTCTATGTAAAATAACAGTTGGTCCTGCTTCTTCTGGCATCCCACCTAATGTAAAAAGGGAATTAAATCAATAAAGAGCGTTAGACCATGTACTGCACAGTACGACCAGCTTCAGGATTTATATTTTTCTTAATTAATTACATTACGGAATTATACACATAACGCTATAGTTATACCATATACACAGTATAAGTTTGGTGTTTTTTAGTATTCGATACACGAATACATGAAATCACAGACTGTTTCTGTTAATAATTGTAACTCAAAGGGTGTTTGGAAAATGAATCCTGTCAAAAAAAGGTGTATTTAATTAATTGTATAAATTAACACTTTAACTTTGGCAGCCCAAAATTTTAGGAAGTTATTTTCAGAGTTGTTCTTTAAAATCTTGCAAACAGCAATAAGTTCTATAAAAGTGTGATCAAGCCGATCAAAAACTTTGCAGAGTGAACGAAAGATTGGAAAGGTTCACCAACATAAAACATAATAGTAAACAACTCCAGATGAGATGCTTCACAGGATAAGAACCCAAATGCTGCTGGGGCTGTTTTAGGGTGTTTGTGTCTGGCATTCCATATACATGCTGTGTGTGTTTGTGTTTTTGCTGGATGAAATCAGTAAAATTGTGTAACAATAATAACACACCCAGCTCTGAAGGCACATGGCGATACCCATAATGACAGACAGTATTCATTAGAGATATCCTATCATCTCCATATAAAACACAAGAATACACACACGCTCTGCCAGTCATTAACTTCTCTGCTCTTTATCAGATAATGATAATGATCCTGGGCTTCTGCTGAGCTACCGAGACTCTAACCTTGTGTTGATAATGCCTCATTTCTCCATGGGCTGTTGAGCAGATAGCATTTGTTTCACTGGTTGCACACTTGTTTCGCACAAGTCTATCCCCAAATGCTTTTATCACACTCCACATGCAAACATAACCACAGACAAAACAGCCATTTATCGATGATCACAGCTTATATGCATCTCCGCTATCACAACCTAGACACCATCGCAGAACTGTATATTAAATTATGCATTGTAAAATACAATTTTATTTTAACAGAAAAATTTAAAAATGCTACAGTAAATCCTAACTAGCTAACTGCATGTATTATTACCATCATTTGTTTTATAAATAATAAAATAAAATAAAAATGCTTTTTAAAAAGTGCTGTATAAGTAGTGTTCTGTTAAATTATAATATATCAGTACATTATATCAGTGCATGATAATTAATTATTTTTTACTTAAAAACAATTTTATAGTATTCTACAGAAAATATATATTTACCAAGACAACACAAATTAACTGAAATTATCCACAGTTTTTTTTTTATATATAAATAAATGATATTATATACAGTACATCTCAAATACTGTATTCCATTCCTAATATTGCATGTGCAGGATGTGTATGAATATTGCAAAGCAGGATTATTATAATTAATTACAATTAAAACTATAAAATATGTGAACATTTATTTACTTGAAATAAATGTTAACTGAAATAAAATAAAATATGAACCTTAATGTACTAAAATAACTAAAACTGAAAAAAACTATATATCTAAAAACAACTAAAACTAATAAAAACATAAAATTACAAAAAATGTAATTAAATTTAAAATAAAAGCAGAAAATATAAAAATAAAATCTGATTAAAAATATTAGCAAAAACTATCAATGATATGATACTAAAATTGATTAATGCAATTGATTGATTGATTAAAGTGATTAATGCAATATGATTAGACGTGGTAACAAAGCCCATTGTCCCTCTATATGGTTCATTATTGTATGTGATTCACCACTCAGACCTCTCTTTAAACCCCTGACCTCCATAATAGCTCTAAAGAAAGTGTGTTCATATCTATAATAGCTGGCAGATATCAGAAGAAGTCATTAAAGTGCTCATATCTAGGGGATGCTGTCACAAACGTTCTCCATTCATCTCCCACATTCTTGCTTATCCCTCAGCAACAAGACTGATCCTGAATTACTATGGACTCCCAGCGGGGATCTGCATATGCATAAAAATGAATGATAATACTCTATCTGTACTATAGAGCTTAGGAAGTCTCACACAATGGGCTGTCAAGTGTGTTTGGGACCAAACTATTGTGCAATATTTCAATCTGTCATGTCAGGAGCTGATGAGAGCTGTCAACGGCATCCATCATACTCGTGAAGCCGTGCCATTAGTCAGTGTTGAAATGTGGGTAAAACTGTCGAATTCTTCCGGGAATACCACTTTAGAATGAGCTGGCGGAGAGTGTCGGCTGGTTCTCAGATCGCTGTGAATTGAATCCAGTGGGGAAACTAAAGGATATATTGGTGATTTGATTAAACCTGCATTGCTTTGAGTCCTCAGGATTATATTAATATTACCGGTTTATCTACACTCTTAAAAATAAAGGTTCTTCATTGGCATTTATTAACTTCATTAACATCCACTGAAACTTTTAATTGCACAAAAGGTTATTTATAGTGGAAAATTGTTCTTTAGATTATTAAAATGTTATTTGCACTTCTTAAAAAAATGGTTCCTTTTAGAACTGTTTATTAAAATGTTCTTTGGGGTTCTTTTATGGCATCACTGCAAACCCCCTTTTTTGAAATCTTAATTTTTGAGAGTTAGGAACATATTTTTAAATTCAAATGAGGGTGTTTTAAGGGTGAATCCCATTTCTCTTTCTTACCCCTTCCCCTTACCCCTTCCCCTTAGTTTTGCGCGTTCACGTGAGAGTAAGGGCTATCCCAATTCTCGTTTTGATCGAGGGGTAGGGTTAAGGGGAGGTGGTAGATACCCCTTAAAACCAAGCATTTTCGCGAGCTTACTTGAAACCAAGGGGTACCCAGAACTCACTGCGCAACCGGCAACAATGTCGGCCAGATCATCCAGAGAGTCCCATAAATGTATTTTCGGCTTAAATAATTTATTTAAAAATTACGACAGTCTTGTTTTGTGCTCTACACAGTCATGTACATACGTATATATTTGCAACCATGTTCTTAATTGAAACATTTAAAAAAATCGCTAGTTTGCTACGCTAACGTTACATCGCTGATTTGCACAACAATCGCAAAAACATCACTAATAAAACCCACGCAATCGACATACACACACTTGCAGATGGCATCTTGGAAGTTTGTGATCAACACTTGTCGCCTCTGGTGACGTAGCAGCCAGCTAGCGACGATGTACGATGACGTAACCGTAACCAAGTGGTGTCTCATTTCATAGGGGTATGTTTTCACCCCTAGCGCTTACCACTCGGTTTCGAGGGACAAGGGCTAGGGGAAGGGGAAGGGGAAGGGGAAGGGGAAGGGGAAGGGGTAGGGGAAGGGGTAGGGGAAGGGGAAGGGGTAAGACAGAGAAATGGGATTCACCCTAAAACTATTCCTCATTTGCTTTTTTCTTTCAACTAAGAAAAGCTCATTTTGAGCAACTTCATAGGAATGATTTGACTTGGTGGAGCAATAATAAATTGCTCCATGTGGTTCACGCAATATGTTGCGAGTCTCCCGGGAAATGTTATCGGCATACAAACTTATCAAAGCCAGATTACATCGAAAACACAAATAACAGCTTGATCGCTCTTTTCTGAAGCTGAACGACAAACTCATCAATCACCGCTAAATAGCTGCATAATGCCCTGGGCTTCTAGAGCACTACAGGGCAAAAAAATCATTAATATCCAATTCATCTGCTGCTTTCCCATCTACATTTCTCACCAGGAGAATAGCCAGAGGAAGATCAATCCATCTGTTATGTATGTACACCTTACTGCATAGTGTAGCAGTTTATGGTTTGCAAAATGCCTTTTGAGACTCAACCGGCAAACATCATCCCCTCGAGCTGACGGATCAGAGAAAATAAGAGGTTAAACATGAAAACCATAAAATTATCATTCTGTACCGACAAGTGCTTCCAACATCCCCCTGTTTCCTGTTTTGTACTGAAACATCCAGAAGCAGTTTCCTGACCTAGAATACCCAAATGGCCCATCCATGATATTACATTCATGAAGGAATTCTAGTCTAAACATATACTGTTTGTAGTGCTTCCCACCAGGTGTTACCAAGAGCGCTTCTGTTCGACATAAAAGGACCTGCCTTGTCTCTATGGCGGAGATGAGCATTCAGCGGAGACCAATCCAGCATAATCATGAAGGACTACTTGGTATGGCCTCAGCTGAAATGACTAAATAATTCAAAAGCTACTCACAGGAAAACCTGAGGGGTGCTTGCCTGTCCAAAAATGTTGGAATCGGAATATCACAAAAATAGTTTGCGGATAAAGCAGCGGTTCAATCCCGTGTGTTCAATAGAACAAAATCCGAGAAAAATTGGTCCACAATAAACATGGTTTAGAGTGCATAGACAAAACAATCTGAGAAACGTCATGTTAGGTAGGGATTGCTGGAAGATGCCCTATTTCTAGAAGAGAAAGTTTGTCTGGTAGTCCTGTGAGGTAATTGTAGCCAATGGCATTTCAACATTTTGAGATGTTAAGCAATGATATTACTCACTTGTTAAAGCAAAGTCACAGGAGCTTTTTTTGAGGCATCTAGGAATTTATTTGGTTAACATGTTTCTATCATTCTTTATACATATTTTCATGTCTGAATAAATAATTTTTAGGTATGCACCAATATTAAAATTCTAGCTGATGCTGCTATGTCATGTTATGGATGATGACCTTTAAATGGGTGTTATTAAAATGATACATAATTTGTGTAAAAAATAAATAAGAGAGTGATATGATATATGACACATATAATCTACATGTAAAAATACTGGCAATATCGGCCAATATCTGATATACAGTTTTTCAAATATTAACCGATACTGATTAAAAAACTGTAATGCCAAAAGAAACAGAAATATTGTAAATATCAGCCACTGTCTGATACATATGCAAATATTAACCAGTACCGATAAATAAATAAAAAAACAAAAAAACTCTAAGCCCAACAGAAACCGATATGGTACCTATAAATTATGTATCCCTAAAAATGTATCCTTTTCAAAGGGAATGCATTTACCATTTTTATGAAATATCCAAACATTCTCTTGAAAATATGTTCTCATCTCAACTTTCCTTCATTTTAAAGAAGGGCTGTTTCTTTAAGGCACAGCCGCAAAAAATTACCTGTTTTAATTGTTCAGGTCAGAGAGGGTCGAAACTTTACAAACATTGTAAGTGTAGCTCAGGGAGAAATAAGAAATAAAAAAATGTAATGTCACCCGTTTAACTCTTAGAGTTAGAGGGTCATCTAAATCCATAAACGTATGTAATAGCAAGCAGCACTAACAACTTAAAAAGTGTTTATATGCAAATACTTTTAACATTAATTCATGTACTAAGCAGCCACTAGGCCATCATAAAATTCAAATCAGCTCCGAAAAACAAGCTTTTGGGAAAAACTGAATTTTAGCACCTAATGGAAATGAGGTATCAGGCACATAGTAACATCTGAACTGGCAGATAGTAACTGTAGGGGAACGACTTTCATAACCCTGCCTTCTCAATACCCTCTAAAAATGTGTTCCTGAGGTGTACATATCAGTGCGCATTCAGAGCTCCCCTACTGGTTATGTCCACAGGTTGTGTGTTTTCAGAGTGAGCAGAGAGGATGTTTTCAGCCCAGAGCTGAGAGCGTGCAAATCCGCCATCACTGGAGACATCAGCCCGGCTTGCTGAGCTGAAGGAAGACCACTGGGATCTCTCAGTCTCTCTCTCTCTCATTCAGCTTCTCTTTCCTCTCCACAGTCGAGAGAAGAACTGACACTCATCTCGTCCCACACTGGGAGGATTCAAAGGAGCAGTCATCCAGCAAATGAAATGCAGAGAGAGCTCAGCGGAGAGCAGGGGGACCAATCCTATCACCATCCACCTTTCGGAAAATGTTAATTGCAGAGGCCAGGATAAAAACCTTTTTCAAACTGTGAACGACAAAATTAAATGATCCTTGTACATCTAATATTTGACTGTACTATGTCAACATTACTTGACTACAGCTAGAGGAAACACTGGTGCTGAGTTAAATAATAATAATTCGTTACATTTATATAGCGCTTTTCTAGGCACTCAAAGTGCTTTACATACAAGGGGGGAATCTCCTCAACCACCACCAATGTGCATTTGCGACGGCAGCCATAGTGCGCCAGAACGCCCACCACACACCAGCTTACTGGTGGAGAGGAGACAGAGTGATGAAGCCAATCAGTGTATGGAGATGATTAGGAGGCCATGATGGTCAGAGGCCAATGGGCAAATTTGGCCAGGATGCCGGGGTAACACCCCTACTCTTTTTCGAAGGACATCCTGGGATTTTTAATGACCACAGAGAGTCAGGACCTCGGTTTAACGTCTCATCCGAAGGACGGTGCTTTTTACAGTATAGTGTCCCCATCACTATACTGGAGCGTTAGGACCCACACAGACCACAGGGTGAGCACCCCCTGCTGGCCTCACCAACACCTCTTCCAGCAGCAACCTAGTTTTTCCCAGGAGGTCTCCCATCCAGGTACTGACCAGGCTCAGCCCTGCTTAGCTTCAGTGGGCAACCGGTCTTGGGCTACAGGGTGGTATGGCTGCTAGACAAGAATTAATTGTGACCAATAGAGTTGTTGTAACGCACAATTCACTAAAGAAATTAGTGCAATGGCATGAATTACGCCTGTCACAATATCAGGTTTTCACGCCACAATTATTGTGACTGAAAGAATTCACAATTACAATGTAATAGCAAAACCTATGGACATTTAAATAAATTAATTAATTAACTGTGCTATAAGTCAAATTCATCTTTGACTTGTTTTACATTTTCACGATAAAATAATCACACTCAAAAGACGAAGGAAGTGAAGAGAGAGTTTTTCTCCCACATTGATGAGATTTTTCGGATCGAATTTTAGTTCAAATTTTGATTTTAAATCGAGATAAAAATGATTACTGTGCTGCATTCAGTTCATTTCCTTTACAGTGGTTTGCTTTTGCCCCTCCTAATTAAAATTCCAAAATTAACATCCAAATCAGTCAAAACATGTAACCTGACTGTCATAAAATGCAGTCTACTGTTGGGACAAAATCAGATGTGTATCAGTATACTGTATCCATGCATTAGGTCTTAAGCCTTCTACACACTGCAAGATTTTAGCAATCCTATAAGATCATTGCAGATCACACTGTGCGACATGGATCTAATAAACTTGGGTACGACATGCATGTAGACTGTACAATGATGACACCAATTGACTCGTATGCTACGACGCACGTTACTATAGAAGAATAAAAAGTCATCAGAATGCGCTAGTGGTAAAGAAAAAGAGCATGATGAATCAGAATTTGGCAGTTGTAGTTTTTATATGTGCTGAAAAAAAAAGTAGAAGCAGTGAAAGAGGAAGGGATAAGAGCTTGAGGTAAGCAGTTTTATGTTTTAGCACAATTGTCGCGTTGATTTCATGTCGCATTTTTGTCGTAGCAGCATGTCGTAGCAGCAAACACACTGTGTGATGATCATGCTGAATTTCAGACACTGTCAGAAAATTATTGTAGGCTATCTTTGGTCGCAAGTCTGTGACAACGGCCATCTTTGAATCTTTCTCTCTGTACGACACAGGACCACAGATTAGGAGCCACGATCACAAAAATCATCACATTCGTTTCACGACGTCTGTGACAGGCGACAAATTGTGCAGTGTGTCTCGGGCTTTAAAGTGACAGCAGCCTATTGAACCTGCTGCAATCTGTCATTAATCAAACAACAAAAGAAAAAGAGAAAATCACTCACTGCTCTTGACTGAATGAGTTATACAGTAGGTTTAATACAAATCAAACTGAGTTTAATTCACACAGAGAAGACTATTCTGTATTTTATTTTACATTTGATTGTGTTCCTGATAAAGAAAACTGTAAAGTGCTATACCAGCACATACAGCATATGGTTAAACTGGATTGCAGATGAATGAATTAATGAATGAATGAATCAAGTAGAGCTGTCGCGATTCGTCGATTTTAGTCGACTAGTCGATTTTGAAAAATCATCGACTTCATTTTGCTGGCGTCGACTAACCGCAAAATACCGGAAGTGCCGCATTTCACGGACGAGAATCCATAAAACACATTATTAGACTATTTTCCAAGGCTGCATGATATTAAACCCATTTAAAAATCCTAATTAAGCATAATTGTGAATTCACAAACGCTATGATTTAATTAAATAATTATATGCGATGCAGTCCTAACACAGTGCGCTTTAATTATTTACATGTGTGTAGGTTAAGCACGTGCGTCTCACAGAGGCTCAGTTCACAGTAGTTCCACAGAAACTTATCATTTACATGTGTGGAGCGTCTCAAACTCCATCTCTGCATGTTGTTGTGAGTTTGGGTTTATTATAACATTCATCTGGGAACGCAGCGTGCGCCATTTCATCAGATTTGTAAGGTAAATCATTTATAAATCTACACAAACACAGGAGAATACATCGCGATTTCAAAATAAAAGCTCAAACCCTCAATCTGAGTTTACAGTTTTGATGTCCACATATTCATTTAATTACAGTGCCTATAGCATTTCTGTCCTAAAGAAATGGCCAAATATTAAAGATTAAGTGGACATTTGAATTAAATGGTGCTTGGTCAATATTAAACAAGGATTAGATAGCGCAGTAATGTTTAATAATAATCATCAGGCCGTCGGCACCCCCTGCAGGCCTTTGTTGTTATGTGTAATCTACATTAGCTCTATTGTTTATAATACATGATGTATTTTAACAGTTTTGTTCAATAAAACCATATGATTTCTTGCTTTTGATACTTTATTTGAACTAATTATTATTGCATCACTGCTATTATATATGTATTTTAAGTCATTTTAAAAGCTATTGTTCACTTACATCTATTTGTATTACCACAAAAAAATATATATATAATTATAGGGCCCTATGAAATCCGTTTTATTTCAAAATTCAGTTTTTTCCATTTTCATTTTTCTATACTCTGTTTTAATGGTTAAATAAAATTTTATTAATCAAAAAGCCTGTCTAATTAATTGAGTTTTACAGTTTTATCTGTACCAAATCTGTACCAAATTCTGTTTTCCATTATTTTCTGGATTCCATTTTAATGGTTCCATTAATTTTTTTTTTCATTTCTATTTTCTTTTTCAGAAATACTGCACATTTACATTTTTCTCCTAAATAAATTCTGGTAAATAATATTTCTGGTAAATACTCCTTTATTTAAAATACTGATTATAATTTTATTATTAGACTAGAACACGTGGATATGTTGTCTTTCTTACACTATAATACTGAACTTTGATTTCAGTGATTTGGACTATGAGATGGACACTTGCTTCTTGCACTCTATGTTGCACTTTACTTTTGCTTTAAAAAAGGATTTCATGGAAATTTGGATTTAATTTGGTTTAATAAGATATTCTTAAGTAAAATTGTTATTTTTTTGTGGGGAATTAATCATTTAGATTAATCGATAAATTAGTCGATAGATTAATCGAAATAAAAATAGTCGTTAGTGGCAGCCCTAGAATCAAGCAATCAATCAATGAATCAATCAATCAATGGAGATGGACTTTTGTTGGGGCTGCATACAGTGTGAAAAAGTGGTACAAGTGAATAGTACATTTTCCTCATATACATCACATACACAGTCATACACAATCACATACTGAAGATAAAAAGAAATCCTTGGATGTCCACATGAATGCTACAGTGCTGATATATATCTCAAATCATAAGATTGAGTCAGTCCTCTCAATTACTGAATCCTCAAAGTGCATATGGATCCAAACCTGTGAGCAACTAATGTGCTGTGTAATGAGGAATTGTAAGAGCTATGGACTATAAAATCGTTTTCTATCATTCTTAAAGGAATGGTTCACTGAAAAAATGAACATTCTGTCATTATTAACTCACCCTTCTGTCATTCCAGCTCCTTTTTTCTGTAGAATACAAAATTAAATATTTTTTAATGCATGACGGTTTTTACTAACCAAGGGCTGTCAAGCTTCAAAATGACAAAAAATGTCATACAAATATTTAGTTCAGTCTGTTCAAGGTTTAACATGTTTTACTGTACTTCTATGGGATCAGATTCCCGCCTAAAGTATTGCAGTCACGGATAAAAAAAATAACAAGCGTGAAAACAAAATTTAAAAACGTAAGTAAAAATATATTGCACAAGATTTAAAAATGAAAGCATTTTTACGAATCTTTATATTCTCCACAGATAAACCCATCTAAAGACGAAGTTGACCAATTTCTTGACAATATAACTCTTCCGAAATTAACAGACAATCAAGCGATGGCATTGGATTCTCCACTGACATCAGATGAACTTCAGGAAGCTTTGAACAGTATGCCCAATAAAAAGGCTCCAGGTCCAGATGGCTTTCCAGCAGAATTCTATAAAGAATTCTGGGCTATTCTGGCACAAACATTCTACAGAATGTTGCAGGAAACCAAAGAAAATGGCAGACTTCCACCAAATATGAATTCTGCCAACATTAGTCTCTTACTAAAACCAGGCAAAGACCCTGTATTGCCTACTAGCTATCGTCCAATATCCCTTATTAATGTGGACACTAAAATAATCTGCAAAGCTATCTCAAAAAGAATAGAGAACTCCATCTAGTGGTGAGTTTGGTTAAAGGTTTACCATCAATGCTGTAGGTGACGTCAGACGCTGGAGACTTGGCGGAAAAACTGAATGAACAACGAGGACAGCGAGGAAAATTTAGAAACTCTTCAGGAATACATCGACTGGTGCTTCGACGTTATAGTCATGAAGAAAAACCAAAATGCATGTTCTCCAGCCAAAAGCGAGACGCCGTCTTCCAAAAGAAGTCGCCCAGCAGACTCGCCTGAAACAACATCGCCGACGGGTAAAAGCTTTACCGACATCCTGGAGTCAATCGACAAGCGGTTGTCCAGCTTCGACGCGAGGTTGTCCCTGGTCGAGATCCTGCACCGTGAATTTAAATCCCTGAGGGAATCACTGGAATTCAGCCAGCAGCAGGTGGAAACACTCGCTGCTGAGAACGCATCTCTACGGGACTCGGTCAAATCTCTAACTGAGAATGTGACCCATCTAAGTGAAGAAAATAAAAAAATAAAAGAGACTGTCATCGATCTCCAGGCCCGTAGCATGAGAGATAACCTGGTGTTTTCAGGCATCCCGGAATCTGCCGAAGAGGACCCAGAAGCTACGGTAAAAAACTTTATCAAGACGTACCTGAAGCTTCCGGAAGACACCGTGGAAAACATCTGCTTCGAAAGAGTCCATCGGATGGGAGCAAAGAAACCTGGAGCCCCGAGGCCTCGTCCAATTGTGGCCAAATTCGGATACTTCAAGCAGAAAGAGCAGGTGAAGAGTCGCGGCAGGGAGCTGAAAGGAACAGACTTCGGCGTAAACGACCAGTTCCCCAAAGAAATCCTGGAGCGACGCAGAATTCTGTTCCCAATCCGACGCAGCCTCATCCAAAAGGGCTCCCGAGCTGTCATCGCAGTGGACCGGCTCTACGTGGACGGACAGCTCTACCGCAACCTCCGTACCACTCCGTGGTTATATTAACACCACTCCAGATAAGAATCCGTTATATTTATCTTTTCTTTTTCTCTCTTTCCTCGCTTGTTCTTCCATTTACCTCTAAATATTTATGTCATTTCGATAATTTAATACGATATCATAACAAACACGTACAGTCAGTCTCCGCAGCGTTTAAATGATTTTGCAATGTTTTCGTTTCTGTCAAGTTTTTGCTTTCATCCCTCTATGCTTGCTTCTTTGTATGTCTTTCTTACTTCCAACTCCTTTCACGGCACCGATCACCTGCTTTACTACACATATAAACAAAACACACTATATTACACATCTGCTTGGCACGACCATGTACATATACACTCAGCATTAATGCAACCACTCAGACCTTACAGCGCACACAGACATGAAGGACATACTCGCATACAAGCGCGTACACGCCCGCTCATATCTTACTCATTTGAGCATCACACGCAGCGAGCAGCATTAGCTACACACACACATCTATGGGTGCATTAAGGTTTGTCACATGGAATGTGAATGGAGCTGGCTCCAAGGAAAAAAAGTTAAAAATATTTAGCCAGCTTAAAAAACTACAAGCAGACGTTGTATTATTACAAGAGACTCATAGACCTGCCACAGCTACAGATCAACTTAAAACAACTGAGTTTCCTAATGTGTTCTCAGCCTGCTATAACTCTAGGCAAAGGGGGGTAGCAATTTTAATACATAAAAATGTTAATTTCACAGTACTCAACACAGTTATAGATCCAGAAGGTAGATTTCTAATCATTAAATTATCTATATTTGACAAAAAGTTATGTATTGTTAGTATATATGGTCCAAATGTTGATGATCCCTCTTTCTTTCATGGTTTTTTTACCGCACTTTCTGAACAACTAGATTGTGCACTTATAATTGGGGGAGACCTCAACTTTGGACTAAATAAAGAAATGGACAGGCTAAGTACAGCTGGAACTCAGCGCAATTGGGAATCCACAAATATAGTTAAACAGTACATGAGCGACTATGGACTTTGCGATGCATGGCGTTCTCTCCACACCAACAGTAGGGAATTTACTTTCTTCTCACATGTCCATCACTCTTACTCTCGTCTGGATTATTTCCTAGTCAGCAGCTCACTGCTGAGTGACATTTCAGACACAGAGATACACACTATAGCTGTCAGCGATCATGCTGCTGTTTCTTTAACTCTAGTAAATAAGAAGACCACTCCACCAAGTAATAACTGGAGATTCAATACATCATTGCTTAAAGACGACGATTTTATTAAATATTTTAAAGAAGAGTGGGCTTTATATTTAGACTATAATGACCTGCCTGGAACATCAGCATCTGTTCTCTGGGAAGCAGGCAAAGCTGTGATGAGAGGTAGAATAATCTCATTCTCATCGCATAAAAAGAAAAGAGAAAATAAATGTATTCAGGAATTAGAAGAAACCATAAAAACTTTAGAAGAATCCTACGTATCCTCCCAGGAACAGGAAATGCTGAAAAAAATATGTAAAGCAAAACTAGAATTAAATGAAATTATTAATAAAAAAACTAAATTCTTAGCACAAAGACTTCGCTGGCAAGAATTTGAATATGGTAACAAATCAGGTCAATTCTTAGCGAACCAGTTAAAAATAAATAAAGAAAAAACAACGATATGTGCTGTTAAAGATTTAACTGGGGATACAGTATATGACCCTGAAAGAATAAACAACACTTTCAGAGATTTTTACGAATCTTTATATTCTCCACAGATAAACCCATCTAAAGACGAAGTTGACCAATTTCTTGACAATATAACTCTTCCGAAATTAACAGACAATCAAGCGATGGCATTGGATTCTCCACTGACATCAGATGAACTTCAGGAAGCTTTGAACAGTATGCCCAATAAAAAGGCTCCAGGTCCAGATGGCTTTCCAGCAGAATTCTATAAAGAATTCTGGGCTATTCTGGCACCAACATTCTACAGAATGTTGCAGGAAACCAAAGAAAATGGCAGACTTCCACCAAATATGAATTCTGCCAACATTAGTCTCTTACTAAAACCAGGCAAAGACCCTGTATTGCCTACTAGCTATCGTCCAATATCCCTTATTAATGTGGACACTAAAATAATCTGCAAAGCTATCTCAAAAAGAATAGAGAAGATAACCCCTCTCATAATTCATTACGACCAAACTGGTTTCATAAAAGGCAGGCACTCCTCAACAAATACTCGTAGGTTACTTAACTTGATAGACTATTCATGCAATAGAAACCTTCAAATTACAATATTGTCTCTAGATGCAGAAAAAGCTTTTGATAGGGTTAACTGGAATTTTCTATTTGCAACTTTACACAAATTTGGTTTTGGAAACTCTTTCATAAACTGGTTAAAAATATTATATAACTCTCCAACAGCATGTGTCAGGACAAATGCCCAAACGTCCTCTAGCTTCTGTCTTAAGAGGGGCACCAGGCAGGGATGCCCCCTCTCCCCCTCACTGTTTGCAATTTTTATTGAACCACTAGCAGCAGCAATTAGACAGGCAACAGTGATTAAAGGCATTAAATGCAAGAATGTAGAACATAAAGTTAGTCTTTACGCAGATGATGTGTTACTTTTTCTTCAACATTCACAAACCACTCTCTCTGAGGTAATTACATTAATAAACTCTTTCTCAAGAGTCTCAGATTATTCAATAAACTGGTTAAAATCAACAGTTCTTCCAATTAATTGTTCCTTCCAGAATTCTTCCACTCCATTGCAATCTGGAAATATTAAATATTTAGGTATTAATGTTTCTCCTAAGCTGACAGATTTGATTAAATTAAACCACATCCCACTTTTAAAGAAGGTAGAAGATGATCTAACCAGATGGAGGTCTCTACCCATATCACTCATGGGAAGAGTCACCTCAATAAAAATGATGGTTTTGCCAAGAATTAATTATTTATTTGCAATGATCCCGAGTAAACCACCACCTGACTGGTTTAGATCTTTGGACTCCTCTATCTCTAAATTCCTTTGGAAAGGTAAACCCCCGCGTATTAGCTTAAAAACGCTGCAAAAGACCAAGGATAAAGGAGGACTAGATCTACCTAACTTTTACCACTATTTCTTAGCCAATAGGCTTCAACACATTTCAGGGTGGTTAAAACACACCCTCTTAGATGAGCCTTGGCTAGATGTAGAACAGGCATTATGCAATAATATAGAGATTTCGGATCTGCCATTCATTAGCTCGATCAGTAAACGACACGTATGCTTTAAAAGCATCAGTATCAGCTCTTCTCTGACAGCATGGTGGGAGTTTCTAAAAATGACGGAGTCTTCACTAATCCCATGCAAACGTACCCCTATCTGGAACAATCCTGACATATTGCTAAACAACAATATGATAAACTTCACAGATTGGAGTTGTAAAGGTATTAAATACCTGGAACATATATTCAAAGGGACAGACTTTATTCCCTTTGACAAATTAATTAAACAATATGGGATTAATAAGAACAGATTTTTAGAATATCAACAAATTAAATCTATTGTAAAAAGGAAATTTAAGTCTAATCATATCAATTTACAAATACCACCAAGTGTGTCAGATTTTCTTAATCTCAAAACCCCCAAATTAATGTCTAAAATATACAGGGCACTTTCCAATATAGATGAATCAGTATCACTTCCTATTGCAAAATGGGAAGCAGATCTATCAGTAAGCTGGGACCATAATTTCTGGTCTCAGATATGTTTAAAAACCTTTGAACTGATTAGAAATCCTGGATTACAATTAATACAATACAAAATTCTGCATAGAGTGCACTACACAGGTCCCCACGCCGGAGCGAAGGGGGTTCAGCTCCGGGATCGGGCGCTGGCTACCCCTCTGGGGGTGGTGGTGCCTGGATCTAGGAGTATAGAGTGCATATGGGGAGTGTGAGTGTGGGTACTGTGTCCATTTTTGTGTGTCTACATGTGGGGCGAAGGTGTGAATATTTGTTTGCGTGCATGAGGGTGGGAACATATGCTTGTGTATATGTGTGCTTGTCGTCTACGTCTATGTGTCAGGTCGGGCCTTAGACTCCGCCTCACTCATCATCTTAGTCGACCCCCACCCCACCACCATGCCCTGCCGGTGGAGGATGCCGCCGGTGCGTTGGTGATTTCTCGCGCCTGGGCAGGATGCTCGGGCGAGCGCCGGCCCGCTCTCGGCGGTCGATTGGCGGGGCCTGGCCCTACTGGCCTTGCTGGGCCCCGTTTGTGGGGTGGGGGGCCTTTGGGTCTCCGGGCCCAGGGCCTGGTCCGCCCTGGTGTGGTCGGCTGCCGGTGGAGCCTGCGGGCTTGCCGCCACGGCACCCTGGGGCGCCTACACTGTGGCTGTCGGAGGTCCCGCCTTCGGGCTCTCCTCTGCCCTTTTTTGGGTGGAGGCCGCGGTTGTCCCTGCGGTGGTTCTCCTGGGGGTCTCGTGCCCTGGGGGGCCTCCGGATGTTTGGGGCCCGGGTCTGTTCCGTGCCTGCTTCATGCCTTGCGGGATGGGGCTGTTGTTCCCCACACACACTATTAAACATTTACATGGAGGAACCTTATGAACACAAGCGCGCTCACACACACAGGTGTACACTCAAGCATTCACATTGGTGTAAAAACAGGTGCTCACAGACACACATTGTCTTGATCTGCTGTTGCTTCAAAACTTATTTTGTAATATTAGTTATGTGTGCTGCTCAATAACATTTAACATTTAGAATTTATTGTGATTTATACAGATGTTGGTTGTTGCTGCAGTCTCTTTGATGTTGTGTCTTCGGTTGTTTTCTCTTTTTGTCAGCAGGTATTGAAGCAAATTGTCTGTTTTTTTGTTTTTGTTTTTTCTCCCTCTCTCTCTCTATCCCCCATTCTCCTTTTTTCTCTCTCTCTCTTCCCCTTCTTTGTTGACTTTCCCCACAACCTTTTTTTTTTTTTTTTTTTCCTATCTTCTTTCTTCTTTCTCTCTCTTGTTTTCTCTGTCCCCTGGTCTTGTCTGTCACAGTGTGGTTAAGTAAAAGGGTATATAAAATTTAATTAATTAATTAATATTAAAAAAAAAAATAAATAAATAAATAAATAAATATATTTAATTAAAAAAAAAAGAAAAAAAAGGCTGTGAATGATGATAGTATAGCCATGCATATGTACTGTCATGTGTTATCTGTGCTACTGACAGGCCAAAAAAAAAAAAAAAAAAAAAAAAAAAAAAAAAAAAAAAAAAAAAAAAAAGAATAGAGAAGATAACCCCTCTCATAATTCATTACGACCAAACTGGTTTCATAAAAGGCAGGCACTCCTCAACAAATACTCGTAGGTTACTTAACTTGATAGACTATTCATGCACTAGAAACCTTCAAATTACAATATTGTCTCTAGATGCAGAAAAAGCTTTTGATAGGGTTAACTGGAATTTTCTATTTGCAACTTTACACAAATTTGGTTTTGGAAACTCTTTCATAAACTGGTTAAAAATATTATATAACTCTCCAACAGCATGTGTCAGGACAAATGCCCAAACGTCCTCTAGCTTCTGTCTTAAGAGGGGCACCAGGCAGGGATGCCCCCTCTCCCCCTCACTGTTTGCAATTTTTATTGAACCACTAGCAGCAGCAATTAGACAGGCAACAGTGATTAAATGCAAGAATGTAGAACATAAAGTTAGTCTTTACGCAGATGATGTGTTACTTTTTCTTCAACATTCACAAACCACTCTCTCTGAGGTAATTACATTAATAAACTCTTTCTCAAGAGTCTCAGATTATTCAATAAACTGGTTAAAATCAACAGTTCTTCCAATTAATTGTTCCTTCCAGAATTCTTCCACTCCATTGCAATCTGGAAATATTAAATATTTAGGTATTAATGTTTCTCCTAAGCTGACAGATTTGATTAAATTAAACCACATCCCACTTTTAAAGAAGGTAGAAGATGATCTAACCAGATGGAGGTCTCTACCCATATCACTCATGGGAAGAGTCACCTCAATAAAAATGATGGTTTTGCCAAGAATTAATTATTTATTTGCAATGATCCCGAGTAAACCACCACCTGACTGGTTTAGATCTTTGGACTCCTCTATCTCTAAATTCCTTTGGAAAGGTAAACCCCCGCGTATTAGCTTAAAAACGCTGCAAAAGACCAAGGATAAAGGAGGACTAGATCTACCTAACTTTTACCACTATTTCTTAGCCAATAGGCTTCAACACATTTCAGGGTGGTTAAAACACACCCTCTTAGATGAGCCTTGGCTAGATGTAGAACAGGCATTATGCAATAATATAGAGATTTCGGATCTGCCATTCATTAGCTCGATCAGTAAACGACACGTATGCTTTAAAAGCATCAGTATCAGCTCTTCTCTGACAGCATGGTGGGAGTTTCTAAAAATGACGGAGTCTTCACTAATCCCATGCAAACGTACCCCTATCTGGAACAATCCTGACATATTGCTAAACAACAATATGATAAACTTCACAGATTGGAGTTGTAAAGGTATTAAATACCTGGAACATATATTCAAAGGGACAGACTTTATTCCCTTTGACAAATTAATTAAACAATATGGGATTAATAAGAACAGATTTTTAGAATATCAACAAATTAAATCTATTGTAAAAAGGAAATTTAAGTCTAATCATATCAATTTACAAATACCACCAAGTGTGTCAGATTTTCTTAATCTCAAAACCCCCAAATTAATGTCTAAAATATACAGGGCACTTTCCAATATAGATGAATCAGTATCACTTCCTATTGCAAAATGGGAAGCAGATCTATCAGTAAGCTGGGACCATAATTTCTGGTCTCAGATATGTTTAAAAACCTTTGAACTGATTAGAAATCCTGGATTACAATTAATACAATACAAAATTCTGCATAGAGTGCACTACACAGGTCATCGGATGTTCAGGATGGGTTTTACAGCTTCTAACAACTGCTCACAATGTAAAGGCAATACACCTGACAATTACATCCACGCTCTATGGTTCTGTCCACCTGTTCAGAGGTACTGGTACAGGATTTGTGAAGACTTATCAAAGTGTCTTAAATGCTCTATTCCAGCCTCTCCTTTAGTCTGCTTGTTGGGCGACCTAGATGGTGTCACTACAGAAGATAACACAATCCACATGGCTTTCACTGCCCTATGCATTGCTAAGAAGACTGTCCTCATGAACTGGAAAAATAAAAATAATCTTAATATCAACCAATATAGAGATTATTTGTGGGATTATATTAGCCTTGAAACAGCTTCTGCTGACACATTAGATCAATCTCTCTGGGCTCCTTTGATCAGCTCCATCACCTAGTGTGGGTGGGGGTCCCGATTCTGTCCGGCTGTGGTTTTTGTTGTTGGCGTGGGGTGGCAATATGGGCCTGGGGCATCTGGGGGTTCCCTGGGGATGGGTTTCTTGGGGGGTTTGGCGCTGGGGCTGCGGCCTTGGCCTGGATGGGGTATTGGTGACTCTTAGATGCTGTTTCTCTGGCGGCGGCATGCGGCGCTGCTGGGGATGCCTGTGCCGGCGGACGTAGGTTGCCAGCCTGGCGGCCGCACTGTTCCGGGGTTGGTCCGGGGGGGTTTGGGGATCTGGGGACGCTCTGCCTCCGGCTTGGGGTCACGGCTGGGCCTGGGGGGCTTGGGTCCTGGTTGGTGTGCCGCCGGGAGCATGGGTTGGTGCATGCGCTTGGGCCCGGCTCTGGTGTGGGGGTCTTCGATGCATCGGTGCCTCCGCGGGGGGGGGGGGTCCAATAGAGGCGGGGTATACGGGCTTTACCTGGGTGTCTTATTGTCTTATGTAGTTTGGGAAGTGACTGGATGATGGGGTGGGGTAGTTTTTCCTCTGCTGTGGGGTCTGGTGGGCCGCCCCGGGCTGCCATGGGCCCTGGTCTGGATGGGCCTGGGCCCCCCGCCCTGGGCAGATTTGGGGTAACGGGGGTGCCTATGGGGGTCAGCGGGGGAGCTGGCTCCAGAGGGGGGGGTATTTTGCCCCCTCTGATGTTTTCCTCCCCATCCCTAAGGCTTCACTTCTCCCGCTCCATCACACCAACACATAGGTAGGGTTTTGAGGTGCGGGTGAGTCGCTGGGATGCGGGGGAGGTGGTACTCCTCTGTCTCCTCGTGGCCGCCTGCATCTCAATTACACATTACAGCTTAGACATTCTCATTACTTACTGTCACATGACACATGCATATAGGGCCTTGGGGGTGGGCACACTGAATGGCATCCGGAGGGCGGTCTGTTCATTCAGCCTTCCCTCTGGTGCCAGTGCCCACTTCTCAATTTTAAGTTGCACATAGACATTGAGGGCTCTAGGGAGGGGACGAGCTGACACAAGCTTGTGGAGGGTGCCCCTCCCCTGTTTTAAAGCACCCCTGTTTTAAAGCACCTTAGAACAACACACACCAACACTACATTTGAGCAGGTGGGGTGAAGCATGGGGTCGTTTTTTTTTTTTTTTTTTTTTTTTTTTTCACACCCCTGTTTTCTGTTCTCTGTCTGGGGCCGGGGGCTGTGAGGATGAGCTGGCCGCCCGGTCGGGGTCTGGGCTGTTGATTTTCTCTGCTGCTGCGGGGACCGGGGTGGTCTTCCTGTCCCCACGCCGGAGCGAAGGGGGTTCAGCTCCGGGATCGGGCGCTGGCTACCCCTCTGGGGGTGGTGGTGCCTGGATCTAGGAGTATAGAGTGCATATGGGGAGTGTGAGTGTGGGTACTGTGTCCATTTTTGTGTGTCTACATGTGGGGCGAAGGTGTGAATATTTGTTTGCGTGCATGAGGGTGGGAACATATGCTTGTGTATATGTGTGCTTGTCGTCTACGTCTATGTGTCAGGTCGGGCCTTAGACTCCGCCTCACTCATCATCTTAGTCGACCCCCACCCCACCACCATGCCCTGCCGGTGGAGGATGCCGCCGGTGCGTTGGTGATTTCTCGCGCCTGGGCAGGATGCTCGGGCGAGCGCCGGCCCGCTCTCGGCGGTCGATTGGCGGGGCCTGGCCCTACTGGCCTTGCTGGGCCCCGTTTGTGGGGTGGGGGGCCTTTGGGTCTCCGGGCCCAGGGCCTGGTCCGCCCTGGTGTGGTCGGCTGCCGGTGGAGCCTGCGGGCTTGCCGCCACGGCACCCTGGGGCGCCTACACTGTGGCTGTCGGAGGTCCCGCCTTCGGGCTCTCCTCTGCCCTTTTTTGGGTGGAGGCCGCGGTTGTCCCTGCGGTGGTTCTCCTGGGGGTCTCGTGCCCTGGGGGGCCTCCGGATGTTTGGGGCCCGGGTCTGTTCCGTGCCTGCTTCATGCCTTGCGGGATGGGGCTGTTGTTCCCCACACACACTATTAAACATTTACATGGAGGAACCTTATGAACACAAGCGCGCTCACACACACAGGTGTACACTCAAGCATTCACATTGGTGTAAAAACAGGTGCTCACAGACACACATTGTCTTGATCTGCTGTTGCTTCAAAACTTATTTTGTAATATTAGTTATGTGTGCTGCTCAATAACATTTAACATTTAGAATTTATTGTGATTTATACAGATGTTGGTTGTTGCTGCAGTCTCTTTGATGTTGTGTCTTCGGTTGTTTTCTCTTTTTGTCAGCAGGTATTGAAGCAAATTGTCTGTTTTTTTGTTTTTGTTTTTTCTCCCTCTCTCTCTCTATCCCCCATTCTCCTTTTTTCTCTCTCTCTCTTCCCCTTCTTTGTTGACTTTCCCCACAACCTTTTTTTTTTTTTTTTTTTTCCTATCTTCTTTCTTCTTTCTCTCTCTTGTTTTCTCTGTCCCCTGGTCTTGTCTGTCACAGTGTGGTTAAGTAAAAGGGTATATAAAATTTAATTAATTAATTAATATTAAAAAAAAAAAAAAATAAATAAATAAATAAATATATTTAATTAAAAAAAAAAGAAAAAAAAGGCTGTGAATGATGATAGTATAGCCATGCATATGTACTGTCATGTGTTATCTGTGCTACTGACAGGCCAAAAAAAAAAAAAAAAAAAAAAAAAAAAAAAAAAAAAAAAAAAAAAAAAGAATAGAGAAGATAACCCCTCTCATAATTCATTACGACCAAACTGGTTTCATAAAAGGCAGGCACTCCTCAACAAATACTCGTAGGTTACTTAACTTGATAGACTATTCATGCACTAGAAACCTTCAAATTACAATATTGTCTCTAGATGCAGAAAAAGCTTTTGATAGGGTTAACTGGAATTTTCTATTTGCAACTTTACACAAATTTGGTTTTGGAAACTCTTTCATAAACTGGTTAAAAATATTATATAACTCTCCAACAGCATGTGTCAGGACAAATGCCCAAACGTCCTCTAGCTTCTGTCTTAAGAGGGGCACCAGGCAGGGATGCCCCTCTCCCCCTCACTGTTTGCAATTTTTATTGAACCACTAGCAGCAGCAATTAGACAGGCAACAGTGATTAAAGGCATTAAATGCAAGAATGTAGAACATAAAGTTAGTCTTTACGCAGATGATGTGTTACTTTTTCTTCAACATTCACAAACCACTCTCTCTGAGGTAATTACATTAATAAACTCTTTCTCAAGAGTCTCAGATTATTCAATAAACTGGTTAAAATCAACAGTTCTTCCAATTAATTGTTCCTTCCAGAATTCTTCCACTCCATTGCAATCTGGAAATATTAAATATTTAGGTATTAATGTTTCTCCTAAGCTGACAGATTTGATTAAATTAAACCACATCCCACTTTTAAAGAAGGTAGAAGATGATCTAACCAGATGGAGGTCTCTACCCATATCACTCATGGGAAGAGTCACCTCAATAAAAATGATGGTTTTGCCAAGAATTAATTATTTATTTGCAATGATCCCGAGTAAACCACCACCTGACTGGTTTAGATCTTTGGACTCCTCTATCTCTAAATTCCTTTGGAAAGGTAAACCCCCGCGTATTAGCTTAAAAACGCTGCAAAAGACCAAGGATAAAGGAGGACTAGATCTACCTAACTTTTACCACTATTTCTTAGCCAATAGGCTTCAACACATTTCAGGGTGGTTAAAACACACCCTCTTAGATGAGCCTTGGCTAGATGTAGAACAGGCATTATGCAATAATATAGAGATTTCGGATCTGCCATTCATTAGCTCGATCAGTAAACGACACGTATGCTTTAAAAGCATCAGTATCAGCTCTTCTCTGACAGCATGGTGGGAGTTTCTAAAAATGACGGAGTCTTCACTAATCCCATGCAAACGTACCCCTATCTGGAACAATCCTGACATATTGCTAAACAACAATATGATAAACTTCACAGATTGGAGTTGTAAAGGTATTAAATACCTGGAACATATATTCAAAGGGACAGACTTTATTCCCTTTGACAAATTAATTAAACAATATGGGATTAATAAGAACAGATTTTTAGAATATCAACAAATTAAATCTATTGTAAAAAGGAAATTTAAGTCTAATCATATCAATTTACAAATACCACCAAGTGTGTCAGATTTTCTTAATCTCAAAACCCCCAAATTAATGTCTAAAATATACAGGGCACTTTCCAATATAGATGAATCAGTATCACTTCCTATTGCAAAATGGGAAGCAGATCTATCAGTAAGCTGGGACCATAATTTCTGGTCTCAGATATGTTTAAAAACCTTTGAACTGATTAGAAATCCTGGATTACAATTAATACAATACAAAATTCTGCATAGAGTGCACTACACAGGTCATCGGATGTTCAGGATGGGTTTTACAGCTTCTAACAACTGCTCACACTGTAAAGGTAATACACCTGACAATTACATCCACGCTCTAAGGTTCTGTCCACCTGTTCAGAGGTACTGGTACAGGATTTGTGAAGACTTATCAAAGTGTCTTAAATGCTCTATTCCAGCCTCTCCTTTAGTCTGCTTGTTGGGCGACCTAGATGGTGTCACTACAGAAGATAACACAATCCACATGGCTTTCACTGCACTATGCATTGCTAAGAAGACTGTCCTCATGAACTGGAAAAATAAAAATAATCTTAATATCAACCAATATAGAGATTATTTGTGGGATTATATTAGCCTTGAAACAGCTTCTGCTGACACATTAGATCAATCTCTCTGGGCTCCTTTGATCAGCTCCATCACCTAGTGTGGGTGGGGGTCCCGATTCTGTCCGGCTGTGGTTTTTGTTGTTGGCGTGGGGTGGCAATATGGGCCTGGGGCATCTGGGGGTTCCCTGGGGATGGGTTTCTTGGGGGGTTTGGCGCTGGGGCTGCGGCCTTGGCCTGGATGGGGTATTGGTGACTCTTAGATGCTGTTTCTCTGGCGGCGGCATGCGGCGCTGCTGGGGATGCCTGTGCCGGCGGACGTAGGTTGCCAGCCTGGCGGCCGCACTGTTCCGGGGTTGGTCCGGGGGGGGTTTGGGGATCTGGGGACGCTCTGCCTCCGGCTTGGGGTCACGGCTGGGCCTGGGGGGCTTGGGTCCTGGTTGGTGTGCCGCCGGGAGCATGGGTTGGTGCATGCGCTTGGGCCCGGCTCTGGTGTGGGGGTCTTCGATGCATCGGTGCCTCCGCGGGGGGGGGGTCCAATAGAGGCGGGGTATACGGGCTTTACCTGGGTGTCTTATTGTCTTATGTAGTTTGGGAAGTGACTGGATGATGGGGTGGGGTAGTTTTTCCTCTGCTGTGGGGTCTGGTGGGCCGCCCCGGGCTGCCATGGGCCCTGGTCTGGATGGGCCTGGGCCCCCCGCCCTGGGCAGATTTGGGGTAACGGGGGTGCCTATGGGGGTCAGCGGGGGAGCTGGCTCCAGAGGGGGGGGTATTTTGCCCCCTCTGATGTTTTCCTCCCCATCCCTAAGGCTTCACTTCTCCCGCTCCATCACACCAACACATAGGTAGGGTTTTGAGGTGCGGGTGAGTCGCTGGGATGCGGGGGAGGTGGTACTCCTCTGTCTCCTCGTGGCCGCCTGCATCTCAATTACACATTACAGCTTAGACATTCTCATTACTTACTGTCACATGACACATACATATAGGGCCTTGGGGGTGGGCACACTGAATGGCATCCGGATGGCGGTCTGTTCATTCAGCCTTCCCTCTGGTGCCAGTGCCCACTTCTCAATTTTAAGTTGCACATAGACATTGAGGGCTCTAGGGAGGGGACGAGCTGACACAAGCTTGTGGAGGGTGCCCCTCCCCTGTTTTAAAGCACCCCTGTTTTAAAGCACCTTAGAACAACACACACCAACACTACATTTGAGCGGGTGGGGTGAAGCATGGGGTCGTTTTTTTTTTTTTTTTTTTTTTTTTTTTTTTCACACCCCTGTTCTCTGTTCTCTGTCTGGGGCCGGGGGCTGTGAGGATGAGCTGGCCGCCCGGTCCGGGTCTGGGCTGTTGATTTTCTCTGCTGCTGCGGGGACCGGGGTGGTCTTCCTGTCCCCACGCCGGAGCGAAGGGGGTTCAGCTCCGGGATCGGGCGCTGGCTACCCCTCTGGGGGTGGTGGTGCCTGGATCTAGGAGTATAGAGTGCATATGGGGAGTGTGAGTGTGGGTACTGTGTCCATTTTTGTGTGTCTACATGTGGGGCGAAGGTGTGAATATTTGTTTGCGTGCATGAGGGTGGGAACATATGCTTGTGTATATGTGTGCTTGTCGTCTACGTCTATGTGTCAGGTCGGGCCTTAGACTCCGCCTCACTCATCATCTTAGTCGACCCCCACCCCACCACCATGCCCTGCCGGTGGAGGATGCCGCCGGTGCGTTGGTGATTTCTCGCGCCGGGGCAGGATGCTCGGGCGAGCGCCGGCCCGCTCTCGGCGGTCGATTGGCGGGGCCTGGCCCTACTGGCCTTGCTGGGCCCCGTTTGTGGGGTGGGGGGCCTTTGGGTCTCCGGGCCCAGGGCCTGGTCCGCCCTGGTGTGGTCGGCTGCCGGTGGAGCCTGCGGGCTTGCCGCCACGGCACCCTGGGGCGCCTACACTGTGGCTGTCGGAGGTCCCGCCTTCGGGCTCTCCTCTGCCCTTTTTTGGGTGGAGGCCGCGGTTGTCCCTGCGGTGGTTCTCCTGGGGGTCTCGTGCCCTGGGGGGCCTCCGGATGTTTGGGGCCCGGGTCTGTTCTGTGCCTGCTTCATGCCTTGCGGGATGGGGCTGTTGTTCCCCACACACACTATTAAACATTTACATGGAGGAACCTTATGAACACAAGCGCGCTCACACACACAGGTGTACACTCAAGCATTCACATTGGTGTAAAAACAGGTGCTCACAGACACACATTGTCTTGATCTGCTGTTGCTTCAAAACTTATTTTGTAATATTAGTTATGTGTGCTGCTCAATAACATTTAACATTTAGAATTTATTGTGATTTATACAGATGTTGGTTGTTGCTGCAGTCTCTTTGATGTTGTGTCTTCGGTTGTTTTCTCTTTTTGTCAGCAGGTATTGAAGCAAATTGTCTGTTTTTTTGTTTTTGTTTTTTCTCCCTCTCTCTCTCTATCCCCCATTCTCCTTTTTTCTCTCTCTCTCTTCCCCTTCTTTGTTGACTTTCCCCACAACCTTTTTTTTTTTTTTTTTTTTTTTTTTTTTTTTCCTATCTTCTTTCTTCTTTCTCTCTCTTGTTTTCTCTGTCCCCTGGTCTTGTCTGTCACAGTGTGGTTAAGTAAAAGGGTATATAAAATTTAATTAATTAATTAATATTAAAAAAATAAATAAATAAATAAATATATTTAATTAAAAAAAAAGAAAAAAAAAGGCTGTGAATGATGATAGTATAGCCATGCATATGTACTGTCATGTGTTATCTGTGCTACTGACAGGCCAAAAAAAAAAAAAAAAAAAAAAAAAAAAAAAAAAAAAATGAAAGCAAAGTTTTAAGAATAGCAAGCAATGGTCACGGATCGAAAAATAACAAGCGTAAATAAAAAAAAAATAACACATTTTTTAAAATAACAAGCATGAATCAAAACTGTAAACACATTTAAAATCATATTGCACAAAATTGAAATATTAATGCAAAATTATCTGACTTTCGCACAAAATCATGTTTTCCTTGGTTATATTTCTCAGTTTTTTCTGCTCTCATAATTTTTCTGCTCATATTTTTATTTTTTGTATGCTTAAGCTATTTTTCCCTTTGCGCTTGTTTCCACGTTCTGCGCTTGCTTTCCCAAATGTTGCGGTTAGAGTTTCATGTAAATCAGCGCGGGCTCAAGCGTCTTCATTGGTCCACTAGTTCTCGATTGACAGCTCCTCCTCAGCCAATCAGTCGAAGAGGGGCGGTGACGTCACTCCAGTGCACCTCATTAGCTGCCGATGCTCAGTGTTACAGATGCCAGGTGGATTTGATATACACAATGATTAATTTGCATAAGATTCATTTGTATATTGTGTTTATTTACATAAACACAATATGCAACAAGCTACATATATAATTGCTTAATACAATCATATTAATGTTTTAAATATATAAAGTTACAATACAGCAACAATATGAAAGTAAAACAGCCAGCAGGTGGCGGCAAGGATCTTTAGAGTAAGACATTAAATCATTCATTCAAACGGCAGATTCATTCAGTAAGGAATAAAGTGAATCATTCAATATGAAAAGCTGCTGTGTGTTGCTTGTAGGTGCTGTTCTGCTGTGGCTTTGTTTGGACTCTTCATCAAAATAGAGCAAAATGAGGAAATAGTTACAATATTAAACTCAGTCAAATTTTCCTTCTTGTTATATTGATTATACTACAGTTCAATAAAGATTTTCAATGGAGCTGATATTCGGGGAACACACTCTTCCTGATGTGATATTGCTTAATTGTGTGTCATTTTCTAATCTCAGTGTAACACAAAATGTGATAAATCTTACAAAACCATCAACCTTATCAATTACATACTGTGCATGAAAGAAGACGCTGCAAATAGCTGTTTACAAAAAACAATACATGACCAAAAAAAGCTAAATATTGCCCACATGAGCAATATACAGCAAACTAAACAATTGTGACTGGGATGTATTACTCTTACTCATATTATCTTCTCCTAACAGTAATAACCATAAGACTTATTATTAGTCAGGTATGGGCGAGCAAGACACATATAACGGTGACTTCACGAGGCCGGTGCATATTGTGGCTGCTCCCTTTCGCGATGTGGCCATATAGGCGAATAAATACAGGTGAATATAACCACGACGAGTCACTAGGACGGCTCATTTAACGTTAACGGATCGCCAGGCAGGCGTACAGCAGTGACAGACAGACACATATAACAGTGTCCTGTACGGAAATATGTTTCCCAGCTGAGAGTAATCCATTTTCACCTGCACAAGTGAACAGAACACTGAGCATCGGCAGCTAATGAGGCGCACTGGAGTGACGTCACCGCCCCTCTTCGACTGATTGGCTGAGGAGGAGCTGTCAATCGAGAACTAGTGGACCAATGAAGACGCTTGAGCCCGCGCTGATTTACATTTACACCGCAACATTTGGGAAAGCAAGCGCAGAACATGGAAACAAGTGCGAAGGGAAAAACAGCTTAAGCATACAAAAAATAAAAATATGAGCAGAAAATTTCTGAGAGCAGAAAAAAACTGAGAAATATAACCAAGGAAAACATGATTTTTTGCGAAAGTCAGATAATTTTGCATTAATATTTCAATTTTGTGCAATATGATTTTAAATGTGTTTAAAGTTTTGATTCATGCTTATTAGTTTTAAAAATGCGTTATTAATTTTTTTATTTACGCTTATTATTTTTTGATCCGTGACCATTGCTTGCTATTCTGAAAACTTTGCTTTCATTTTTAAATCTTGTGCAATATATTTTTACTTGCGTTTTTAAATTTTGTTTTCACCCTTGTTATTTTTTTATCCGTGACTGCAATACTTTAGGCGGGAATCTGATCCCATAGACTTCATGTTTTGAAGTTCAAATACACACATATTGTACATGAATGAGGCAAAGATAATGTGAACGATTATTTTTTAATTTTTTTGTCAGAAGAAATTTTTGTTATTTGAGAAGACTCCAAATATATTGCACTACATGAATAGACAACTTTTTTGTCCTTTTCTGTGCCCCCCGTCATCATTTACTTTCATTGTATGGAACAGAGCAACGTGAACATCTCCTTTGGTGTTCCACTGAAGAAAGTCATATGAGACTGAAATGAAATGAAGGTGAGAAGATGACAGCAGAGTTCGTATCTCTTTAAGTTCTGTGAAACAGTAGAATGCACTGGCACACATCTCTTAGCATTTCAAAGAATCCAGCTAGGTTTAAAAGCATTTTAAATAGTATTTCATAATTCTATTTGCGTCCGTGTGCAGTTCTTCCAAACTGAGCCCTTCTTCAAACCACATTAGCAGGCTGTACGTTCTCTAACATGCTCTTGAGAATTGTTTCCTTTGAACTGGCAAGTCTGAATTTGGGGCAGTATAATACGCATTCTTTCTATACTGTCAGCCAGACATCACGGATGTAATGATGGACTTTTTAATCCACCCACATAATCCGATGGCAAACAAAACAATAGGCAGCACTTGGCATCTACTTTAAAGATTAAACCCCTGCCCATTTTAAAGTCTTAAAGCAGCATAAATGCATGTGCACTCCGCCATCAGTTATACCACCAACTGCTTTTAAGCAGATTCATGTGCTTTGCTCTCATCTTTGACCTTACTGTCCTGAAAAAAAATTGTAAATGTTGAAATGATATGTTGCTTTCACACTGCCATCCAACGATCTGATGCAGAAGCCCAAATTCAGAGCTGAAAGAAACAGACCTCCCAGACATCTATCGAGGCTCAGACACTTAAATAGTACTTGAAAAGACATGCACTGAATTCTGATCATACAGTCAGAAACAAAAGCTGCATCGACATTCATTAAACCACTATCTATGATATTGGAATGTTAGTCGAATGTATTTATCAAAAAAATAAAAAAGAGAGAGGGAGAGACATACTGCATTTCACAAAGGCGTTAAGACTCTCAAAGATCATTAAAGATTACAAAACATCTGATGTCTGCATTGGGTCTTGTTATTGATAATTATTCCATAAAGACAGCAACAGTTCTCATCCCAACAGCCCAAAATAGCAACTTGCTTAATGCATTATCAAGGTCAAAGTTTAGAGTGTTTGCTAGTGCCTAAATAAAATAAAATAATGCAGGAATGATCAGTCCATATTTAGGTTCTTGCCTACATTGTTTACATATCAGTATAAATGAACGAGTTTTAATTAATATATAAAACAACTGCATTATGAAATGAAATCATTCAAGAAATGTCAACTCCAGCCATCAGTTACCTCCCAAAAAACCCTGAGCGTCAGAAGACCAACCCATAGAGAGTCGTCAAAGCAACTCAGCAATCGATCACAGAGTCATTTGGCTTTGTCAACAGCTCTTCTGTGACTTAAAGTGCACAGCGCCTACCCATAACAGTACATTTTCTATCAGCCCTCATGTGAACAACAATGGCAGTCACTAGCAGTGGCATCAGACAAGTGGTGTCAAATCTCATTGCAGAAAAATTGCTTTGGGTTTATCAATAACAGATAGAGGAGGGCAGTGAGGGATTTCGCTCCAGTTGAAGCTGATATTGCTAAAGGCAGGTGAGTATCGAACGGTCCGTCTGCCTGAGCCAGGGGTAAATAGTGATTAATGGGCAATGGTTTTGCAAGGAACTGTGAGTGCCTACAATCTGACTCTTCTCTTCAACCCTGCTCTGCTCAAGCTCATGCAACTCCGTCGATTTCACCAAGAGAAGTGAATTCTGAAGTGAAATGGAAATATATTTTTTTGACTAAAACTGTTCCAGCTAACCAAAGATGAGATTAGAGAACACTGGCAATGATTTTATCATTTTCCAAACTAATCTGGTTTATTGATTAGCCGTGTCAGCAACTGAATAAGCTTTAAATCTGTCAGAATGGCTCAGGCAGTATTGACTGAACTGGATCCAAGTTTGAAAATAAGCTTGGAGAAATGTGTCTGCCTGTAGTCAGTGGTTACACATTTTAAATGCCACAGTTCAATTTTTAACCACAAGACCTCCATTGTTCAAAAATACATTGAAGTACTTTCTATTGTGCTATTGGCCTAGACAAAACTAGTTTCCACGAAAACTAAAACAAGTCTGAAAGGCACACTGATATACAAAATCCAAGCTTAAATAATGATGTTGAATTATGAACATTTAAAAAATAAGACAGGGGTGCAGGGGTGGAGAATTTCTCTAAAATCTATTGAACATTTTATAGCAGATGGAAACATTCTGTGACATGTCCAAATATTTATATTTCTCGCTACTATTTGCCATATATTAACATTTTACAATTTCATGGCATCTGTGAACAAGATCAGGAAATGACTGTGACGTCGCAAAGTGATTAGCTGTGTCTTCACCGCAGTAATCTCTTGAACATAAACAGATTGATATTATATATTTTTTTTAATCTGAAATTATGTCAACATTCTTGACTTTTGTATGCTGAGTGTTAATATCTGTTCAAACCATTTCCCCTATTATATTAGGACTGTTAGGCACAAAATTGCTACAGTACATAAAGTGCAGATTGCAAGTTATGATTAAGCATAAAGGTCAATCATAACGCTTATACTGTTTCTCCATGTAATAATGGAAATGATTGTAAAACTATTACGGCTAGAAGAAATCCTGCAGTTTGGTGTAAAATGCCTAGCCTGCACTGTTTTCACCGTAAAATTGAGAATATAATATTTTATTGTATTGAAATTACTGTTAAATCTTATATAACTGATATAAAAATTATATATATTTTTAATTTCATTATATATAACATTGAAATTATATATATATATATATATATATATATACATATATATATATAATCTAACATTTATAGATAACAGTT
This sequence comes from Schizothorax lantsangensis, assembly GCA_027422415.1. Taxonomy (NCBI): domain Eukaryota; kingdom Metazoa; phylum Chordata; class Actinopteri; order Cypriniformes; family Cyprinidae; genus Schizothorax; species Schizothorax lantsangensis. The sequence goes on from CM049845.1 coordinate 9,610,033, forward strand.
AATAAATATTATTATGTAATTTTAACAATATTGATATTATTATTATTTTATATATATTATTATTATTATTTAGGATAACACTGTCACAGCTGGTATTTCTTTTAAAAGTGGTTTTATCTCATTCAGATTAAACCAGCTAATAACCACCTTGGGGTTGTGAGAAACTTGCTATTTTGTATCAAAACACAGCTGGATTTTCCAGAAGGACATAGAAACGTGCATCACTCCATTGGTTACGGACAATTAACTTCACTTGAATACATAAAGTAGACGCGTTTACCTTGTGCTCAATGATGCTGCTGTATCCCTGCAGTGCTGGGGGCGCGCGGGGCGCACTGGTGGGCTCCACTTTCTCACCTGACGCGCCCTTAGACGCGCTGGATGCTGTAGTGTTATTATTGTAGCTGACGCTGTACACGAACAACAGACTGGTGCACATGGTGATCGCGAGAAACACGGCTACTCCATGACGCTGGAAAACACGAGGGCAAAAGTTCAATCCAGCACAGAGCACGAGGTCATAAATCATCACCAACTCATGCCCTCAGCGCAGTCAATTATAGGATACAAATCACATTTCCATGCTCAAATATTAATTAGTTTGGGATTGAGATGATAAGAACTTGCAGGTTGTTACTAAATGCTGATGCCTAAAACTAATGCATTAGATCATGCAATAACGGTTTCGCATCAGCAACATTAAACTAAGTAAGATAATTAGGATATATGGTGATCTTATCATAACAAAAATAAAAAAGCGCTAAAAAACTACCTTATTTAAAACAATGTTATGTATTTAATAGTGCCATACTAAAATAAGAGAATTGCAGCGCATAAGAATACACCATATTCTTATTAAATGTTTAAAAAAAAATTAAAAAGAAAATCACAAAAGCCATGTTCTTTTCTCAAAGCAAAATTTCCTGTCCCCCAAAATTAATTTCCGAGAAGTCATTATTCAGGAAAAGGGGATTATGTTTTTTTTTATTGTCTTTAATCTTCTTTCATTCAGCATGTGAAAGCAACAGAGAGCCGCAGTACTTCAACAACAATGCTGCACAGGAGAGATGCGAGACATTCAAACAGTTTTCACTACAATTACCATCGGTGTCTTCATCCTGAAGCCAGCTGGAATATTCCCGGGAATGTGCGCATGAAGATCCACTTTTTTTCCCAGAGTGTTGCTACTTCATCAGATTATGTCGTCATTAACTTGCCGCGCTCCGCTCGCGCTGGGAGATGGCAGTGTGTGTGCGGTGCGCGCGGACTGAACCCATTCTTGAGAGCGGCGAGCACAGAGCGAATGTGAAGACACGGTCCTAAAGAGCACTGGGTTTGAGTGTGAACTCTAATTCAGCCTTTAGGACAAATTGCACAAATACAGTATAGTCCTTGGCGACATGGAAATATAATACGCATTTGGTGTAAGAGACTAATATATTTGTTTTTCTTCTTCTTTTGTTTAGCTAATGTGCATACAACTGTAGGCTACAACTGCAGGAATATTCCAGGTCCAATATAAGTGAAAGCTCAATCTATAGATTATGCATATTGCACACAAAAATGGTAAGAGCTGAAACAGCCTGTATACTACTGTATATGAATTCTCCAATATAATATGCTGCTTTCATATTTAAATTCCCAATAATTATCTTTCATTTTCATATGCTGTCCAATTAAATATACTTAGGCTATAATTTACCTTGCAAGGGTTTCTTAAATATTTGTCCTCATATTTAATTATAATTTTGTTTTAACTTAACAGAAATATTAAATATTAAGCCTATCTATCTATTTAATTATACTTTTGATTTAACTTCTCAGAACAGTAGATGGGGTTGAATGGTTGAACATTGCAGAATGTCAAACTTGCAGTGTATGTGACAACTTATAATGATACTGTTAATGGTTTATTCCTGCTTCCCTGTCCCCTAAACCTTACCAAAAAATAAATAATAATATTTTGTAGGGCTGTCAACCAATATTTTTTTTAAAAGTCTAATTATTTACATGATGTGCTGATTAATTGATCACAAATTAATCGCACATCAATTTTGGCTGAGAAATTACCCACCAAAAGATCATAGCTCACTGTGTTAGATGAGAAAAGCATTGAATAGACATTACAAAAAGTAGCTTTAGAAAGAAACCTTTTGATTCAACAAAATAATGATAATAAATGGGTATTAATTGTTTTTAGGTGGTGGCAAGTCACTGTCTTATGAGTGAGTCTTTCAGTCATTGATTCAACCAGTTTGTTCAAATGTCTGATTCATTCAGATACAAAGCACCCTGTCTTAATGGCACACTTCATGTGACCATGTTCTGTACTGTACTTCTGCTCCAGCTTTGGTCTACCCAGCTAAATTGGGTTTTGCACCACTGCTAATATTGTTTGAAAACTGCCATTTCCATTCATTTCAACCACACAAAATGTTCAGAGGTGCACTGTAAAATTATTGCCAGGATTTATAACTTCTTTCAGTACTGTATTATAATGATTGTCCTCTTCAACAGGCAACTTGTACTGTATTTACTTTTCATTCTTTTTCTTCCAGTCAGTGAAATAGTTTTATACTGTAGATCATAATACTGTATGTTGCACTGTATGGACTGTACAGTATGCACTAAGAAAACTAGATAAACTTTGTTTTAGACAACAGAAATATATAACAATATAACACAAAAGCTACTTTAATATTTTTTATCAGTGTATAATACTTTTATTTATCATATAAATTAATTATTATTATTAGTATTAGCTATTATTAGTATTTAGTTGTTATTTTTATATTATTCTACCTTTATATATTGTATTATTATTATTATTATTATTATTGTTGTTATTATTGTTATCATTATTATGTCAACCCTATATTATATTATATATGTTATTGTTGTAGATGGTATTTATAGATCTTTACTAATTTATGATTATTATTTTATATTATTACATATTTTATTATATACATTTAATATTATTAGTATTTTCTATTTTGTTGTTGTTTGTTATTAGATTTTTTAATTATTTATGTTTTTATTATTATTGTTCTTAATGTAGTTGATTTGTTGCTATATGATTATACATTCTATTCTATTTTTGTTATTTTTGATATTCTATATTCTATTATTATTAATAACAATAATATTAATATTAATATTATTTGTTATTTTATATTTTATTATTATTGAATTAAACTAATATCATTAAATATTATTAATCTAATTTATTAGTATTAATTTATATTTTATTATATAATTTTATTCTAATAAAGTATCTCTTATATTTTTAGTATTATTATCGTTTACATGTTGTTGCTCTATATTATATTATATTACTTTTTTTACCCATTTCCAACTCACCACAGCACAGGATGGGCCTCCTTCCAGCTCCAACAAGTCGCCTGGGAAGCCCCTGATGCTGACCCTCTATGAGGTTGACCCCCAAGAGGGCCAGCACCAGACACTATCCAGACTAAGTTCACTCTGGCTCTCAGCACATCACCTACTGAACGCGAGTCAGCAGTCCCACAAGAAGCTGAACTAAACTCCATTCTTCACCCACCGAGCGAAGCCTTCTCTATTGATCTTCCCTGTGAGTGAGAGAAATAAAGCAGCATCTCGCTACAGTAAGAGTGTTTCACTTGGGCTAAGAGTGAGTGAGAGTGTCACACCACCTGACACCATTGGTCATTACCATATAGTATATTGTGTGGAGGAACACCACCTAACACTATCCAAGACAGCAATCCCGTGAGAAACTGAACACTGAGACCCATCCGTCACCCGCTGAGGTGCTTCATCGAGCTCTGTGATGAGTCAAGCTGCATTGACACGATTAAAATATCGGAAACCCCTGAATCTCTGTTACTGGTTTCTAATAGGCATTCCTGCTATTATATTATTATATTATTTTAGTTTTTTTTATCATTGTTATGATATATTCTATTATGTTGAATCTATATTACTACTATTACTTCTACTACTACTGTTATTTTTTTCCCCGTTTTCCATTCACCACACCATGGGAGGAACTGGCTTCCTTCCAACAATCCAAGGAGAAGCTGAATACAGAGGCCCATCGGTCACCTACTGACAGCAATTAAATCGCCAAAAACTAAAATAGTATATCAATGATACTAAAATAATATATTGTGTGAAAAACACATTTAATATATTTGTGCAATTGACCCTTTGCAAAGACCGCCCCCCCATAGTTACTGTTGCTAAGTCTGACAAGCCATGACACTTTCACGCCACACATCATGTTCTCACGCAGTGAAAAATACATAAAGGAGCAAAGAGGACACTGACAACATGCCGACAGACAAGACCAAGCAGGTTACTTTTTTGTCATTGTTTAAGAAATTCAAACAATAAATACCATTTTGTGGCTCTTTATTATGTTGTTACGCCTCAGTTCAAGTGGCATGTGAACTGATCATCTCTTCCTCTTTACTAGTTATAGCACAAAATAAACATGAATGAACATCAGAAGGTATCTTGTTTCAACTGCAGAAAGATGTCAATACACACCATTTGTCAAGTTCAAGTCCACCGATGTAAATCTACTCTCCTGTCTGGTTTGTTTGTCGGACAAAATGGCAGATTCCGCATTATGATTGGTCAGATCGCCTGCCAATCAAACTCCCAGCAAAGGGCCAATTGTGAAAACGTCTATATTGTTTAACCCCAAAATGACAATAAACAGCATGTCTGACATATTACAAAAGTCTAGATCTGTACATAAACATATGCATGTGAACTGACAGAAGTGGTTTGTAACAGGCTACAACAGTCATTTCCAGCTGATTTACCTTAAAAGTTTTCAACCCAAACTCATGAGAAAACAACTATATTACAAGGTGGCAACTTCCGGTGAAATTATAAATATATATATATATTAATGTGACTTGTACAGAAACATGCAATTTTTATTAAAAAACAAAACAAAAAAAAAACCTTAAGCGTGTTATAAATAATACTGATTACCACAGAGCAGCCATGATTGCTTAAAGTTATGAGACTAAAATCACAATTGCAACTAGTTGAAGATAGAGGGTCATAAATGAATGTAGTCATCCAAAAATGTATTGATGCCATATAATTGTTATAATCAATGTAGATAGCACCAGTCTTTCTCATGGTAATATGTTATAGGCTATTATTAAAAACCACACACTAAGCTTGCAGTAAAACATCTATAACCAATCAATAAATCAATCAATCCATCCATCCATCCATCCATCCATTCATCCATCCATCCATCCATCCATCCATCCATCCATCCATCCATCCATCCATTTAGGTCGTATATTTGTTATAATAGATAGCACCAGTCTTTCATTATAGCTATTATTATAAACCACACTCTAAGCTTGAAGCTTCTAAGATAATGATTATAATAATTTATCATTTAAATTTATCCTTACCATAAATTTTTCATCTATTACACTGGTATGAAAGAAAAGAAAGAAAGAAAGAAAGAAAGAAAGAAAGAAAGAGAAATTATACACTGTTAAAAAAATTCTGTAAAATTTATAGTAAAAAAACTGGCAGCTCTGGTTGCCAGAATTTTACCGTAAAAATATAGTAGCAACATTTTAGGTTTTATGGATTTAACTTAAATTTACATTTAAATACCATAATTTCATTAACTGTTAATATAATGCTTAATATACCAAAGTACTGAAGTACTCAAATCTGTTTAGTACCTTTATAACACACTGATAACCAACAAAAGCAGGTGGTGCTGAGAAAGTCATGATGAACCACAGCCCATCACAAGCAGCTTTTAAATAAAGCTTTAAACATATATAGAAGGTTCAGAAACATATATAGAAGGTTCACAATTTAACAACATTAGATGTAACAACCATAATGTACAAAATGAAGAAGAAACAGATGTAAAAAAAAAAAAAAACATAAAATGTGAAATGTAATGCAGGGAATTCTGCATTATAGGTCTTATTATTTCTGATGAGTTCAACCCAAAGTTTTTTGACAGTCAGTAACTGTTGGTGAAAACTATAGACATGAGTGGGTAGTTCCATAAATAAAACCTATCAGTCACACAACTCCCATGATGTTTTAGCACAATCCACATAAAGCTCTTTACAAAAGGAATATGTCATAGCAGACAGGTCAAATATTAGCATCCAGGTATTCAAGTTATTGTATAATGAACTGTTACCACACAAAACTCACTTGACATTAACTTCCCAGACTGAGTTCCCTCGCTCTCCACTTTTTCTACCACCGTCTTATTGAACAGTTCTCGAGTTCTTGACCATAAGTTGCAAAGTGGATCCGACTTTATGCCGCTAGCCAAAAGTCTGGCTTTGAGAGACTACCTATAATCCAGGGTCCAACTGCTAGAACACCATTTTCCCTTAAGCAGTTAACTGCTCCAGCTGAACTGCAACCTCAATCAATGTTCTGTAACAATTTAGGTAAAAATCCTATGTAATGTAAAGTAAAGTCTACTGTGTTTTCAAAGCTTATTTAAAAGAAGAAGGTCAGATTGGTTGAAGAGGTGTGTACAAGACAGTTCGCTTTAGATCCTCGCTGATATTAATTTCTGTGAGGACCACTATGCCGAATGAGTTTGCCAAAGCACACCATGCACACAGTGTGTGTGCTCACCTCATTACATTTGCTGCCAAAAGGCACATGTGTGGATGTTGCTATGACAGCCACATTAGGAGAGAGGGAGAGAGAGTGTGAGGAAGAGGCACAGCGACTGATTTGCTATATGTCGTCAACTGCATAAGATCATGCATATTTCATAATTCTTTCATATTTCAAGTCCCTTTGAGAAGTCATAAAACACAGTAAGGCTTAGAAACACATATGCAATGCTGTGGGATGTTTGTCCAGAAGAAGTAAATGGCTGACAACACAAACAACTAATATGCTGTGCATGAATTTTATGATAAACCTGCTTATTTCAGATATTGTAATTTTTAGCCGAAAGTCTCATGGTCATGGCTCATCTAAAAGCAAAATTTTAAAAGCAGCATTTCTCGGCTCCAGTAAACAGAACAATTGTGATATTGCTTTGATGCAAATTCAGTAAACAAGAAGTTCTGAAAGACATTTTAGACACAATTTTGGCAGTTAAGACTGGAATACACTACACCACCTTTAAAATCCACACATATTTTTCAATACTAGGCATCATACACTTGCTGACTTTGTAAATGGTTACAGAGAAAAACTGGGCATCATACACTAAATGACTGAGGATCACATTCTACTATACATTTAAATCCAAATACAACAAACTCACACAGAAACATGTACCTTGTTGCTAGTAGATGCATGAAAATGAAAACAATATGCATTCTATAATCAGCTCAAAATATCAAAATAGCTACAGTGAAAAACTGAGCATCATAATCTAAATGAATGAGGATCACACACTAGCAGGCTGTCATTCCATTCCGAACACTAAAGCCTCATTGCGAGTATTTGTTCTAAAATCAGCTTAAAATAGCAAACAACTCTCGAATCCTCCTGCCCATCAAACACTATATGGTATTCTCATATTTGTCAACTCTGACTTTTGGCAAAGTGTCAACTTGAACAGGCTCCAAATCTAGTTATATAGTTTATTCCAGCCTTTACTTTGTCTATTTTTGTTATGACAACAACATTAGTTCCAAATGAAGTCAAAACAGAAAAAAAAACATGTCACACACAGCAGTTGAGTTTCATTGCTGAATGAATCAGTGTTTTTCAACAGATTGGTTTAGTGAATGATTCAATCATGGGCGTCGGAAGCAAAATAAATGTGGGTGGGTCCTCCCCCAGAAAAAACAATTACTGGAGTATATGCCATTTTCTGTAGTCTGGTGCCTTTTAATTAACGGAATAGGCCGCCTTATTGGCAGGTGTTATTTACATCACCTCTGCCCACTAACGTCACAACATTACAAAAGACGGCCATTTAAACACTATTCCAGTGGTGCAGCTGGTAAAGGCGTAGTGTTTTTGACGCGAGCGACCCGAGTTCACGTCCGCCTTTTGCCGAAATCGTTCTTCTCCCTTTTCACATCTCATATTACATCGGAAAGGCATTTGCTTTCAATAAAAAATAAAAATGAAGGAAATAATCGAAAAGTTTAAATAAACCCCGGGTAGGATTAGGTGTATCTGAGCAGCAGATACTCTAAGATGCTGTGTTTACTTTGCTGTGTCGAGGAAGTGCAGCAGGCGCGAGTAACTAGTGAAAACACAGAATAGAGTTATATGGACTCTGAATGAGCCAAGTGGAATAGATTTGAGGAAGCACCAGCGTGGAATTCAAGGCTGTAGCTAAATGGAGTTTAATCTATTAGGGCATTCGTCAAGTGGAATGGATTTGACTGACGGTGCTCTGAAAAGTGCACAGACATATTCACTGAATTGGAGACGGTAAAAGTGAGTGGGTCCAATATCATTGGTCTTCAAAAGTGGGTGGGTCCTGTCCCACCCACATACAATGGTTCCTACGCCCATGGATTCAATGACTAACTTACTCTACCCATAAGGAGAGTCACAAGTGTGAATCCATGTCAGTGGAGAAGACTAAAATAGCTTGTCTGGAATGCACAGACAAGGGCAGTGATCTATAAAATCAGTGAAAAGTTTCACTGCTATTGAACTGTATTGATTTGAGGAACTGTTGAGGAAATATCATAATGTTATCAACGTTGCCAAATTGTGACATTTGGAGGGGTATCAGTTTGAAACATGGTGGCAGACAAGTCTGTTGTGAATGGTAACAAACGATTTTTCTTTTTTTTCATGGTGTATTTCAACAATAAATTAATATATTTGAATAGTATTAAGGTAAGAAAGAGCTTATAAACAACAAATGGCAAGTTAGACACTCAGATTTCTTCATACAAAATAAATGTTTTTGTTAGGAATAGTAGGAAATAATATAGTATAATAATTTTATATAATAATAGAAATTATATAAAAATATAATAAAAATTAAATTTCCATATTTTTTAAGACCTGAATGAATGACAAATCAAGGTAGAAACTTTCCAGATGAACTGAAAGGAAAGACCAACTTAACTCATGGGTTATTTTATTCTGTATGTTTATTAGTAACAAATGATTCAATGAAGAGATAAAAACTATCAAATCATGATTTGAGGTGCACCTGTGTCATCTGGGGCTATTTAAAGCTTACACATTAAATTAAGACAAATATTTGACATTATTATTTGCTTATCCCACCTGGCCAAATATTTCAGTATAACACAATTTAGACTAATACTGTACTTCCAATGAGATTAGTTTTGTGCTTCGCATATATGTAGCTTTTTTACAAGTTATCAGGCAACGGGCAGGTGTTTGAGACGGCAACATAGATTTTTGACAAGTCATCAACAGACAGATGGTTTGAGCTAGCACATATCAGTGAAATATTAAAGAGAACCAAATTAAAGATCAAGAAGAACATAAAACAGGAAAGTAATAAATTGCACCTGGATCAGAGCCGGAGGGGGTTAGGAGGGCACCAAGGCAATAAAATCTAAATGGGAAACGTGAGGCACAGGCTATTATTTATGTTTCATACAATCTTTTCATTAAATGAATGGTCATCGCTAAGAAGCTTTCCTGGAAAAGGAAATTAAAAAATGTGTTACCAGGAAACAGTGGGATGTGAGACTTGTACAGCACAGCATGTGCTCGGATCCCTATAAAGACCTCAAAGGTGTCAGAATAGAGATTCAAAACGACTCTTTGTGACAACAAGCATATCGACATCCATCTATGAGAGACACGTTAAAAGCTTCAACCTTTTTGCGGTATTATAGCCAGTATTACAGATAATAAGCCCCAATTATGTCAAGTAATCATTGATGGGCCTTTTTATGGCCCTTTAAAGGATAGGGTTCAAAATGGCAGAAAAGAGCTAGCTTGCAAAATCATACAAAGAAATTTGTCCATATCTTCTTGTAGGCACTAAGAGTCAGACAAATGATGTGAAACTGACAGTGATTTTGTCTTTGTGTGTTCTCACCTGGACCTAAAATCACTGCTGAACCCCAGCATACTGAATAGAGCTAATTGTGATCCTTGTGAAACTTGATGATATTCACAGAAATGCAAATGATCCTCTACCTATTTCAGAGCTAAAAGTACTCATGCTCCTGTAATGGGTCTTTCATCATAATTCAAAATGAACTTTTTCAGAATATTTCTTTTTAAATGACAGGCTTAGAAACTGGAGCTCAAAAGCAGAAATGTAAGGGGAATGATGAAGACAGACCAAAACAGAGCCAACAGAGCCAGAGCCAAAACAGGGATAGTCCACCCCAAAAAAAAAAAACTTAATTAATTACTCACCCTCATGTCGTTCCAAACCCGTAAGACCTTTGTTCATCTTCAGAACACAAATTAAGATATTTTTTAATGAAATCCGAGAGCTATCTGACCCTGCATAGACAGCGACACAACTGAAATCTTCCCAGGTCCAGAAACATAGCAAGGACAGCAGTAAAACATCACTGGATCAATCGTAATTTTACGAAGCTACGAGAATACTTTTTGTGTGCAAAGAAAACAAAAATAGCAACTTCATTCAACAATTCCTTTCCTCCTCATCCCGTCTGACATAGCGTGTCACCATTGTGGAATATCACGACGCATGCACGCGCTTTCCTCTGCATGTAAAAGATGCATGTCCAGTGTTTTGACAGATGGAAACAAGATACATTTCTAGTTTAAACATTATTTGTTCTTCAGACATTCCTCTTTTATATTAAAGAAGTGTCATCTTTTTTCAAAGTGACTCACATTTTTGACCACTGAAAATGTGTACAATTTAACGATTTACTCCTGGAGCCATATTGAAATTCCAATATCTCTGGAACTGAACCATTTAGGGCCTTAAAAATAAAGATGCCAAAAGAAAAATTTGTTAAGACCCAATATCTAAAAGGGCATTAAGGTATCTTTTTTTTTGTTATCAACATTTTTATTTATTTTCATATACAACATCACAACACAACATCCATAAAAAAACAACCAAAAAAAACAACAACAGACATATACTCAATATCACAAAAGTCCAGTCAAAAGGGAGGGAGAGAAGGAAGGACAAGGAAAACACAGAACAAGTCATTCCTTTATATGATCACGTATGTTAAAAAAAAAACACTGCCAAGCATCAATGGTAGAAGGCTTAGCCCCATTAATTCGTGCTGTTGTACATTAACAAGTCACTATTTGCAAGAGGCTATGGATCCAATATGTTTTTCCACACATGTGTGGTGTAAACCAGTTCTGTATTATTGTCTTCTTCACAGCTGTAAAACCAGCAAACAACTCATTTGTACTGAACTTATACAGAGACCAGAATCATCATTAAGAAGACACAAACTTGGGTTAGCAAGCCAATCAATTTGTAGTAAGGAGGATAAAACCAGGTTTACATGTGTCCATAGACTGATGACGATAGGACATTCCCAAAACATATGAAGAAAAGAACCTGATGATGCAGTATTACATATATGGCATTTAAAATTTGGTTGTAGTTTCATTTTGAATCTTTTGTAAGGAGTTATGTATGCTCTATGAATGACTTTGAAGTGAATAAGACGATGAGCCAAATTTTTAGATGTTAAGCTGAGATTGGACCACACTCTCTCCCAGTCGACAGATAAATTAAGGTCAGATAATTCCCTATTCCAAATAGTTTTAATAGAAAGAGGTTTTGTAATGCAATCAATAAATTTATTATATATTAAGGAAACAGATGGCCGACCAGCAGATGGTGCAATCCAGTCCCGCATAGGATGAGAGAAAATGGGAAAAGTCCACGGAACTGGCATTAAGGTATCTTTAATACTTTTTGAGTTACAGGCCTGCAAACTTTGGAGAAAAAATTTGAAAAGTTCTCTTTCCCCATTTTTAAATGGTCACCACTGGCACATAATGCAACAAAGACAGCTAAAGTCAACCGATTTTACTAATAAACCTACCGAGCTCTGTGTAAAAGTAACATAATGATGCTGCCATCTTACTTAAGTCATTTTTAACCCCCTGTAAACTGGCTATGAATCTCAGGTGAAAATTGCCATTTTGACCCCCCTCTACAAAACAGTGGATTACTCCATAAATATTCACCCATGACATTTAATATTTTGGCTTTCATCACTATACATGTTTATCTATCGTCAGAAAAAATATTAGCAAAATCAAAAATTTTAGCCGGGGACCTCAGGTTGATTTGACATGGAATGACCCTACTATAAGTAATATATAACGTACAATTTTAATTGTATCGACATAAAGCACTATTATACTAAGATTTATTTATTCTAATGAATTTATAATAATTCATTTATTGTCATCTTACACATAGATCTGCATTCAAATGTTTTTTTTACAATTTTCTACAATGTATTTCTATAATAAAAATACAGAATCGTATGTCTTATTAATCAGCATGAAACAAACAATATAATACTTATTCTCAGCGATTAAAGATGGAACGAAAAGTTTGAAAAATGATTGCACAACCACCAATTAGGTGGCGATATGCACTAAGGATGGCCATGGCCATTGAACAAAAGAAGAAGAAAGAAACAGTATGGCGAGCTTTTTCTTAGCATCCATTTCCATAGTGACTCGTCAATTCGTTGCTCTGTTGAGAATGTCTTGTGTGTTAACCAGGAACATACTCTGAGTTGAATGAACTTACTCTTGGACTCATTTTTGGAACCAGCATATCTCGAGCAAGCAAGGTTTAGGTTAATCAACCAAGAGTTCAGGGTATATGTGACAGTAAGTTAACCTTGTTTTCTGGAATACACCCCAGGTTGCTTTAGGAATGAAAGTCTCAGCTTTTAAATTTTGTCATTCTAAAAGAATTCAAACAATTAATACAGTTTTGTGGCTCTTTAATGTGTCGTGATAGAACATTGTAGCATCTCAGTTCAAGCATTCAAGCATCTCAGTCATCTCTTGTAAACTTGAGTGAACTTGAATGAACATTAGAAGGTATCTTGTTTCAGTTGCTGAAAGACATCAATACACGCCATTTTTCAAGTTCTACTCCACCCATGTTACATTTTTTCTCAATCGATTTGACTCTTTTCTCGAATCGAATTTAATATAATTGCTCTTAAAACAATTAACACAGCCATCTAAACACATGCTTATTTTAATCAAACAGTTCAACTTTACTGCAAAATGAAGCACTGCATTTTTGTCTAATAATTTATTAAAAGTCAATTTTAACATCAAAATTATAGGTGTGTTCTCTATTGATTATAAAATAAAAAACTGTAATCTACTCTCCTGTCTGGTTTGTTTGTGACACTGTCACACAAAGACATGTTTTATACAGCTCAATATATATTAAGATGGTTTTATATCTATATATTTGAGTTTTAATGGTTTTACATGTTGTCTTAACCATTTTAATCCTCTTAATTATTTTATGTGTGGATGTCTTTAAATGTTCATGGATCTGCCTGCCATGTGATCAGTCACATGACAGGAATCAGGAAGTAGACCAGTATAAAGCAAGCAGCATGACAAACAAACAGGGTCATTGACCATGGTCACTCGCTGGATTGTGGAGTTATTTCAGGATTTACCATTCCAGAATTTACTGGTATGCTGGTATACACCGGTGGACACTTTTACCTTGGGACTTCAACACACTAGGATTCCTAGTGACTGTTTTAGGGTACAATTCAACTGGACAATCTACGTTTAACAGCCTAAGTTATTCTAGTTTTATTATGTTGTTTTAAGTTCCATGTGCATTATGTAAATACACTATTTATTCATTCTACTTTTCTCGTTTGTCTCATCTTTAAGAAAATATATATTTTATCTCTCACAATTAAATCTGACCCCATTTTAAACCCATGTAATTCGACTGATAAGGCTGAGCGTTACATGTTTTTTAGACAAAAATGGCATATTCGGCGTTATGATTGGTCAGATCGCCTGCCAGTCAAATGCCGAGCGAAGGGTCAATTGACACTTCGCAAAGAGCTTGATTCTGCCATTGAATCTGCCATTCTGTCTGACAAACAAATCAGACAGGAGAGTAAAGGTGCATCTCAATAAATTAGAATGTCGTGGAAAAGTTTATTTATTTCAGTAATTCAACTCAAATTGTGAAACTCGTGTATTAAATAAATTCAATGCACACAGACTGAAGTAGTTTAAGTCTTTGGTTCTTTTAATTGTGATGATTTAGGCTCACATTTAACAAAAACCCACCAATTCACTATCTCAACAAATTAGAATACTTCATAAGACCAATAAAAAAAACATTTTTAGTTAATTGTTGCCCTTCTGGAAAGTATGTTCATTTACTGTATATGTACTCAATACTTGGTAGTGGCTCCTTTTGCTTTAATTACTGCCTCATTTCGGCGTGGCATGGAGGTGATCAGTTTGTGGCACTGCTGAGGTGGTATGGAAGCCCAGGTTTCTTTGACAGTGGCCTTCAGGTCATCTGCATTGTTGGGTCTGGTGTCTCTCATCTTCCTCTTGACAATACCCCATAGATTCTCTATGGGGCTCAGGTCTGGTGAGTTTGCTGGCCAGTTAAGCACAGTAACACCATGGCCATTGAACCAGCTTTTGGTACCTTTGGCAGTGTGGGCAGGTGCCAAGTCCTGCTGGAAAATGAAATCAGCATCTCCATAAAGCTTGTCAGCAGAAGGAAGCATGAAGTGCTCTAAAATTTCCTGGTAGATGGCTGCGTTGACTGTGGACTTCAGAAAACACAGTGGACCAACACCAGCAGATGACATGGCAGCCCAAATCATCACTGACTGTGGAAACTTCACACTGGACTTCAAGCAACATGGATTCTGTGCCTCTCCACTCTTCCTCCAGAATCTGGGACCTTGATTTCCAAATGAAATGCAAAATTTACTTTCATCTGAAAAGAGGACTTTGGACCACTGAGCAACAGTCCAGTTCTTTTTCTCCACAGCCCAGGTAAGATGCTTCTGACGTTGTCTCTGGTTCAGAAGTGGCTTGGTAGCCCTTTTCCTGAAGACGTCTGAGCGTGGTGACTCTTGATGCACTGACTCCAGCTTCAGTCCACTCCTTGTGAAGCTCTCCCAAGTGTTTGAATCAGCTTTGCTTGACTGTATTCTCAAGCTTGCGATCATCCCTGTTGCTTGTGCACCTTTTCCTACCCATATTCTTCCTTCCAGTCAACTTTGCATTTAATATGCTTTGATACAGCACTCTGTAAACAGCCACACCTTTCAGTAATGACCTTCTGTGACTTACCGTCTTTGTGGAGGGGTGTCAATGATCATCTTCTGGACCATTGCCAAGTCAGCAGTCTTCCCCATTATTGTGGTTTCAAAGAACAGAGATACCCAGAATTTATACTGTAGGGATGGTCATTAATTGAAACTCAAATGTAAATATTCTAATATTTTGAGATACTGATTTTTGACTTTCATGAGCTGTAAGCTCTAATCATCAAAATTAAAACAAAAAAAAACTTTTGAAATGTTTTACTTTACATGTAATGAATCTAAAATATATGAAAGTTTCATTTTTTGAAATAAGTTACAAGAAAAAATTAACATTTTCACGACATTCTAATTTATTGAGATGCACCTGTATAGATTATCTTCAGTGGACAGACTTTAAAAATTGTGTGTATTGACGTCTTTCCGTGGTTGTAATAACATACGTTCTGATGTTCATTCATTTTTATTTCTTGCTTTAAATAACTCGGTTCACATGTCACTTGAAATGAGGCAATGCAAATTTGAAAGATGAGACTTTTTCATACCAGAAGTAACCTGCTTTGTCTTGTCTTTCGGCTCTGCAACTTTTTATTTTTATTTTTATTTTTATTTTTTTTAACTGCACGAGAACATGTGTGGTGTGAGAGCAGCATTGCTTGTTGGACATAGCAATAGTAACTGAACGGGGAAGGTCTTTGCGAAGGGTCAATTGCGGTTATTGCTGTTGCGTGTCCTCAATCTGGCAACCCCTGTGGGTGTTGAGTTTGAGGAGCAGGCGGCGGGAGAAACAACACTCTCTAATATTTAGAATTTGGACTGCAGTACCCATTTCAAACGCTAGCTGTCAATATTATATACTGCAACTTTCATGTAAATGTGTGTGTATATATACAGGTGCATCTCAATAAATTAGAATGTCGTGATAAAGTTCATTTTTTTCTTGTAAGTTATTTCAAAAAGTGAAACTTTCATATATTTTAGATTCATTGCATGTAAAGTAAAACATTTCAAAAGTTTTTTTGTTTTAATTTTGGTGATTAGAGCTTACAGCTCATGAAAGTCAAAAATCAGTATCTCAAAATATTAGAATATTTACATTTGAGTTTCAATAAATGACCATCCATACAGTATAAATTCCGGGTATCTCTTGTTCTTTGAAACCACAATAATGGGGAAGACTGCTGACTTGGCAATGATCCAGAAGACGAACATTGACGCCCTCCACAAAGAGGGTAAGTCACAGAAGGTCATTACTGAAAGGTGTGGCTGTTTACAGAGTGCTGTATCAAAGCATATTAAATGCAAAGTTGACTGGAAGGAAAAATTTGGGTAGGAAAAGGTGCACAAGCAACAGGGATGACTGCAAGCTTGAGAATACTGTCAAGCAAAGCTGATTCAAACACTTGGGAGAGCTTCACAAGGAGTGAAATGAAGCTGGAGTCAGTGCATCAAGAGTCACCACGCTCAGACGTCTTCAGGAAAAGGGCTACCAAGCCACTTCTGAACCAGAGACAACGTCAGAAGCGTCTTACCTGGGCTGTGGAGAAAAAGAACTCAGTGGTCCAAAGTCCTCTTTTCAGATGAAAGTAAATTTTGCATTTCATTTGGAAACAAGGTCCCAGAGTCTGGAGGAAGAGTGGAGAGGCACAGAATCCATGTTGCTTGAAGTCCAGTGTGAAGTTTCCACAGTCTGTGATGATTTGGGCTGCCATGTCATCTGCTGGTGTTGGTCCACTGTGTTTTCTGAAGTCCACAGTCAACGCAGCCATCTACCAGGACATTGTAGAGCACTTCATGCTTCCTTCTGCTGACAAGCTTTATGGAGATGCTGATTTCATTTTCCAGCAGGACTTGGCACCTGCCCGCACTGCCAAAGGTACCAAAAGCTGGTTCAATGACCATGGTGTTACTGTGCTTGATTGGCCAGCAAACTCGCCTGACCTGAACCCCATAGAGAATCTATGGGGTATTGTCAAGAAGAAGATGAGAGACACCAGACCCAACAATGCAGATGACCTGAAGGCCACTGTCAAAGCAACCTGGGCTTCCATACCACCTCAGCAGTGCCACAAACTGATCACCTCCATGCCACGCCGAATTGAGGCAGTAATTAAAGCAAAAGGAGCCCCTACCAAGTATTTAGTACATATACAGTAAATTAACATACTTTCCAGAAGGCCAACAATTCACTAAAAATGTTTTTTTTATTGGTCTTATGAAGTATTCTAATTTGTTGAGATTAGAATTAGAATGAGATTAGGTGGGTTTTTGTTAAATGTGAGCCTAAATCATCACAATTAAAAGAACCAAAGACTTAAACTACTTCAGTCTGTGTGCATTGAATTTTTTTAATACACGAGTTTCACAATTTGAGTTGAATTACTGAAATAAATGAACTTTTCCACAACATTCTAATTTATTGAGATGCACCTGTATATATACAGTATATAAAAAAATATCCCTAATGGAAGTTCTGCTGCATTCACGAGCGTACAGCGACACAGTATTATCCATCACTTTAACACATTTCTCTCAACAGTGCTTAGTGTTTTTCAAAGGATCAATTCAATGACTAACTTACCCATAAAGAACAGGAACAACTGATTGGATGTAAGTGGAGGATACGGATAGTGTGCCTGGAATGCACAGATAAGTAGTGTGATGCAATAAGTCAGAGAAAAGTTTCAGTGCTGTTGTACTGTCAGCACTCTTGGAACAATATTTGACCAATCAAATTAGAGACACTGTTGTGTAGATTTGTTGAATGTGTTTACTAACGATATTCAAGTTGCCAGTTTGTGATGATGGAAGGGTGTTGGTGTGAAACATAGCAACAGACAAGTCTGTTGTGAATGGTAATGGTGCTGTTTATCAACAATACATTAATATGAATAATAATAAATATAAATATTTCAATAAAATTGAGGTACGAAAGAGCTTATAGACAACAAATTCAAACAAATCACTCATTTCACGATTTTATTGTTAGAAACTATGTGTGAATACTTTATACATGATAGAAATGTAAATAAGAAATAAAAAATAAATATCCAGAATATAATTTTTTAAATGAAACTGACGATGGAAAAGAAACTGGAGCTCATAAGCAGGAACCTAAGGGAATGATGAAGACAATCTAAAACAGAGTCCTAAGAATAATTCATTAACAATGTAAAGGCTATTTCATGTAAATGAAAAAATATCTGTAATGGAAGCTCTGTTGCGTTCTCTAATATACGACACAGTATCGTCCTTCACCTCAACACGTTCTCCTCAGCAGTGCCATATTTCTGCAGGGAACAGATACCGGAGTGAAAATAGGCCTCCCTCCCATTTGTCACTTGCCTTTGGGTAATGAACGAGGTGGATTGGACGTACTTGTTAATTATATATAGGACAAAGAGCCAGCCAAAGCCTTGAGTCAAGGTCTCAGCGCTACTGCGGCAAGAGCTGTGGCTGATGAAGAAAATGCACTCAAGTCTTAAATTTGTCGTGGCATAAAAAGAAATACATGAAGATGCTCATTATCATCAGGGATGCAATCATCTAGTGGAGAGTCAAGCTGAAATGACATGTGTAGCCATTCTTTAGCTGCTGTAATGAGCTCATTTGGCAAGTCACTGCTGTATTTCTGCAGATTTCTCTGTGGCAGAAAAATGTACTCTTTCATTGGTATTATTGCTGCTGCATTTTTTGTTTGGATAGTTTTAATGAAGGTCTACTATAAAAATATACAGAGCAGAAATAGATGTTTACTGTATGTTGTCATTTCTGGTGGTGAGGGATGCTTGTTTTGTGTGTGTGTTTGTTTTGCACTCTTGATGTTTAAGAGTTTAACCCATTCATTGCATATGCTTTTTTTCTTGCATTGTGTCTGAATAACTGATTTTAATTAAATTTGGAAAAAATTAATGTTTTAGTGTTTCACTCCTTCATTGATGGCTTTTTTTCTGCATTGGATTGTACCCCACAAAATTCTCTATATTTTCATATTTTTTACTATTTCAAATTAATTTCCTGAGTGCAAAGGGTAAATATATATTTTTTTAGCCTTTTCCAGTCATATCTTTTTTGTGTGTTTCCATAGGTGCCAAAAATGCTACCATTTTTTTTTGCACCATTCTTTGTACCATTACAGTTTTTTAAATTTCAAAACATCACATTTTTTCAATCAAAAGTGACCAAAGAGCCCAAGGGTTAATATTAAATTTAATATAATAATACTAAAATAATAAAAAAGTATGAGAAGTATGCTGGGGGCCAAAATAACATTATACAGAGGATCAAGAACCATGTGACTGTGTGTCAAGATCAATAAGTTTCTAAATGAATGAATACATTTTTATTAAGTTAGTTCAGTTTGTAAAATGTCATGTGGTGTTAATTTTGTAAGAAAATATGTTATGGCTTTTTACCTGATAGTTGCACCATGTGCCATTTGTTGAGTCAGTACATTTTATAGGATAAATTAACTTAAATAATATTATTTATTATAATATATATATATATATTTATATTTCCTTTTGGTGCTCCTATATGCCATTGTCTCATGAGACAAAAGCTCTATCAGACTAATTTCTATCAGACGTTTACCCTTGTTATCAAAAGGAAGAGCAATGTCCAGTAAGATATTCTAGTTTTCTTGTTCCTCTCTGAGTTTGGTTAGAGCTGATGATTGTCCTACGCTCAGAGCAGAGCTTTAATTAAATTGCTCCCTGAGGCATGATGGAGCTGGAATCTAGTTTCAGGGGTGACTACGCTACAGGAGATCTGAGACTCCCGGCTCTTATGCCTGGCTGACTTATACACACCAGCCCTTGTAGACATTTTGCCCTAATCCATATGACACAAAAAGAAAAAAGTAACTACACCTTGTTTCCCTTTCTGTTTTTCCTTAATAATTAGTCTTGATGACAATCCCTGTTAGGGAATTACTATGAGGCTTACAGGCTAGATCTGATCTGGTGGTAAATATGCGGCAGCTGTTTTAACAGTCCCTCAATGCGGTCCTTTATTAGTGGTATTTGCTAATGTGGTGCTTGCTACATCTTTAGTCGTAGTTGTTAGTGGAGTAGATTAGTATCCAATGTCCTCTATTTCTCTCGGCTTAAGAAACTGAATAAAACATGACAACATTTTCAGTAAGTGAATATAGTAAGCAGCTGAGTCAATGGATTTTATGGTGCATTTTGACAATTTTTAGGGAGCCAATGACAATAGGAAATAGAAATAGACAAATGGTGCATTTAATGTGTTCTTAAGGCTTTTAGTATGTGCTAATGCTATGCGGTTTCTATGGATCTATGAAGGATGCTTACTCCAAGATATAGACATTAAAAAGTAAATAAATTAAATTAAAAAAGGACCATAAAAGCAGACCATAAGTAGGCCACTGAAATTCTGCACATCCAGAGATCTGGCACAGTAATGATACACAAGAGAATGTCTTACACAAGTTTATTCCTCTGTGCTTATAGTGTACTTCTTTTAAACTAAAAAATATTAAAGTATGATTTGTCTACTTTGTATGTACTTACTGTAACTACATACAGATAATTTGAAGTACCATATATTTGGCCAACACTTGATGCTTGATACTTAATCTTTTTATCGAGATATACAGTACTTAAGATTTTTTTTTATTTATTATTCTAAGCATAATTGGCTTGTAGTTGTGTTTGCTTTTTTAAAAGAGAGGACTTTTTTACAGTTCTTTCATGGTGTTAGCAAACTATAAGTTTGAAGGTCAAGTTGACTTGAACACTTACAAGTATACTTTCAGGATACTCATAAGTAGTGTAATTCATTCAGTGTTGTAATTCAGTAGTAATTCAACTATTAAACTGGTAATTTACAAAGAATACAACAGCATACTTCAAAATGTACTTTCATGAACTAAAAAGTGGGATATCATCATACTTAAGTTCACAGTATAAACAAAAGATTTACATGTAAACCAGTTGTACTCGATGTCTACTACTGATACACTTATGGTACACATAAAGGTATACTTTTATAAATATTTATATATAAACTAAAGGTATAATTATTGCCTGCTCTAAATTTTAAACAATAATACACTTACTTTTAGACTGCTAGTACATTCATTTTAATATCCAACATAAGTAAATTTCAGTTTTTTTTCCAAGTTTGCTTTACGTTTACATAATAAATTGAACTTGAAGTATACTTCTTTTTTTAAGTGTGTTAACATTAGTTCAGCACAGAAAATACAATGGACAACATATAAGTAGCAGAATATGAGCAAACTTTGTTGGTTCTTATGTGTATCACTGCAAACTGTCAGACGTGCAGTGAAAAATTAGCGATGAAAAGGTGTGGACAGTTATTTTTGCATCTGACTTTATTACAAATGCATTTGTACGAGTTTTCCTTACAGATGCAAAATGTATGGGAGGTCGATTTACTGGCATTTGTACCATTATTTAACACCCAAAAAAGCTTGGCTTATTTAACGGTAAAAAAAAAAAGGTTCTGCTTGTTTGCGACCCTATGCTAATTTGCGCTGCTCTTAGCTTTTTAGTAAATCTGGCCCACCTGGTACACCTCTACTAGTACACCGATGTTAGTATACTTACTATATCTGGAAATAAATGTACTTAATAAACTTTGACTTCTTTTTCGTAAGGCTAGCAGCATCACAAACCTGCTGATTCTAATTAACTTGACATTTGAAAATTTCCAGGTGTTGTCAACTGATCCCAATGTCTCATTTTGCTCATCAGCTGCAAAACTAACTTTATCGTTCTATGACTCCAGGAAAAAGTGACACATTTCAGAAAGCTTGTAGCTTGAAATGGCCCCATGACGAAATATGATGTTATCTTAGTGTTTCTTTGAACTGTTGCCCATTCTTCAGCAAGTCTCAGTCTGCCAGCGTGTTCCTCATTAAAATTTGATTGGAGGCGCTTTGGTCTTTGACTTCAGTGAGAGCTGAGCTGATTGAGATTGTGGAAAAGAGGTATTAGTGTGATTAGAACTCCACCACTTAATAGCCTCCATCATTTAAAATGGCACTCATGCAGAAATATGCTTCTGTCACATTGAGGTTAATGACAATTAATTTAAGCTAAGAAATCTGATTAAAATATCAATTATCAATTACATCATAAAAATGCCATGTCATTATTTTTAAGTGTGTGAAATCTAGGTGTTTATACTACTCAATTCTACTTGACTTGAGATGACCAGAACCAACTAATCAAACAGACTAAGGAGGAAACATCTACCATTTTAACATTTAACTCTCTAGTCATACATTCTGAGTATTTCAGATACAAGCAAATAAACTTGTTCATTTAAATTAGTACTGTCAAACGATTAATCGTGATTAATCGGATCCAAAAAAGTTATTGTTTACATAACATATATGAGTGTACTGTTTATATTTATGTATATATAAACAAACACACATACAGTATATATTTATAGTTTATATATACATAATAAATATACACAGTACACGCACATATATTATGTGAACAAAAACTTTTATTTTGGATGCGATTAATCGTTTGACTGCACTAATTTAAATATTTCTCATGAGAAAAATACTTGATTAATCTCATCTTAAGTTTCATAAGAGAATGGGACAAACTCCATTAAGCGTCCTGAGCTATAAAAGAGTGACCTCCGAGCAAAAACATTTTTCTCTGGGAAGACTCTCTCCTGCAGAAGCTTAATATGGCATATTTACAATACACATTTTCTCATAAACCCATGTGGTCATCATTGCCAGCAGCCGTATGGACGCACTATCCCACCTGCAGGTAAAAATCAGGCCGTTTATCAACTTCGAACAGACCACCACAGCAGCACTGAACCTGGAGGCTTTGGCTCTGGGAGTCTATATTTCAAGCCTGCTTATCGTTTATCCATTTGGCTCATGTGGTTCTATCTTTAAATGGGAAAACAAAAATGCTTTTTATCTGGGGCTGGAGTCAATGAAAAGATATAACACATTTAATGGGGAGGAACTCATTTATTGTAAACATTGTGCGGGAGAATGTGATGGTACAGCGTCTGCTTCAGAATATCTTTGAAGCAATCTGTTGCAGCAGGCAGGGAGCAGTAGTTAATTGGGTTGTGTGGCAGGAAAAAAAAAAGACAGCTGATGTGATTCAAGTCCCCTGTCAGGGAAACCTTGAATCACAGTATTATTTTTTAGTCACCAGCTAAAAGTCAACAGAATGTGACCGAGCAACGGTCCTCAAATATGCCCCACTTTATTGTTTTCTTGATCTGCTCAACACCACTGATGTCACTTCTGTGGAACTGTCTGTTTATAGTATAAAGGTTCATTGTTAATTATGTACTACAATAACAAATAAGGGTCCTCAAAAAATAAAAAATAATTTAAAAATCTAGTTTAAAATGCATGTCAAATTCTAGAAATGTGCTCTTTGTATTTATGTTGGCTTCAAATAGTTTCAAGAAACCTTCACACCATTCCTGAGAAACATTTCAATTCTAAAAATATCATGTGGTATAAACCATCAAATAGATTTTTCTTACTTCTTGTAAGCATACACATCTTAATTATTATTTTCAAAAAGGTTTTAAAATACATTTTCCAAGGTAAAAACTATTTTACCAGCAGATGCTTGTATGATCACATTCCCCTGCAGAATATCATAAATTATTCATAAATATCATTTTTGTGGAGTTGCACTAGTGTGACATTTAGCAACCTAAACTAACCTTGCCTTGTCACAGAAAGGTGATAGCAAACTATATAGCAAATCTCAGCAGCTGTATTGTTATATAATATAGGATTTTTTTTTTACTATTTTATCGCCTAGTGATTAATATATTAAATGTTGGATATATAGTACATTGTTTATGTGGGTATATACAGTACACAAAGAAATATGTACTATATAGCAAATTTCAGCAGCTGTATTGTATAATATACAGTGCACAGAGAAATATGTACTATATAGCAAATCCCAGCTGCGTGATTATTTATATTGTCGAGAAAAAAAAAGAAAGTATTCTATACTACACAGCATAACTGCTTGATTGCTTGTACTGTTGCAAAATGCATTATTATTGCCCAGCTCTTATCTGCTAAATGTGACTATAAGGCATGAAGATATATTATAAACATTGTGAAAAGTGATATAAATAAATTTGATGCACTTTAATGTGGCAGGCAAATGTTTTTCAGATATCAATAAGCAGTGAAGAAGCTTATTCTTTTAATGAGGCTTGTTTTCTTCATTATCAGGGGAGATGCATTACCCTGACATTTTGACTTTAGGCTCCCACAAACATCCAAATGAATTTTAATTATAATTATTTTTATTGAATTGATTTTTAAAATAAGTTAATAGACCCAGACAAAAAATGTCATTGACCCATTAATTAAAGATTTTCAGAATGCATTATGTGATTTACCAAGCACAAAAGTCACATATTAAATTTGGTCATTTATTACAAACAGCCAGACAGCAAGTACAAAAATGAGTGTTCAAGTACAAACAATCACATTGCTTGAAAAGCG
This sequence comes from Schizothorax lantsangensis, assembly GCA_027422415.1. Taxonomy (NCBI): domain Eukaryota; kingdom Metazoa; phylum Chordata; class Actinopteri; order Cypriniformes; family Cyprinidae; genus Schizothorax; species Schizothorax lantsangensis. The sequence goes on from CM049845.1 coordinate 9,634,807, forward strand.
AACATTTTGTTAATGTATAACTTTTTTTTTTCTTAAAAAACCAAACACTGCAGACAATAAGGAGGAGATGAAAGGAAAAAAGCAGCATACATAGTTACAGGCGTTAAAGACAAAGTGATAATATTAAACAACACAGAACAATCAGCTTCCACGACAGCACAAATGTAAACTCCATAACAAGGGTGTGATGGACCACTGATTTCCCCACTGTGATTGGTAGGCAAAATAATATATAATTTTCAATAATATAAATATACTATCAGGATAATATATGCTGCTGAAAAGTGGGCTTAAAGGAATAGTTCACCCCGAAATGAAAATTTGCTGAAAATATACTCACCCTCAGGCCATCCAAGATGAAGATGAATTTGATTCTTTATCGGAAGAGATTTGGAGAAATGTAGCATTACATCTCATGTTCATCAATAGGTCCTCTGCAGTGAATGGGTGCCGTCAGACTGAGAGTCCAAATAGCTGATAAAAACATCACAATAATCCACAAAATGACTCTAGTCCATCCATTTACTTCTTCCTGCATTTTTGTAAGAAAAAAATCCATAATAATCCATAATGAAGCTTCCTCCAGTGAAAACGTTCATCCCCTGTTGTCCTCTCACATCAAAATCCACCAACATATTTGGTTTTTGCTTTCCTGATTCAGACGAGATGACTTTTTCACTGAAGATGGTTTGAAGTTAAATTTATTACAAACACACAGCTGTCCACTTCACAAGTTACTTGATGGACTAGATTTGTGTGAATTACTGGAGGATTATTGTGATGTTTTAATCAGCTGTTTGGACTCTCATTCTGACGGCACCCATTCGCTACGGAGGATCCATTGGTGAGCAAGTGATGTAATGCTACATTTCTCCAAATCTGTTCTAATGAAGAAACAAACTCATCTGCTCATCCTGAGGGACAGTATATTTTCAGCAAATTTTCAATTTTGGGTGAACTATTATTTTAAAACAAACCTAAGCTGGTTTTACCTGGTTTAAGCTGGTCTTCCAGCTTGGTCAAGCTGCTGCAGCTGGCCAGCCATTTGGTCTCCCAGTCTGGCCGTACAAATGCCCCTCTACAGCAAAGCAGACCAGCTTTTTCTTTCTTTTTTTTTCTCAGCAGGGATATCAACAACATAATTTTAAACCATACTAAATATTTTTTCATAACATATACAATGTGAAGCAGAACTGCTGATGTAGACAGATACTCCATGGGTGTTTTATATACAGCTATTGTAATTCCACAGAACAGCAGTGAAGTAGTGGTTGCGAGCTGTGAGCAGAGGCTTAGGTGGGAGCACAGTACATATGGCAATGCCATCTGTTCAATGAAGGGCACCAGTATATTCTGGGAGAAATTATTTTGCAGGGAAATCTATGCATTCGATTAAAAAAAAACTGAAGTGACGAGTTGTCTGAACTTTTGAAAGTTTGAGATGCACTACAGAATGTCAAGAATGCTGCCCACTGGCATTTAGCCTTGGGGATCTTACAGGACTTTCAGAATTACAGAAGATATAAGAAAATGGAAAAGAACAAAGATATGTTGAAATGAGGAGATATGTGCTAGCTGGAGCTGATGGGGTATTAAAGCTCATTTCCCCTCACTGTCCCAAGGTTCATTTAGATTTTAATGAGGAGTGTAACCATTGTTCATAATCACTTCCACTTTTTAAATGCAACCACATCTGGAAACAACAGAGCAGCGAACCAACCAATAAAACAAAGGCATCATTAACACATGTCACCAACTAATAATCTGTACTGTAATGTCTTAATACATATAATGAAATTATATATCAGAGGACTATGCCTAAACAGTTTGAATCCATCAGTTTTGCAATGAGGAACAGACATATATTGTACACACCACAAAATCGTTAACATTTTACAGATCAACATTGTGAAGCCAAGCTTCATAACATGCTCAAGATCACAACACAGGATGATACAGTGCTTTGCAAAGGTTTTCAGACCCTTAAATATATATCTCATTATACTGAGGTACAAATACAATTTTAAAGAAAATGTGTTACATTTTTAATAAAAATGGTGTATTCAGTCTATGCATTTGAGTATATTATAAAGCTAGCATTGAAGCAATGACAGCTGCAAAGCTGGCTCTATAAATGTCTTTTATGGTATGTATCAGCTTTTCACAGCTGTATTAGGGTGTAATTTTGTCCCCATTTTCTCCAGGCAGATTGATATTTCAGGTTAGTCAGTGACTCTTGCGCACTGATGATTTTCAAATTGCACCAGAGATTCACAATTGGACTGAGATCACGGCTTTAACGGCATTGTAGGAAATTCACCTCTTAGGCCACTCCATTGTTAAACCGGCCTTATGCGTGGGATCATTTTCAAGCTAAAATAAATGATCCATTCTTCCTTCTTTTTAACAAGATGCCAAGATCCTTGCTTTTGAAAAAAAGCATCCACACAGTGGGATGCTATCATGACTTTACTTCATTGTAAGTGTGAGGGGTTTATTTTAGATATGGGTGTTTTAAATCGCCTAAAATCTTTTCCCATATTCCAGCAAGGTCATGGTTATGCTTTTCTACTCAATTTCTTTCATGTATATATTTTTGTACTGCCTTATACAGGACAATATGGAAATATTATAATTTGTGTCCTTAAGTTTAAATAGTCACAATATTTGTTATTTTTTATTTTAATGTGAAATGCTGAAGTAATAGCTTGTACTATTGTGATATGTATATAACCTTCTCCTCATCTATGTATTTGTTCTCGCTTAATTGTAATGCACTTTACTCATTTTTTTCTGTATTGTCCAGCAGAATAACTATCTGAATCCCTTGTTTTATTTTTTTTGGAAGTAATTTCAATGAGTCACAGTTAGAGGCCAATTGTAAGGCAATTGTGTCCTTGTTAGTGGGATTGTTACTTTTGAAAAACACTGTATATTTGACTCTTAGTAGATTGCACTAACAATGGAGGGAAACACTCAGCAAATCATCACCTGGAGGAAAAAAACAAAAAAACAGACACGTCTGATTGCAGTGAATGGCCAAAACCTTAAATGTGTGAGGACATAAGCAAAAAAAGAAAAGAAAAGAAAAAGAAATGCAGCAAAAATACAATAACTACAATGAAAGATAAAAGCAACTAAAAAAAGGACACTTTATGCTGCAAAGAAAAAGTGATAAAGTGTACACCTTAAACTCGCACCCTTTTAAAAGGCTCAAAAAAGCACTTACTGTACGGCATTTGATAAAGACACAAACTAACAGGGCAAGCTCAATGTAAAAGCAAGTATTGTGTATTTCACAAACAAAAAGAATGCAGAATGTGCTGAATTTTGACTCAGTCGGGCATCTGGGTGACAAGTTAACATTCACATGCTTGTGCTGAAGCACTAAAGCTGCTGCAGATCTGTGGAAAGGCATCGACTGCATCAAGCAGATCATGAGATTGAGATAAGAGAACTCTCCTTTGTACCTCTGATATACAAAACATGGCCATAAGCATGTGGACACCCACTTCCAGTTAACAAGTGTTGCCATTTCAGCTGCACTCGCTACTATGAAGTTAATAAAAACAAGAATACAACCATGCAATCTCCTAAAATAAACATTTTTAGAAGAATGGATAATTTTTCTGTTCTAGACTCTCTGTACAAAGAAAGGTTGATGGAAAAACTTGAGTGGCTTTCACAAAGCGTGACACGAATCCCACTGAACACCACTGGAATTAATTTGGAAAGCTGAGTGAGCCAGACCTCATCACCCAACATCAGCACCTGACCGCACAGATGCTCCTGCGTCTCAATAGAAGCAAATCCCTGCATCTATATTCCAACATCTGCTGGAAAGACTGCCCAGAGTGGAAGCTGTTATAGCAGCAAAGGAAGAACCAACTCCAGATTAATGCCAATGTCTTTAAAACAATCACATATGGGTGTGATGTTCAAGTGTACTGCAGACTAATTTTCCCAATCAGTATATTTGTCTTGTTTTCAATTAAAAATATCTGTACATCCACAAGATACACTATAGCTCAAAAGTTTAGGGACGGTAAGATCTTAAAAAAAAAAAGTATCTTATGCTCACACATGTTGCATTTGTTTGATTAAAAACTATAGTAAACAGTAATATTGTGAAATATTATTACCATTTAAAATAATTGTTTACTATTTTACTATAATTTAAAATTTTATTTATTTCTGTGATGGCAAAGCTGAATTTTCAGCATCCAGTCTTTAGTGTCGTATGATCCTTCAGAAATCATTCGAATATGCTGATATGCTGCTTAATAAACATTTTGTATTATTAATGTTGAAAACAGTTGTGATGCTTAATATTTTTGTGGAAACCATGATAACCATGAACAGAAGTGTTTTAAATCTTATACTGAATAAATCTTTGCTGATTAAAAGTATTAATTTCTTTAAAAAAAAAAATCTTATTGACCCCAAACATTTGGACAGTGGTGTAAATTTGCTAAATAATAATAATAATAATTATTATTATTTTATTATTATTGTTGTTGTTTTTGAAAAATGTGAAAAAAAGCTAAATATGAAAACAATTACCTAACACTATTTAGTTTCTCCAGTAAATGTATTTAGTTTTTTTTAGGGAAAACAAGACCAAAATACTGCTAAACAAAATGATTTTTGCATTGTCCACATACTTCTGGTCATGAAGCGTATATATCATGAGAACATCAAGTATGACTGAGGCATGAACAACAGAAGCTAAAGTCAAAAATACATTGAAAAGTGAAAGTGCCATTTCTTGACCCGCTCTGTTTTATGTCACATGGTGAACAAAATCAATACAGAGGCCAGGAAATGACGATCCTTGGTCAGCACTCAGAGAAATTGAGCTGACATCAATTGTTTTAATGAACAGGTTGGCCAGAGGAGTGAGCAGTATTTCATCAAAGTGCTCCAGCACTGGCGCCTGCTTCCCATTCTGTGTATCAGTCTGATATTCTCATACCGTATATAATTCTCTCTTCACACCGCCAGTGCATCCATCTTTTTTCTCCAGGGAAAAAACTGTGACGGTGCTCACACATTGTCGCAGTGCTGGTCAAACATGCACACAGTGGTGCATTAGAAGAGAAAGGCTGTTCGGGCTGAGCTGCCAGAAGATGTCTGAAACGTGTGAAAACTTGTTACGTACAGTATTGGCGATGATGAATGTTCTTGATATACATACAAAAAGAGTGCATGCTTTGTTTGATGGGGAAAAAAATATGTGAAGCGCAGTGGATGTCTCGAAGCAGTAGGGGAGCCCCAAGGGTGCTGCATTGTCTGCTGGTTTATATGATGCTATGACACTTAGCTACAGTAGCAGATCAAATTAACCTGCTGATCTGACAACAGAGACGATGTAGCTTCATCTCATGGGAATTCAGGATACTGACAGGTGGTGGACAGGAGTGTCATTTTTAAATATGCAAATAAGGCATACAAATGAAGGATTGGTTGCTTTGCACAGTCAACATATGCTACACTTCATACAGGCACAGTCTTGACATCTGAATTCACTCATTCTGAATTGTTCCTCAAGTCTTTGTCGACAGCAGACCTAGATATTGTAAGCAATGCTGTGTTATTGTCATGGCACGTAACAACAGAATATCGCTTTGTATTCTACAATCTCAGATCAACAAATGCCTATAGTATTCTTTTGTTCAGGGAATAAATAAAAAATGGGGAAAAATAAGTTCCTGAATGACCTATTGACCTGCTCAAATGTTACGTTTTCAAAGGGATGTCAGCGGTGTAGTGAAATATGTTTACGATTTTGGGTTAATGGTTTTTGTAGGTTTTTTATGAAAGTAAAAAGTTTGACAGTGACTGTTTTCCTAAGATCTGTTTCAGTCCAATGCTTGTCTATGAGACAGGAATAACCATAATATTATAATAAAAATAACCATAAGATAATAATATATGAAACTAGGGCTGGAAGATATATCAAATTTTCACAATTATGTTGCAGGAAATATAAAAATAAGCAGCAATAAGTTAATGTGATTTTCATTTGGCTATTAAGTTTCCTAAAGTCTGTGTCAAACTCAAGTATGAGAATGTTTAAACAGAAATGTTTAATCTGATTTAGTAGCATTACTAAAGTCTAAACTTCATTAGAGTTTGTAAGTTCAATTAATTTTTGTTAATTAGTTAATTCAAAATTCTGATTCAGCTATTTGTTTGCACAGAATGTAGTTTTTGTACAGTTTTGCAACAACCCCCCCCCCCAAAAAAAAACAGGTATATTGGTTTAGATTAATTTAATTTGCATTAATCATTTGAACTGAATTGGCTACAATGGCTGTTTACAAACACAATATACTGTTTGTAAAAATAATGCTTCAGATAAATTATTATAATGTTTAAGTATCATTATTCCTTGGGTTTATGTAGGGTAAAAAAAATGAATGTACTTTACTTCTTTGCATTAATCCTTTTAGATCTAAGGGGCTGCAATGGATGTTTAGTTGAAATCGTGTATAAGTGAAAAAAGCAGTCTAAAAATATGGTAGTTCAACTTGTAAAAAACTCTCTAAACTTTGCACTTTTTTCATTCCACTTTCTTTGTGTTTAAATGCAAAAATTCTAGCCCCATTTAAGAGCAAATATATAAATAAAAAATGTATAGAAAATACAATCAAAAAGCTGAAAAATATCGAAATACAGTATAACTTTATAAATAATTTGGTATATCGGCCAGCCCTAAAGTGAGCCCATTTAAAGTAATGAAAGCATCAAAACAAGGATGTAACGTTCTTTGTAGATCTCTTACACTACTTGATTATCCAGATGAGAATAAAATGAGAACATGCTAAATCCACTATTTGATCGCACCAGGATCAACACGAGTTTCATTAGAAACCTCTCCTCATGGTCACGATGGGATACTTACTTCACTCAGACAACTGCCATTTGAAATCGCATTTGGAATGATTTGTTTAGCCAATGCATGGCACGTTTTGTGAGTATTACTTTACAATGCAGGAGGGATGAGCCAACAGAGCTGTAGTATCAAGGGATATTATGAATGAATGGGAGTTTTGGTCATGACAGCTGCCACTCTGGGCTGAAAAACTTGATGGGGTGCATCTTAGCCCACTTTGCAAAAACAGCCTTCTCTGTGATGAACCGGTGGCCACCATAAGGGGCGCTCTCGTGCAAGAGGTATTCGGCACATTCATCGCGACTTCCTGCTTCATAGTAGTGGTACGGCACCTTCCTGTAGCCTTCTGATCTAAAATTTTAAAATAAATAAATGTTACTTTGTTATTCCATCACAATAAATCATACTATAAGGTGCCATTTTCAGTATATTTTAAAAGGCATTTGCAATTTATTTAATTTCCGCATCACATATTTCTGAGTGAAACCAAAAGAAAAAAACACTGGAAAATAGAAAAACAAGGATGTTTTTCCATGGTAATGCACTGATGAATTGTGCAAAATGAAGACCAGAAAGCCTGTAGCAGTTTTGATGTTGTTGGAGCTTTAACCCATTGCTACTTTTTATTCAAAGATTGAGTGCTCTGAGTCCGTAAGGAGCATTCCTGTGGAGAAATGGTACCTCAGAAGGCATTTTTTTCCCCTCACAAATAGATTCAATTTTTCTCTCCCAGTAGCACCTGTTGAATTTTAATTACAAGAGATCCAGCGAGGTCAATTGCAACAACAGCTCAGCACATTATGCTAAAATAGATACTTCCCAGCTGAACTGCCTTTCATCAAAATTACTTTGTTGTAGCCACTGTTTTCTCATTTGCCAGTCTTTACAGGTGACTGGGAGTCGCTGTGAAATGAAAATTGCTCATTGTTTTGAAAGGGAGAGCGAAATGAATAAATGGCTTGGAAAACGGATTATAATAGCTACTTTACAAACACGCTAATCACATCATTGCATGCATTGCTTATGTCTATCTGCAGCAGGGGGAGGGGGGGGGGGGGCATGAGGTTGTTAAGGACACTATCATTAAAATGGAACCATGGTGTGAGATTCATGGTAAAGGGGTTTATATGCTGCCAGTAAACTATTAAAATACAGTGTCAGAAGACATGCATAGAAAACCAGACAACAAACTGAATACTTTGGCATTTTTGGCAACAATTTATTGCAGTAATGATGAAAGAGCCCAAAAGAGTTATAAATAAATCAATAATACTACTGAAAAGAGTGTTTCAGGGGGAGATCACGTGACCCTTCGACAGCGATGCACGCATAGTCTTTCGCTCTGATCGCTTCGTCAAATATTATATTATCCTGTCAGTAAATTTCGAACCACTCTGCATTGGACCCATCATGAGTATTTCAGCAGTCAAGGGCGGGTGTGCCTCACATCTCTGGAATAGTGAAGCTGCAGGCTCTTTGATCGCCCCCTGGTGGTTGGCTGCAGTACAGGTCATAAACCCCACCCTCTCCATGTAAACGAATGGGACTTGAGTCAAAATAAAAAAATAAATTACACTTCCAATACAATTTTCCAAAATATGGTTTTGGTCATTTAAGGTAGTTGTTATCACTCTGATATATGTTCAATTGTTCATTTTTGTGATAAGTTTCAATTTAGCTAGTAATTTGATGCTATAAAAACGGGGCGTGTCGTTATGGTTGATTGGGTCTGCCGGAGTTTGGGCGGGAGTTTGATTCCGCGGCTCCACCTCACGACTCTACTGCGCAGACTCTGGCTCTAAACGAATCTCTACTGCGCAGACTCTGGCTCCAAATGACATCATTTTCGCAAGATGGCAACGGCCATACTGAGAAGCGGAGACGCGTCGTCCATCTTTTTTACAGTCTATGGTCAAGGGCGATCGGAAAGGAGAGATTGAGCAATCGCCAAAGAAGAAAAAATTCAAAGATTCCACCATCTCCAGAGAGGATCTCGACGATGCTATCGCTAACGGTATCAAGCTAGCATTTAAAGAGCAGCAAAGCACTTTGGATTCTGTGGTGACTTCGGCAGTAAGAGATGCAGTGGGCTCTGTGCTAATTCCAGCTTTGCGTGAACTGCGTGCAGACATACAGGCGACTAACAATTCTGTTAAAGAACTGAGAGCGGAGCTTGAGGCGATAGCTACCGCGGCGAAGCAGACACATTCAAGCAGCTGCACGTGAGGATGGGAGGACAGTCACGGACTTAAGAAATCAGCTGGAGCAACTCACCGAGAAGATGACAGATATTGAGGATAGGAGCAGGAGGAATAATGTACGGCTGGTGGGGTTGCCAGAGGGGGCGGAGGGCTCCAATGCGGCTGGGTTCCTCAGAGTTAATCTTTCCAAGTGGATCCCTTCTTTGAGGGACCGTAACATCGAGATTGACCGGGCACATTGCGTATATGACGGAAGTAAAAACTCAGATCGGCCGCGCACTCTCATCTTCCGTGTACTAAGATGGCATGACAGATCGGAGATCCTGAAAGGTGCTCTGCAGGCTTATCCGGTGAAATGCATGCAGGACAATGTCACACTACTATTTTTTCCCGACTTTAGTCCAGCCACAACCATCAGGAGAAAGGCCTTTAATCCGGTTTTGAAGAAGATGACAGCGCTTTGTCTCCAGCCCTTCCTCACCTATCCGGCGGCAATTAAACTACGGCACAAGGGTGAGCAGAAAAGTTTCGACTCTCCTCAGAAAGCGGAGGATTTTATCAGCTCCCTGTCACAGAGGAAGTCATATGCTGAGGCTCTACAAGGCAACGGGAAAGCGGATGGAGGCGATCCCAACTACACGGGAGAAGATGGTGGCAGGGTGGAGATGGATACTTGCTAAATCTCTTTTTCTTTTTTTCTTTCCTCTCTCCCCCTGGGGATACTGTTTCTATTTATTCGACACAGCTGTCTCTTTGCTGGTAAGACTAACACCCTTTTTTTCCTTTTTTGGAGGGGACTAATGGAGAGTAGGTTTAATTACAATAATTTTTTGGCTAGGTGAGCCTTTTGGGAGACATGTCTTGCGTTGAAGTTGACCGGTCACGTATCATCACCATTTATTGTTGCTCAATCAGACCTACGTTCTCGGTAATGTGCGGTCTGAGTTGTTTCCTGTTTATAGTTGTTCCTTGTTCATGTTTATATATGGTTTTTATTTTTTACAACAGACATTCATATTTTTATTTACTTTACCTTATTTCTAAAAGGATTTTTCATCTAGGTGGTTTGGTATCTAGAATGCGCAATAGTGTTTACATGCTATTTACAGAATGGGAGTGCTTTTGCTTTTCTTCATTTGCTGAATACAATTTTGGGATTATGAATATTCAATGCATTCTCTAAATATTTTATCACTGAATGTGAATGGTTTAAATTCTGCTGTTAAACGAACCCGTGTGTTAGAATATTTACACCGTAAATCTATTTCCTGTGCCCTAATACAAGAGTCACATCTAAAACAATCTGACGTGGCACGTTTCCAGAAGAAGTATTATAGATTAGCAGCCTTTTCCTGCGCTCTAAATAAAACTAAGGGGGTGCTTATCCTTGTTTACAGGAAGTTACATTTAACAATTGAACACCTCGGAAATGATGAGGAGGGTAGATTTGTTTTTATCCGTTGCAAAATACATAATACTAGGTTAGCATTGGTCTCTATCTATGGTCCGAATGAGACAGTGCATTCTTCACAAAGGTTTCCAAGACTCTACTTGAGCAGATTGATTGCCCTCTAGTGATGGGTGGTGATTTTAATGCTGTCGTAAATCCTGCTTTAGATAAATCTCAATCTGATACAACAGCCAATCCATCCTCTAAATTACTGAATAATTTATCATTGAGCTCAACTTAATCGATCTTTGGAGAATTCAGAATACTAAATCTAAGCACTTCACTTTTTTTTCTAATAGACATACTGTAAGACTTTCTCTAGGATAGACTAAATATTTCTCAGCCCATCTTTAATTTCATCTAATTCCTCCATCTCTATATTACCAATTTTACTATCCGATCATTCTGCGGTGTTATGCAATATTTCTCTTTCCGATATTAAAGCCAAGTCCCCTAGATGGCGCTTTAACATTACTATCTCTCTAAAAGAATGCATAAAGGAATTTCTTGAAATTAATATGCCCTCTGATGTGGATCCTCAAATACTGTGGGAAACGACTAAGTATGCTATACGAGGTTTCTGTATATCTTTCTCTTCTACTCTTGCCAAAGCGAAAATTCACCAGTTTACACAATTAGAAAATAAAATCCAATCATTACAAAACCTACAAAAACAACATTTTACTGAGCAACAGGCTACACAGCTGTCCTCTTTAAAAGGAGAATATGATTTACTTTCACACTCAAAGGCGGAATTTATCTTACATAGGACTAGGCAAAAATATTATTTCGAATCAGAGAGATCTAGTCATTTATTGGCCCACAGGCTGAAAGAATGTGAGTCTAAGGCATATATTAGCGCAATAAAATCAACGGATGATCAGGTCACCACGAACCCTGTGGCAATTAATGACATATTTAAAGGTTTTTACACAAATCTGTATAAAGCCAAAACAGATTTTGATGAACCAATTTGTAAGCAGTATTTAGATAAATTGGAATTGCCTCGGATCTCACAGTTGGATAAAGAATCTTTGGAGGCCCCATTAAGTTTGGAGGAGCTCCACGTTTCTCTAAAAAGTCTTCAAAAGGGCAAATCGCCGGGTCTAGATGGTCTCCCCTCTGAATTATATTTAGAACTTTGGGATTTGGTAGGGACACTTATGCTTAATTCATTTAACTTTGCAATTGAACATGGGGTATTTCATATGGATCAAAAAACTTCATTGATATCATTACTTCTTAAAAAAGGGAAAGATCCATTAGATTGTTCCAGCTACAGACCGATTTCGCTTATCCCATGTGATGTGAAAATATATGCTAAAGTTTTTGCTTCTCGTATGGAAAAGGTAATTCATAGCTTGATCAAGGAGGACCAAACCGGTTTCATCAAGGGGTGCAATGCGTCTGACAATATGTGTCGACTCTTTCATATTCTTGACTTTGCGGACTCCCACCCGACCCCTTGTGCGTTTTTTTCACTTGATGCAGAAAAAGCCGTTGACAGGCTAGAGTGGAATTATATGTGGGCAGTTCTGCAATGTTTCGGCTTCGGTGAACACTTCATTTCTATGATTAAGACATTATACCACTCACCTGCAGCATCAGTCATAACTGGTAATATTATTTCCCCCCCGTTCCCTTTACAGCAGGGAACGAGGCAGGGATGTCCGCTTTCCCCCTTATTGTTTTGTCTATCTCTTGAACCCTTAGCACAAGCCATCAGGAAATCCAAAGTATCATTAAGATTCATGATCATAATCATAGTATTTAATTATATGCTGATGATATTATTCTATATTTAGACCACTTTGACGTTTCAGTCTCTAGTATAATTAAGGAATTTGATCATTTTAGTAGCTTATCAGGATATAAAATAAATTGGAGCAAATCTGCTTTAATGCCAATTAACAATGTTAAAGTTAATTCTTCTATTCCCTCATTTATCCCTATTAAGGAATCTTTCACCTATCTGGGCATTACCATATATAAAAACATTCATAAGATTGCCAGAGACAATTTTAATAATATTTTAGTTAAGGTCAAAAATGACATTCAAAGATGGAAGAATCTTAAAGTCTCTCTCCAAGGAAGAATCTCCACTGTTAAGATGAATTTGTTACCTCAATTTAATTTGTTTTCTCTATGCTACCACTTTCTCCCCCTCCAGGTTACTTTAAGGAGATCAACTCCATAATTTCTAAGTTTATCTGGAATGATAAATGCCCCAGAATTAAACTTACCACATTACAACATCCTAATAGCGCAGGAGGACTGGCTGTACCAAATTTTGAACTGTATTATTGGTCATTCCAGCTTAAGACTCTTCATAATTGGGTTGATCCTCAATCTACAGTTTCATGGAGGGTGATTGAAGCTGACAATGTTAAACCAAATAGACTTCAAGATATTTTATTTACTGGCACAGGAAAAAAAGGTGATAATTGTAAATTTGGGCCGGTTGTGGCTCACTCTATTAAAATCTGGAAAACGGTTGAACGTCGGATAGGAGGACCCTTCAAATATTGTAACAGTACACCCTTGTGGCACAATCTTAATTTTGTAATTTTTAATATAAATCTTAATTTAATTAATCTGGAATAAATTTATCTTACACCATGGTCTATCTAAATATTTGATTCTGATATTAAAATTAAAATTTATGTTACAAGTTTTACGTTAAATTGTAGATAAAATAACTATAGAAATTAACCAAATTAACAGTTATTTTACGCATTCAGTATGGTCAGTGGTGGACATTAATGAAGACTGATTGTGGGCCCCTAAATATTTTAGGCTGTAAGGACCTTTGAAATCATATATATATATATATATATATATATATATATGGACAGGTACTGAAGTGATATGGATATGTAATGTGGTCAAGACCTGCCTGGTACAACTTTAGCCATATGAAAATAATTACACCTGAGAACATTGCTTCACCCAATCAGATTCAAGCATTCAACAGCCCCGTAGTAAAAAATCGTTAAATGCACACCTAGCTGTGGATTATGCCTTACATGGCTATAGAGTATTTCTACAATGACAAGGTAACTGAAAACGGTTGGTTTTGTGTTTTTGATGCTACATCCACAACACTAGCAGTCAGTATTACTTATCGGTAAACAAACAAAGGCTGCTTTCGAAATCGCCTACACTCTGAGTAGGCACTTCGTTTGAATAAGTAATTACTTTGTGACTTCGTTAAAAAAGTACCTTCTATACAGTATAAATGTCACGTTCGCTGGAGCAAGGAACGAGGAGACGAGGAATTCACAAAACGAGAGTTTTTAATATCCAACAGGGTAACACTGAGCACAGGCTGGGAAGACATTCAAGGACCAACCAACACTAACTGAATGGACTGGGGCTTTTAAAGACAGGACAATCAAGGAACTAAAGAGAGACACCTGGAATAAAATTAAACATAATCAAAGGGAGACATAATCTGGGTCACACGGAGCAAAAACACACACAGACAGGTCCATAATCCTGACATAACGCCCCCTCCCGGAAGGTGCATCCTCGCACCGTAGAAACATCCAAAGGGGAGGGGCGGGCGGGAACTAAGGAGGAGGCTCAGGAGGAGGAGGAACCTCCGGGAGGGGGCCAGCCAGCAGAATCCAAGGGGGTGACGAAGGAGGGAGGAGCCAGGGAAGAGACAGGAGGGACCCGGAGCAGGAGGAGCCTGGCGGGACCCAGGCCACAGCCATAACGGTGGCCCACGGAGGAGCCGACGGAGGGAGGAGCCATGGAGGAGGAATGGCCGCCGACTCCAGGGGGCTGACCAACGGTGGCGGAGCAGGTGGAGGAGAAGCCTGAGGAGGAGACGGAGAGCAAAGGTGACGGGGAGGATCCGGAGGTCCTAGGCGGAGCAGATTGTGCCGGGGACCGATGCGGAGGCGTGGATCCGGGAGGCCGCGGTGGAGCCGGAGCGACAGAGGAGAGAGGAGGAGCCGAGTGGATGAAGGAGCCTGACGAAGCCGGAGAGACGAAGGGATGAGGCGAAGCCGGAGAAGTGGAGTCCCGAGGTGCAGGGTGGTCGACGCCAGACCAAGGCGGAGCCGGAGGGACGAGGGAGCCCGGCGGTGCTAGTGGACTGCCGGGCCACGGTGGAGAGGAGTAAGCTAGAAGCCATGGTGGAGCCGACGGGTCAACGGCCGAGGCGGAATCCGGGCGGAGTCGAGGGAAAGGCAGAGCAGGAGCCCGAGGCGGAGACGGAGAGCAAGGGTGACGGGGAGGATCCGGAGGTCCTAGGCGGAGCAGATTGTGCCGGGGACCGACGCGGAGGCGTGGATCCGGGAGGCCGCGGTGGAGCCGGAGCGACAGAGGAGAGAGGAGGAGCCGAGTGGATGAAGGAGCCTGACGAAGCCGGAGGGACGAAGGGATGAGGCGAAGCCGGAGGAGTGGAGTCCTGAGGTGCAGGGTGGTCGACGCCAGACCAAGGCGGAGCCGGAGGGACGAGGGAGCCCGGCGGAGCTAGTGGACTGCCGGGCCACGGTGGAGAGGAGTAAGCTAGAAGCCATGGTGGAGCCGACGGGTCAACGGCCGAGGCGGAATCCGGGCGGAGTCCAGGGAAACTCCGACCACGGCAACGCTGGAGGATGGTAGTCCCGCCGAGCTCGCACCGCATAGATGGTGTGCTGAGGGTGAGCAGAGGGGCTGCCAGACGACAGCAGTGGAGGAGGCAGGAGTGGGTGGGAGGGCGCACTTTCGGGGAGCGGGCACTGGAGGGCGCTCTAGAGGCGCGGGCTCTGGAGGACACTTTCGGGGAGCGGGCACTGGAGGGCGCTCTGGAGGCGCGGGCTCTGGAGGATGCTTTCGGGGAGCAGGCACAGGAGCCCTCCGTGGGCTAAACTCGGGAACTGGAGCCCATTCTCCCTTGCCTTGGCACAACCCACGCGCCATACTCAGCTCACCCTCAGCCGCGGTGCAGGGGGCGGAGCTCCTCTCCGCGCTCACACCGTCCGTGGCGTTCTCCCTCAAGGCGGGCGCTGTTGCCGGCTCACGCACCTTGACTGACGTCATTTGCAGCTCCGGCTCTGCGGCAATCCTCAGCTCTGTCGCTCCATGCGGCGATGGCTCGTCGGCCGTGGCGGGCTCTGGCTCTCCGTCAGCGGTGGGCTCAGGCATGCGCTCCGCGCAGCGGGGAGATGGTGGGCTGGGCACTGGGTCGGGAGTGGCACTGGCGAGATTCTCCTGGGAACAGGCAGGGAACAGAGATCCGTTTCTCGCCAGTGTCTACTCCACAAAGGCAGCAAAATTCGAAAAAAGCGGAAACAAAAACTTTTGGAGTTTTTAATATCCAACAGGGTATCACTGAGCACAGGCTGGGAAGACATTCAAGGACCGACCAACACTAACTGAATGGACTGGGGCTTTTAAAGACAGGACAATCAAGGAACTAAGGAGAGACACCTGGAATCAAATTAAACACAATCAAAGGGAGACAGAAACTGGGTCACACGGAGCAAAAACACACACAGACAGGTCCATAATCCTGACAATAAATGCATGTGTAGTATGAATTTACATACATACATACTACATTCACCATGGTATCATTGTCACGTGACCTACAGTGACAGTTGCGTCACTTCACTGTCATTTACAAATTCTCTCCTGTGGCTGGTTTTTAGACCTTTAGTTTATTCAACCTGGTTTTCCTGTGTTATGTTCCTGTTTCCTTTGTTCCCGATTCTCATTTGTTGCCATGGATGCTAATAATGTTAAATATAACACCTATTTATATTATATTTATTATAAATATACACCTGTTTCTTGATTTACCTCTTGTTGTCATCTGCATCAAATGTGCACTTTAGAATTGAACCAGAAGTAGTAGGTCTACGAAGTTTTCAGCTACTGAATGCTGTGAATACTACTCTTTTCACATACTGTTTTTTTACATACTATATAGTATGCAGTTTTGGATGCAGCCAAAAACCACTCCTTATGTTTAATTTTGTAGCCTGTGCCCTCCGAAGGTCACAATTGTTGGCTGCGTGCTTCATCCAAGATCATTTCAGAAAAGTAATTATTGTAAAACAAACTGGTATTCATCTTGAGGCATAAACTATTTTCATTTCTTTCTTACTTTGGAATGTAATGGTTACATTTCTAAAATGAGAGTTTCAATGACGTATGCGACAGACAAATGCATCCTCCGGAGGACACAGCCTTCATAATGAGACGCTACTGAGTACACCTTCAAATTAATGAACCAAATATAAAAGACATACCTGATCACTAAATGGAACTGAATTTAGCATACTCTTATCATGCAGCAAATCATACCGTTATTGTGTTCAGACATTTTTTTGGTGTTCAATGTATGCTAAAACATTGCAAAAATACATGGTCTAAAATTATAATTTGAAGCAAAGATATTTTGATATAATACGTCTGTATTATGGCAGGGTGGACATGTCCCACAATGTTTAAAGAAGCCCACAGCGCTGCTCTTGTATCAGCTCGGCTGTCCTATTTCACTCTGGAAACAGGTGAAGCTTCTTTAAGGCCCATTGTCAAGTGATAGATTGCATGTCAGTCTTACTTGCAGTACGTGTCATTGATCATGCCGTAGACTCGGATCTCCTTGCACATGTCCATGGCCAGAATGAGTGTGAACCAACCGGTGCTGAGATATGACCCCGACTGAATCCTGCCAACATAAAATCATCATGTCATTTCAACACATATTTGAGTGATCTATATTCAGATAATCTACAATATAGCTCCTAAAATACTGCAATATCTCTTTCAAAAGAAAAATAAAGCACCTGTGTGAACTGAAGAATATAAACCAAGTGAATCTTATAGTGAGGGTGACTTATAGTGAAGACTAACAACATAGAAGCTGCTGTATACAGAACAAAAGCATCTCTCTTCACTGGTAAGAAATAATTAGTTTGTGTGAAATTCTCAAAATCAGAAATAAGTTGAAGTACCATCACACATTAAGTGCACATGTGCTCCCTTGACTTGTATAAAAGAACATCTACAGACTCAGTACCTCCATCACACAGTATTGATGCTTATATTCCCTGCAACTCGAGCCCGTGAAACTCTCCCCCGCAGGGCTCAGGAAAATGGTCAATCATCAAGATATATTAGAGCACGTGGCCATTTAGAGAAGCTATTGGCACCTGTGGAAAAATCCATTTCCCAGGCGCTTTGTAAAGAACACCGATTTCATCAGAAAGAGCAGACCTGCTTTCAAAGTACAGGCATTAATTCCCAGCCATCAACCTTTCTCTGCTCTGTGCAGCTTTAAATTGACATTCATACAGTTTCTGAGACAATGTTCAACTGAACACAACACCCCTTAATGACGACTTCTCTGGTAGCTGGAAAAACCTAAAGGGATAAAATTCAGTCATTATTTGCTTCAAGCCCATATGCTGTTTTTTTTGTGTGTTGCACAAAAGGAGAAATTTTAAAGAATGTTCATGCATCTTTTGAAAACCTCAAGCAAATTCAATAAAGGAAAACATCACAAAAATAGCGCATACAACCTGTGTGCTATATTCCATGTATTCAGAAGCAATAAAATAGCTTTGTGTGATGAACAGGCTGAAGTTTAAAGGAATACTTCACCCAAAAATGAAAATATGCTGTTAATTTAAGTATATGGGTCAATGATAAACACTATGATAAACTATGATTAAATGATAAACTTTGAAATAAACACTATTTGGAATATATAGCCACAAGCCAACATTATACAATGCCACTAGTGTGATAGAATTGCTTACCAACCTCGTGGAAATGGAGAAGCACTGCTATTCTTTACATAATTGATTTATCTAAACAGCTCATTTTTAATGGTACGGTTCTGCTGACTAATACAGCTGAACAGTGCTTCCCTAAGATTTCTTCCCTTGGGATGAGTTTTTCATTTAGCCAGAGGAGAATGGTAGAGTTGCCTAGCACTCTTTGGCTGCGCCAATTTATCTTTGTGAGGGAACTAAGTACGGCCATTATTACCTGACACATTAAAGAAGACAGACAGTTCCTCCAAGCTAAGGTTGTGTTTACTTTCATTTCGGCAAGCTCTATTAATAACCCTGAGGCTGTCAGCAGGTTGCTAGTAAATGATAGGCCTGTAGTAAGTGCACCAGCTCCTCTTCTTAAGTGGTTTTACCTGGTCAGCACAACTTCAATTTATCCAGCAGCAGCTAATGCTGCTGTACATGTTTTTAGAAGGGCTGTCAAGTAAATCATTTTTTAAGCTAATAAATTACATGATGTGCCGATTAATTAATTAAATGAATCACAAATTAATCACACATTAATTTTGGCTAAGAAATTACCCACCAAAATATAATTTAAAGTCATTATTGTGGTAGATGAGAAAAGCATTGAATAGATATTACAAAAAGCAGCTTTAGAAAGAAATATTTTGATTGTGTAACTAATGATAATTAATGGGTATTGTTTTTTTTTATAAATATTGAAATATTAAATTATTTTTTAAAAATGAAATCATTCTCTCAATATGAAACTAAAACCACCAGTAGATGGCGGCAAGTAATGAGTTATTTGGTTAGATTACTTCATCTAAATAGCTGATTCATTCAGAACAAAGCAACTGACTATCTTTATGAATGGGTCACTGAATCATTGGCTGAATCATTTGTTAAAAACCACAGATTCGTATATTAGTATTCGTAATACTGCTGTGTTACTCAATATTGCATCTAAGATTTAATATCATATCATATTTAGTGAAATATTTTATCTCTATCACATTTGCAATTGTGCAGATATTCAGGAAAAAAAACAGATCTCTTGTTTGTGTGATATTGATAAATTATCATGTCATACAAATTACATACAAACTCAGGGAATTTTTTTTCTCTCATGTCTTGAATTTTAGGAGCGTCAATAAAAGGTTTATATTCAAATTTCATGATGCTTCAATTAGAATATGCTGAACGAAGAATTCTAGGTAATAATGACTAACATTGAATGTTGTTCCTCACATAATTTTATTGTATGACTTTATAAAGCAAAAAGTCCCAAAATGCTGTGGTTTACAGTGAATTCAGAACAGGTAATGGGCGTTGTTATAGGCATAATGCAAAAAAAATGTTTTTTTCTTAAAACAATTCTGCCAGACTAAATACACTGGCATTAAGAGACAAAAAAAAAGAGTCTTAATATTCAATGCCATGTTGCTTCTTGAATAATTTTTTTTCAAAGATTTATTTTCAATCTATTTATCTATTTTAACTTGAAAATGAGGGATAGTCATCCCAAAAACTGTACAAGAAAAAATACCTTTGGAACACAAAAGAAAACATTTTGAAGAATGTTACAGTGTTTTTGTCTATGCAATGAAAGTCTGTGGGATCCCGTGTTGTTTCTCAGCCCACTGAATTTTATTACACGGACAAAAACAGACAAAAGCATTCTTTAAAGGGGGGGGGGGGGGTAAATTTAAAATATTTTCACTGAAGCAGCTTAACCTCGAGTCAATTCAATTAAAAAGAAATGCATGATAATAATGAGAATGAATTGTGTTTTATTCAAGTCTCAATGGGTTTTGCGAGACCATTAATAATCTCTCAAAGGTGATCTTGTGGACCACTGTTTAAGGTGATCTCTTCGAATTGTAACAAGGTAAGATATCTTTTGCTTGTTTGATTCAGTTAAAACACATGCTCAGACGCTTCCTGTAAGTTTTAATTGTTATCCTGAGGTGTGGATTTCATATTATTTTTCCACTGTTTTCTGCTTAAACCTAAAAGTGCCATCTCTTTATCTGACTTTTGAGTCAAATATGCAGCCATTAATGCTACAACCATAATTTCTGTATAGATCTGTGATAACATAATATTGTGCACTGCTGTAAAACCTTTTTAAATAACACTGTATCTGTACAGAAAATGAAGTGAATGAACAGGTGAATTTAAATTAAGTTATGAGCAACGTTCCTGTAAAATAAAATGCAGTAGGGACCCAATCACACCAAGAACAATAACTTGTGTTGTATGTTCTCTTGCATTTAATTTCTCTTTCATTTAAGAATCATTTAGAATATAAATGAAAAACAATGTTTTTTCAGACTTAAGATTTAGTGTAACAAAAATTTAGTGTAGTTAATTTAAACTCACTGTATTACATCAGTCTGGCCTAATCCAACTCAAGTCCAATTAATCCGACCCAATGTAACTGACTTAATATGAATGAAATAAACCGTGTGAAAAAACATTTTTAAATTAAGTAAGGGTAATGAATTAATTGTTTTATTGTAGATACAGCAGAAATAGGCATCAGGACAAGATAAAAGCAAGAATCAAACATATGATCAAAATACTATACAGCCATAGTTGTCAGTTACAATCATGACAGGAGAGACTTTTTGCCATGGCCGACTGAATACATCAAAGGAAGCATCTCCAATTGCTTAGCAGGTGTTTCATTTTGTCAGTGTGTGTTTTGAGAGGCAATCTGGCAATGGAATTTGTAGAGTTTATATTTTGCTGAGTGGTCGTTGCGGTTGTCATCCGTGACGGAAAGCGGCAGTGTTCTCTGCCGTGCACAGCTCATGCTCCCTGCTTCTCTATTGCTTGTTTGTGTGCTTTAAAGTGAAATCAAGAATACATGTTGTGATGTAGAGCTACAAGTTTGATTTATTAAAACAAAAACTTATATCAAGGTAGGTTAAAACCCTGAACCACATACACTGTATACCGCTTGTCCAACCAGTCGTGCTCTATAATCCATGCATCTATATGCTCGCCTACAAAATGGATCAAATAAGATGTCAAGTTGGTTACTTGAATTGGTCAACAAAAATAATTCCTCCATCAAATCACTGTACCTTGTATTTTAAAGGGACGAATGAACATGGTCATCATTTACTTCCAAACCTGTATGAATTTATTTCTTCTGCTAAACACAAAAGAAGATTTTGAAGAATGTTGCTGTTAGCCATTGATTTCCAAAGTATTTTTTTTCCATTGGTTGTTAAAATTCTTCAAAATATCTTCTTTTGTGTTCAGCAGAAGAAAGAAACTAGAAGAACTATACTTTTAATAATTGTAATGGTATTCATATATTGTTTACATTGCAGTTTTGACTTGGACATGAGCAAACATTACTACAGACCTGATATCTAAACAATACAATCTAAATATTAAGATTAACTTAATTAATATTCATAGTTCAGGCCTCTGTCATTTTGAGGCAACGGCACATCTGCAGCCGCTTGAGTAAATCTTGATGGATGTCTTGGCCCACTTTGCAAAAACAGTTAAGTTAGGCATAAGGGATGCTTTCATGCAAGAAATACATTCATCAAAACTCCATGCTTCATGCAATGGCATATTCCTGGATGTTTTGAACCCTCACCAAATTCTCAAAGGAAACCTAGGCAGACATACGTTTTGTTTGTGCGTTCTGTAAATAGTGCTCCATAAAGTTTCAGTAGCTAGAACTCTTTATGAGTCATAATAGCTCAGACTCAGCAGTCAATGAACAGCCTCAAAAGAAATACTTGCACGAATAAGTGACCTCAAATATTAGTACATTCACAGTCTTGACTGAGTTTCTGTACAAGGAGAATTTCAAAATGTTTTATATGACGAGTCAGTGCATGAACTAATTTATCACGCAACTCACTCTTTCCACTTTGGACTGCTTACTGAACAGATTTCATCTGTAGAAATATTCATTAATCTATGACAAGCTAAAGCCTTATGCTCTGATCTCTATCAGCTCAGAGAAACAGCATTGCGCGATTTTACCATCTTTCATGGTTGGAAATAGATCTAATGTCTTTAATGTCAGTTTCAGCTCATCTGAGGATAGCTTGTGCATTCAAAGTAGGGAGAAATATTTCTGGATTTGATTTATTTGCGAAGTTAAGCAGATTAATTCCATTTATGTGCAGATTTTTGCATTAAGGCATGCTAAGATCAATACATGTCAAAGATCCTTCCTTATTATTATTTAATAAACTGAATTAGGCTCAAATAGTAATCCACTTATCTTAATTTACAGTTTAATATGGTAAAAAGATAAAAAATTGATTAACGATTAGCATTATAATCTCACATGATATGCGTTTTTATGAATTTATTGTGTATCTTACTGGGTGTGTGACTTATTATTTAATGCAGCATCTGGCAAAAGATCCATAATCGCATTGCTATTCTGGTTCATCTCATTCTAATTCATTCTTCAATAAACAAGAACAAATTACACTCAAGTTCACAAATTTTTGCTTGTGAGTAGCTTTTGCATAACAGTTAAAATTGCATGTGTTAAATTTGGTTACATATTTATGAATGCATAATTCAAGTCATATTCAAGTTTTCCAAAGTATAAAAGAAGTCAAATGTTGTTAAAAACAGTTTTAGACAGAATCTGTCACACTGCAGGCTTCTGTTCTGTATGTGTTCAACGTGAGCTAAATGTCTTCCTCCTATCATTTACACATCAAAACAAAAAAATAACTTTATGGAGACAGCCAGAATTGACGTTTTTAGATCTAAAATCAATCTTCAAGGGCTAAATTGACTTTGTTGAACTACAAATCTAATCTGGGCGTAGCTGCATTTGCTGCAGGGAGGAATATGAGTGAGCAAAATAATGAACAATTTCAATATTTGAATTCTGCTCACATCCCATCTGGGTAATGTCTCTTTCAAAGGCTCCAGGATCTGTGATAATAGCCGATGAATGATGAGGCCTTTTGCATGCATTAGGACTTTTATTCCCTCACCCTATTCATACAGTTTTCCGGCAGCGCTTGAATTCATGGACTATAAAGCCATCCATCCCGACACACGGTTGATTCAACAGAACTTTCCCAAGAATACACAAACGGCGGCGCCTCAGGAAGCACTCTCTGGATAATGGGAGGTCATTTCTGCTATTTTGCTGACATTCAGCCAAATTCTACAAAGAGCTGAAATTACAGTGGCTGCTAAAAAAGAGGAAATGGATTTCCTAATACCATAAGCATGTGGTAATATGTCAGATAGGTGCTAGGGGAGTCAATACAGAATATATTTATTAAAATTATGCAGAGCGACTTTGTGCAACCGAGCAAAATAACTAAAAAATTAAAAGATGAGCACATCTCAGAAATAGTCAGCGAGCATTCAGAATGAAAACAGTAAACTGAAGAACTAATCAAAATGAATACCTTTGTGCCTCCAGTATGAAATAAGGGATTAGAGTTGAAATAGGGGTCAATGCTGTTGGCATGGTAGATTTCAGACTTTTGAAGGTATTTTTAAACCAAGGTGCAGTGCGGCACATTCACACAAAGCCTTTCCTATACATTTCAACATTTAAATAAAATACAGTAAATTAACTAGATACATACAACATCACGCTTCAGATGAGTCAAGATGTGACAATTAGTCTTTTTACACTCTTATATTATATTATCTTTTTTCACACATCAGTGGATCAGTGGCAACTCTTTTAATATGGATATATAAAACTACATATTTTCTAAATAAACTAGTTGGTAAGGACTACTCCCATCCTCACAAAAGTAGGTCAGTACACTTAAATCGACTCGCGCTATGGACTAGTATCTGTAAACATTAAGCCACAAAAAGACTATAAATATGAATTCTGCATGTCTCTGTATATGTGAATGGCACAGACGCACGGTTTTTTACTACACACACACACATTGAAGTGTGCGACGCTCGCGGTGTTTTCAGCATCTGCTGGCTCAATAAATGAGGACATAAATATGTGAACAACATCCAGAACTGCTGAGTAAATGCTACTTCATGAGCATTTAACCATTTCATTTGAGTAAAACGATCATCATATCATACATAGGCTACAGAAACTTAAGAGGTCCTCATGGCAACCCGTCAAAATAAAAGTTTGGTTTAACTACTAATACTACTACAACAATTATTACAACTTTTGTTTAAAAGAATAATCACACAATGCGCTATTTCTTCCATGTTTTAATTTTAATAGTAAACCCATTTGTTTGCCAAAAAATAGAGTTTAACTCTCATTTGATTAAAAGATAAATGCAATTAATGTTTTATGCCTTCATTTGCACTGCACTGTAAATTAAAACTAATGGAAATTACTGTCACATAGGCCGAGATTAAGATACTGTCACATAGGCCGAGATTAAGATGACAGAAATTGTGACATTTCAATAGGCTATTGAACCAAGTGTGCCTATAACAGGCTATTAGTGTTAGTTTCATTAAAATAGTTGCGGTCTTCTTAACAACTTCTACAATGGAGCTATTATTTACACTTATTATATACACTGTGCTTTTTAAGTTAATCAATTGATGTGCATTAGATGATGAATTGAATAGTCACCTCTTGTAGGTTATGATTTAGTCATCAGAAAATAATTAATGAAGAATTATGAGAGGTTATGCTATTTCACATACATTTATAACATGTAAATTATTGAAGCTAAATACTTACATTTCCCCAAGCTGTTTAGCTGTAGTACAGTATTCATAGGCTTAATCATGAAGCATACAGTGGCCTAGGGCTGCACGATATATTCCATGCGATAGCCATGTGTATCTCGTCAGTAAAGCCGGTTCTGTGATTAGCAGTAAATCTCCATCACCTGCTTTCAGATGGAGCAGCATTTAATACACAGAGCCGTAGTTCACTGACAAGCTACACAATATCACGCTCATTATCGAAGGCGATTCATCTGTGATTATGAGCGCGAATTGCGTAGCTTGTCAGTGAACTACGGCTCTGTGTATTAACTTCCGCTCCATCTACTGGGTTGGAAAGCAGGTGATGGAGATTTAATACTAATCACAGAACCGGCTTTACTGAAGAGATGCGCATGACAATCGCATGCAATATATCGTGCAGCCCTACAGTGGCCCCACATTTAACTCTCTCTTTATATTACCCTTATTGATGGATGCATGGAGGAAGACAAGAGTAAGAAGTGCAACCAACACCAGGGAAGGTAGTTTTTGTCAGAGCCCTTGTTATTCTTAATTTTGACATTCATTTAAATTTTTACACCAGACATATATATCGGTTAAAAATATCGGTTATTGGTTTACTTGGTCTGTTACTTGGTCTCTCAGAGCAGCAGTGTGTTAATATCATATAGTGAGACGGCAGAAGATGAAAACACTGCGAGCATCGTCCGCACTTTAGTATGCGTGTAGTAAACAAAAGAGTGCATCGCACCATCCGCCATTCATTCATTCATTGCGGAAATCATGGCGCCTTATGTGTGATATCAAATGCTTCCACAGATTTATAGTACATTTATTCGTTTAGCAGACGCTTTTATCCAAAGCGACTTACATTGCATTCAAGGTACAGTTTTTTACATTTTATCAGCTCTTGCTTTCCCTGGGAATCGAACCCATGATCTTGGCGTTGCTAGCGCCATGCTCTACCATTTGAGCTACAGGAAAGCATAGTATTACTATAGCATTTCACCTGAGCATTACGAATCACGCGTATGGCTTTGTTCTTGGTTCTCATCAACAGTATCTCAGCCATGATAAGCACTGAATGAATGACTTATTTCATGCCTTAACTGACGGAATAACTAGGACATTGCATGCACATAGTTTCTTTTGCTGTTTGATATGAAATAATACAGGCTACAGCGTGCGCCGTATTGCATGCACTGCATGTATTTGAAGAGCGCGTGCTACGAGCACAGTATCTTTTCCACGCTCGCTTGACTCGCACCTGGCACGGAGGCGACGTTAGTGCGCGTGTCTGAAACGTCTCCCATTTGATGTGGTCATAAAGATGTTCTGCATCTAAATAAACACAATCCTTTTCAAGAAAAAAGAGACAGAGGCAGCAGTTGTGAATGGGGTGGCCAACCCTAGCCCCGCCCCTGCGTTAATTGCGTTAAATATTTTGAATGCGTTAATCTGAAAAAATTAATCTCCTGCATTAACACGCTAATTTTGACACCACTAATATATATATGGGTATATATATCTTTCTTATATTGCAGCCATTTGCTAAAATCATTTAAGTTCATTTTTTTTCCTCATTAATGTACACACAGCACCCCATATTGACAGAAAAACACAGAATTGTTGACATTTTTGCAGATTTATTAAAAAAGAAAAACTGAAATATCACATGGTCCTAAGTATTCAGACCCTTTGCTCAGTATTTAGTAGAAGCACCCTTTTGATTTAATACAGCCATGAAAAGATGCAACAAGTTTTTCACACCTGGATTTGGGGATCCTCTGCCATTCCTCCTTGCAGATCCTAAGGTTGGATGGTAAACGTTGGTGGACAGCCATTTTTAGGTCTCTCCAGAGATGCTCAATTGGGTTTAAGTCAGGGCTCTGGCTGGGCCATTCAAGAACAGTCACGGAGTTGTTGTGAAGCCACTCCTTCGTTATTTTAGCTGTGTGCTTAATAAGGTAAACCTTCGGCCCAGTCTGATCCTGAGCACTCTGGAGAAGGTTTTCGTCCAGGATATCCCTGTAATTCATCTTTCCCTCGATTGCAACCAGTCGTCCTGTCCCTGCAGCTGAAACACCCACAGCATGATGCTGCCACCACCATGCTTCACTGTTGGGACTGTATTGGACAGGTGATGAGCAGTGCCTGGTTTTCTCCAACATACCGCTTAGAATTAAGGCCAAAAAGTTCTATCTTGGTCTCATCAGACCAGAGAATCCTTCAGGTGTTTTTTAGCAAACTCCATGCGGGCTTTCATTTCTTGCACTGAGGAGAGGCTTCCGAATACAGCCCCGACTTGTGGAGGGCAGTGATGGTTGACTTTCTACAACTGACTGCATCTCTGGAGCTCAGCCACAGTGATCACTGATAGCTCAGTTTGGCCGGACGGCCAGCTCTAGGAAGGGTTCTGGTCGTCCCAAACGTCTTCCATTTAAGGATTATGGAGGCCACTGTGCTTTTAGGAACCTTAAGTGCAGCAGAAATTTTTTTGTAACCTTGGCCAGATCTATGCCTTGCCACAATTCTGTCTCTGAGCTCTTCAGGCAGTTCCTTTGATTGATTCTCATTTGCTCTGACATGCACTGTGAGCTGTTAGGTCTTATATAGACAGGTGTGTGGCTTTCCTAATCAAGTCCAATCAGTATAATCAAACACAGCTGGACTCAAATGAAGGTGTAGAACCATCTCAAGGATGATCAGAAGAAATGGACAGCATCTGAGTTAAATATATGAGTGTCACAGCAAAGGGTCTGAATACTTAGGACCATGTGATATTTCAGTTTTTCTTTTTTAATAAATCTGCAAAAATGTCAACAATTCTGTGTTTTTCTGTCAATATGGGGTGCTGTGTGTACATTAATGAGGAAAAAAATGAACTTAAATGATTTTAGCAAATGGCTGCAATATAACAAAGAGTGAAAAATTTAAGGGGGTCTGAATACTTTCCGTACCCACTGTATATATATATATTAGTGCTGTCAATCGATGAAAAAAATTAACTAATTAATCACATATTTTTCTGAAATTAATCGCGATTAATCCCACCTAACATTAAAGTTTTTAAATATACTTTTATATTGCAATAATTTCACATTCAATCTTCAAATTAATGTACAAACAACAAAGAGAGTATATATTTTTAACATATTTGTTTAATTGCATCTTTTTTTATGACTGAAGGCCAGTATCACTGATACCAATCACTGATGTCTCTGTAAAATTGCCCCACCCCCCCTAATATTTAACCATTGCCATTCAACTAGGGCTGGACCAGAATATTCGATTATTCGAATATTCGTTCAGTGGGTTGGCATTCGATTTTCAATTTTGAGATTCGAATTTCAAATATCCTTTTTTTTTTTTTTGAACACCTGGCATCCCCCGCGAAATGGTTCTCAACTTGTCTGCCTGGCTGAACATCTGCACCAGCAACAGACCGTTCGCCAATGAAAGACATTCGTGCTGACCTATAGCCAGGGCTGGACTGGGACAAAAAATCGGCCCTGGTATATTTTGGTCCAGGCGGCCCACCACCACTTCTCTCTCTCTCTCTATCTATCTATCTCTATATATACTGTATATATATATATATACAAACCCGATTCCAAAAAAGTTGGGACACTGTACAAATTGTGAATAAAAACAGAATGCAATGATGTGGAAGTTTCAAATTTCAATATTTTATTCAGAATACAACATAGATGACATATCAAATGTTTAAACTGAGAAAATGTATCATTTTAAGGGAAAAATAAGTTGATTTTAAATTTCATGGCATCAACACATATCCAAAAAGTTGGGACAAGGCCATGTTTACCACTGTGTGGCATCCCCTCTTCTTTTTATAACAGTCTGCAAACGTCTGGGGACTGAGGAGACAAGTTGCTCAAGTTTAGGAATAGGAATGTTGTCCCATTCTTGTCTAATACAGGCTTCTAGTTGCTCAACTGTCTTAGGTCTTCTTTGTCGCATCTTCCTCTTTATGATGCGCCAAATGTTTTCTATGGGTGAAAGATCTGGACTGCAGGCTGGCCATTTCAGTACCCGGATCCTTCTACGAAGCCATGATGTTGTAATTGATGCAGTATGTGGTCTGGCATTGTCATGTTGGAAAATGCAAGGTCTTCCCTGAAAGAGACGACGTCTGGATGGGAGCATATGTTGTTCTAGAACTTGGATATACCTTTCAGCATTGATGGTGCCTTTCCAGATGTGTAAGCTGCCCATGCCACATGCACTCATGCAACCCCATACCATCAGAGATGCAGGCTTCTGAACTGAGCGCTGATAACAACTTGGGTTGTCCTTGTCCTCTTTAGTCCGGATGACATGGCGTCCCAGTTTTCCAAAAAGAACTTCAAATTTTGATTCGTCTGACCACAGAACAGTTTTCCACTTTGCCACAGTCCATTTTAAATGAGCCTTGGCCCAGAGAAAACGCCTGCGCTTCTGGATCATGTTTAGATATGGCTTCTTTTTTGACCTATAGCGTTTTAGCCGGCAACGGCGAATGGCACGGTGGATTGTGTTCACCGACAATGTTTTCTGGAAGTATTCCTGAGCCCATGTTGTGATTTCCATTACAGTAGCATTCCTGTATGTGATGCAGTGCCGTCTAAGGGCCCGAAGATCACGGGCATCCAGTATGGTTTTCCGGCCTTGACCCTTACGCACAGAGATTGTTCCAGATTCTCTGAATCTTTGGATGATATTATGCACTGTAGATGATGATAACTTCAAACTCTTTGCAATTTTTCTCTGAGAAACTCCTTTCTGATATTGCTCCTTTCT
Source organism: Schizothorax lantsangensis (assembly GCA_027422415.1). Taxonomy (NCBI): domain Eukaryota; kingdom Metazoa; phylum Chordata; class Actinopteri; order Cypriniformes; family Cyprinidae; genus Schizothorax; species Schizothorax lantsangensis. The sequence goes on from CM049845.1 coordinate 9,664,591, forward strand.
GATATTGAAGAGGTGATCCTCTTCCCATCTTGACTTCTGAGAGACACTGCCACTCTGAGAGGCTCTTTTTATACCCAATCATGTTGCCAATTGACCTAATAAGTTGCAAATTGGTCCTCCAGCTGTTCCTTATATGTACATTTAACTTTTCCGGCCTCTTATTGCTACCTGTCCCAACTTTTTTGGAATGTGTAGCTCTCATGAAATCCAAAATGAGCCAATATCACTTTCAACATTTGATATGTTATCTATATTCTATTGTGAATAAAATATAAGTTTATGAGATTTGTAAATTATTGCATTCCTTTTTTATTCACAATTTGTACAGTGTCCCAACTTTTTTGGAATCGGGTTTGTATATATGCTATACACTACCAGTCAAAAGATTTTGAACAGTAAGATTTGTAATGTTTTTTAAAGTCTCTACTGCTCACCAAACCTGCATTTATTTGATCCAAAATACAGCAAAAGCAGTAATATTGTGAAATATTTGTACTATTTAAAATAACTGTTTTCTATTTGAATATATTTTAAAATGTAATTTATTCCTGTGATTTCAAAGCTGAATTTTCAGCATCATTACTCCAGTCACATGATCCCCCCAAATAAAATGCTGACTCCGAGCTTTTGAATGGTATAGTGTATGTTACAAAAGCTTTTTATTTCAGATAAACACTGATCTTTGGATTTTTCTATTCACCAAAGAATCCAGAATAAAATGTACTCAACTGTTTTAAATATTGATAATAATAATAATAAAAATAATAAATGTTTCTTGAACAGCAGATCAGCATATTAGAATGATTTCTGAAGGATCATGTGACTGGATTAATGATGCTGAAAATTCAGCTTTGATCACAGGAATAAATTACATTTTAAAATATTTTCAAATAGAAAGCAGTTATGTTAAATAGTAAAAATATTTCACAATATTACTGCTTTTGCTGTATTTTGGATCAAATAAATGCAGGCTTGGTGAGTAGAAGAGACTTCTTTAAAAACATTCAAAATCTTACTGTTCAAAAACTTTTTGGATAAGACTAAAACATCAGGTTCGACAATATCGTGCCTTTTTAAATTTAAATCTAGATGGCCCATGGAAACCTCCATGAACATAGCCTACTTGACTTGACTTGGCCAAAAAATCACGGGGGACTAATTTACGTTTTAATAAAAAGTGTTTACGTATTCTACACATGGCGCGCGCACACATTAGGATAGGTTAGATTTCTGCCTCCGTTCCGAGTCCCTATCAAGCACTTTACCGATTCAACTGCTCTCCTCTCCTCCTCTTGCCTGGCTCTTTGTCTCGCATCATTCACCGTAGAGCGAGCCTTTTCTTGATAAAGCTGCTATGAAAACCCATGAAAAGCCGACGAGGAAGAAGTTGCGGTGAAGCGTTCTTTAGGCGGAGCAAAATACTTCATCGCTCCGTCTATAGCGCATTGTGATTGGGTGGTTAACGCTGTCAATACAGGAGACAAACCAATGGGCCACTGGCTGCTCGCTGTCCCTGCGTGATTGTCCTTGGCAAATAATAATAAAAATAATAAAAAATTCTGTCGGCCCCTAAAGTGCGTCGGCCCACAGGGAAAATGCCCGGTATGCCCGATTACCAATCCAGCCATGCCTATAGCATGCATATATTTCATGAAAAATCTTCTATTAGCTATAAGCGCGCTTGCCGCACATCTACATTTGAAATAATGAACTTAAGCGCGCAAAAGACGCGACATGTGAACGGACCCTCTGCTTTCACAAAACCGAATGCGATGCATGCGTTTTCTTTCTGTCAACTGTCCCGAGATGCGAGTGAAAGTCTTGGATCAGCTTGCAGTAGCTCTTGTAGTGCAGACGAGATGCGCTGATGTGAAGCCGCTTTGAGAGAGTGAAAGAGAGAAGACGCGGTCCAGCTGAATCACTCACGCTGTTTTCAAATGACTGATTTAATCTGACAGTTTGTGTGGCTTTATTTACTCATCTAACCTACATGCTATTTTCAATAAATGTTTGCAGGAATTTCCCTCATTATAAACTCGAAAGCTGCGGGAATGAGTAAAACTATGCGATATACACACAAATTCAGGACCTGATTAAATATAACTCTAGGTATACAGAAATTTGTGAAATAAAATTCCATGACTTTTACAAAACTTTTCCAGGCCTGGAAATGCTGTTTTAAAATTTCATAGCTTTTCCAGGTTTTTCATGACCGTAAGAACCCTGTTAAAATCAACTGATGCACGCTTTCAATCACTAAAGATTGGACCTCTCCCTTTGATCCGTTACCCCGCTTTATTCCGGGACCTCTCAATTTACAAATTAAGCACTGGGCAACCTTATTAAAAGTATTGCTCTTAACAGACCTGTGTGTTTTATATCACTAGTGCAGTGTCCGTTCTCGGAGCATATAAGCCCTGCCCGCGTGAGGCGCGCCGCTTCCGGCTCGCGCTGTTCTGTAGTTTATTAAAAGTTTATTAATTCTGAACTTGTCACTTGTCCATATTGCACCAAAATGTGACACTGCGTCGCAGCAACACACCCGCCAAGCGTGAATTCGATTGGATGAACGGTTCTCGACATAATAAAAAATGCAGACAGACAGACGCACAGAGATTCCTGCCTTTATTAGAGAGAAAAATATGTTCAGGCCCCTCCCTCCGAAGCTTCGAATATTCGATGTTGATTTATACCGAAGCTTCGAAGCTCAAAAAATGGTATTCGGACCAGCCCTACATTCAACATTACAGTAAAATTGAGAGCTATCAATTTTAACATTTATTAGACTAAATAACTTCTAATTTAAGTGAACTTAAAACAATCTTCACATAAACCCATTATAATAAATGTCATATTTACCTGTGCCCTTCAGCAGAAATATACAGAAATTGAAATTGAAGTTATCAAACACTAAATTCTAAATTAAATATAGATAATTCCTTAAAGCTAAGGTCTTTTTTTCCCTCTTTTTTCTTTGTCCTTTGATTAACAATTAAGACCGGTTAATTGCCATTACTATTATCATTACATTACAGACATCACAGCAGCTGGTTATTAGGTTATTTTGGCTGCTATTTCTTTAAGAGCTGCTGCTGCTGAATGTGACGCAGATCTGACAGGCATAATATTTTCTCTCAACTCTTTTTACCTTTTCTGGCCCACTTCGTCTCTACTAATGAACTCACACCCTGAGTTGAATCGGGTGTGTTAGATGAGGGAGACAGTGCTGCGCTGCTCCAGGACACTTTTTAAAACCATTTCAGAGACATGTTCTTAAATGTGACTCATTTAAAATATATTACATGCATGCACAGTTTTAAGGCAGCTTTAATCGCCTTTTTGGTAACTTCATGACTTAACTGACCACGACATTGCATGCACATAGTTTATTTCGCGCTTTGATATGAAATGAGACAGGCTACAGCGCGCGCCGGTGTCTTTGTGCGTGCAATAGAAGACCGAGCACAGTACTGTTTCCGAGCTCGTTTGACTCGCGCCTGGCGCTGAAGTGAAGCTGGAGCACGCGTCTGAAACGTCTCCCGTTTGATGTGGTCATAAGGACGTTCTGCGACTGAATAAATGCACTTCTTGTCAAGAGAAATAGTGACAGAAACAGCAGTTGTGAGTGCGGTGGCCAACCCTAGCCCCACCCCTGCGTTAATTGCGTTAAATATTTTTAACGCGTTAAACTGAAAATATTAATCGCATGCATTAACGCGCTAATTTTGACACCACAAATATATATATATATATATATATATATATATATACAGTATATATCAGGGGTTTAGTGGTATGGTTTCGGTACAACAGGAGGAAAATATGTATGTGTATATACACACACACACACATATACAGTGCCCTCCACTAATATTGGCACCCTTGGTAAATATGAGCAAAGGCAGCTGTGAAAATAAATCGGCATTGTTTATCCTTTTGATCTTTCCCTCAAAAAATTCACAAAATTCCAACCTATCATTGAAGTAAAACAATTGAAAATGGGGGGAAATCTCATTGTGTAAGAAATACTTTCTCTAGTTCATGTTGGCCACAATTATTGCAATGTCCTTTTCCCAGGGTAACAGCTCTGAGTTTTCTCCTATAATGCCTGAAGAGTTTGGAGAACACCTGATAAGAGATCAGAGACTATTCCTTCATACAGAATCTCTCCAGATCCTTCAGATTCACAGCTCCATGTTGGTGCTTCTCCTCTTCAGTTCACCTCACTCATTTTCTACAGGGTTCAGGTCAGAGGACGGGAATGGCCATAGCAGAAGCTTGGTTTTGTGCTCAGTGACCCATTTTTGTGTTGTTTTTGAGGTTTGTGTTTGGATTATTGTCCGGTTGGAAGATCCAAACATGGCCCATTATAAGATTTCTAACACGGTCAGTCACTTATTGATTTTTTATATGTTGGTATTTAATAGAATCCATGATGCCATGTGTCTAAACAAGATGTTCAGGACCTCCAGTAGAAAAATAGGCCCACAACATCAAAAATACAGCAGTATATTTCATTGTACACATGGGGTACTTTTTTATCCCTGTGTGCACCAAACCCATCTTGAGTGTTTGCAGCTAAAAAGCTCGTTTTTTAGTTTCATCTGATCATAGAAGCCAGTCCCATTTGAAGTTACATTCATGTCTGATAACTGAATATGCTGGAGTTTGTTTTTGGATGAGCTAGGAGAATTTTTCTTGAAACCCTCCCAAACAAGATGTGGTGATGTAGGGACTGTTTGACAATTTTTTTCTAATGTTTTCTGACCCCGAGACTCAACTATATTCTGCAATTCTACAGCTGTGATCCTTGGAGAGTCTTTAGCCACTCAAACTCTCCTCCTCACCGTGCATTAGGACGATATAGACACACGTCCTCTTCCAGGCAGTTTCGTAACATTTTCTGTTGATTGGAAATTCTTAATTATTGCCCTGATGGTGGAAATGGGAATTTTCACTGCTCTAGCTCTTTTCTTAAAGCCACTTCACTAATTTGTGAAGCTCAATTATCTTTTGCTGCACATCAGAAATATATTCTTTGGTTTTTCTCATTGTGATGGATGATTAAGGGAATTTGGTCTTTGTGTTCCTCATATTTATAATCCTGTGGAACAGGAAGTCATGGCTGGACAATTTCATGCTCCTAGTCACCCTGGTGTGCTAAAAAATTTAAATATGAATGGAATATACTTCAGAGATATTTTACTCACAAGAATTTCTAGGGGTGCCAATAATTGTGGCCAACATCCATTGGAGAAAAACATTTATTTCATCATGAGATTTTCTCCCCACTTTCAATTGTTTTACTTCAATGATAGGTTAGAATTTTGTAAATTTTTTGAGGGAAAGATCAAAAGGATAAACAATGCCGATTTATTTTCACAGCTGCCTTTGCTCATATTTATCAAGGGTGCCAATATTAGTGGAGGGCACTGTATATACACACATACACATACACATACACATATACACACACACACACACACACACACACACATATATATATATGCCTGTCAGTAACACAGATAACACATGACAGTACGTATGTGTAGATATGTTATCATCATTCACAGCCTTTTTTTTTTTTAAATTAATTAATTTAATTTTATATACCCTTTTATTTAACCACACTGTGACAGACAAGACCGGGGGACAGAGAAAACAAGAGAGAGAAAGAAAAAAAAAAAAAAAAGTTGTGGGGAAAGTCAACAGAGAAGGGGGAGAGAGAGAGAGAAAAAAAAGAAGAATGGGGGATAGAGAGAGAGAGGAAAAAAAAACAAAAAAAACAGACAATTTGCTTCGATACCTGCTGACAAAAAGAGAAAACAACAGAAGAAAACAACAGAAGACACAACATCATAGAGACTGCAGCAACAACCAACATCTGTATGAATCACAATAAATTCTAAATGTTAAATGTTATTGAACAGCACACATAACTAATATTACAAAATAAGTTTTGAAGCAACAGCAGATCAAGACAATGCGTGTCTGTGAGCACCTGTTTTTACATCAATGTGACTGCTTGAGTGTACACCTGTGTGTGTGAGTGCGCTTGTGTTCATAAGGTTCCTCCATGTAAATGTTTAATAGTGTGTGTGGGGCACAACAGCCCCATCCCGCAAGGCATGAAGCAGGCATGGAAAAGACCCGGGCCCCAAACATCCGGGGGCCCCCCAGGGCACGGGACCCCCAGGAGAACCACCGCAGGGACAACCGCTGCCTCCACCCAGAAAAGGGCAGAGGAGAGCCCGAAGGTGGGACCTCCGACAGTCACAGTGTAGACGCCCCAGGGTGCCGTGGCGGCAAGCCCGCAGGCTCCACCGGCAGCCGACTACACCAGGGCAGACCGGGCCCTGGGCCCGGAGATCCAAAGGCCCCCCAACCCCCAATCGGGGCCCAGCAAGGCCAGTAGGGCCAGGCCCTGCCAAGCGACCGCCGAGAGCGGGCCGGCGCCCACCCGAGCATCCTGCCCCGGCGCGAGAAACCACCAACGCACCGGCGGCATCCTCCACCGGCAGTGCATGGTGGTGGGGTAGTGGTCGACTGAGATGATGAGTGAAGCGGAGTCTAAGGCCCGACCTGACACATAGACGTAGACGAACAAGCACACATATACACAAGCATACGTTCCCACCCTCATGCACGCAAACGAATATTCACACCCTCGCCCCACATGTAGACACACAAAAATGGACACGGTACACAAAAATGGACACATGTGCTATTTCCAATGAACATAAGATTCAGTCATCTCAAAAAACTCAATCCAGATTTACTAATGAATTCCACACAAGCTTTTTGAATCAAATTAACCAGAGAGGAATTATCACGATTAGAATGATGTATACGGCTTGTTATCTCAGATGTAGGCTATTAAACGACATACAAAGAATGAAGCCTGCAGCACAATTCTGACTGCTACCAAGCCCAGCTGCATTTTATTCCCATCCTCCATAAGTAAATAAGTCAAGCAAATCCTGAAAGGATTGGGGTATTATTAGGTAATTTTTTTAAAATGCCTCCAAGCTTTCAGTTCCAATTAAACTACTACAAAGTAAACTTTGAGTCATTAGGAACTGAGACTGTTAGTTAATAAAAGAGCAGAATGGACTGTGACAACTAGGGCTGTGTATTGGCAAGAATCTGGCGATATGATACATATCACGATACAGGGGTTGCGATATGATATATTGCGATATGTAAGCAAGGCGATATATTGGGATATTTCTTATTTTAGGAATAGGATATATTTTTAGGAAAGCTGTCATTAAGAGCACACCACTATATGCAAACCTTAGCAATAAATAAATAAATAAATAAAAATAGTTTAACCAGAACACACTGGGATCTGCATTTGCAATAATCAGTCCCTGTAACATTCAACATTATTGAACCACTTTTTGTGCAGTACGAGTCAAGGGGGAAAAATGAAAGTGCTTGCAGGATTCTTTAGTTAAATGTATTGTGACGAGTCGGCTGCCTCCCCCTAATTATCAGCATCTCCCCGTCCCTTAATCGCCGCCCTTCCCCAGGCTCCCGACGGGAGTGGGTGTGTGAGAGAGGAGGGGCGCTGAAACAGCCAGGTCTGGCGGCGTGTGATGAGGCACACACCTGAAGTGAGTGGAGCCTCATCACCGCCGCTGTTATATGCCGGTTGCGCCTCTCCTCTGGAGACCGGTCTCTTCCCCGTGCATGCACACTGGTGTCCTCGTGGGTCCAGGAAGGGAGCGTTGAGGGAACGGGTGCCGCCGAAGGCGCGAGCTGCCGGACCTGCGGTCCGGACGAGGACCGCACCCGCGAGACGGCCGTCGGGCCAGGATGCTGGGCCGACTAGACCCGTCGAGTGCTGCCGTGGACCTAGAGGTAGACGAAGTCGCTAGAGAAGCCACCGTCCCTCGCGCCCCGGACCTCAGAGGGGAGCGCGTGCGGCCGCCGGACTCCGCCCCTTACCTGGACCCTTCCTTCTTGAACACTACCCATCCTTCACAAACCTCGCAGCACGACGAGGACACCAGATCCCCTGTTTATTTTGGACACTTCAACCCCTTTGGACACTTTTATTTTATTATTTCTGTTTAATAAAAGCCTCTCCGAGGCCTGACCCCACACCCACTGTGTCTGTCGTTTGCTCCTCCCGCCACAGTATGTATAAAATGTATTTTATAAAAAATACCATATATATTTTTAGACCCTGCTTTAAAGGTTCACAGTTTAAGTTTACAATTGTAATATACAATGTCATAACATTTTGATCTGAACAAAAAATTACATCTGCTTAGTATTAATGAAAAATAAAGTGCTTGCTGGATTCCTAATGAAATAAATAAATACAGATGTTGAACATTCTCAGAACCTTTCAACTTGGATTTCACAGGTTTTTCAGTTTGTATTTATGTTCCACGTGGAATCGCCGAGACTGCACAAAACGCCCCCGACACGAGAAAAAGCTGCAGCTGCGCAGCGCCCCTGCCGCCCGCCGCGCCCCGCGAGAAGGCTTTTTACACGGGACGTGGCAAGCGGCGGAACCGAGGTGACGCTCGCGCTGCGGTCCCGGGGCGAACATTACCACAAAAGCCCAAATGACGCCACACTTCATCTTTGTACACCGAAACGAGAGCTGGAACAATTCTTTCATTCTCCATTACTGGCAGCGAACTATATTAACGCTAACATTAGCGGCGTCACTGTTTCAGTTCAGAGATGAAGACTGCTCTCTAGCGGTCGGGAGGGATATGAACTCAAAACGAAACAACTGCCATGAATCCTGTATGATTTTTTTTTTTTTTAAATATCGATATTCCGTTTTTGAGAATCGATACAGTATCGCCAAACAAAATATTGCGATACTCACGTGTATCGATATTTTCTTACACCCCTAGTGACAACACGTGTCTAGTGTTTCAGATATGCTTTTGTTTTTTAGAGCTGCATCTTGGCACCTTGTTCATCGGGGCTATATTTAAAGTCCAATGAGTGTGTTTGAACACACTTTAGTCTGATTATTTCCAACCAAACAGTCAGCAGATCTAATTATCTCTAATGACATTATACTGTCACATTATATTGCATGATGTGCAGGTGCACTCATTAATATAGCGGGTGAAAGGGTCTGATTCAATTAGGCATTGAGAGGATGCCGACCAATGCTTTCCCGAGGCAGAATTGTGACTACTTGACAACTGTTGATGAGAACCATAAGAGACTGTCAAGGCAATTAAATGCTACATTTAAACCCGCCTGTTAAATGATGGTATAAAATGGACAGTTCAGACATTAACATTTAAAATGGGATGAGCCAAACATGAAGGCTTCTTTGACTGTAAATTAATTCTGTATTAATATGGCAAGTGTCTACATTGTTTTATGTTTAGCTACTGTTTGGACACACTTTCTCACTGCTCTGCGCTTTGCTCTCTTGCTTTTTTATTTTATCTCCTATACTTTTAACTACAAAAAATCAGAACAGTGCACAAACAACAAAGCTTGGCACCAACACTAAAACTACAAACTTTTGGGACTGAAATTTTACTACAAAAAAAGGATTTTTTCCAACCTATTTCCCACTGCCAGCAGCTCCCATACACAAATGTAATATATATGCACATATATTAAATTTCAATATATGAAATATATCGTCACATGAAGTAAATACATATACAGACATGATGTTTTTGTTCAAATCAAAGCGTAATTAAACATAGAAAACGTATCCGTGTGGTGCGGCTGACACAGAACAGCATATACTGTTTACACTCAGTGGATACTCTCCAAAATGGCGCAACGGTGACGCGGAGATGAATTGTTGAATAAAGTTGTTATTTTATTTTGTTCTTTGTGAACATTCTCGTAGCTTCGTAAAATTATGGTTGAACCCCTGATGTCACATGGATTATTTTACCGATCTCCTTGCTACGTTTCTGGACGTTGATTGTATTAATTCCATTGCTGTCTATGGGAGGGTCAGACAGCTCTCAGAATGCATCAAAAATATCTTAATTTGTGTTCCGAAGATGAACGGAGGACTTGAAGGTTTGGAACGACATGAGGGTGAGTAATTAATGACAACATTTTCATTTTGGGGTGGAGAAACCCTTTAATGACATTAATCAGGAGTTGTTTACAAGGCAAAGAGCTGAAACCTTACAGTTGAGCGCAAGTTCAAGATCATTTGCGATTCATAGATTTCACATCTGAAAGAGAGGCGTACGTGCAGTTTCTGTGCGTATGTTAATTCTATGAATCACATGTACGCATATTTGAGAGATGATCGTAAGATCAAACTTAGGATGGTTTCTGTGCAATATTTTAGAAATGAGACCCCAGATACGTTGATGTGTCCGCCATCTTGGAACGGTCTATTTCATCACTTACAATAACAATCAACGAGTTTCAAGATGCAACAACATTGTGCAGCATTTGGTTGTAAAAACTGTCTAAATTTAAATTCCTGGAGAAACTGGATAACTTTTCACAGGTAAGACTATGTTGGTTTGTGTTTTTAATATTAATTTAACTCAATATTACAGGTTTTTAAACTAAAGTACCCTTTAAATGCCTTGTTAGCTAACGCTTCGTCTTGTTGTATTGTGTTAGTTTAGCAAAAGCATCTTCTGAAGTCTGCTGAAGATATAAATATACACACATGCATATAATCACAGCTGCAGTGCAGATGTTCTGTCTTTGACCACGCCAATATGGTGGACAGCTTAAGTATAGCAGCCCATAAAAATAGGCGCTAATAGGGCATCTAACTATACATTCAGTATCTATGGTTAGAACACCATGGCTTGTAGCAACAGTAACTATGGGGGGGGGGGGGTCTTTGCGAAGGGTTGATTACGGAAAGAGTTTAATTCATCTATAAAGCAGCTCAGAACAGTGATGTCATCATCCAGCTCTGTTCAGTTCTCATCCAATAGTGTCAGTGCAATCAAGTCAATAATACTGTCAAATATTAGGTGCCCCAATTAAGCAAGCCAAAAGGTGACAGTTGCAAGGAACACAAACACCATTAGTGACAGAAATGGAGAAAAACCTTGAGAGAAACCAGGCTCAGTCAGGGGTCTAGTCCTCCTCTGGCCAGGCAAACCAACATGGTGTGGTTTAATTCCAGGCAGCTTCACTAGTCAGAGTTGTGGTCTGATATCTTTCTGAATATTTCATCCAGTTCCTTAAGCTTGAACAATATATGTCACATATTACACTTCTGTATGGGCCTCATTCCTGAGACAAGACAACACAGCTATCTATATTCAGACGAAATACCTCCATCTGGTTCAGAAACTACTTTCTGCACAAACTGCCTAAGACTTCTATAAAAGATTGCAGTTCTTAAAACAAAGTTACTGTCCTCGCAGTCCTGCCAGAACACACAGAAAAGCTTCATCATGGACCCCCTCAGCATACAGCAGGTGAGTCCTGTGAATCTAGTGCTCCTTGACATGTTATACTGATATAGAGTATAGATATAGGTATAGAGAAACAAGCAGTAACTGATGAGCACACTGGCATAAACAGGGAGTGAGACCTAATGGTGCTTAAGACACCAGATCGTCATGAGCATCGCATATTACTGCACTAGCAACATCTAACCCACATGGGCATCCTAACACCCCCAGTACATTTTGGGTAAAGATTTGTAGCATTAATAAATGCGAGTGAAGAATCCCCAAACATGATCAGACAAAGATCACCTCTGTCAGAAGCTAATATTGCAGCTAGCAGGCCATTCAGCTCAGAGCAATGCGAGTCCAGCACTCTGATTGTAACTAACTCCATAATCGAGAACATTAGTAACAGATCTACAACTGCATGCTGCTTTCCTTAACCCTCTGGGGTCTAAGGGTGTTTTGGGGGCCTGGAGAAGTTTTGACATGCCCTGACATTTGTGCTTTTTTCAGTTGCTTATAAACATATAAATGGCTAAAGTCTAATAACACTGTAAACAGCACAAACTGGGCTACAATAATATGTTAGCAGCATTTATGTACATGGTTTTGTTTTTGAGAAAGAAACATTTATGCGTGGTTAGTGAAAAACTAAAATTTTGAAGTCACTGAAATAAGGCCATAAAAAACATACAGAACATTTGTTCACAAGACTTTTAGAACTGGATCTTGTAGCCTAGAGTTTTTGCTTCAAAATTATATGAAAATAATCTTGTTTACTTACTCACAGAAAACAATATATTGATTTAAATTTTCTAAGACACTTTTTGAATAGAAAAGGTCTATGCGAGAAGGCGTCAACCTTCACATTCACACCTGAGAAGACAAAGGCCCGCATAATGAGCTGCATAATGAGCTTCATAATGAGCCATTCAGGCAGGTATGTGACTGAGAGGGAAGAGTTACAAGAAAGAATATGAGGACAAAATGTTGTGTTTGTAGTTTATTAAGAATATATCTAGCTATCACACAAAATAACTTGAGATTCACTTGCGAGTGCAGTTAAATAGTTTATTAGGATCAATCAAAGCTGACTTTTTAGCATCATTACTCCAGTCACATGATCCTTCAGATCCTTCTTTATCATCACTTGTGTGCTATATAAAAGTTTTAATTTCTGTATATACTGACTCCAAGCTTTTGAATGGTATAGTGTATATTGTTGCACTTGGAGTAAGACTGGAGTAATGATGCTGAAAATGTAGCTTTGTAGCTTAGTTTGTAGCTGTGTTCCAGGTTCCTGAGTGGGCTGCTTATTTGCATTGGCTCACTTTGCAACTGGTTCTTTTGCACTGTTATCCTCACATCTGAAATAAAAAGTAAGCATGCTGTTTACACAAACTACATTATTAACATTATTGTGATGGTCACTGATACTAGTACTAATTTATAGAAAAAAAGAACACAATTACCACATAGCACACATATTTTACCTTACAGTAAATAAATCAAATTAAAGTAACATCTGTAAAATGGTGAATGCACACTTACTCTGTATGATTGTGAATGGAGATGAAAACTGAACGAGACCTGCGCCCCCTTCCTTTGTGAGATGCAGGTGAAGGCGAGGGTATGTATTCACAGTCCTAAAAGAATGTTATAAACAATCGTCAGCATTTATTTTTCACAGTACCTTACAGAATGCCAATAACAAGAGCAGATATTCGCGAACAGAAGCTTAGTTACATTCATAAACAAGCATGCTTTGTATGTAGGCCTATACAATACAAAAACTATAGTTATAAACATCTATGGCTATATTCACAAACAGAGTATAGCCAAAGATTATAGAATACCCTTAAAGAGACTTTAAAAAATACATTTTATATCTGAGAAACTAATTATTATTGTTTAGCACGTTATTAAAATCTATTTCTGAACAGAGTAGGCTATTAATAATAAACATGTTATAAACATACTTAGACTCGTAGCATTCATCATGTTACAGTGTACACTCATATTACTATTGTCACAATAACACGTTAACTAATGCAAAAAATAAACATTACTTACTCATCAGATTGATCTCCACTACTGGATGAAATCTTGTTCTTCTTTTGAGGGAAGTCCTGCCTTTACTCAGCGCGTCTTCTTCCAGAAACGAACAGTAGCGATCTCCTCTTTGTTTATGTTTGGCGTCTCCATGAGCGCGTGTCTCACGTGGATATTTACATATGAACGGCGCGAGCCGCGAGGGGGCGGGATCGCATTAGAGATAATGAGTTAGACGGGAAAGACTGAACATCGTGTTGGTTTCATACGGATTGCTTTATCACAGAATATTTGTTTTCGATATGACTTACTTCATTTAAAAGAAGACACTTCAAGCTTTCTATAGATATAACTCCCATGTCCGTGTGTTGAGTTTTCGCTGAGTTACACTTCATTTTAGTGACGCGTTTCTAAAAGCAGTTCGTGGAGACGGAGAAGACAGAGAGCGCACCCTGTTTGTTTTCTTTATTCTTCAAAAGCACAAAGTTTAGTTGTTATTATGAGTGTATACAAATAAAAGTAGACCCCTTACAGATTCGAATGGTGTATTGCTCTTATCTGTACGATCAAAAATGACAGAGTAATTCAAGCTCATTTCGGCCTTATGAGGAAAATCTGACACAAAACGCGTATCCGCGTTGGTCGACCCCAGAGGGTTTCAAGAAACAGTTTCTGATGTAAATGGAACTTCAGAACACTCTGAAGAAGCACAAGACTGCAAAGCAGGTTATTATTCATATGGGGAAGAATGATATTCGGAAAGAGAAGTCAGAATTCTGAGGGATTTCAATGAACTCTCTGAACCATTTGGAAGACTGGAAATTCAGTTGTTCATCAGTGGACTAGTGTTGTCAAAAGACCCGGTACTTCGGTACCAAGTCGGTACTAAAAAAATGAAAACGTCACGGTACCAGGTTTCTTTAAGTACCGGTGGTACCGAGTACCTGGTCAACCCGGTTCTTGCTGCGTGATCTGAAAGCTGCAGATGCGCTCTCTTCATAAAAGCACTGAGACATGCCGACATCAAAAGGAGGAAATACATCAAACTAATAAAACACTTTAAAGACCGACACCCGGAGTTCAAGCAGGTAAGTTTCAATTTAATATTTAATATTTAGATATTCTGTTATGAATATTATTCCATATTTTAATTTGAATGTCGGATTAAAATAAACATTGCCGTTATAGCGGAGTTAATCCTTAGCATAAGCGCATAATGAGCATTAGAATGAAGTTTCTTTATTAACTACTTAATGTGCCTATAACTTTTATTAGGGTAAAAACAACAAGAGGACATGATGGTATTTACTATTGTTACACACCAGAGGCTCTTAAATGAATTGTGAATCTAAAATATGCATGTTAGAGAATGTACAAACAGTTAACAGTGTTTATGTCATATCAGTCCGTCAGAAAAAAACAGTTCTGTATAGACTTTACAATGACTTCATGTTATTATCTAACATCAACTTACAGTGAGTGAACAATATATTTTTACAACATTAATTAATGTTTGTGAATGTTATTTAATACAAACACATGATCATTGTTCATTGTGCATTAAATAATTTTAACAGATTGAACTTTGATTGATTGATTGATTTTATGTATTTGTAAATTTTCAAATTAACCCTAAGAAGAATAATTGCAATATATAACTATTGTTTATTTGATAGGTCATGTTATCTAAAAAATGGAATCTTATTGTAAAGTGTTTTTAATACTACAGTTTCCTTCCATTTGATATGCACCTGTCTTAAAATATATGTAATCTTATCTAAATTTATTATAAAAGCTGAGGTTTGTTATTTACTGAAATGTTATATTTTAGCTGGAGTCAATGATCTAATGTTGCATATGGTCAGACTCAGCCCACTGCTTTACTAATATTATATTTTCCTTTTACAGCTGCAGGAAGATCATGAAGCACCAGCAAACCCTAAAACAGACAACAGTTTACAGATGTTTTTCAGCGGCAGCAGAAATATGACAAACTTTTGGGTGGAACTTGTTTACTTTTTTTCATACTTTTATTACTTGTGGAAAAACTTGAAATAATTTTAAATAAGCATAAAGAATGGCATTGGTTTTTGTGCAGTTTATTTTTGTTTAACTTTATTAATAAAAATGTGTTTTTTAATTAGCATATTTTTGTGTTTTGCTTTGGTACCGAAATTGGTACCGAGAACTGTGGATTTTCAGTGGTATTGGTACCGAATACTGAAATTTTGGTACCGTGACAACACTACAGTGGACCACTCCCAACAAGAAGGAGTGATACTCAGAAGAACATGCAACATGAGAGGAATTAACGTAATTGACATTTTCTGGAGTCAAAGACAACTGTTTAAATCAGATGGCCTCCACCCAAACAAACTTGGTGCAAGAGTGCTAAAGGACAAAATATCTACTTCTCCCTCCATCATTCTTTAGCAGTATGGTCCACTGCACTTGACCAAAATGGCACAAACACAGCTGGTGAGTGTCTGAATGACCACAGGACTTCACATCAGCACCTGAATGGACATGTGATTGACATATGCTACAAGGACGATGATAACAGCAAGCAGCCACAACAACCACTGCTTACGGACACAATCCCAGCTGAGCCATGCCCACAGAGAGACTGCTCCGAACTAGAACTGCTCCAAGATTCTGCACCCAAGGATGACCTTTTGGGATCTTTCAGCCTCAGATGACACCAGAGCCACAGTCCCTCACACCAGACATGTTATCCCTCTCTCCAGCATCTCCACTTCAGAGTTCCTGAGAGAAAATAGAGGAACTGGTGTATGTTGGAACCAAACTCTCAACCAAACTCTGAACAACAAACAACTGATAACAGCTCTTAGTGATATGTGTGAGCTCCCCGCTATGATAACAGCAACTTTCTCAAATATTTACAGAACAAGTGGGAATCTATTGTTTTCTCTATATCTGTTTTGTTAAGTGATAAAATGTCTAAGGCAGGTATCTCCAACCCTGCTCTTGGATGGCTACCATCCTGCAGACTTCAGTTCCAACCCTGCTCCAACACAACTGTCTGTAATTATCAAGTAACCCAGAACACCTTAATTAGCTGGTCCAGGTGGGTTTTATTGGGGTTGGAGCTGAAATGTGCAGAATGTTAGCCCTCCAGGAGCAGGGTTGGAGAGCCCTGGTCTAAGGGCTTCTCCAATCTTATAGCAACCCCATCTAATCTACAGCCTATTAAAAACAGATACTGTTAGGTTAGCAGTTTTAAACATCCACTCACTTAAAAATAAATCACTTCTAGTCAATGAAATCATCAACACAAACAACATTGATTTTATGTTTCTAAACTAAACTTGGCAAGATGACAGCTGCAATGCAAGAGTCTGCAACGAAACAGCCCCTCCTAACTTTGCTTTTATAAGAGTCTGAAGAGCTATTTGAAGAGGTGGAGGCATAGCTGATCTATTTAAAGATGACTATCAATGCAAGCAAGTGTCATTTGTTGAATACATGTCCTTTGAGTACGTGAGTATAGCATTAAATGGTGTTCCATGCATTATTTACAGGTCTCCGAAATATTCTTCAGCCTTTATTGACGATTTCACAGAACTGTTATTAGCAATCTCCTCTGTTTTGCTAGTGTTGGTGATTTTAACATTCACATTTATAATGCTGAATCTAATTCATGAAAATAACTCAGAACTGTTCCACAATCATGAACATACTCTAGATTTATTGATCATTAAGGGTCTAAACATTTCATCCACTGTTATTCAGGATGTAGCACAATCTGATAATTTCTGTATTTTCTTTAATACATTGATCTCTCCTCCCACTAAACCAGAGCTGTCTCTGTCAAAAAAAAAAAAAATACTTAAATGACATCAAGCATATCTGCAGACACTGTTGCTTTTCTCCTCGAGTCCTTCAACTCAAAAGTTTAAAATGTTATTGATGACATTGCTCTGGTGAAAGCACAACAGCAGTTCTAAGAAAAGAAAATGCAGAAAAGCTGAGGGCATGTGGTGGAAAACAAAGCTTGTACTCCATTAAATTCTACAAAGTCAACCTTTATGCTTTCAATGTTTAACTAGGCACTGCTTTTAAACATTATAAGCGGCAAATTAAACAACGCCTGCACTCTTTTTGCTGTAGAGAGACTAACAACCCCCCTCCCCCCAAATAACATTCCCAGTAAACCAAATGCTGAAAGCAAATGCATTGAGTTTGCTTCCTTTTTTTCTGGGAAGATCAATAATACCTGACAGGCGATCAGCATTTGATTCGAGGCAACTGATGGCAAAGTCTTTAGCATCTTTAAACATCAACCTACTCCCTTGACACACTCCAAACATCTTTCTTCAAAAGTGTGTTAACTGTTTAGAAGAAGATCTTCTAGAAGTGGTAAATACCTCACTAGCCACGTTTACATGGACAGTTTTTGTTTCAAAAAGAATGAAATCATTCTGACTGATGAATCCAAACATAGTGTTTACATGAATACTAAATAAAGTGATCGGGTTGACGTGCGTGTCTATATGTCACAAGCTTCAAATCAGATTTAATCTTTTGACAAGAGCACACTGCACGGATATACAGTTTCCTGCTGTTTTCGCATATTAACCAGTAGTAAAGCAGTATAAAGCAGTCTTAATATCTATCTATTTCGTGTCCTAATTGGGAGACAACAAGCACATGCAAGATTTGTGCAGCGATGCTTATATTAATCAAGCATTAAAAAATTGCATTGCAATTTAAAATTTGATGCCTGCTACAGGTCTCAAAATAGTTGGGACGGGGGCATGTTTACCATGGTGTAGCATCTCCTCTTCTTTTCAAAACAGTTTGAAGATGTCTGGGCATCGAGGTTATGAGTTTCTGGAGTTTTGGTTTTGGAATGTGGTCCCATTCTTGCCTGATATAGGTTTCCAGCTGCTGAAGAGTTTGTGGTCGTCTTTGACGTATTTTTCGTTTATTGATGCGCCAAATGTTCTCTATACGTGAAAGATCTGGAGTGCAGGCAGGCCAATTCAGCACCCGGACTCTTCTACTACGAAGCCATGCTGTTGTAATAGCTGCAGTATGTGGTTTTGCATTGTCCTGCTGAAATACACGTCATCTGGAGGAGAGCATATGTTGCTCTAAAGCCTTTATATACCTTTCAGCATTCATAGTGCCTTCCAAAACATGCAAGCTGCCCATACCGTATGCACTTATGCATCCCCATACCATCAGAGATGCTGGCTTTTGAACTGAACACTGATAACATGCTGGAAGTCTCCCTCCTCTTTAGCCCGGAGGACACGGCGTCTGTGGCCCGAAGACCACGGGCATCCAACAAAGGTCTTCGGGCCTTGTCCCTTACGCACAGAGATTTCTCCAGTTTCTCTGAAACTTTTGCTGATGTTATGCACTGTAGATGATGAGATTTGCAATTTGACGTTGAGGAATGTTGTTTTTAAAGTATTCCACAACCTTTTTATGCACAGATTGCAGAGCCTCTGCCCATCTTTACTTCTGAGAGACTCTGCCTCTCTAAAGCCCCTTTCACACAGAGATTCCGGAAAATACACGGGTAATGTGTTCCGGCATTTGTTCCCGGATCGTCAGATTTGCTGCATTCACACTGCCAGTGATTTTCCGGAATATGTGCGTGCATTCACACACAACCCGTAAAGATCCCGTAAAGACACGTGACCTTTCATGTGACGTGCAGTGTTGCCAGATTGGGCGGGTTCCCGCCCAATTGGGCGGTTTTGAATTTGATTGTGCGGGTAAATATTGGCTTGGGCGGGTGGACAAAATTTGGGCTGGTTTTCGGTCCGTTTGGCGGTTTTCAAAACATATAAATTTTATAGGCTAATTGGTTAACAAACAAGCCCAAGTGTGCATATATAGCCTACTGCATGCATCCAATCAGTCATCACAACATTACTAAACACACACACACGCTGCAAAGTATATATAAGTTCGATGGTAAAGAGTGGAGAGTGTTTTAACTCTCAAAACGTGAATTACACCTGTTGAGGGAGATGACACGAAGGCTATATCACTGCAACTCCGAAATCAGAGCACAGTTCAATTATTTAATCAAAATCTATTTAGGCTATATTTATACGATGCTGTCTTTTATCTTTTAAACGGTCTAGATTGGATCCTTTAAAGCTGATGGACTTGTTAGTTTTGACTGTGCAAAGTTCTACATTATGTTCAATATGAACTTCACGAAAGACTTAGTTCTGTGTGAAATTATAGAGCGACACGAAAGTAAGCATTATTGTTGTTGTTGTTTTTTTTATTGTCGGATTATCATACAGAATGACACAGTTTTGACTGTCATGGTGTGTGCATGAACGAGTGTGAAATACCTATAATTACATTGCTAATTCCGATCACTTATATTGGGCACTTGTTTGCATTTAAATTCTGACTGTTGACATTGAAAATGATGCATGTGTTTGTCGATGGTATCAGTTAATTTCTTGATTGCAATTTTGACAGTGTCTGCTTGCATATTTTAATCATATTTGGTAGTTCTCTTTAATGTATTTGCGCCGATTTGATCCATGGGAAATTTATCTAGCATTATATTTATATTATTTTGTCGTCATTATTTCATAAGGAGTTAAAAATGGCTCTTATCAACCTTGATTTACATTATATCACATTATTTTGACAGTTAAAGTTTTGGGCGGGTTTTGGGCAGGTTTTTGTGAGCTTTTGGGCTGGAAATCGTCCATCCAATCTGGCAACACTGGTGACGTGTATAATGCGCGCTCACCATTTCACTAAACTGGAGAATGATTTCAGCTTCAGCGCTGATAGTGAGGAGCTCCCTGATCGCTGCTTCATTTCAGTTTACATATTTTTCGTCGTGTGAACGATCTGCCTTCAAAACACCTGGTAAAACTGTCGAACGATAAAGTGCGTCATCACTACGACGCACCCTTTACGGCATTGATCCGGCTTTTGTTCACACAGCGCTCGTTCCGGGACTGAACCCGGCAATGTTACTAGGTCCCAACCCGGGATCAATCCCGGAATTAATCCCGGGACGTGTTTGCGTTCACACAGAAGGCACTCCGGCAATTTTCTGGCAATTTTCCGGGACCAACGTGCAGTGTGAATGGGGCTTAAGACATCCCTTTTATGTTACAGACCTGATGTCAATTAACTTAATTAGTTGCTAGATGTTCTCCCAGCTGAATCTTTTCAAAATGTCTTGCTTTTTCAGCCCTTTGTTGCCCCCGTGCCAACTTTTTTGAGACCTGTAGCAGGCATCAAATTTGAAATGAGCCCATTTAGTGGATAAAAGTGTAAAATTTCTCCGTTTAAACATTTGTTATGTTATCTATGTTCTATTGTGAAAAAAATATTGGCTCATGTGATTTGAAAGTCATTTAGTTTTCATTTTATTCCAATTTAAAAAAACGTCCCAGCATTTCCGGAATTGGGGTTGTAGTTCATGTTAACTGAAGCCTCACTGAAAGTGTTACTCTTTCCATTTTTTAGATATATTTTGTGGCATTTTTGCCTTTATTCAGGCAATTATAGATGATAATAAGACAACACCCAAAAAGTACAACAAAATATTACAGTGTAATAAGGTTGTAACAAAGCAATTATAAAGATTTAACAGGTAAACTGGTGGACAAGCAAAGTGAACAACCCACAAAATGGAGTCTCAGATTATCGGTAATATCTACAGTGACTTAGCACCCTGTGTGTCAACACAGAGGTCAACAGCACTATCATGGCAACAAGATAATGTGACAGTGTGATTTAGGAGGGCTGTCGGCTGTTATCTGCACATAGTTTACCAGGCCACCCCCACACACAGCTTGACAGCAAACCGGTAAATGTGCGACATTTAAGAATAAAAGAACTCAGTCTGGAAGATTCTGCCTGGCCCAGTGCACTGCAGGTGCTGCTCAAGTACAGATATTGCACAAAAGTTAACACACAGCCTGTGAGGGAACACGGAAAGGTTGAGGAGGCAAGAATGAGGGGAGAAATAAAGGATAATGAAAGCAGAGGAAGAAAGGTCAGAAGAGCATAAAAAGGGATAAATGAAAAAGAAAGCTAGGAAGCATAATACAAATCTTTTGTGCTGCAGGAAAGATTTTACGCTGAAAATCTGAAATAAGGTTTCATTTGTTCATGTTGGTTAACAAAATTCATTGGCATGAACTAACAATAAAAAATACTTCTACAGACTTTACTAATCTTAGTTAGTCACAGTTATTTACACATTTTTTTAAGTCAAAATTCATATCTGTTAGTTAATTCACTGTTAATTAACATGAACAAGCAATGAACAATTGTATTTTTAACTAACATTAACAAAGGTTAATGCATTAACTAATGTTCACAAATGAGACCTTAAAGTGCTACCTTTTGCCTTTA
Organism: Schizothorax lantsangensis; assembly: GCA_027422415.1. Lineage (NCBI taxonomy): Eukaryota > Metazoa > Chordata > Actinopteri > Cypriniformes > Cyprinidae > Schizothorax > Schizothorax lantsangensis. Next base: position 9,686,415 of record CM049845.1, read on the forward strand.
CAGATATGACAGTGTAGAAAGAAGCGAATTGCAAGTAAATATTTCCTATGCTTGTTTGCATACAGTGAGTGAGCTGTTTGAAATTTGCCTTAAATTAGTTTATGAATGTTCATTATTGTACATTTATTAGTTATTTCAGCATCATTACATTAGACAAAAGTAAAAGTTAATCTATAAATTCAAATGTTTTAAATTTAGTTAACTTTATTATAGATCTATTCATTCATGTTTCATTCAGATTTTACTTAATTTTAATCCACTGAAATTTACTCAAAAATATGCATGCAAAAACTAAATTAAACTAAATCTTACTTGTCATTTTTTAAGCTGAAGAAAAAATAGCAGTTTCTACTCAAAGGTGATTAAGAATCTGAAAATCTTAATCAATCACACCATGATTGAAAAAAAATGAATATTTAATTGCTTGGATTAGTGAGTCAGAGGACTGCGTAGTTCCTGCGGAACAGATCTCATTACATTTTGTGCAATGATGCTAATTAAACTCGTCTGACATGCCCCGTGACAAAAAAAGAACAGTGTCCTGCTTACAGGGATACACCAAAACACATGCCAAGTATAATTATGTAGCTCTAACTCATAAATGCTCAATCTTTGTTTACTGCACAGCATTTTCTTTATACAGTAATTGTACTCCCTGACTCCCTGAAACCCTGACTTCAAAAGACATTTTAAACAAAGATAAATTTGCATTTCCCAAAGGAAATATCAGTTCTCGCAAGGCTGCAAAAGCATAATGTTTTCACCTTAAAGTTTTGGTTTCTATGCAAATGAAATGCATTAGAGTCACTTTGCTGTTGTCATGACACTCATCCCCTGTCTGGTTTTCAGTCGACTCGACACAAGAATCACTGTGCACTCGATAATGACGATAAATGGCTAAATATATGAAAGGAATATAACACCAATGATAATTCGGAATGCAAATATATGTAAGAAAGAATATTAATCACAAGTGAATATGCAAATACTACGACAACATCGTCACTGACCATCGTGTTTTGAACATTCTATAAATGTCAAACTAAAACTATATACCTATATATAACACAAAATTTGAACAGAGTTAAGCGGTTTGGGCTAAATTTTGGGTTTATGAGTTTAGATCCTTATTGTTAGACATAACAATGAGTGGTCGACCCATATTGATTTTGATATTGATATCTTCGAGAGCAGGGTGGCTGATGGTCGATATATATGACATCACACAATAAAATTTAAAGATAGTAAAAACAATATACAATATATTGCCAAAAGTATTGGGTTGCCTGCTTCTAATGAACAGGTTTGACTACTTTAGTAATTTCTATGAGTACAAATCTTAATATTAAAGCATATCATGATATTCTAGGAAATTGTGTGCTTCTAATATTATAGCAACAGTTTGGACAGGACCCTTTTCTATTCTGACATGACAATGACTCTGTGTATAAGGCAAGGTTCAAAAAGAAAATGATTGATTCAGTCAGTGTGGAAGAACTTGACTGGTCTGAATAAAACCAAGTCCTAATCCCAGTTTAACACCTCTGGTGTGACTGTAAATGCAGACCTTGAGCCAAAAACTCATCACCAAACACCAATGACTTGTACATATGTGTACAGTCATTTTAGACACTTCCAAAACTGTTGCAACAGAGATGGAAATACCATTTTTAAATACATGAATTATGTTCCCATCGTTGTTTCCACAGATTTGGAAGTGCATTTTTCTGTTCTAAAGAAGGGGGTGTCCCAATTCTTTTGTCTATATAGTGTATGTACAAGTCATTGGTGTTTGGTGGAGTTTTTGGCTCAAGGTCTGCATTTACAGTCACACCAGAGGTGTTCAGCTGGGATTGGGACTTGGTTTTATGCAGACCAGTCAAGTTCTTCCACACTGACTGAATCAATCATTTTCTCTCTGAACCTTGCCTTATACACAGAGGCATTGTCATGTTAGAATAGAAAAGGGTCCTGTCCAAACTGTTGCTATAACATTAGAAGCACACAATTTCCTAGAATATCATTATATGCTTTAACATTAAGATTTGTACTCATAGAAATGACAAACCTGTTCATTAGAAGGGGGCGACCCAATACTTTTGGAAATATAGTGTATATTAAACAGATTCATATTTTAGATGGCAACGTCTTGATTTTGTAATCTTATAGTATTTTTCACAAAGAAATTGTTAAAGAAATTGAGCACATGCATTTGTATGCAGTCTAATTTGTATTTATTAGATGTTTAAAGACGGTTTAAGTGATTAAGTGATATAAAGGCAAGTTTGCTAAATGCTTAGATGAGAAAGTATAATGAGAAGACAGATGAGAAAATATGTTTGCCTTTCTATTACCACTAGAAAGGCAAATGCTATAATAATTTTTCCTAAACTACTTACTTTCTTTGTTTAACGGTTGTCTAATAATTTATGAGAGAGAACTGTTAAACAGAGACAGTAAACTAATGAAGATGGAGAACTGTCAAAATAAAAGTCCTACTTCTGACACATTGGCCAAACAGAATAACTTATGGGCCAGTGCCAATATTTAAAATATGCTTAATATCATCCAATATATTGACAATGGCCATATATCAGTCAACCACATTGAGTTTTATTGACAATTAAATACAGAAAACAACATTGTCTAAAACAAGTGTATTTTTTTTTTTTTTTTTTTTTTATCCAATTGTACTTCCAACCTACATTGGCTTATTGGAAGACATGCCTCTACCTACATTTTTGCAATTCTAAAAATGTACCTCTACATATAATTCACTGCATTTTCTAGCTAAAATGAACACTAGTAGCAGTAAATCACCAACAACTTTTATTCTGAGCGGTTGGGTCCAAGTCCTGTAAAACGTGAATTATGATAAAAAGAGCTCACAGACTTGTAGAAGCAAGCAAAAATGGCATAGTTGCTTCAGTTAGTGCTTTATCTTATGCTTGCGTTTGGTTAGGTTTAGGGTAAGTGGTATGTTATTTCCAAATGCGATATAAAGCTTGCGTTTACTTCCTGTGTTAAACCTGATTAAACAGGGATTTCTGTAATGTCTACTGTTAGAGCTGACAATCAGCCTTAGATTGCTTTCACTTAGACAGAACAGTACAGCATGAGGAGAGCACACAATTGCTCAAACTGAGCACAATCATTCTCCTGGACTCCTTAAGCTTTCATTCATCATGTGCTACATTAGAGCTGTCATCACACATATCTGAAATGTCATTGCTGCTCACAATCAGATGGGTGGATGTCTGACACTCAGAATAATGGAGTGTCTTTCATTCGCTTCCCCTGCTGGTTCACACGGTTGGCCTCTGATTGATGGATCACACTGGACTAATGAGACAGAAATGGATGTTCTGATGTACTCTTGGGATTTCGTTCAGTGTTTGACAGGTATTCAAAACTGGATTTAGGGCGTGAACAATGTGAAAATTGAATCTCAAATAATACACAGAGATAAATAATACTGCACATACTGTATGTTGAATGTCTGAAACATATAGTGCAAGAGAAAATCATCAGTGTTTTGTCACTGCTAGGTGTCACTTTTTAAGTCTTTCCAACATTATCGCAAATAACGAAAGAGCATAATTGGTCTATAACTGAAGGTCACTGACAAAATAAGAGTGTCCATAAGAAAGAAAAGGTAAAAAAAAATCCAGGTGCCAGGTGTCTGTTTTACACACTTTTACAAAAAAAAAAAAACCTTGAACTTGACACAAAGGTCCTCTCTATGGTATAATTTTCAGATTTTCATTTTTTTTTTTCCCCCCCTGCAGGTTGGAACTCATGATGTCTATTTAGTGGACAAAGGTGTTTTAATTGTTAATAAGGAGAAAAGCAGCCCCCTTTTTAACTTTTAAAAGGCAGTGAAATGAAAAAAAAAAATAATTATATATATACAGTATATATATATGCTAGAATACCCAAGGTTTTCTTTTCAAAACTCCCTTCCACCAAAAAAATATAAATAAATCAAACAAATTTGCAGGCATCAAATCCATTGCCGTCTAAGCAGATCTCAAAAGGATTCAAATATGTTTTAAATTGCAGGTTGCAATCTATCCTGTTTTTTTTTTCATATCTATATTACTCTATACTGAATAGTTCCTGATAGAACCTAACTAGAGCATGAAATTGGTGCAACTTAATTTGCCGTGGGAAAGAAGTTCTCATTAGAAGCTTATTTTATTTTAACTGTTTTCTTTTCTTTTAAAGGATGCAAGATGCACCTCAAGATTTATAGAACATTCCATGCCCTAAAAAGTTAAAAGTTTTCAAAAATGTCATGGTTTAGTTTAAAGTCTTTTTTTTTTGTAGAATAGATATGGAACTATAATTGATTGATTGAATACATGTGAGGAATCGTATATAAAGATGAAATGTTTCAAATAATGTGAACACTGAGTAAACGTTTGTTATGGTTTTTAAATGCACTGAGCATTTTTTTAAATAATAATAATAATAATAATAATAACAATAATAATTTGAGCATGAAAAGTGGGCATTAGGTTAGAGGGCAGCGATAAAAAAGTAAGACTTTGTGATTTGTGACATCAGCTAAAATAGAAAGCTGTTTCTGAGGAGGAGAAAGTTTGAAATGTTTTTATAAACCTTTATTATTAAGATTTCATATTTACTATGTATTATTTCTATTATAACTGCATTCACTGGCATTTAAGTTCTTTTGAATTCTGCAGCAGCTTTCTGTGATTTTAGGCTGTATTAGCGATAATTTGGTGTATTTCAACGCACGGCCCAATCGCAGGTGTTGTCTGTAAGTGAAGCTGCTTCGGAAATGTGATTCAAAACAAAGGCTTTGCTGCCAACTGTTTCCTGACATGCCGATCTGCTCTATTAAAACTGATTTATTACTGACATTAGACACATCTGCTCATGGCCATGCATTCACTCACGCTATAAGTGTCTCTTCTCTATGCGGTAAATGACTGCATCTCACCTACCGGATATATAAACTGCAGCACACTGTTAGAGACATCACTATCTGCTTGCTTTTCCTCTAAAGGAATTGATGTAGGATAAAGGATAATCCTCTCCAGGCCTCCTTAGGAATATCTCTTATCTGTGCTATAACACAACAGCATTAGGGCTATCATGTGGGGATTACTCTTGAAAGGCAGAACTATCGCAGCATTTCAGTCGGACTGATCAAATGTAATCTAAGCCTCTCCATGAAATAGAGATTTTTTGGAGACTTTTTAGGGAGTTACAGTGAACCTGCTGACTTTGTGAGCGCTCAACTTCAAATGAAACATTCATGAGGGTGTTATGTTATGGTCTGATGACTGTAATGAGTAATATCAACAGCTGATTAATTCCTGCGCTATGAGCGCACAGTGTGCCAGACTCATTAGCACACAGCGAGTGCACTTCAGAACTCAAATAACCTTGAGAGTCCATTGATTTCTTCTGACGACATCTCACCTTTGGTACCGCTGGGATGTTGACAACAACGCGAGGAAGATTTTACCTACTTTGCCTTCCTGAGCACATTGAGTTACCGAAGTACCATTTTACATAAGGCTACAGCTACTTGTATTGTGCATCTAAAGAGGACCAAGTGGCTTCACACTCTGCCTTCAGATGAAATGTGCAGGTAACATTCTAGGATTCATGTTGGTGCATAATACTTCTCAATCAGTTTATCCATGTATGCCAGTAGGACTATAATCCTTCAAGATTAAAAAAAAGAGTTTCAAACAAGGCTGCAAAGCTAATATTCACGAATGACTTTATTTAAAAACAGGCTTTTGATTACCATGTGACCATCACCTTTTATTAATTAATAAATATAATTGCTTATTAGGGCAGTTGCACCATATGACATTTTACAACCCAACATAAAAATCAGATTTTAATAGACGTAATGATCCCCCACCCCAAGTTGTTCAAGTTTGTTGCACCACATGACCTTGACTTGGTGGACAAAAGTTTTTCAAATATTATTAAACACTGAAGCAGTTTTTGGTATTTTTTAATAATAAATAATGATACAAAATGATACCAGATTACTACATTGGTTTTCAAACCCTGGGAGTCGCCAGGATGATTTAAGAAAAATGTATATATGTATGTAACAAAGTTCAAGACTCAGGGAAGAGGGAAGTGGGAACGGAACGGAACGGAACTTTAATAACAAATAAACATAAAAAACAAAATTAAAGTATTTGGCTCCCCCCTCACAGCAGACTCCAGTGTGTATCTGTCTCTTTGTGTTTGCGCTCTGGACAGCATTAAAGGTTTCTATTTACAATGTGTTTTTGCAGCATTAAACATTGTAGCCAATCAGAGACATATCTGTTGATTTCTTGAACCCAATGACCAATCAGAAGTGTTTCACTCACCACCCAAAAAACTAATCCACTCCATGTAGACTCGATGTAAATAAGAGATTTAGTGTGCAGTGTAAAGAGATTCATTGATTATAACAGACTCGCACTGAACTGAAATGAGTGACAGAATTTGATTCAGAATTAGAATAAAAGTTTTGTTTTTCATGTTAAGAGGACCGACATGCTGCAAAGTTTCAGGAGTGACATCTGCATATAAATGGGGGATTCTTTCTTGAAATCGCAATGACTGACATAGTGATAATCATAACAATGGACTGGACAAAATATGATATGTCAAAATAGCTGTGCGTGAAGGCTAAAGCACCCTCACAAAGCACCCTCAGTGATTTGATTCTGGAACAGAGCTCCACCATGGGACTCAAGACCGGTGTGTGGCACAATTGTCACTCATTAACATTTGCTCCCCTGCCCGTCAATAAAAATAAAAAAAAAGAACGCCACTGAACAGCTAGACTCATTTTTCCTTCCTTACACTATAATAATGTGTCACCCTAACATTTTTGACTCCCCCTATTAAATCTCGATTTTAAAATGAAAAACATCATAGGTGAGATGTATTCAAGTGATTTCATGTACAGTCTACTGTAAATTCCATTTTGATATATTTTTGAACAAATTAATCCACAAATAAGGAGTGTGACATCATTGACCCAGAAATGAAGCACATTGAATTTGAATTCAGTTATACTTCCTTTTATTATTAAATGAAAATTAAATTGAGATATTCTCAATTCAGTTCTGAATGGCGCACAACCCTCAGATATGAGCCACTTCCTGGAACCTTGTGAGTGAATGTTTTACAGTTACAACTAAAGATGTTTAGAATGTGGGCCAGACTTATTACTGCCTTCATAGTGCATCACAAACAGGTGACGGTGGTTAGAGCACTCTCACCTGTCTTTGCCCGTTTCCTTCTTGAAAACAGTGTCGCAGTAATTCATGCGGTCCTCTGTGGTGACGTAGATGCGTGCATGTGGGTAGTTTTCCACCGCTTGCCGCAGCATGTTGTACACAATGCCCTTGCCATCCTGCCTCATGTTGCGCAAGGGTCCCCACACCACATAGACTGTCTCATTCCCCTGGCCAAAGAAGTGCTGGGGTTTTTGAATTAGCAGAGGAACACTAGTGTGAGACACCACTCTCAGGTCTGTCCTGCGGCCCACGTCCCTCTCAAAGCCACGGGTGGGTGCATTGTTCATTCTCCAGATGCAGGAGGACTGGTCGATCTCAGCTCCTGTCTCACGCCCCAGCATCTGGCCAGAGCTGGACACTATACTGCAAACCTCGCAATGCAGCTTCAACGGCTAAAAGAGAGAACAGGAAATTTGTGAATTAGAAACAGGTTCATTTAAATAATGCATTGCAAGTTTTCATAGTCTATTTTGATTATGTTAACCAAACAATGCTACAGATATTCACTGTAGTGGCAATACTAGATCTATTGATCCTGATTAGGCATGTGTAAGCAAGTTAGTTTTACTTGTGTAGTGCTTTTCACAATACGTATTTTTTTCACAAAACTTCACATATTATAGGAAATGTACAAATGTGTAAATATGTCATTAAATAATGAACTTGTAAAAACACTACTGGCAAAAAAAAATTATAACATTTTTATTTTAATGATTATATATAACAAGTAAAAGTACCATTACCTTCCAAAAAATGTAGTGTGAGTAGAGTAAAAGTACTTGTACAAAAAACTAAAAGAGTAAAAGAGTAGCCTATTTAAAAGTACTCATGAGTATTGAGTAGTGAGTACTGAGCTGTGGATTCTACCCCCTCATAATAAACGCTGCACACATGCAATTTATACATTTAAAAAACATTGTACATTCTGTAATTCACATTATCTTGTTTGTCATAAAGAATGAAGAATATTAAAGCCACGGGTCATCAATAAGGTGCAGATTGGTCCTCAATTTGTGTACATTATTTTACAGTGTTTCCAACACACTTTTTCCACAGCGCGCATCACACGCTCAAACTCATCAAAAGTCAACAAGTTCAACAAGCAAGTGGATAAGTATCCAAGTGACTGCTGCAGAACGCACGCGAGAGAGAGACGAGGCAGTGCAGATCGCGCGTCTCATGAGTGAATGGGAATTTACCGAACATGGCACTTGCGGGAGTTAACACTGTACGCAATACCCGCAACCTCACACCAAATTTCAGGCCGTGGAGAAATATAGGCAAGCATACAGTATATACAAATCATTTAGTAAGCAGAAATCCGAAATTTACCTTAACATATTAGAGGAAGATGCGACTGAATTGATGCTTGAAGAATGCACTTCCAGCAGCCATGATAAACTGCAGTTGGCGGTTAAAGTTTTCTATTCACAATTTGATTTGACGAAAGTCACGAGACCTATTACTATCTCTCTATCCAATCACGTTGATGGATAAAAATAAAATTAAAATAAGCATGTAACGACCACAAACGGAGGAAAATAGCGGAGTAAAAGTACCGATACATCACTTAAAATGTACTCAAGTAAAAGTAAAAGTACACAATTTTTAAACTACTCAAAAAAGTACAATTACTGATAAAAACTACTTAATTACTTATTTCTCTGTGCATGTTCTTTTTCCCTCTTATAGAGACAGTGACCTATACCTGCCATTATATGACTGACAGACTAGAACGGTTTGACCTAAAAACATCAAAATTGGATCTACTGAAGAAAAAAAGACACCTACATCTTGGATGCCCTTGGGGTAAGCTGATAGATACCAAATTTTAATTTCAAAGTGAACTATCCCTTTAAAAACAGACTAAGGAGCAGACATTTCAGCACTGAAGAAAGCATGCGGCTAAAACGTCTGCTCCTTATTTTTGACAGACCTTTTAGATAGAGAAGGTAATTATTTGATCAAAAATATAGTAAAAAAAAATGTAATATTGTGAAATATTATTACAATTTAAAATAACTGCAATATATAATATATTGTATTCCTGTGATGGCAAAACTAAATTTACAGCAGCCATTACTCCAGTCTTCAGTGTCACATGATCCTTAAGAATATTTCTTGAATACCAAATTATAGTATATCAGAATGATTTCGGAATATCAAAGCTGAATATATTTGCTGCTTTTATTTTTTATAAATAAACAATTTCAAAAGAGTTCTTTAAAAGAATTTCTATGAAAAAAAAAAGACTTTACTGTGTGTTTTCAACAATTCAATGCAAACAGTATACACAACTCACACTCATCAAAATATCAAAATACATCTACGTATATCACTAAAAAAAGTGAAGTATACCGTATTTGTGGGTTTACTTCCAAATTTCACATTTATGTTCCTTAGTGCCTGTTTCTGGCATTAGCAACAATGAAATATATTTTCCAACTACATCGTTCATCTAAACCTTGGTCTTACAACTACTGTAAATCCATTGAGTGGCTTTGTGGATACGTGACATTGAGGTGATGAGAGGTGATGCTGTGTGCTTTCAGGGGCAGCCAAGTGTGGCATTATTCTGAATGTTACTACTATATTCAGTTCTTGTTAGAGTCATGCATCCCATCGGATGAGAATCCTCTTTTACGGTGGAAAGAAATATGAAGCTTTATCAGAAATTCTTATTATAGCACTTCTTAAACTGATCTCCATATCAAATAGTCAGGTGGTCCTGTGTACACCTCTGAATTTTGTGAACGAAAACTCTTACTGGAAAAACATGATGGGACAGCTACAAATGAAATTTTAGCAATAGTTTGTTCTGATTTGATTAAAGGTGGTACTTGGCCTGACAATTTTGAGAACTATTGTAATAGATGTAATGTCTGCTAAGTCTAAAAATATACTAAAAATGTGGGTATGCAGAGTGTGAAATGCTGCTTTGACAGGACCCTTAAATACTTACCCCTTCTAACCAGCAGTGTAATGACTAATCATCAACACCATGGCATTAAATCTATCACCCTGGTCTTTCTATTTATCCGCCTAGAATACCAAAGGGATGCTGAGTGCCATGAGATTGGCCTAACAAATTAGAGCATGTTTGCCCTGCTTGGCTGATCTGCAAATCTGAGCACAAATTACTATTGCTCAAGACAGGATAATGGTGGCAGGGGCCGATCAATAGCTTATGACTGACCAGCAGATCAGTTACAATTAGGAAGTAATTTGAGTTACGCCTCTTTAAATGTTACATTACTCACATTATTCTCTTGGGAACAAAGAACTGATAAGACAACCGCTGAATCACTGTGACTGTGACTGTGACACAGTGAACAACAACAGCAGTAAGCCTTCAGACACACTTAGTGCTTGGCAAATGATAGATATTTGGCTTCCAAAAGTGGAAATGAGTTTACGTGTATCAGCAGATGAAAAATGTATGGAAATTAAAAAAAAAGATGTACAAGCTGATTTAAGAAGCACAGAAGATTGGCTAAATCCATACTGCTCTGACTAATTTAATTAAGCATATTAAAGTAAAATTAAGTAAACTACTCTCCATTTTCATTTAATCAATTTAGCATTACCTGTTTTCATACTATTAATATTTGGTCATTTTTCAAACCAAACCTGTTTTCTTGCATAACTATAAAGGTAAAAAAGCATGACACCTTTTTAGACAAGCCAGTCATGATCAGAAATTGTCAACTTTAGGTCTGTAGGGTAGAAGGAGGACTAGAGCTACCTTGAGTTCTGCCTCACGAGTACAGCCGAGGTTTCTTGTAAGATTGTCTAAATCACATCAGCTAACCACCAGGGTGCCTCAGGGTTCAGTGCGTTGTCCGCTCCTCTTCTCAGTACACATATATCTCACTATGACCAAACCACATTTTCTCTTTCTGATCTTTGTTTTGTTTCTCACCTCATGTATTTTATATAAGTTATTGTCTCTGTTGTTGGTCTTAATTTCTTACCATTTACACAAAATTGTCTGGTTAAACCCACTTGTCTGATGAAACAATTTGCTCCAGCCAAATCTTTATTTGAATCAAAATAATAAACATTTAAAGTAGTGGTGTCAAAATTAGCGCGTTAACACGGGAGATTATTTTTTTCAGATTAACGAGTTAAAAATATTTAACGCAATTAACGCAGGGACGGGGCTAGGGTTGGCCACCCCATTCACAACTGCTGCCTCTGTCTCTTTTTTCTTGAAAAGGATTGCATTTATTTAGATGCAGAACATCTTTATGACCACATCAAATGGGAGACGTTTCAGACGCGCGCATAACGTCGCCTCCACGCCAGGCGCGAGCGCGGAAAAGATACTGTGCTCGTAGCGCGCGCTCTTCAAATACACGCACAAAGGTGCTGGCGCGCGCTGTAGCCTGTATCATTTCATATCAAACAGCGAAAAAAACTATGTGCATGCAATGTCCTAGTTATGCCGTCAGTTAAGGAATGAAGTTACCAAAAAGGCGATTAAAGCTGCCTTAAAACTGTGTGCATGCATGCAATATGAAATGCGTCACATTTAAGAACATGTCTCTGAAATGGTTTTCAAAACTTTCCTGAGGCACCCCAGCACTGTCTCCCTCATCTAACACACCCGATTCAACTCGTCCGCTCATTAGAAGAGACTAATGCTGGCTTCACGTTCTATCGGAAATTTCCTATTTCCCACTTATGAAGTCGTGATTACGAGCAGTATTCAAGTGCTTTAATGTCGGCAAGAATAAAATGTTGCATCCCATTGGTTGACAGTCATATAAACATTCACCGCGCTATACATGCAGTTTGCTGACAATTCTGGGATTTCGTTCAAATGCATGCTTATTTCACCGTTTATAAAACATACAATATGCTTCGAACGATCCTTCATATCTAGTCTATAAATACACTACTTTAGCGACAAGACAAAGGGATGTAGTTGTTGTGAGAACAGCATTGACAGCAGCAATGGTTGTCCCCTCCACCATGTGTAAAGTTTATGACCCGCCCAACTCGGAAACTCTGGTATCAAAATTATTTCTGAATTTCCCAGTAGTAAATACGACTTGAGAGGCTGTTCACGTCCAATTTCCGATTAGGAAACTCGTATTTACGATAATTCCGATAGCATGTGAAGGCAGCATAAGACCTAAAGTGGGTCAGAAAGCAGCAGCAGCTTTTAAAGCAATAGCAGGCAAATAAGCTAATAACTAGCTGCTGTGATGTCTATTAATCCAAGAACAAAAGAAAAAAAAAAGGAAATCAATAACTTGTATAGCTTTAAGGGGTTCATCTATATTTAATTTAGAATTTAGTGTTTGGTTATTCATTTTCTGTATATTTCTGCTGAAGGGCACAGGTAGCTAAATATGTCATTTATTGTAATGGGTTTGTGAAGATTGTTTTAAGTTCACTTAAATTAGAAGTTAAGTCTAATAAATGTTAAAATTGATAGCTGTCAATTATACTGTAATGCTGAATGGCTACAGTCAATGGTTAAATATTAAGGGGGAAAAAATATTTTATAGAGACATCAGTAGTATTGATATCAGTGATGCTGGCCTTCAATCATAAAAAATATGCCATTAAAGAAATATTAAAAATATACTGTCTTATGTTGTTTGTACTTTGTACATTTGAAGATTGAATGTGAAATTATTGCAATATAAAAGTATATTTAAATACTTTAATGTTAGGTGGGATTAATCTCGATTTATTTTAGAAAAATGTGCGATTAATTAGTTATTTTTTTAATCGATTGACAGCACTAATTTAAAGTAATAAATAACCTTTTTAAAAAGCATATTAACATTAATATTCCAGCGTTTCTTGCCAAAAATACACTGGACATTATGTGGTCTCATAGCGTTTTGTTAAAATCATGAGCGTTCCAAATAACCCCCCACAAACTAAACTCAACATCTTGGGAGGTGCTCAGCTTATAGCTATTTTTATATGTATTTTGCTTATAGCAATTTGAAATTTGAATCCGATTCAGATGTAATCTTTGACAAATTTCTCATCTTTTTGTTTTAAAATATTGCGTTATGAAACTTGCCCACATTCAAGTGTTGATAAAAAAAGAATGCATGAAGCTAGAATATTTTTTGTTTGTTTGTTTGTTTAAAAGCAGAGACTCTGTTCTATCTTTTGACATATTGCATGTGCAGATATTAATATACAGTATACGCTCATATACAGTATATTTGCACACAGGCACAATTTGTGTTATTTTAGCTGTTGACTAAAACATATTAAAGTTACAGTTATATAATGAATATGTGCTCAAAGTGCACACTCTGAGCTTTAATTTAAGGGTATTCTCATCACAATTGGAGGAAAGGTTACGGAATTACAGCTATTTAATATGTACCTCCCCCCCTTTCCAAAGGACCATAAGAAATTGGACAGTTGACTCAAAAGCCATTTTATGGACAGATGTGGACTATCCCTTCGTTATTTCTACATCAATTAAGCACGTAATACTGGAATTGATTCTAAGTGTGTCATTGCATGTGGAAGCTGTTGCTGTGAACCCACATCATACGGTCAAAGGATCTCTCCATGCAGGTGAAACAGACAATTGTTAGACTTCAAAAACAAAACAAATCCATTAGAGAGATCGCAGGAACATTCGGATTGGCCAAATCAACAGTTTGGTACATTCTGAGAAAAAAAAAAGCACTGGTGAACTCAGCAACATAAAAAGGCCTGGACGTCCACAAAAGACAACAGTGGTGGATGATCGGAGGATCCTCTCCATGGTAAAGAAAAACCCTTTCACAACATCCAACCAAGAGAAGAACACTCTCCAGGAGGTAGACGTGACACTGTCAAAGTCTACAATCAAGAGAAGACTTCACAAGAGCAAATACAGAGGGTTCACCACAAGGTGCAAACAAGGCTTGATTAGACTTTGCCAAAAAAAACATCTAAAAAAGCCAGACCACTTCTGGAAAAGCATTCTTTGGACAGTTGAAATTAAGATCGACCTGTACCAGAATGACAGGAAGAAAAAGGTATGGAGAAGGCTTGGAACAGCTCATGATCCAAAGCATAAATCATCTGTGAAACATAGTGGAGCAGAGTGATGGCATGAGCATGCATGGCTTCCAGTGGCACTGGGTTACTGGTGTTTAGTGATGAAGTGTCAGAAGACAGAAGCAGCTGGAAGAATTCTGAAGTGTATAAGAATATACTGTCTGCCCAGATTCAGCCAAATGCAGCAAAGTTGATTCATAGTACAAATGGACAATAAGGAAACCCAGTCTATGGTGATGTCCATGAGTTCCAGACTTAAGGCAATCATTGCCTGCAAAGGATTCTCAACAAAATATTGAAAATTAACATTTTATTTATGATTATATTTATTTGCCCAATTACATTTGAGCCCCTGAAAATGGGGGAAATGTGTATAAAAACGGTTGTAATTCCTATGATTTTGATGTTATATTTTTGTTCAACCCCTTTAAATTAAAGCTTCAATGCACTTCAATTTAATCTTGATTGTTTCATTTTAATTCTATTCTGGTGGCAAACAGAGCCAACATTATGAAAACTGTGTCAGTTTCCAAATATATATAGACCTAACTGTAACAAAATATTCTGGGTGCCATGAAATTCTTGTGAAAATTATTTTTTTCTTTAAATGCTGGTGGTAGCTGGCAACTTAAAAAAAAAAACTGGCAGGAAAAGAGTTCATTTTATTTCTTTAATTCAGAATAAATTACAATTTTGCATCCTGAAAAAAAAAAATCAGTTAAAGAAAAAAAATCCAAATGATGCCAAATCCTGGTTCACACATAAAACCCCTTTTGATTTTACTTCTACTAGTTACAAGTAGCTACCTGCATCAAATTCAAGGCTTTGACGCTTTCATTTCGTACCATGTCTGGATCCAGTCCCTCCTACCAGCATGAAATCATTTAGGTGAGACTGAGAGACATTTCAGAGTAGCTGTAGACTCTAGCTTGTCCTTCTATTAAGACCCAGGCTGTCTCAACTTGCTGCTGGCCTCACAGCTTACACTGATCTACACATATTGATTGGTTGGTTGGACCAGGAACACACTGTCATTGAGTTGGTAGTCATTAAACCGCTGTGAAGCATCTGGGGTGCGCCTGAGTTTCATAAGCCAATCTGGGCAGAATAACAAAGAATATATGCGCAGATGGAGAAACACAGAAGAAATAAATAAAGTGATCTGATGTATAACAGATTAATTAAACTGCACTGCAACAATATCACATATTTGCATTTACAATAGGAAGTAGTTTAAAGCAGCACTAATACATTAAGCAATGGCTTATCGTGTGAAATATAAGGTTATTATATGTGCACCTAGTAAAATATTATGCTAAACATATCAACAGTAAAGCCTCCCCTAAAAATGCAGAAGGAAATTATGCCTGTTAGAGGAGCTTTTTTGACAGTTACAATAAAACATGTTGATAAGTGACTACCAGAGTTCATGCATAATGTTTATGTTATCGGTTTATATATCTGTTTTATGACTGGGCTTCATGCATTAACACTTTTGATCTAAAGCCCCATGCAGAGTTCAGCACCTCTGCATATGTTAAATCAGACAGTAAACAAGGTCATAAAGAGAGAGAGAGACACCAAATGCAAATAGCAATGACTAAGTAAGTGTGTTACAAAGAACAGAGCTTTTATTATAAAAA
Organism: Schizothorax lantsangensis; assembly: GCA_027422415.1. NCBI lineage: Eukaryota > Metazoa > Chordata > Actinopteri > Cypriniformes > Cyprinidae > Schizothorax > Schizothorax lantsangensis. The sequence continues at coordinate 9,702,385 of CM049845.1, forward strand.
TAGTAAGACTGATTAAAGACACAAGCATGTTTGTCCTAGATTTTTCAGTTCTACTTTAGAGACAGTGTTGAGTAGTAACGAACTACGTGTAATTTGCGGTTTATGTAACATACAATGAAATTAGTGTTAATTAATGCACTTTCGTCAAAATATGGAAGAAACTTTATATCTGTCTTGATGCAGTTTAAATGAATAGTTTACCCAAAAATGAAAATTTGCTGAAAATGTACTCTCAGTCCACCCGACATCTAGATGAGTTTGTTATTTAAAGAGATGTAGCATTACATCACTTGCTCACTAATGGATCCTCTGTAGTGAATAGGTGCCGTCAGAATGAGAGTCCAAACAGCTGATAAAAATATCACTGGGATTTTGGGGTGAACTATTACTTAAAGGGACATCTTTCCAATTTTTTTTTTTTTTAAATATTGCAGAAATCTTCTTGTGCATGACATCAAATAAATGATGAATGAGAGATTAAAAGTAATAATACTAGATCACCTAAAAAGTATCATCTAAGAATTGTAGCTGTGTCATTTGTAATGAGTGACTCATTACCTTTCACAAGTAATCTACCCAGCACTGCTGGAAGACATAAACAAATGGTTTGCATTGTAGCATCCTAATCAGTAAGGGATGGGTACACAAACACATACAATTCACTAAGAGAAAGAATAATGGGCTTTTAAAAATATGCACACACGTCTTGTGCAAGCCTGAACTCCTATCTGAGTCAAATTTATTCTCATTTAATTTTGTTATGAAAAAATGGCATGTGGTACCGTAATTACTGCACTATTTAATTCTCTCACAGTGCTTATACAATGGTGATAAACAATAGAGCGAGAGAGAGACAGAAAGAGAGAGAGAATTCATTTTTCATTTGGTATTCAAACCAGAGATGGAATACAATACTTCAGACCACTGCAATCCTTGATAAATTGAACTCTTCAAGCATGTTTTTTTAAAAATGTGCATAGCATTTTGAGAACAGAATTAATGTTGCCTGCCTCACTCAGCAGCCTAACTCCAGTGAACATAATAAAACCAAAAACTAGTCCTGATTCACCTGCCAAAACAAACACGGTCTTTGTGACATGATGCAGAAGAGATGATGCATAAATTAAGACTGGCTTTAGGACTGCTGGATAAAAGTTTATTTACCATAAGCTTTATTTGCCGGGAATAAAGGGCATAAACAATACTTGCCAAAATTAAAAATCATAAACAAGTGAAAATAAAGATAAATTATGATTACTGGGCCATTGCTAGCTGAGAATGTTACTTTGCAAATTTAGTTGTGGTCCATATGGTGAAACATTAATTTTGTTTTCACTGCTTGGAAAGACAAATTCAATTTAATTCCACTTTTGTTTTGACTGCATAATAAAATTTAGAAAGCTTAATACATTATGGCCTGGTTTAACAGACGGGGCTTAGCTTAAGCCAGGACTAGGCCTTAGTTAAATTAAGATATTTAAGCAGCTTATATAGAAATGCCTTAGAAGAAAAAATTACACGTGTACTGACATATTTTAAGATATGTCAGAGCAAGATATTTTCAGTTGAGACAGCTCAAACATGCATATTAGTCTGGGACTAGCTTAAGCCATGTCTCTGAAGCTAGGGGTATATATCCAGATTTAATTAGCAAATGAGTAAAAGTGTGCATATTTTTTCTGCTATATTTTGACGGAATTGTGTGGAAAGATATGCAAATGAATCTTTAATAATTTTTTTTTAATTAAAATTAGGTTTCAGGTCACAAAAGCATATTGATCGTAATTTGAATCTGATTATTAATGTAATGAGCATATTTTTTATTGGATATATGCTTTTATTTTTTACCCTTTAAGCATAGACTCTCCTGTTCTTAACATTTAATATCTACATGAATAGAGTATTATAATTATGTCCAAATCAGCATAAAAGACAATATAAACACACGCAATAAAAATGAGTACAGCATAAAGTCATACCATGTGATATCATTTTTGAAAATCAATGATAATAATCTTACAGAATTACACCTAACCTTGAAATTCATTAGAATGCTTAAGAACTATTCTATAAATTATTCATTAAGACAATTACATATTTATTTGTGCACGTTGTTCCACCACTTCATTTAAGGCAAAAAAGTCATTTTAATATGCATGTGTGAAGGTAATATTATGCACCAAAGGTTGGATAAAACGTCCTCTGTCGACAGAGCCTAGTTTTTAAGCGTATAGCACTATGTCCTTGGCACAGCTATCAGCCAAACATCGCTCATTGTTAAAGGGCAAGTCACATATTTCTGTCAAAATAAATGTCAGTGGAGGCACATTTATGGTCTCTGATAAGATTAAGTCATGTAGGATCATAATCCTGTGCTGATAATATACACTAATGACATACTCAATCAAATACCCCTGGGTTTACTGCAAACAAGGACAAAAATAGACTAGAAAGGGACAAAAAAAAAAAAAAGAATATACACAAAGTCAATTAAATAAAAAACAGCCACAACACAGATTAGACTAAAAGTGAATTTTAAATGGCATACACGATGCCTGCATAGGGGACTACAAAGGAAGAATAATCATGGCTGATCCAAACCCCCCAAAAAAAAAATATTCAAAGGGAACTTTGAAATGAAAGTTTTTGTAGGGTTCAACTGATGGACACTCAGAGAAGTTCTCTCTCTGGATCATTTCTTCATGAATCTGTACAAGGTTTCCCAGGAATAATGTAAATCAAATCCATCTGCACCTGAAATGTGCTTTGGTTGAGTAAACAAAATGGTGTGGAAAAGAAAAATCCTCCATCTCTCTAGCTCAATTAAATAATAATAATAGGCCTATCTTGCTTTTGCTTTTGGAACTGGTTATTGCTGTTGTTATTTTAATAGAGGAGTTGAAAGAAAATATGGTTACACTTTATTTTAAGCTGTCCTTGTTATGTAATGTTATGTAATTATTAGTGGTGTCAAAATTAGCGCGTTAACGCGGGAGATTAATTTTTTCAGATTAATGCATTAAAAATATTTAACACCATTAACGCAGGGGCGGGGCTAGGGTTGGCCACCCCATTCACAACTGCTGCCTCTGTCTCTTTTTTCTTGAAAAGGATTGTGTTTATTTAGATGCAGAACGTCTTTATGACCACATCAAACGGGAGACGTTTTAGACGCGCGCTCTAACGTCGCCTCCGCCCCAGGCGTAGGGGAAAAGATACTGTGCTCGTAGCGGCGCTTTCAAATACACGCACAAAGGTCTGGCGCGCGCTGTAGCCTGTATCATTTCATATCAAACAGCGAAAGAAACTACGTGCATGCAATGTCCTAGTTATGCCATCAGTTTAGTTGTGCAGGCATAATTTACTGTTAAATCTGTGTGCATGCATGCAATATGATATGCGTCACATTTAAGAACATGTCTCTGAAATGGTTTTAAAAACTTTCCTGAGGCACCCCAGCACTGTCTCCCTCATCTAACACACCCGATTCAACTCGTCCGCTCATTAGAAGAGACTAAGACCTGAAGTGGGTCAGAAAGCAGCAGCAGCTTTTAAAGCAATAGCAGGCAAATAATAATAACCAGCTGCTGTGATGTCTATTAATCCAAGAACAAAAGAAAAAAAAGAGGAAAGCAATAACTTTTATAGCTTTAAGGGGTTCATCTATATTTAATTTAGAATTTAGTGTTTGGTAACTATTCATTTTCTGTATATTTCTGCTGAAGGGCACAGGTAGCTAAATATGTCATTTATTGTAATGGGTTTGTGTGAAGATTGTTTTAAGTTCACTTAAATTAGAAGTTAAGTCTAATAAATGTTAAAATTGATAGCTGTCAATTATACTGTAATGCTGAATGTTAAATATTAAGGGGGGAAAACTATTTTATAGAGACATCAGTAGTATTGATATCAGTGATGCTGGCCTTCAATCATAAAAAAGATGCCATTAAAGAAATATTAAAAATATAGGGGGAAAGGGAAGTGGTGTGTGGCCAAGTATGGTGACCCATACTCAGAATTTGTGCTCTGCATTTAACCCATCCAAGTGTACACACACAGTAGTGAACATACACCTGGAGCAGTGGGCAGCCAATGCTGCGGTGCCCGGGGAGCAGTTGGGGGTTCAGTGCCTTGCTCAAGGGTCTCACCTCAGTTGTGGTATTGAGGGTGGAGAGAGTGCTGGTTATTCACTCCCCCCACCGACAATCCCTGCCGGACCTGAGACTCGAACCCACGACCTTCGGGTTACAAGTCCAACTATCCATTAGGCCACGACTGCCCTTTGAGACATATACTGTCTTTATGTTGTTTGTACATTGTACATTTGAAGATTGAATGTGAAATTATTGCAATATAAAAGTATATTTAAAAACTTTAATGTTAGGTGTGATTAATCGCGATTAATTTTAGAAAAATGAGTGATTAATTAGTTAATTTTTTTTATCGATTGACAGCACTAGTAATTATACAATTTAGTACTAATTAAGAAGCATTAATTAGCATGTATACTTATTATAGGGTCAGGGTTAGAATCAGAGTTTGGTTTAGGTTTAGTTGTGCATAATTTACTGTTATTACCGTAGTAAGTGCAGTACATGTAACATACAACAATGGCACTGTAAAATAAAGTGTTACCGAAAAAAGAAGCATAAACTGTGGCATTTCAACATACAACTTTGTTTACTATACCCTGTTTAACTACTATATACACTTAATATATAACAAAATATTAAAGTAGTTGTTTATTAATTAAAATAATAATTAAATATGTTTTCATAAAGTTTAACAATTTAAAAGCATTTTATTTCAGTTTGCATTCTAAAAAGTTTATCACCTACATCATAATTATGTAAAATATATTAAATAATTTTTACTTAATTATATTGATGAGTCAACAACAGTTTTCAACCAGATGAAATAATGTCCATTATGTATTTTAAAGCTAAAATTCAACAAAATAATTTTCATTTTAATTGCACATCATTTGCTCCTGACTTTATCGTTTAAATCTGAAATTATCTTAATTTTAGAAAGTAAAAGAACAAAACTAAACATCCAAAAATGTTTTAAACGTTGCAACTTTTTTCAGAAATAATTTAGGAGTTACTGACAGCTTACACAGCAACCTGTCTGAAAGCACACAACCTGACATGTCACCTGACAGAGGGCCACAACCTTAACCTTTCTGACCTCATGGGACACCATGAATGATTCATGGGACACACAACACAAATTTTGCTGACACTTGGCCTTATGTTACCTGCAGGCAGGAAAGAGACGTACTGATGTTGGACATTTTTCTAAGAGCTAAAAGCCTTTGCTCACTCCCTGTGGCTTTATGAGACAGATTGAAAAAAAAAACACTCTGAAGTCTGGGTTGCTTTTAGAACACTGATTGTGTTGTTTGCATGGCTGACGGGCCATTGTGGACCGGGTCCCTGTTGAGCCAGATCAGTTACTTGTGATTCATGTGTTTCTAAGGGCTAGAAAAGCAAAGTTGCTTGAAATGCAAATTGATATGGTTGGGCTCTGGGCAGCTGTGTAGACGGTTCGGATGTTAGAATACCATAATGTTCATTGCCGCTGCTATTGTGGAACTCATGAAAGAAAGTGAATGATACACCACATTAGTCCAAAGCCCAGAGAAAATAAGACAGCATTTTTTCATTAAAGCTGAGATGAGAAAAAAACAAGAAGAATATGCTGCATCTGCGACTTCACTTTGTCAAGCTACAACAGCACGGCATAAGCATGTAAACAACAATATTTGGGGGAAAAAAAATATTTTTGCAGGTCTGTGCTTTATTTCTGTGAATGTAGTCAGATACCAAGAAAGTTTAGAGACAAAAAAAATCAATACTTCTAGTCTCAGACAGCAAGCTGTATTTGCGTTTTGATATACCATGAATATTTTGTTCCTGTATTAATGTTAAGATACTGAAACATTTCAGCAACCAAAAATATTTGGATAATCAGATTCGGAGGGCCAAAATCATTGACCTAAAAGGTATAGTTTAGCTAGCGCTTGTCCAATGACACGTTTTGATTGTGTCGGTGTCTATTTTGTGCACACAATGTGGATAAGCTACAACAGGTACAATATTATTTTCTCATTTTTAAATTGATCTTCAGTTGATAGATTTTTAGTCTGTGGTGTTTTCAGCTGATGCATGAACAAAACTTCATTAATCATTATTTGTAGCATGTCTACTCTACATCCGATAATTGCAATAAACTTTGTTTTTTGTTTTGATATTAAAAGTATTAGCTTTTAAGTTCCGGTAATTTTATAAATTCAAACAATAAATGACGTTTTGACGTTCTTTAATGTGGCATGATGGACCGCTGTAGCATGTGAACCTTATATCTATCAGAATAATATCAATATCATATAATTTAATAATTCTATAAGTATTTCAACCATGGAAAGACATCAATAAAACAGCTTGAAAATTTAAAAATGTAACCCAATGGTAGGGTTTGACCATATTTGACCCAAATTTGGGTTGAAATGTTTTTAAGTTTGAAAAGGTAGCGCCACATTATGTTCGTTGTGATGTCAAATGACGCGTCTCGCTGAGGTCTGGGTTGAACGATCAGTCCCGAGTTCACAGGTTGGATATCCGACTTCAAGCGGCATTCTACTGGCCAGATTTACTAACAGCTTGCGCCAGCGCTAACCATCTTTTGGAGTTAAAATAGTTCTATTCTGTCAGGATTTACTAAAGACGCACAGTGACGAATTAGCGCTGAAAAGGCGTGGACAGAGTTATATTTGCGCCTGATCTTATTGAATATGCATTTGTTAGGGTTAGGCTGCATGGCATGCAGGGCAGAGGTGGCTTGGCCCGTAGGACTGCAGCTTTGGTGGTGAGCCGCCGTCAACTTACAGGCTTTGGATGGGAGACGACGACGATTCCTCCAAATAGTGGCGTTTTGCGGGCACAGGTACATCGCAACTGCACTCTCCATCTGGGGAATGTCAATGTACCCCCTAACCCCCTAGGAAGAGGCAGACAAGCGGCTTCCAGCCGAAAAGGGGCCATCCACGACTTCATCAGGTCCTCATGCACCTCCGGGAAGAAAGGAACCAAGGCAGCCCATGCCGAGGAACCAATAGGAATAGATAAACAGAGGATAGGAAACGACTGCAACCAAGAGGACATGGACGGAATGGCGTCTTTAAAAAGACGTGAGCCGTCCGTGATCAGAAACTGCTCTTTTAGATGAAGCACCAAGGGAAATCGCTGAATTAACAGTGACGCCGCTGATTGTGCCTTAATGCCACCCAGAACAGCCTCTTCTTCCAGCAGCAGAGAGAATAGAGCCCTGCATTTCAGCCCGGGCCCGATGGGCCTCAACTTTTTTTTTTTTTTTACATCATAGTTCAGATGCGGGCAGGGCCTTGGACCTGTTTTAGGCTTCTCCTTATTTTTATATTTTAGACATCCATCAATTAGTGATGAGTTGAGCCCTTACAATCTGACTTTGCAGCAGTTGGAATTGAACTGCTGGGTCGTCTGGCCAGAGGAGAAATGGCCCCCCGACTGAGCCTGGTTTCTCACAAGGTTTTTTTCTCCGTTCTGTCACCGATGGAGTTTTGGTTCCTTGCCGCTGTCGCCTCTGGCTTGCTTAGTTGGGGACACTTCATTTCCAGCAATATCGTCAACTTGATTGAACAGAAACTTTTTGAACTGAACTGAGCTGGACGATGCCAACACTGAATTCAATAATGAAATGCCTTTAACTGAAAATTGAGTGTTTAATATTGTCATTTTACATTATTGACACTATTTTCCTATTTTGATATTGTGCAGTTGCTTTGACACAATTTGTATTGTTAAAAGCGCTATATAAATAAAGGTGACTTGACTTGATGAAAAAAAAATTGCCGTGCTGGTGGAAACAACACGAGACCATGCTACCGCGACTGTCAAGAGCGGCTCGATGGTGTTCAGTGTCTCCGCCAGAAGCAGCAGCATGCGTGCCATCAGCGTAGTGAAGAGTTCTGCGTTCAAATGCACGCGATAGGCTAAAGCTTGCCGCAAAGCCCCAGCAAAAGTAATTACCATGAATGTGTCAGGGGGAAATATTAAGGAGATATTTTAATTATTTACTAATAAACTAGTGTTCAATCAAGACAACTCTCGGAAGATTTTAGCATGGTGATGGATATGACAATGTTAATGTATTTGGTCTTGGCGGAATAGATCTGCTACACTGCTGCTGAATTGCTGCTACTGTTGGTTATTGCTGTATATTATTGCTGCTGCTGCAAGCAAGTACAGGAACTTGCTACTGCCAATGCATAAGGCGATACGGTGCCGTGAGTATTTAAGACATACTGCTGCTGCACAAATAGCATATAAAATAACCCGTAGCAGATCTATACAGGTGGAGCGTTTCAGAGAAAATCTGAAAGCGCACTGCAGGAATCTCAAGTGAATGCTAGCCAGCCATATAAATGCAAGGCAGAAAGCTCATTGGCTGCATATGCAGCATGAACCAATCAGCTTGTGCCAAGTCGTTTAACTCTCTGAAAATGATCAGTTACGTTAACAACCCGTCAGCCTGAGCCACCTAGAGTTTCATAAGACTGAACTATATGTTTCAATCATGACAACTCTTGGAAGATTTTAGCATGGTGATGGATATGACAATGTTAATGTATTTGGTCTTGGTGGAATAGATCTCCTACACTGCTGCTGTTGGTTATTGCTGTAGTTGTAGATTATTGCTGCTACTGCAAGCAAGTACAGGAACTTGCTACTGCCAATGCATATGGTGAGTATTTAAGACATATTGCTGCTACACAAATAGCATATAAAATAACCCCCCAACAAAGCTGGAAGAAGAAAACAAAACAATTAAATATGTATGCTGCTGCTATACAATAATATGCTTAACATCATCCCTATAAGGCAGAAGAAATATAAAAGATAAAACCCCCCAGAACAAGCAGATCTATTGCCAAGATATATGTACTGCAGCTGCTCCGGAGAGCCGTGAGACCGTGTGTTTGCCATCTTTGTGAGCCTGGGCCGGCTTTGCCAAATGGATTAATGCTAGTGAACTATGGCTGTGTGTACCTGATCCGTTGACCAGATAGCTTAAACTAGTGACCTGAGTTAAATGTGTTTCTGGGCTAATGGAGCCCAGATAAATTAACTAGTGGCTTAACAGTGTAAACCTGGGTGCTGTACCCTTAAGTTTATTTAACTAATGACCTAAATAACTATGTGTGTTTGAGCCAATAGCTCAAACATACCTAGGTGTATAAACGCACACTATGTGTGTCATTAACAAACAGGAATCACACGATAAGGCTGATAGATGAAGTAACCCCCAGCAACCACCTGACTCAGGCTCGGGCGGCCTAAGCAAATAGTTTTAAATTTGTCATTCAAGAGTTGCTGTTTTTCTTGTTTTTTTTTTCATTAACGTTCATCAACGTTACTGCAATGGAAATACTTACCTTTAACTTATTAATAAGCTGTTTAATACGGCCATGCAAACCGACTTGTTGCAGTGTGTGGTGCATGGTCTGAGCACTGACAAGCTGACCTTCCACTTCTGCAACCTCTAAAGCAATGCTGGCAGCACTCATGCATCTGTTGTTTTGAAGCCAGCTTCTGCACCTGACGCACAGCACAAGGACTCAACTTCTTTGATCGACCCTTGCGAGGCCTGTTCCGAGTGAAACCCGTCTTGAAAAACCTCTGTATGACCCTGGCCACTGTACTGTAACTCAGTTCCAGGCTGTTACCGAACTTCTTATAGCCTAGGCCATCTTTGTGGAGAGCAACAATTCTAATTCTCAAATCCTCAGAGAGTTCTTTGCCATGAGGTGCCACGTTGAACATCCAGTGGTCAGTATGAGAGAATTGTACTCAAAGAACCAAATTTTAACTGCTCTAAAACAAGATACACAAATTTGTATGGTCCTGTCAAGCGGACAAAAACATGAACATGATGAATAGGACATGTGGCTTTGCATGGTTAAATGACGTATAGCTGTTATAACTTAGGGTGTACTCATTTTTGTTGCCAGCTTTTTTGACAATAATGGCTGTATGTTGAGTTATTTTCAGAGGACAGTAAATCTTTACTGCTATACAAGTTGCACATTGACTACTCTAAAATATATCCAAGTTTCATTTCTATAGTATTGTCCCTTGAAAAGATATACTAAATTAATTGCCGAAATGTGAGGGGTGTACTCACTTTTGTGAGATACTACTGAGATAAGTAGCTAGGCGAATGCCTATTTTACTCTAACACGGTGTCTACGCCAGACACGAGCGGCACAACATGACAAAGTCAATAGACCCGTTGCGATAGGTAAAGCTGTCCGCGATGTATGCAGTGCGATACGGCAAATGCAACAAAACTTCTGCTACTGCTGCTATTGATAATATTCACTAACATTTCTATACTGAGTTGAAGTACATGCAGTTGCTGTCAATGATATTCACAATGTTGTAGTAGGAATTTACTGTGCGAGCTGTTGCAGTTGTAATACAAACCCGATTCCAAAAAAGTTGGGACACTGTACAAATTGTGAATAAAAAAGGAATGCAATAATTTACAAATCTCATAAACTTATATTTTATTCACAATAGAATATAGATAACATATCAAATGTTGAAAGTGAGACATTTTGAAATGTCATGCCAAATATTGGCTCATTTTGGATTTCATGAGAGCTACACATTCCAAAAAAGTTGGGACAGGTAGCAATAAGAGGCCGGAAAAGTTAAATGTACATATAAGGAACAGCTGGAGGACCAATTTGCAACTTATTAGGTCAATTGGCAACATGATTGGGTATAAAAAGAGCCTCTCGGAGTGGCAGTGTCTCTCAGAAGTCAAGATGGGAAGAGGATCACCAATTCCCCCAATGCTGCGGCGAAAAATAGTAGAGCAATATCAGAAAGGAGTTTCTCAGAGAAAAATTGCAAAGAGTTTGAAGTTATCATCATCTACAGTGCATAATATCATCCAAAGATTCAGAGAATCTGGAACAATCTCTGTGCGTAAGGGTCAAGGCCGGAAAACCATACTGGATGCCCATGATCTTCGGGCCCTTAGACGGCACTGCATCACATACAGGAATGCTACTGTAATGGAAATCACAACATGGGCTCAGGAATACTTCCAGAAAACATTGTCGGTGAACACAATCCACCGTGCCATTCGCCGTTGCCGGCTAAAACTCTATAGGTCAAAAAAGAAGCCATATCTAAACATGATCCAGAAGCGCAGGCGTTTTCTCTGGGCCAAGGCAATTTAAAATGGACTGTGGCAAAGTGGAAAACTGTTCTGTGGTCAGACGAATCAAAATTTGAAGTTCTTTTTGGAAAACTGGGACGCCATGTCATCCGGACTAAAGAGGACAAGGACAACCCAAGTTGTTATCAGCGCTCAGTTCAGAAGCCTGCATCTCTGATGGTATGGGGTTGCATGAGTGCGTGTGGCATGGGCAGCTTACACATCTGAAAGGCACCATCAATGCTGAAAGGTATATCCAAGTTCTAGAACAACATATGCTCCCATCCAGACGTCGTCTCTTTCAGGGAAGACCTTGCATTTTCCAACATGACAATGCCAGACCACATACTGCATCAATTACAACATCATGATGCGTAGAAGAAGGATCCGGGTACTGAAATGGCCAGCCTGCAGTCCAGATCTTTCACCCATAGAAAACATTTGGCGCATCATAAAGAGGAAGATGCGACAAAGAAGACCTAAGACAGTTGAGCAACTAGAAGCCTGTATTAGACAAGAATGGGACAACATTCCTATTCCTAAACTTGAGCAACTTGTCTCCTCAGTCCCCAGACGTTTGCAGACTGTTATAAAAAGAAGAGGGGATGCCACACAGTGGTAAACATGGCCTTGTCCCAACTTTTTTGAGATGTGTTGATGCCATGAAATTTAAAATCAACTTATTTTTCCCTTAAAATGATACATTTTCTCAGTTTAAACATTTGATATGTCATCTATGTTGTATTCTGAATAAAATATTGAAATTTGAAACTTCCACATCATTGCATTCTGTTTTTATTCACAATTTGTACAGTGTCCCAACTTTTTTGGAATCGGGTTTGTATTTAATCAGAATTTGCGAAGCATAATCTACTGCTGCTGCACGAAACCTACTGTAAGCCCTGTTGAATAAGCAAAGTAATAAATGCTTATTGCAATTAAAGAGTTAATTTACCCTCCATGGGTTGTCACTAAAATTTAATGCAACTAAAGCGCTTTCTGCTGCCGCTGCTATATTAGCAACAATATGACTTGCTATGCATGCTGCTGCTAATATTATTTCTAACCTTGCATCTGAATTTGCTATGCATGCTATAAAATTTGCTAACTTTGCGATCTGAATAGCTATGCATACTGCTTCACAAAAGTATTGCTACTGCCCCTTTATTAAATAACCAAACACAACCAATTAATGCTTATTTAGCTTTGAAGAGTTCTATAAACCCTGTTGAATTGAATAGCAAAGTATAAAATGCCTATTTCACCTAAAAAGTTCACTACCATCCAAGCGTTATCTTAAATAAAAAATAGGCAAGTTAAATAGGTAAGGCTGTTGACAGTATGACGTTTATGAAAGACAGTTATACAGGTTCACCTTATGAACTGCATGAACCTTATGAACTCGCCAAATGCAAACCGACCCCACTAGTGAGGTGTGCATCTGAAAGCAATCCTTTCACGGTTTATGTAGAAATGAATGACCTCAGAAGATATTAAAAGCATTGGAGATTTCGGGCAAATAAGGTAATCCCCAATTCACTTTACTGTTCTAAAATCGGCGACGCTTGACGTTGTATTCTCACATACATGAACTAGGAAAACTGCTTGCTGCTGCTGCTAATGCTACTGCTGTTATATGAACAAGACGTGCTTAGTAATTACTCCTCACGTGAATAACCTGCGTGTAGTTTTACAACTTGTATGTTTTCTAGTTTAAAAATGTAAATCTGACGAATGCAATAATCCACTGGAATCAGATTGAAGACCGTTTACTTATCTAGCTGTTGAGTTTCAGAGAAACTCTGAAAGCTCGCTGTAGGAATCTCAAGTGAATGCTAGCCAGCCATATAAATGCAAGGCAGTAAGCTCATTGGCTGCATATGCAGCATGAACCAATCAGCTTGTGCCAAGTCGTTTAACTCTCTGAATATCATCAGTTAAGTTAACAACCCGTCAGCCTGAGCCATCTAGAGTTTCATGACTGAACTATATATTTTTCTGAGTCCGTGTCACAAGGATGAAGTTGCCGATCCTGACGCGACATCTCCTCATTAGACACACCTTTAGAGAGAAGTGCATCTTTACGGGATTATGATTATGATTATAATGAAAGAGTTTTTGTTTTCGATTTGTTTTATTTCGTTAAGTAGTAATTTTAGCTTTCTATAGATATATTTGTCATGTCTGTGAGGCATGTATTCACTGAGTTTCGGTTCATTTTTGTGAAGCGCTCCTGTTCAAGACTGAGATGGCAGAACGCGCATCATGTTTGTTTTCTTTATTTCATAAAAGCACAACATTTTGTTGATATTGTGAGTGCATGCAAATTAAAGTAGACCCTTTACAGTTCTGAATGATGTATTACTCGTACCTTTATGAGCAAAAATGAAGACGTATTTTAAGTAGTTTCCACTGAAAAAAATGCAAGTGATCTCGCTGGTGCCTCCATGTCCTGTAAAACGCGCTTTAGCTTCCACTCTCCACACAAACTATTGGATATAGCACATAGGTTTAACGTTTAAACATTGTTATATGCTTGAACTGTTTTATATCTATAGATTTTTTTTAGGCAAGTCGTGATGATTTGAGAAGGCTAAATTGATCAAACATAGGCTATGATTAGCTCACTGTCTGCTGCTGGCTGCTTGGTCTTAACTTAAAAAAAACAAAAACGTATATTTAACGAACAAAAATGCTCTAAAAGGTTTTCTAAATGAACTTAATAAAAAAACTAAACAAAATATAATCACTTTGCCATTACATACAAAACTGAACTATTTTAATAGCTGAAATAGTAGTATAAGCTGTTTTGGGAGAAGGGGGAAAAAAAGATGGGCTCGGGTCGGGCCCGGGCCAGTAATTCTGATAAGCTGTCGGACACGGGCCGGGCTTGGGCCTGAGCGTCTCGGGCCAGGGCCAGGCTAGGGCCTGAATTTGAGGCCCGTGCAGGGCTCTAAGAGAGAATTCACCTGGTGAATCTCAAACTGTGTTCATTCACTCTGATGCAAAAATCTGATGAGTGGATGCACCTGTCGCCTATTTATACCCGTGTGTACGGGGAGTGGCCCAGCATGCAAAATCCACTAGCCAAATTTCATTGCCGTTTTCTCTTAATCAGAGAGGATTCGGGCTCCCAAGTAAGACCCCATAATGTCGAGTCACGACATAACTCGTAGTGACCGACAGATAGGGAACTACTGGCACACTAAACACAGGTTAAACTGAAATACCTCCTCAAACACTCTGCTTCAGCAAGTATGAAAATAGAAACATTTTGCACATTTTTAACATTTCAAAGCCATTTTATTATCTTTGCTATTGTAAAGTGGAAAGCTTGACAATTTAAGAGAGAATTGATTAAATCTTGTTGTATTTGCGAATATTTTACCACAGAAAAATTTAACATTAAATTATGAAAGCAGAATTTTAATTGGGTTTCCAGCTATATAATTATTTAACCTAGCAGGCCTACTAGATGAATACTACTGCAGATGCCTTGGTTTCACTGAATAATGACAGAAGCGGTAAACAGACTTACCCACCCAATCCATTTCAGTGTACGGCAGAAGTTCAGAGCAAAGTATTGACAAGAACATCAGGAGAAGGATGAGAGGCATTCATCTCGCTATGAGCTGACAGACACAGACACTGATCTGACAGGTAAGCCTGCTCCACTGTGAATATGAGGCGCTTGACTACAACACCCACACTCCATCATTTCAGACCAGAACAAGTTCTATTTATGAGTATAAAACAATTCAAATACAAAAAAGGTATAAATACAAGAGTTATAGTAGAGAAACATACTAGCGAATGAATGTACCGTATGTTTTCTGTGAGTCATTTGTAATGCCTAATTGAACAGTATAATTAAAAAAAGTATTATATATGTAAAATATATAATGTCATATTTTGGGAGGTTATAGGCTAAGTTAGCAGGCTAATAAGCTAGTGGTATAAGCTACAGCTAAGCTACAGTAGTACAAAATGTAAGCTAACTAAAAGAAACATAATTCCTTTAAAGACTGTCAGTGTTTAATAGTTTTCATTGAGGAGTTCAATTTCAAGAAAAAGTTAGTTTTACGTAGTGAAGTCAAGCATTTAAAAAAACATATTCTATAATAAAGCCCATTTCACTGAGATGTGATTTACTGAAGTGTTTCAAAATTGCCTTGTGGCAATCTGCAAAGTCAATGGCGTTTACTATGGAATTACAGGGGTGTAGATAATGAGAAGCTTTAGTTATTATCAATATTTTCATTCTGATTTTCTATGGTCTAAAACAAACTGTTTTGGGAGAGGAGAGTTTGAAAGAGCTCAATTATTTGGAGGTTAGAGAGGCTGCCCAGCAACTAAAAGATGTTTTGTTCAGGCATGACTGTTGTAGCAGCACTTTGTAACCTTGACAAAGGTATTCAACATGGCTTTAGTATTAGGACCGTCTCTGCCCCTGCACTTGTGCATAAAGCAGTATGATAAAAGCAAAAACAACTAAATAAATCCAACCCTCTTGACCAATTTCAACCATACTAAATTGCATTTAAAAAGCTGGATGCTTTTAAGAGATCAGATTTAAGCAATAAATCCAATTATTTATTTTTCTTTTTAATTTCTTTAGTCATTTTCTTTGTTCCATTGTTAGTAGGAGAACAAGCGAACCTCTCTGCACTAATTGTGGCCATAAATCACCTGAACAGTTGAATCTACACGAACTTGGCAGTTATGAGTCAAAGCCTCATCTGTGTGTAGGGAAAACTCTCCAATGACCTTGAATATGAAAAAAACAACTTGGAAAACCTTCACTTAAACATTTGGGCTGCAGATTCTTTCATCATCAACACTTCCGTGGCAACATCTTGAGGCAAAATAGGATACAACTATTGTTAACATCCTCATAAATATTTATGCTTGTAGAATTCAGCCTTAACAACAAACTCATTAGCACTCAGAAACAAAAAACAAGTTTTTTTATATTTTGGAAACTATTATTAAGTGGAAAAAGGCTTTAAGAGTACTTTAATTGCTACATATAAAACTCGCAGTGTGAGTAACTCATAACCTGCTAATAATTTACAAAGTATATTTAGAATGATATGACTGACCATAAAATAAATTCAACATTTGGTACAAATAAATTATGTGGTGTACTACAATATTATTCATTAAAAATGTGATAGCAAGTCCTTCCAAATTTTTGAAATGATGTGATGGCCAGTGCAGCAAAAACAAAATGAAATTCACTTTCCACATTGTAAAACACAGCAGTGTAAAATATTATTAGGCACTTTTGGTTGCATAATACTGATATTGATATAGTGACAAATATGAAATACAAAAATATTTCTTACTGAAAACTTTCTTTTAAATGATTCTGCATCTTCATTGATGGTCCAAGCTAAGATGTAGCTAAACCTACATCTTTTTCATCCAGTTTGTAACTTTTTAAATATAATGCAGCTCAATAGTGTAAAACTAGGTAAAGCCACTGAATGTTTTAAGTGCGTTCTAGTCTCACCTCCTGGTCGGGGACACTGAGGTAGCCGCGGTGGGGTTTGAAGGATTTGTGTGGCAGGTGAGAGAACATCCAGTTTCTACTGAAGCTCTGGCCGAATACAGGCTGCAGCAGGAAGTAGGGTTTCTCTGAGTAATTAATCACCAACAAAAACAGAGACACCGCCACAATCAGACTGGTCACTATGACTGACTTCTTCTGTGAGGAGGGAAAGAAGAACAGAAAACATGGCATCATTTAGCTTTTCTGACTCATGGGCAAAATGTGGCAATGAAACATTCAGGTAAAATAGTCATTGTCACAGTCAAAAAGTGCTTGTTTTTCTTTCTGGACAAATGGTTAGTGAAAGGAGGGACTGTAACCTTCAAAAACCCTCAGGAGGTCAAACTAAATATTATATTAGCTGTTTTTAATTCTTCCATTTTATAGAAGGTTTGCAATTTTTGCAAAGTAATAAGCATGATATAAAAAATAAAATTATTAAGTGGAACCGTGTCAACCTGCTGTGGTGCAAAGTCCCTTGAAACAGAGTGCCAAGGGGTAGGGGTGAAAATATTCCCCTAAGAATTGGGACACCACTACTATACCGTCACACGTGATCATACGTCATCTAGCTCCTAAAATAAACACACCTACTGGTGTGCATTAGAGACTTTATTTACCGTTCTATATTAATGCGCTGCTTACTGACACGCACACACACACACATACACACACACACACACACACACACACACACATACACACACACACATATATATCGGAGATCGCGTAGCTCACATGC
Organism: Schizothorax lantsangensis; assembly: GCA_027422415.1. Taxonomy (NCBI): domain Eukaryota; kingdom Metazoa; phylum Chordata; class Actinopteri; order Cypriniformes; family Cyprinidae; genus Schizothorax; species Schizothorax lantsangensis. The sequence continues at coordinate 9,719,952 of CM049845.1, forward strand.
AGGAGCAAAGAAACTTGTCATTGCTGCCCCACGACTTTTTATTAATAACAGTTTAAATACTGAATAGCTACATTGTATTTTCCAGCAACGAGAGGATAAAATCGCTGTTTTTGAAGCAACGTTATACTCGCTCATAGTAAAGAGAGACGCACATACACTTATCTCTCTCTCTCTCTCTCTCAATATTTGAGAAAAAGGTTTAGCGATTTCTAATTATTGGGGGAACTAGCCCCTCAATGTCTATGGTGGTTATCGCCCTGATCAGACATGAAAATATGTTTGGCACTATCGTGCAGTCAGTAATGATATGACGTTAGAAAACTTAAGTGATTTTTTGCAAACATTTATTTGAATAACATGACCGTAAATATGAACTCACGATTGAATGTAACATAAAACAAATAATTATTTTTCATTAAAATCTTTATTAATGCCAATAATGCTTACATTTATGTGTCTTTTTGTTCGCTCGGGCAGCCATGTTGCCGCTGCAGCCAGTTTACGCTGAGATGATTCATACCCCTTCATTTGTAGTGTGGTCCTGAAAAATCTTAATTTGAAGGGCTATCTGTCCCTTCCCCTTACCCCTACCCCTCCAACCAAAAGAGAATCAAGACACCCCTACCCCTTCATGTGAAGGGGAAGGGCTAAGGGGTAGAAATGGGATTGGGCCTTAATAGAACAAAGCTCTTATTTCTCAGTACATGTCCTAATGGTCCAAGCAGTCCAAAAACCCAACCCTTGGAAGCAGAAGTCAGAAGTACAGCAGAAGTCATTCTGTATTCCTTAAAGAGGATTGAACTTGACAGCAGAGGACAATTCAAGCTGATAAATTGTTCATTTTTTTCCATTAAAACTGAATCTTCTCCTTCTTCACAGTTATCTGATACGACACATTTTCCACTGAGTATTCTAAAAAAAAGTCAGAAAGCTCTTAAAATTTGACTTCTAGCATACTCTGTTCTCTTTTCACAATCAAATACGGAGAACTGTCAAAGATATCTCTGCATAATGATGTGCCCACGGACATGATGCATACGGTTGTGTCAGAAGAAATGTTCGAAACTCTGAGAAAAATTACTTGAAACATGACTGAATGCATACAGCTTATGGACAAGTACTTAGAATATTATGGACATTCTATATGAGACATGAATATGAATATTATGTAATATAAACGAGAGCTGAGTCATTTCTCTTTTGAAATAACACAGTCTAAACATCTTATGAAATAAACAGTGAAACAATTTAACTTTTAAAAACCCCATGAAATCAAATTGAGCCTTTTAATCCAGGTCAGTTATCTGACATCAGAGAACATGCAACTGACTAGCAACAAGATGTAGCAAATATTGGTTCTGCAGTAGGGGTCGACCGATTATCGGCCTGGCCGATTATCGCCGCCGATATTAAACATTTTTATAATTATCGGTATCGGTCATTTTCAAAACCGATGTGCCGATAAAATAATTTAATTTTGAAACGCGCTATTTGGCTCTGACGCAGCCTGTCAGATCTCACCACTCTGTGGGCTAGAGCAGTCTCCGCCCACCGCGCATCTGATTTGTTGGGAGTCACGAGTCCGACCAATCAGCGTGGAAGACTAAGGCACTCTCACACCGAAAGCGCTTGCTAACTGGAGCTGCTTGCTTCAGTGATCACGCATCAGTTGTCTCTCAAAGGCAGCAGCAGACGTTGCTCAAGTTGCAATAAATCACAATCCACTACACTGAAGTTGCAAAACACCTCAATATTATCTATTTATGGTTTCCGTGATGGGGAAACGCGGACGGAATCGCGGAATCCAGTCATATAAATAGAGGTTACTGTATAACGCGGAGTCGCGGAATTTGTCAACGTTTGGATGAATTAATCAAAAGTAGGTCAGTACACTTAAATTGACTCGCGCTATGGACTAGTATCTGTAAACATTAAGCCGCAAAAAGACTATTTAAATATGAATTCTGCATGTTCTGCGTGTCTCTGTATATGTGAATGGCACAGACGCGCGGTTTTGATCACACACACAGAGAAGTGCGCGACGCTTGCTGTGTTTTCAGCATCTGCCGTCTCACTAAATGAGGACATAAATACATGAACAACATCCCCAGAACTGCTCTGAGAGTTACTTCATGAGTAAAACGATCGTCATATCATACATAGGCCACACAGAAACTTAAGAGGTCCTCATGGCAACCCGTCAAAATAAAAGTTCGGTTTATCTAGTAATACTACTACAATTATTACAACTTGTTTAAAAGAACAATCACACAAACGCTATTTCTTCCATGTTTTAATTTTAATAGTAAACCCATTTGTTTGCCAAAAATAGAGTTTAACTCTCATTTGATTAAAAGATAAATTAAATTAATGTTTTATGCCTTCATTTGAACTGCACTGTAAATTAAAACTAATGGAAATTACGGTCACATAGGCCAAGATTAGGATGACAAAAATTGTGACATTTCAATAGGCTATTGAACCAAGTGTGCCTATAACAGGCTATTAGTGTTATATTTTCATTAAAATAGTTGCGGTCTTCTTAACTTCTACAATGGAGCTATGAAGACAATTAAGTTATTTACACTTATTATATACATTGTGCTTTTTAAGTTAATCAATTGATGTGCATTAGATGATGAATTGAATAGTCACCTCTTGTAGGTTATGATTAAGTCATCAGAAAATTATTAATGAAGAATTATGAGTGGTCTTCACATACATAACATGTAAATTATTGAAGCCAAATACATTTCCCCAAGCTGTTTAGCTGTAGTACAATATTCATAGGCTTAATCATGAGCTAGAAGATTAAGCATACTTAAGGTTGCTGGTACCTCACATTTCACTGCTGGTTATATACTAGTGTTGAGCGATATGGTCATTTTTCATATCGTCATATCGCCAGCCTTGAGATCGCCGATACACGATATTATCGTGCATGGATATACATTGTCATAAGCTTTTCATAACTATTTGTGATTTTAAACCGCACGTGCAATGAGAGAGAGAGGCAAATCAGATGCGCGGTGGGCGGAGACTGCTCTAGCCCACAGAGATGGTGATCTGAAGGCTGCGTGAATAGTCCACGTTTCAAAATCTAAATAATTTTATCGGCACATCGGTTTTGAAAATGACCGATACCGATAATTATAAAAATGTTTAATATCGGCGGCGATGAATCAGCCAGGCCGAAGTCATTTGGCTCTGACGCAGCCTGTCAGATCTCACCACTCTGTGGGCTAGAGCAGTCTCCGCCCACCGCGTGAAGAAAGACTAAGGCATCTCACACCGAAAGCGCTTGCTAACTGGAGCTGCTTGCTTCAGTGATCACGCATCAGTTGTCTCTCAAAGGCAGCAGCAGACGTTGCTCAAGTTGCAATAAATCACAATCACTACACTGAAGTTGCAAAACACCTCAATATTATCTATTTATGGTTTCCGTGATGGGGAAACGCGGACGGAATCGCGGAATCCAGTCATATAAATAGAGGTTACTGAATAACGCGGAGTCGCGGAATTTGTCAACGTTTGGATGAATTAATCAAAAGTAGGTCAGTACACTTAAATTGACTCGCGCTATGGACTAGTATCAAGCCAAATACTTACATTAAGCCTGTATCTAGTAATACTTACTAGTACAATATTCATAGGCTTAATCATGGCTATTAGTATCTTAACTTCTACAATGGAGCTATGAAGACAATTAAGTTATTTACACTTATTATATACATTGTGCTTTTTAAGTTAATCAATTGATGTGCATTAGATGATGAATTGAATAGTCACCTCTTGTAGGTTATGATTAAGTCATCAGAAAATTATTAATGAAGAATTATGAGTGGTTATGCTATTACACATACATTTCTAACATGTAAATTATTGAAGCCAAATACTTACATTTCCCCAAGCTGTTTAGCTGTAGTACAATATTCATAGGCTTAATCATGAAGCATACATTAAGCATACTGCTGGTATGCTGGTACCTCACATTTCACTGCTGGTTATATACTAGTGTTGAGCGATATGGTCATTTTTCATATCGTCATATCGCCAGCCTGTGAGATCGCCGATACACGATATTATCGTGCATGGGTGGGTGTGGGCAAGAGAGAGACTCTCTGTACTTGTCATAAGCTATTTCATAACTATTTGGTGATTTTAAACCGCACGTGCCTGAGAGAGAGAGGCAAATCAGATGCCTGGGCGGAACTGTCTACCAAGAGTGGTGAACTGACGGCTGCGTCAAGCCAAATAATATACTTTCAAACATACTGAAAAACTAACATACCGTTAAATATAAAAATATTTAAAACAGCTAGTTCATATTCGGCGGCGATACAGCAGTCCGATACATCGCTATTAGGACCGCGCGTCCTACTGTGACAGGTTTGCCGCATCGACGCAGAAGTTATCAGTCTAAAAATCAGTCAAGGCAAAAATGTGCAAAAGTAGATTTATTTTAAAGACCAACAGTTTAACACTAAATGTTGGACATCTGAAACGAACAGCCTGTTAAATATAAAAGTATTTTCACCACTCTGGTAAGCAGTTGCCCACCGCGCATCTGATTTTTGGAGTATGATTACGAGTCCGACCAATTAAACGGTGGATAGGCAGGCTACATCAGTCATACAGCACCCCGGACCGCGCTTGCCCCATGACGAGCTGCTTGCTTTAGACTGATAATGTCACGCCCCTGGATCAGGTTTTGTTGTGTTTTTGCTCCCCATGTGCTCCCTGTGACCTAGTTTTTCCCTCGTGTTGATTGTTAATTTATGATTCCAGGTGTGGGGAAACGCGGACGGAATCGTCTTCCTCCCCTATTATCCAGTCTTTAAAAGCCCCAGTCCTTTCAGTTAGTGTTTAACGTCGGTTATTGAATGTCTTCCCTGCTGGAATTCCTGTGTCTCCGTGTTGGATGATTAAAGCCTCAAAAGTAGGTCGTACACTTAAATGTGAACTCGCGCTATGGACTAGTATCTGTAAACATTAAGCCGCAAAAAGACTATTTAAATATGAATTCTGCATGTTCTGCGTGTCTCTGTATATGTGAAAGGCACAGACTCCTGGTTTTGATCACACACACAGAGAAGTGCGCGACGCTTGCTGTGTTTTCAGCATCTGCCGTCTCACTAAATGAGGACATAAATACATGAACAACATCCCCAGAACTGCTCTGACTTCATGAGTAAAACGATACTCATACATAGGCCACACAGAAACTTAAGAGGTCCTCATGGCAACCCGTCAAAATAAAAGTTTTTTATCTAGTAATACTACTACAATTATTACAACTTGTTTAAAAGAACAATCACACAAACGCTATTTCTTCCATGTTTTAATTTTAATAGTAAACCCATTTGTTTGCCAAAAATAGAGTTTAACTCTCATTTGATTAAAAGATAAATGAAATTAATGTTTTATGCCTTCATTTGAAATGCACTGTAAATTAAAACTAATGGAAATTACGGTCACATAGGCCAAGACTAAGATACTGCCACATAGACCAAGATTAGGATGACAAAAATTGTGACATTTCAATAGGCTATTGAACCAAGTGTGCCCATAACAGGCTATTAGTGTTATATTTTCATTAAAATAGTTGCGGTCTTCTTAACTTCTACAATGGAGCTATGAAGACAATGTTATTTACACTTATTATATACATTGTGCTTTTTAAGTTAATCAATTGATGTGCATTAGATGATGAATTGAATGTCACCTCTTGTAGTTATGATTAAGTCATCAGAAAATTATTAATGAAGAATTATGAGTGGTTATGCTTTACACATACATTTCTAACATGTAAATTATTGAAGCCAAATACTTACATTTCCCCAAGCTGTTTAGCTGTAGTACAATATTCATAGGCTGTTGAAGCATACATTAAGCATACTGCTGGTATGCTGGTACCTCACATTTCACTGCTGGTTATATACTAGTGTTGAGCGATATGGTCTTTTTCATATCGTCATATCGCCAGCCTGTGAGATCGCCGACTCACGATATTATCGTGCATGGGTGGGTGTGGGCAAGAGAGAGACTCTAATAAGCTATTTCATAACTATAATCAGCCAGGCCGATAATCGCCGCCGATATTAAACATTTTTATAATTATCGGTGGCATTTTCAAAACCGAATAAAATTATTTAATTTTGAAACGCGCTATTTGCCTCTGACGCAGCCTCGTCAGATCTCACCACCCTCTGTGGGCTAGAGCAGTCTCCGCCCACCGCGCATCTTTGTTGGGAGTCACGTCCGACCAATCAGCGTGGAAGACTAAGGCACTCTCACACCGAAAGTGCTTGCTAACTGGAGCTGCTTGCTTCAGTGATCACGCATCAGTTGTCTCTCAAAGGCAGCAGCAGTCGTTGCTCAAGTTGCTAAATCACAATCCACTACACTAATAACCGAAATAATATACCAATAACCGAAATAATATACTTTCAAACATACTGAAAAACTAACATGTTAAATATAAAAATATTTAAAACAGCATCATATAAGGATCGACGCAAAAGTTATCAGTCTAAAAATCAGTCAAGGCAAAAATCAAAAGTAGATTTATTTTAAAGACCAACAGTTTAACACTAAATGTTGGACATAAACGAACATGTTAAATATAAAAGTATTTTCAGGTAAGTTGATGTTTTTGGAGTATGCTTAAGTTAAATTAAACGGATAGGCAGGCTACATCAGTTATACAGCACCCCGGACCGCGCGCCCCATGACGAGCCCTTTAGACTGATAATGTCACGCCCCTGGACGGTTTTGTTGTGTTTTTGCTCCCCATGTGCTCCCTGTGACCTAGTTTTTCCCTCGTGTTGATTGTTAATTTGATTCCAGGTGTGTCTCGTCTTCCTCCCCTATTATTATTCTTTAAAAGCCCCAGTCCTTTCAGTTAGTGTTTGTCGGTTATTGAATGTCTTCCCTGCTGTTCCTGTGTCTCCTGTGTTCCGTGTTGGATGATTAAAGCCTCTCGTTTTGTGAGCTCCGTGTCTCCTCGTGCCTGACTCCCTGACTCCTGGTCATTGTGACAGATAACTTATTAACTGCATATTTTTATAATAACATTGATGAAGAATAAGCATCCATGTGTTTTGATAATGTGCTGTAAAGAAAACGAAATGCTGCCGGTGCAGTTTCGCCATGTTCATTCATAGCTCGAAGCTGTTCAAGATGTCTAAAATATGTCTCTTTTTGCACTCTTGACAGCCTAATTTGTAAATAAAGATTATCACCCTGCAGTTTAATTTTGATGTGGGCTTAGATTTAGAGTCCGTTTTTAAAACATTTCCAATGAGGAGGAGAGGCTAAAGGCTTCTTCACTTTCTGCGTTCCGTTCCTTTCAGTCTCGCGCACAGCCGCGTCCGCGCAGCATTCAAAGTATACTCAGCCACTGAAGAGTGTGGACGGACGAGCTCAACACATGCGCAGGACCACCAACTTGACTTGCGCGGTCTCAAAAAATTGCCTGCACTCGGACTGGGTGCGCGACTGTCCGCGAGCCCTCTTGATGACGAAAATGACGTAATAAGGACGGTGCGCGGACGGCCAAAGTATACTTTGGCCTTAATCCTCATTTGCGCGTGTGTGTGAAGTGCGGCGCTGAGGTGAAATAGCGGGGCAATTTGATAGCCCAACAATAATAATAATAGTTTATACATTAATAGGAGATTGAGCCTAATATCGTCTTGACTATGGACAAAGACATTTGCTATCGTCGATATCTCTGACTATCGTCGATACACGATACTATCGTCTATCGGCACAACCCTATTATATACTCTCTATATAATCGTGTATGTGACAAATAAAAATCTTGAATACAGTGGCCTAGGGCTGCACAATATATTGCATGCGATAGTCATGCGCATCTCGTCAGTAAAGCCGGTTCTGTGATTAGCAGTAAATCTATATCACCTGCTTTCAGATGGAGCGGCATTTAATACACAGAGCTGTAGTTCATTAACAAGCTACGCAATATCACGTTCATTATCGAAGGCAATTCATCTGTGATTATGAGCACGAATTGCGTAGCTTGTCAGTGAACTAAGGCTCTGTGTATTAACTTCCGCTCCATCTACTGGGTTGGAAAGCAGGTGATGGAGATTTAATACTAATCACAGAACCGGCTTTACTGAAGAGATGCGCATGACAATCGCATACAATATATCGTGCAGCCCTACAGTGGCCCCACATTTAACTCTCTCTTTATATTACCCTTATTGTAGATGGATGCATGGAGGAAGACAAGAGTAAGAAGTGCAACCAACACCAGGGAAGGCAGTTTTTGTCAGAGCACTTGTTATTCTTAATTTTGACATTAATTTTCATTTTTACACCAGACATATATATCGGTTCAAAATATCAGTTATCGGTCTACTTGGTCTGTAATAATCAGAGGTGTCAAGTAACGAAGTACAAATACTTCGTTACCTTACTTAAGTAGAAATTTTGGGTATCTATACTTTACTGGAGTAATTATTTTTCAGCCGACTTTTTACTTCTACTCCTTACATTTTCACGCAATTATCTGTACTTTCTACTCCTTACTTTTTAAAAATAGCCTCGTTACTCCTATTTCATTTCGGCTTGTTTTCATTCCGGCTTGTCATCGTTCAAAAAAAAAAAAAACCTATCCAGATAAATCGCGCCATCCAGATAGAGTGAATTTGATTGGGGTTGGATGAGAAGTATAAATATATACCATTCCGACACCCTATTGGTTTGTATGCGATCCATCGCACCTGCACATGACACAAATCACGTCACACTCCAGCAAGGACAGTGTTGGGGTCGTTACTCAAAAAAGATTATTTCTTAAAAGTTATTATTTCTCCACTACTGGCTCATTTATCAAACGGGTGCTTTCTCTTCGTCCTCCGCAAATTAAGCTACAGTAATTCGGTAGAGAGACGTTTGAATAAATTAGCGTTTGCGATTGACAACGCGATTGACAATTTTGTGATAAGTAGGCTATACTAACTTTGTAACTCGTTACCCCCAACACTGGACATAGCAGACGTATGTAGAGAAGGCAGAGACTCAATAAGAGAACTCGAGCGAAATGTCCCAACCAAGCACCAGCGAGGAGGTTGGTAGCCAGGATCATCTTCCGCTCCATGAAACACGTTAATGCTCAGTAGTACACATATATGTTTTTTTATGTATTTGCATTGTACTAAAATGCGTTCATTTAGAATGGGCATATATGCGGCTGAAACAAGTAGCCTAGTGCATCCCACATTTTTCAACATTAACATTTTAATATAACATTATAGTCATTATGGCCTTCAGAAAAATGTTTTTTTGAGGAGGTGGGGTAGTGCACAATAGGACCCTGTGGCGCGGCCTAAGCTTTTGTCCTTAATGGCATTTTTTTCCTTGCATTACTTTTACTTTTATACTTTAAGTAGTTTTGAAACCAGTACTTTTACACTTTTACTTGAGTAAAAAGCTTGAGTTGAAACTTCAACTTCTACAGAAGTCTTTTTAAACCCTAGTATCTATACTTCTACCTGAGTAATGAATGTGAATACTTTTGACACCAGTGGTAATAATCGGCATCGGCCCTGAAAAACACATATCGGTCGACCCCTATTCTGCAGGGCTGTGAATTAAGCTAAAGGGAATAATGGCTGTTTTAAAAAAAGAGCAAGACCTTAGATATATCAGGAACCTTGATGAGCCCCTAGTTCCAACCCTGCTCCAACAAGTACTTGATTATATGGAAGGATTTTCCGGACTATTTTCAAATAGAATTGCAAATTGTATTTTCAATTGCGTTTTCCACATGTGGGCGCATAAATTGTGACATAATCCAAATGCAACTGCAAATCTTGCATTACCGTTTGCATTCCATTTGCAACTGTATTTCCCATGTCTTACGAGCTATGAGCCTGTCATATTTAAATAGCAATATTAATTACCACATTTGCCTTTTCACTTTCTCTGCGTCTTGCATATATACAACCCCAAATCAGAAAAAGTTAGGACAGTATGGAAAACGTAAAATGCATTTTTTTGGAATGTGTTGCAGGTCTGAATGACAGGAAAGGATGTATATTTACAAATGACATGAAGGTGACCAGACAAAACGTGAAATATTTTGTGTTCATATTGTCTGCAATGAAATACATGTCAAAATAAATTTAGAAATCACTACTTTATTTTTTTATTTGCGTTTTCCATACTGTCCCAACTTTTTCTGATTTGGGGTTGTATAACCTGTCACTAAAATGCAAACGTAATGCAAGATTTGCAATTGCATTGGAATTATGTCACAATTTATGCATCCACATATGGAAAACACAATTGAAAATACATTTTGCAATTCTATTTTAATAGTCCGGAAAATCCTTCCATATGATTAGCTGGATCAGGTGTGTTTAATTAGGCTTGATTCTAAACTCTGCAGGGCTGTGGCCCTCCATGAACTGAGTTTGACACCTGTGACTTAAAGGATTCACCCAAAAATTAACAATTTCTCACCCTCAGGCCATCCGAGATGTAGACGACTGTTTCTTCATTGGAATAAAGATTTGGATAAATGTACCATTACATTACTAGCACACCAATGGATCCTCTGCAGTGAATCCACAGTGGATTCCTATTGAAATAACTGGGTTTCCCCCACAAAAATTCACTGCAGCTTTAAACTAGATTACAATTATTTAAAGTTCAAGTGCTTATCTTTGCATCATGCCTCAAGCAACATCTGTGTACAGGAATGTAACACATAACAATGCTTCTTCATGCAACAGAGACATATAAAAGCGAAACCACCTGCTTTCGCTGCTAAAGTGTGAATGTCTATGTTCTTTGATGTAGTTTGATGGCCCATAATTTGCCATCTAGAATGGAATTGTGTCTGGAATAATAGGGTGGCTGTCAGCAAATCTTTCTGAGCCAGTGGGGCTCAAATCTGGCACATCAAACATCTCAGGCAGGGTGTTTGGGTTTGCACTTCACAGGAACACATCAAACATGAAGAGTTGATTTAAAAAAATGACCATTTAAAGCTCAGACTAAAAGACTGCATTGCATAGATTGCAGGAATGTTACATCATTATATTAGGAACGGTCTCACATTTATGTCGTGCCATTGAGATGAACAGTAAAGACTCAAAGGAGTCTTATTCTGCACATATTTAGTGCTAGGTAACTGGATTACGTAATCAGATTCCAAAAATGTACTACTTGTAATTAGATTATATGTTTTAAAATGCTCATTAATCAGATTACAGTTTCATTTTAATGGATTATATGATTACAAATTATTCACACAATGCCAGTAAATTATTCATAATTTATTGTCACCCTAATTCTTTTTATCTTTCTAAAAAAAATTCTACTGTGCATCATATTGAATACAGTGAGTATTCATAACATAGACTGGCCAGGTAAATGTCATGTAAATTAATTTGCAATCCATGCATCTGAAATTGGGGACAAAAGCACCTCCCTGTCAATAAAATTGTATAACTGACAAAATCATTTAAAACCTGGAAGACTTTCACCATGTCAATGCTGTTTTCATGTTTATTCATTTGTTCACATTTGCATGTTCTCTGTTGCTGATTAATGGTCATAGGCTATATTTGATTTATCTTTGTTTTTTTGTTTGTTGTTGTTTTTAATAACAATAATCCCATTTAAAACTAAACAATTTATGTCAAAAGTAATCTAAAAGTAATCCAAAAGTAGTCAGAATACATTACCTAAATAGAGTAATTTAGATTACATTACTGACTACAATTTTCATTATGTAATTTGTAATCAATAACAGACTGTAATTTGTAAGTAATCTGCCCAGTATATATATATATATATATATATATCACTAAAGTGATTTGAAATTAAATTAGGCTGAAAAGGGCCATTTTAAAACACTACTCTGTTATATCTTGCAACAGATTCTTTCTCACTGCGGTTGTTAAAAGGCTCTAATCAGATTACAGACTAAAATTTGATTTGGTTTTGACAATCATCCAAGCATCTAGTCATAGAGTAAAACTGATTTAGCCCCTAAAGCACTTAAATACTCAACCAACAGAGAAAGAAATAGGAGGGGGAAAAACATCTGCTTGACCGTTCATCTCATCCGTTCTCACAGCAAGGGGGAATAAAAAGAAAATATCCCTCCATCTTGATTTCAATCTGTGGCCACAAATCTTGGCAAAGTGATGTGTCAGATTCAGAGGGTGAGGTAAAGGCTTGGGGAGAGGGAAAATGTCGAAGAACTTCCATCAGCAACAGCATATGACTCGTCTCATCATTGTACTATCCATCAGGATAATCATTGCACAGGCCTTGTGTTCTGCACAATTTCACCCATTTCAGTAGAGAGGAATTATTCAAAAGCAGGGACAAACAGAAAGAGATGAGAGAGAGAGAGAGAGAGAGAGAGGACAACAGCGCCATCATAGGACAACTGTGACACTCAGAATAATAAAGACCAATTTGATGCAATTAGGGACAAAGCTGACCATTAATAGAAATAAAATCCTGAACACTAGCATTGGTTATTACAGAAATTATTTATATTAATAAATTGATTGCCAATTTATTGCATTGATTACCATTCCCTGCTGGAAAACCCCCCAGCTAAAACCAGCTTTAGAGGGGTTTTGATTACTTATTTAGCTGGGCAGGCTGGTCTTAGCTGGGCAGGCTAAAACCAGCTACTTCCCGTTAAAACCAGCTAAGGGCATTGCTACACAGTTTTTAAAGTGTTCTGGATGGACATTTTTATTATTTCAGTACTGAATGGTATCGCGGTCGGTACTTTTGGCAACACTACTTCCTTCTGATCCCAACGTTAGGAAAGAGTGGATTAACTTTATTGTTAATGACGTTCCAGACCACGCCAGTAAGAACTCAGCCCTTTGTTCACTTCATTTTACCACGGATTCATTTACAAATAAGGCACAATTCATGCAGGATTTTCAGAAAGATTGAAACTAAAAGACGTTGTGCCGGCTCTACTGAATCTGACAGCAATGTCGCAACACACAAGTGTGAGTAACTGTTTTTATTACGTGATCACAATTGCTTTGTCTGTTAATCAGATTGTTTGATATAAGTATTTATGCTTTAACCTAAATCCCAGCAGCATCCATCTGTGAAGGATGTAGACTGTCAAACATACAGTGTTAGCCAATCATAGCAGTGGGCGTTTACTTCCGAGTCTACAATCTGCCACGTCTATACAGAATAAAGCCCATTACTTCTAAATTATGTTTTTTGATGAAAAAAATAAAGTTGATATATAACATTATAAGTGGACCTCAGAGAACAGTACACAATAAAAAGCAAGAGGCAGTTCATGACCCCTTTAAAGAGCCACAAAATGGTAATTATTGGCTGAAATTGAATTTCTTAAAAGATGACAATATTTGAAAGCTGAGACTTTGTTTTATACCAATAGTAACCTGCTCTGTCTTGCCTGTCAGCATGTTGTCAGTTTCCTCTTTGCTTCACGATGTATTTTTCACTGCGTGAGAACAATTCACCCATTATTGAGTGATGTGGTATAAGAGGAATTTTGGGCCATGGCTCCATTTAATGCCACAGATAATACATTTGTAATTGCAGGTTAAATGCATTTATGTCCTGCATTAAACAATGTGTAAATATATCTAAATGTAGGGCTGGGCGATAATTCGATAACGATAATTATCGCGATATAATTTTCCTCGATAATACGATATGAAGAGTTCGATAAATGTTCGATATAATGTTTATGCGCCAAAAGCGGAATGAAACAGCGTGCCTCATTTGAATCGCGCCAAAAGGACCATTAATCCGCTCGGATCAAAGTTCAAAGTGCGTGTGGCGCGAGCTCACTAGAGCAAATGTGTTTACTCGGTCACACGAGCACTAAACAGCACTGTGAGATCCAGTGTGAAACACTTGAATTCAGTGATGAACACAAATGACTCTGATTTAAACTAGGGATGCACCGATCCGATACTCAGGATCGGTATCGGCTCCGATCCAGTCATTTTCCGCGGATCGGGTATCGGTGAGACAAGACCGATCCAAATCCGATATTGTGTGTATACTATTCTGTGTTATTGTTAAGCCCCACAAAAGCACAAAAGCATTATAAAGCACCATAAAGTCAAAGTCCAAGTGTTCTGAAGCCGTTCCATAGTTTAATGTGAGGTACAGATGAATATTTAAGTCGTTAAATTCAAGTTCACTAAACTCTTCTCTCTGCTGCGGCTGTCCGTTATCCTCCGTTCAGCGTTCAAACTGCGTGCTGCGTTCGGTTACTACAGTCAAAACAATGAAACTCTCTTCAAGAGTGCTCAATAACTGAGATTTAAAACCGTTAAAAGAAAAGGCTCAAACTATCGCGCAGATTTAATAAGCTACGCATCAATATCTCTCCTCTGTGTTTTGAACTTCTCTGACCGGAGCTGCGCGCTGTGACTCCGTGCTGCTTCAAGCGCATCATTCTGCGCACGGGATGCGCATAAGAGCTTTGTGCCGTTCTCTATTGGAGCTTTTCGTATTATAATACTTTTGCGCAATGAAATATTATTTATAGTGTTTCTTGTACTGCCCTATCAAGGCTATTAATAATCTAATGTATAGCACAGTAATGGAGGCAGGACTCCTCTATCATATGTTGCTGCCTTCATTACTGTGCTATATATTTAAAAGAAATGTCTTTTAATTTTGTAGTTTATATTTATAAATAAATACATTTACCTGTTTTCATTAATGTATTTTACAACAATGCAAAGAGCAATGTGTAACATTTTACCAGGTTTAGTCCTTCACATATTCACTTTTATTTGTTCTCCACTAAATAATGTTATTTCACTAAATGTTTAGATTGTTTACATCTGGTCACTTCATGTGTTTTCTCTGATCTGATAGGCCTATCTATCTGATTTGTTGAAACGTTTCCATTTACACTTGGCCACATAAATCTTCACAAAACGGATATAAATCCGATCTTCAATTCCTGCGCTGTATATAAATTTAACGAAGTTCACGTCAACGAAATCAAAAGCGCTGCATTTTATTAATTATCAGCTCATTTCCAGATCAAAGACCGCAATAGGAGCGCACGCGGCATCAGCACCGGAAAGATAAGTTTGTCTTATACTTTTAATGAAGATGAGTGTGTTGAGCGTCTGCGTCTTTTTTCAGTTTCATTCACGGCAGTTTGCGTGTCTGCTTGCTGAAGAGATGCTCAGCTCATCCTTGTTGCATTAGCGCAGTCATATCTGACTAAAATGTCATATAGCCTATAACACTGTCTCACACGTTTATTATTTTTACATTTTGGGAGGAGTAAAATTCACATATGTGGCTTCAACAACCAGATGCATTTACACATGTCCAGTTTCATCTGGAATGCGGCCCAGACCTCCTCCTGAAGTGGTTTGAGCAATCGGATTTATATTACAAAATGCATGAAGTGACCAGGTGTAAACAGCCCCTATATATTTTTTCATGTTATTTTTCATTAAAATTAAGTTGTCTAGTAGATTGTGTTTCACACACAAAAGAGTGGAACAGAAGTATAGAAACTCTACATTGATTAAAAAAAAAAAAAAAAAAACACTGCGCTAGGATCGGATCGGATCGGTATCGGCCGATACTCAGAATTTTCTGGATCGGATCGGATCGGATCTGAAAAAATGGTATCGTTGCATCCCTAATTTAAACTAGCCAAAGCCAAACAAGAGAAACACTGTGTGCAACGAGACAGTCAGAAGGCTTTTCAATCTACACATCGCCATCATTTACCATGGATTTACTGTAGTAACACTCACTGCACCATGGTATTGTGGCAGAAATGTGGGATAGTCACATTGAATTTTATTACAGGAGTAATGGTATATAATTATAATTAGGGCTGTGACGGTGGCAGATTTGTACCACCGCGGTGGTAATGGACCAACTACCGCCGGTGGCGCGGTGTTGTGTATATTTATATATATAATTCTGAAACGCAAAAATAAATAAACGAGACTCAATCATCTATTAACAAATGTGCGTGTTTATTTTAGCACTTCCATCAGTGAACACTCAGCCTGCAAAACACTCAAATAAATATCAAAGAAACAATACAGTTAAATAGGAAAGTAGTCTTAAATAAGAAAGTTAAATGCACACTGTCTACCTCACGCGAGCGGCACGGTGAGAACTGTCTACGGCGCGATACAACACAACAAATCCCTCACAGTAAACTGCCTCGTCCTATTTATGACATACTGACACAAAGTTCAAATGTCCTGTAGACAGACTTATTCTGTTGTGTTGCGACGCGGCGTTCGGTTTAGACACGGTTCACTGTTCCGCCACCAAGCAAGTGGCAGTTAACTCCTAGTCTGCATGCGCTCTCTGTGGAATAGGAATCGCGGCTTATGTTGCCACATTTCTTGTTGGCATCTTCCATTAACCGCTGTCTCGCTCGTATTTGGCCAGTTTGGAGAAAGCCTCACCAACACAAACCTGACCAGCCAGGTGTTTGCGATCACGTGAACTTGAAGACACTTGTACAAACGCGGATGGGTGACATGAATGGAAATGATTCCAGATCGGCAATGTAGTATTTGGTTTCCCAACAAGGTCCATCGCTCATCACAAAATAAATTTGCTGAATGCAGAATAAACAGATTTTTCTGCGCTCAAACCTGCCAATCTACAGGAAACGCCATGTATGGCGTTTGAGGTAATTTCTGAATTAGCATAGATTTATAGTCTAAATAAAACAATTTGCAATTGTTACTGTTATTACACTTGTATATAAAACTTTGTATTATGCTTGTTATATAGTGTGTGACGTCACATGCACTACCGACGGTGGCAATAGACAACCGCGGTGACAACCGACCACCGCCAGTGACGCGGTTGTCACGGCGACCGTCACAGCCCTAATTATAATATGTATTTGTGATTAAGCTATAGCATGTGTGAATTTATACTGAATGTTTTTAAACTACTGTTTTTCATAGTTATATTTTTACCATGGTATTGAGGTGCTAAATGTGTGGTATAAACTGTGTTTATCATGATTTAAATGTATGCTACAATGGGAGACCAATGCTTAATTAAAAAAACAAAACAATCCTTGGTCAGAATAAATTTAACCATATAAAACTGAGGTAGCTACAATTTTTACAGATGTTACTGATTTTGATAATGAACAAAAATGTACCTCTGCATCCTAACTCAAGCTACTATAAAATGTGCATTTCTAAGAGACAAAAAAAGTGATATTATTATTATTAATATTATCAGGCAGCCCAAACCTGTTTCTTGATTTGAAACAATATCACTCATTAGAACATGCAGAAACTAAGAAATTAATTTTTCTATTTAGATATTTATTTTGTTAAGGAAAATGAATGGTCTGGTTTCTACAACTTTCACTTTGGAGCAAAAATCTGTCTTTAAACTTGAAAGAAATAAAGATTTGACATTTATCGTGATAATTATCGATATCTACTGATATGAAAAAAATTATCGTGATAATTATCGTGCCATATCGTGCCTGAGGCGAATAATTATCGTGCCATATCGTGCCTGAGGCGAATAATTTGCGCCTCAGCTAAGAACGAGCCTGTGTGATTGTGCGAAGTGTTTAGTTTCGTATCCAGCAATTAGCAGTCCTTTAAGGTTATTGGCTGTGCTGAGCAGAAGCCGGCCTCAGCTGTTTTCACTGTAGTCTCCTAGACCGTATTTATTTGATGTCAGAGCGCTGACGCGGAAGCGTCTGCGGAAGCGTTCAGCCATCGTGCTCAGCCTCCTCGTGTGAAGATCAACGAGTGTAAAGACAGACGACTTTTCCTGCGCGACTTTAACCGAGCAACGACACCGAGCACACACTTAAGTATCATTTCTATCTTCCCTCACAACTCTCCTTCCCTATCCTCTATCCTTCCACCGCTAACATGTGTTTCCAAACCATTCCGGTTCTCTCTCAACCACGCTCTAAAAACACACGCAGACGGCAACGTAATCCTGCTAACTTGCGCCCGATCGCTACATCTTCTACTACACCTCTTTCTTTCTCTGTGGGTCTTTGGAATTGCCAGTCAGCGGTTAACAAAGCTGACTTCATTTCTGCTTTTTCCTTACAATCCACACTCAGCATCTTGGGCTTGACTGAGACCTGGATTCGTCCAGAAGACTCCGCTACCCCGGCTGCTCTCTCTCACAATTTCTCTTTCTCTCACACCCCAAGGCAAGTTGGCCGGGGTGGGGGCACTGGTCTGCTCGTTTCAAACAATTGGAATTACTCAACCCACTCTCCCCTAGGCAATCACAACTCATTTGAATCTCATGCGATTACGGTAACGGCTCCTATAAAACTCCAGATAGTAGTAATCTACCGTCCCCCTGGCCAAATTCTAGCCACCTTCCTAGAGGAGCTGGATGGCCTGCTGTCCTCTTTCATGGAGGATGGCACTCCACTCTTAGTCTTTGGCGATTTCAACATTCACCTAGACAGGCCTTATGCTACAGACTTCCATTCACTCCTAGCTTCATTTGATCTCAAACGCCTTACCACTACTAGCACGCACAAATCAGGCAACCAACTTGATTTAATTTACACACGCAACTGTACTACAGATAACGTTCTGGTACAACCACTACATATCTCTGACCATTTCTTCATTACATTTACCTTACATTTTGCTACCCGGGTGCCACCAGCTCCTTTACCGGTTACTTTCAGACGTAACCTACGCTCCCTTTCCCCCACCCATCTTTCCTCTGTAGTATCCTCCTCTCTTCCCTCACCTACCCATTTCACATCTCTGGATGTGAATGCAGCTACTGACACTTTATGCTCTACCTTAACCTCTTGTCTAGACGACATTTGTCCTCTCTCCTCCAGGCCAGCACGGGCTGCCCCTTCTAACCCCTGGTTATCCGATGTTCTTCGTGAGCATCGGACCAAACTCAGAGCGGCAGAGAGAAAATGGCGCAAATCAAATGATCCGTCGGACCTGACTAGGTATCAGTCTTTGCTTTCATCTTTCTCTACTGAAGTCCACACTGCCAAATCCTCACATTTCCACAACAAGATCAACAGCGCTCCAGACATGCGTAATCTCTTCAGAACATTTATTTCTCTCCTCTGTCCCCCTCCACCACCGCCCACCACTTCTATAACAGCTGACGACTTTGCCACTTTTTTCACAGACAAAACTAGAACAATCGGTAACCAGTTCTCACCTCCACACACACAGGACCTCCAACCAACCACATCCACTGCTCAAACTCCCATCTTCTCCTTCTGTCCCCTCACCGAGGCGGAAGTATCCAAACTTCTCCTCTCCAGCCATCCTACAACATGTCCTCTTGACCCAATCCCCTCTCACCTTCTCCAAGCAATCTCTCCCACACTCTTACCGGCACTCACACACATTATCAACACATCTCTCCACACTGGCATCTTCCCCACAGCGTTCAAGCAGGCCCGGGTAACCCCACTGCTCAAAAAACCTACATTAAACACTTCTCTTTTAGAAAACTACAGACCTGTCTCTCTCCTTCCATTCGTAGCGAAAACACTCGAACGAGTTGTCTTCAACCAGCTCTCACTGTTTCTTTCACAGTACAACAAACTGGATGCTAAACAGTCAGGTTTCAGGAGTGGCCATTCAACAGAGACTGCGCTACTCTCAGCCACTGAAGCCCTGCGAGTCGCAAAGGCCGATTCCAAATCATCAGTCCTCATTCTGCTGGATCTTTCTGCTGCTTTTGACACTGTCAATCATCAGATCCTCCTGTCCACCCTCTCATCGCTGGGCATCACTGGGATTCCACTTCGCTGGTTTGAATCCTATCTCACAGGTAGGTCCTTCAGGGTGGCCTGGGGAGGGGAGGTATCCAAAGCACATCAACTGGTCACTGGGGTTCCTCAGGGATCGGTTCTTGGACCCCTCCTCTTCTCCACATACACTACATCACTGGGACCCATCATACAGGCACATGGCTTCTCCTACCATTGCTACGCCGATGACACACAGCTCTATCTCTCTTTTCAACCAGATGATCCAACGGTAGCTGCACGGATCTCAGGTTGCCTGGCGGACATCTCGGCATGGATGAAAGAACATCACCTACAGCTCAACCTGGCAAAGACTGAGCTTATTGTCGTCCCTGCCACTCCGACTCTACAGCATGACTTCTCGATTCAGTTAGGCACATCAATAATTACCCCATCAACTTCGGTCAGAAATCTTGGTGTAATCTTTGATGACCAGCTGACCTTCAAAGAGCACATTGCAAAGACTGCTCGATCTTGCAGGTTTGCGCTACACAACATTAGAAAAATCAGGCCCTTCCTGACAGAGCATGCTGCGCAACTTCTTGTCCAGGCCCTTGTCGTTTCTAGGCTGGACTACTGCAATGCTCTTCTGGCTGGTCTTCCAGCAAACACAATCAAACCTCTACAAATGATTCAGAATGCAGCGGCACGACTGGTCTTCAATGAGCCCAAAAGAACCCATGTTACACCTCTCTTCATCTCACTGCACTGGCTACCAGTGGCAGCTCGCATTAAGTTCAAGACACTGATGCTTGCATACAGAACGAGCACAGGCTCAGCACCCTCCTACTTCCACTCACTATTACGAATCTGCATCCCCTCCAGAAGTCTGAGATCTGCTAGTGAGCGACGCCTTGTGGTACCATCACAGAGAGGCTCAAAATCACTCTCCAGAACATTCTCATTCACCATTCCTGGATGGTGGAATAATCTTCCCACCCCTATCCGGAATGCTGGATCCCTGTCAATCTTCAAGCAACAACTGAAGACTCATCTCTTTCGGCACTACTTGACTTCATCCTAAACTTGTTCTTAAAAAAAAAAAAAAAAAACTTTCCCTTTATCTTTCTCTCCTTCCCTTGCTAGCTTGTACTTATTTGAACAATGACTGAGACTTGGTGTTACGAGCACTTCCTCTGTCTGATTGCCTCTTCAAGATGAATCGCTTTATGTATTCCCCAATTGTAAGTCGCTTTGGATAAAAGTGTCTGCCAAATGACTAAATGTAAATGTAAATATCGCCCTGCCCTATCTAAATGCCACTTCAGATGCAGCTTCTGTGTTTCCTCTGCATTGCAAAGATGAATTTTGTTGATACTGATTTCATTTGCTTGGTAACAGCCCAAATGTTTTATTATAATTCACTGATTAAACATAAGAATTTGACTCAAAAGGTAATGGACTCTTTTAGAAAACAAATGGCTTTATAAAGGTAAAAATGCCCATAAAATGTAACAATCAGTTTAAACTTATTGGAAAAGATTAATTTCTATCAGTGAGAACTGACCACCACACAGAATATGAAGAATATCAAAAACTTTACGAGCCAGCTGTCCACGGCAGTCCTTAAGGTGCCAGCACAATAACACACTCAGCAAAATATCATCTAATTATCGTTATCGATAAAATCCCAAAAAATATCGAGATATTATTTTTTGTCAATATCGCACACCCCTACTGACAACCATATTATTCTGTGTGAATGCAAAAATTTGTTGTTGACCTACAGAGGTATAAAATACAACCTGCAAGAAACAATTCCCCATTTCGAGGGATATTTACTCGCCCAAGTATGAAAAGATACCATAAAATTCAAGGTTCCTCTCCAGGACTGGACACTCAATTGGATATATTCTGTTTCTTTTTTTATGAAGCTTCTTTACGACTGCCTCTGACAGGGAGTTTTACAGTGCTGGAGATTGCAGCTGACACTGTGGCTAACAAAGCTTTCTCTGTGGAACATCTCTCTGCTGAGGGCTATTTCTAGAGCCACGACCAGACTCATTTCACCAAGTATTGATCTCTGTTCACAGACTGAGCACTAGGCATCACAGCAATCCCATACACTGACTAGAATCATCCTGTCAGCCTGGTAAGTATTTGTGAGGGGAGTGAGCGAGCGAGAGAGAGAAATTGGATTTCTCCCAGATATAAGGTGGGAAATTAAACACATCTGGAGGAGCAAAAACATGGACGCCACGCTGAGATGCATGCTAATATTGCATGAGAGGAATTCTGATGGGAGCATTTATGTATCTGTTATCATGTATGTAAGAAATAGTGAAATATTTATGTACAACACGTACAAATCCTGCCAGTAGTGAACAACAAGCCGTTAATGAGAATAACAGGTGAACTTCAAACACAATTGTTAGAGATGTGAGGGAAATTTAACAGAAGTTGAAATGGCTTGTTAGATGCACCAGTATTGTTACAATATTAATCAGCAGATTACAAAGGCACTTATTTTATTTACAAATACAATAAAAACAGTAATATTGTGAAATATTACAATTTATATATATCTATATATATATCTATATATATATATATGTAATTTTTTTATTTTCTCAGATTATTTTCAGTGTCAGAAATTATTTCAATATGCTGATTTGGTGATCATGTAACATCAGTTGAAAACAGTTGTGCTGCTTAACATCTCTGTGGAAAGTTTTTTTTTCTTTAGGATTCTTTAATGAATGGATGTTCTTGAAAACAGTGCAGTATTATTACCATTGTACTGTCACTTTTCACAATTTAATGTATCCTTGTTAGACAAAAGTATTAATTTCTTTCTAAATAAATAAAAATATTCAAAACAAATTTTTGACTGGTTAAAATGCTTATGTAATACTTAGTATATTTTCTTAATTCACCCATTATTGAGAGATGTGGTATAAAGGGAATTTTGGACCATGGTTCTATGTAATGTCATAGATAATAAATCTAATTTTTAACAGTGAAAAATAAATAAATAAATAAAATATTTATTTTTTGTGAAGCAAAAGTAGCAGTGAGCCGACTTTTGTAAGTAATTTTAATTTTAAAGTGGCTCTTATTTCTATGAAAATTGTCATTTTCAATATTTTTCTTTCTGTTTTATAATGTATTCATGTTATACAGATGACTTTTGAATTAAATTAGCTGCTTGAGTAGGTTCATAGTGTTACATGTGATATCTAAAGCAAAGACAAAGAAAGCGCACAAGCTTTACACAAAATCTATTTTCTGAACCCTTCACAGTAATAGCAAGAAATGCAATAGCAAGCATGGAAATTACATTAGCAATGCAAAGATGTTTTCCCCGACAAACTGTTTCCACGCCCCTGGTAGAGTGAGCCATTAAAATCCAATTTCAATTAATAAGAGATTCTAGAAATATTTACTAAGCGTTTGTGCTCTATCCTCTCCTCCAGTTCCCAGCTAGTTCTCAAGAATCATTACTAGCCCTCAAAGGAAATGAGACGGCACAACTCACAAACAAAAACCCATCTTCTAATGAAGTGGATTCAGTCATGTGATTGCATTAAAGAGATTGATCGATCACTCACCCTCATGACGTTACAAACCAGTAAGATTTTCTTTCTTCTAGACAACAAAATGAGATGCTAGGCAGGATGTCACTGAAGTCACTGAATGTATTTTGTGCTAAAGCAATGGAAAAGATCGCCCATATAAACTGCTCTTGTGCTCACTGTGTGAAGAGTTTTGGAAAAAAATAATAAGTATTGAGAAATACTAGCAATTATCAAAAACTGTAATGTGTACATTACATTACATGCCCTGGTGCTGTAATGACAGTCACCAGCAGAGGGAACCCTTCTCTGCCTGTATGTCCTGCTTTGCTTTCCAAGCAGTGTTCGCTTCTTATTCTGTCCGAGACAAAAGAGGAGAATCTGGAAGCACAAGAGCCTATTTTTTATACACAACTCAAGTTTGTCATCAAGAGCCTCAGTTGGAGCTGAATAAAATAAAATACTAGAAATTAGGTTATGTATGTAAAATTGTATATTAAATCACCTCAACTATAGCACAACTATAGCACTTTTTAAAACTGAAACACAATTAAAAAAACTTTATGCAACATCCCAATGCTATTTATTTTTATGTATTTTGCTTTTTGTAGTTAATTGGGTCTCCAATGTCAGTAGCTGACAGTAGTTCCATCCACTTATTTTTATGCAAATTTTGGGATATTGCATACAAAAAAGGGTTGGAAACACCATGATGTGAATTTCAAGTTCATAATAAACATATGTGCTTGCTTGAGGTGGATGTTTTTGTTTTGTTTGTTTGTTTGCAATGGAAACACATTCAGTAAATAAATTACTAGATGTGCATCAAAAAAATTGTGATGAAAGTTTTCTTTGGAAAAATACCACTGGACCATTATCATCGCACAGCATCTCAAATCCTCCTCTGGTCCTTCAGAAATGCCAGAGCCAAAGCTTGTCATCAAAACGACTGGCTACTATCAACTAGAACTGTCTGATACCCAAACGCCACAGAC
Source organism: Schizothorax lantsangensis (assembly GCA_027422415.1). Classification (NCBI taxonomy): domain Eukaryota; kingdom Metazoa; phylum Chordata; class Actinopteri; order Cypriniformes; family Cyprinidae; genus Schizothorax; species Schizothorax lantsangensis. The sequence continues at coordinate 9,744,278 of CM049845.1, forward strand.
ATAACACATCTGCTGCAGATCGCTGCCGAACACGAGGTTTGTCAGACAGATCTGGTTTCTTTTTATAGAATAGGAGTTATGTTGGCAAGAGACTGACCGCATGATCTGCAGTGTTATTTTAGTACCACTGGTTATACTATTATAGTTGTTGATATTTTGGATTAGGTTTTATTTTTCTATTTTCTATTTTTTATTTAAATTTTTGTGAAAGTTTAAGTCATTTTGTTACACGTTTTTCAATTATCAATTTTATTATTATTTTTTTATTATTCAACATGTCTATAGTTTATAGTATGTAGTTTAGTCTGCAGTTTCAGTTATAGTTTATATCTCCAGTTTTGGTTCTTGGTTAATCTCATGCATTTTCTATTTTTTTTTTTCACTTAATAAGCATACAGCTAAATTTTCACCTCAACTCTTCCTTCCTAACCAAACCATGAGATTGTTTTATTTCAGTTCATTTTTTGTTTTTGTTTTTCATGTCAATTTCCCTGCAAGTGGTGAATGGAAACGCTGCTTCATTCACAAATGTATACATCTACACAATTTACACATATGAATGTTTTTCATGTTTTATAGAACTTTAAAAAGTTTTCATGTTTTATGATATTTAACCAGAGGATTTTATTTGGCATTATTACAGCAGTGGTTCTCAACCAAGGTCCTCAACAAAGTTCCACTGGGCTACAGGAGAACTTAAAAGTATTTAAATTAATACATTGTTATCATTAATATATTGAAATGACCAAACTAAAAAGCACATAAAATCAAGATTGTAAACTGCATGTTTCTTTTTTCCTCCTCAATGAGTGTTTCTGCAAATTTCTGCAATCACAAATCGTGATTAATTCATTTAATTTAATATATCAATATATGTTTGAAATGTTTGAAAACGGGCAGATTTGGGCACAGTTATAGAGGAAATACTGGAAATATCTAATTCCAAAATTCCAGCCTTGAGTCTGAGTGATTCTATCAGTTTTGCTCATCTGGCTATACAGCTTTTCTGCATCAGACATTGAGAGCATGTGTCATAATTTAGACACTTTATGATGGTAAATGTGGTTTTACAAATGCTAGAGATGTGGCTTTCAAATGAAAGACTGCTATCAAATAGCACACCCAGATTCCTAACTGATGACGAAGACTTGACAGAGCAGCCATTAAGTATTAGACAGTATTCTAGGTTATTGCTTGCATGCAAAGTTTTTTTTGTCCAATAATTAAAACCTCTGTTTGTTGCTCATTTAAATTAATATTTAATTACTACTTATCCAATTTTTTTATTGACAATACATTCCATGAAGTTTTGTAAATTTGTATGTTTCGTCAGGCCGCAAAGAAATATAAAGCTGAGCATTGTCAGCATAACAGTGAACTAACAACATGTTGTCTAATGATATCTCCCAAGTGTAGCATGTACAGAGTGAAAAGCAAAGGTCCTAGTACTGAGCCTTGCATCATACGGAACTTGTGATTGACATAATACCTCTTCATTTACTGCTACAAACTAATAACAGTCAGATAAGTATCATTTGAACTATGCCAATGCAATTCCACTGATCATTTTCGAGTCCGTTCAAAAGAATGTTGTGGTCGATAGCGTCAAATTCAGGACTAAGGTCCAGTAACACTAACAGAGAGATTGTAAATTGTATTTGAAGTTTATGATTTCTTCAGAGATGTGTATTTGTACTCCCTCAGCATATCAGCAAAGTCATTCAGTTTTTAAAGGCTGTAGATTTAAAGCTATGTCATACTCCTTCCATTTGTTAAATTGTTTAAATGTACTCCAAAGGGATTTTTTCTATCCATGACCTTGGTCTGCAAAGACATTCTTTAGTGTTCTTTTTCACCAGAGATGATTTAGTTGTATCATAATAAAGGCTGTGAATATTGTATTATTATATTAAATATATATTATATAAATATATGGGATTTTATATTATTATTTTAATCACTTTATAGACCACAAAAATCCAAATGAAGTCCACTGTGATCTAGGGCTGTAAAATAAAACAAACAAAAAAAAAGATTAAAATTAATACATGAATATATATTTTTTATTTATAACCACAGTGCCTTTAGTGTTTGCATCAAACGGACCACCCATGGACTACCCATGGGCCACTAAACTCCTTTAAACACTCCAGGAGACCAAACTATAAAGAGTAGCCAGTGTTTATATTAAACGTTTAAAAGGTCTTTTTTTTCATCTACTTTTATTTTATTATATTTTATTTGCACTCTATTATGTGAGATCATTTTTATTTTGTTTAGTGGTAACATTACTTTTGCATGTGTAATGTAACAATAATAATAATAATAATATTTTACAAATTCTTACTGTTTCTGTATAATAAATTAATTTTAAATCAAGCTGTTCTGCTATAACAAAATAGTTTTTGTGTAATTTATTTTTTTAGTTCATTGGCACCAGTGCTGACATATAAAAGCATAACAATGAACTATAAACAATAAATAAATGAATGAATAAACTTTACCAAAGTAAGCCCTGTAAAAACAGATAAATCCCTCCAGTAAAGACTCTGAAACACTGTCCTACTGGTGGCTTTCAATGCATTGTTCTTCCTTTATTAAATTTTTCATATCAATTTGCACACTTTTTTCATAGATATGCCAATTACAGTTGAATGCTCACTGTCTGTCCTGTTTCTCTGACAACCCTGAACTGTTTAGCATTTAAAAGGCTTTCATAAAACCAGGTCAGTGAAGATGTAATCCTGGTGACATGACACATCACTAGAGAGCTCTCAGACAGTCTGTCACAAATTCTCCACAGTGCATGAGCTCGTTCCTCCTCAACCACCCCAATTAAAACTTCATTAGAGGAAAATTGAGTAGAGTAAAATATGTGGCTTTAGGCTTTTGAAATATATAAACACTATCAACTAGCTCACAGGTTACAATTTCATACTCATGGATCATAACAGTATTTGACGTCAAAGCATAATCTCTAAAATGGAGATGCCTAAAAATATATTTCAAATTCTGACTATATTGTGGCACAACTTTAATGTATTATCTTCTTAGGAGACCGAATGGTTTCTTACTTTCAGAAGCCCTGACCTAAGTGGTACATATTAGACAGTGGGCATATTATATTACTATTGAATATAGTACAGTTATTTTTAGACAGAGGACATATTATATTACTATTGAATATAGTATAGTTATTTTTAAGGTTTGACTCTGGATTAATTATTAAAGTTGACATGAAATGAAAAACCACCATTCAAGAAGTTCAAGAAGTGAAAAATCTGCCAGTGCACTTACACACTTTTAAGATACTTTAAAACAAGCCTAAATACTTTATTCACTGCTTTTTAAATAATCTTGATTAAAGATTTTTTTAGATATTTTTTACTGGAAAAGACAAAATTGCTTTTAAAGTAAAAATTTTTGCAATTCATCTTGCATCTTGTCCTTGAATCGAATGTAATTTAAAAAATAAATAAAAGAAAAACATTTATTATAGCACATGGATTGGAAAGCTTTTTAGCTTTAGCATAAAAATATAAATGGGCATGTGACAACGTACTGCTGGAGAACACAATTCAAATTTATAAAACAACTTTTTTTTCAATTGTATGTGGAACTTGTTTATAGAACAAGAAAATATATTATTTGTAGCTTTCTATACAATGCAAAGGCCTACACCTGCATTGTAATTCTCATACAAACATCCTTTATTTTAGTAAAAATACCTGAGACTGCAAAAAGAACATTGACAAACCATATATTGTAGTAATTGTGAATCTATTGGATTCATGTTTCTATTCTGGCTGATGGTACCACAGATCAAAATCCTTCACTACTTACTATCCTGAGCTCTGAGGTCAAAGCAACTGTACAATTTCTACTGTAATAAATTTGAATTATTAGCTTTTTTATATTGCTGGCAAAACTTTTAAACAGCTGTCAGTGTTTTTTTGCTCTAATGGTGTAGTTAAACCATCCACTACTGAGCCTCTGCAACCGACTGCACCAATTGTAAGGATATTCAAAGAAGATTTGAAGATATTTCCTCTGGAACTTCTGCTGTAATTATGACAATTCTGCTTGTTTTGAAATATAGTTTTATTAACATAAACTGGGAGTGTTGATATATTAAAACAATTAACCATAATTTCATTTCGTAATTCCAGTTGTGATACTTTGTTTTTCAATAAAAACCTGATACTGAGGGGGGGGGGGGGAAGCATGATTTCAGTTTACAATCTTGTGTTTTCATCACTGCAGTACAGACAAGAACACCCATTATGGCATTATATTTTTATACGCTGAAATTTCCTGCAATAATTTTTCAGCTGCCAAAGCACCATTTTCACTTAATTATAATCTCCACTTCCTTTGAACTTCATTTATACAGTAGCCTGCAACAATCATGCCAGCATTTTTCTATCAACTTCATGGTTGTGTCCACACAAATCATTTAGTGGCTATTATTGTTTAATTTATCGGCTTCTGTATCTTTTCACTTATTTTATGCATTTATTAAATATTGTGGGCCAAACCTTTGTGTGTAACCTTAACCTTTGTCAATTAAAATAATAGCCTATTTTAACTAATATTTTAGATGTCACCACATGAAGAACATTTGGGGTTGCCTGACAAAACAGTTTACAGGAGGATATTTTCAGGGTTTCTTGAAAAAAAAATGTGACTACAAGATTTTGGAAAGCTAAATGTGTTTGCATTACAGCTAGCTGTTTCATGTCTTATTGGATAACATTTCTTGTCACCCACATACAAAAATCTGGCCTTGTAACTTACATCTGACACAGTGATTTCTGTGCTGTGCTCTCCAAGGCCAAGACAATGTCTGTCAGCTCGGTGGGTGATTAATGTGAACACTGAGCTGTTCTCTGACACCCTGCACTTAAAACAATTGAGCACCATTATTCCTGGCGAGGGTCACACAAAAAGGTTCTCGTTCGCTGATGTACTTCTTTGGCTTTATATTTTGGAATGACCTGGAACTTTGCCCAGACACGTATATCAGCTCAGTCGCTGCCTTGTGAAATTATCGTGGCATTTTTAGATCTAGGACGCTGTGTACTCGAGGCAGGTCCCCGGCAATGACCATCTGCTTCAGGAAATAGCTACACCGTCAGAGAAATACTAAGCCAGCACTGGGAATACTGTATGATATCTGGCAAAGTGGCAATACACTGGCTTTAGTGTATTGCTTTTTAGTGCATGTTTTAAAATGTATGACTTTCTCCATAAAACAAGAGAGATAGGCATAGAAAATCTGAGTGACCATGGAGCCATGTGAACTTCTATTGAATGACAACACACATTTTCTATACCTCATAAGCTCAAGATGCATATAAGATACAAATGGAAAGACCTTGAATGAGCCAATAACATAATAAATTCAATAAAAATAATTTAAAATATACATTTTTGGTCATATATAATCATCCTGAAAATATAGTTTTCTTTCCTTATTTTCTTCCTTGTTCTTTCATTTTTGATAATGCATTTGTTGCTTTGAATCCACATTTTGTGACAATGGAATATATGAATGCAGTGGAATGTTATGTTCTATGTATGTTCTATTAAATGTCTTCCTTTTTAGTATTCACTTTCAAATTTAATTGAATTAAAAAGTTAAAAGGAAAACTTTGCAACTTTTGTCCCTTTTGGCTGTGCCAAATTATATGAAATTGACATTTCCCATGAAATCTGACTAACAGCTCCATTCATAAATCATAATAAGCTAACAGCTGTGAATCAGAGCAAAGCAAGGAGACAGTTTTGATCTTATATGTGCTAAATAAATTGAGTTTTGTTCAATTCTTACCAAAAAATTATTCAGTTTTATGCAAGAAAATAGAGTCTATTTATTTTATTTTTTTAAGAGAGAGAGAGAGGGTTAAGTATCCATAAAGTTTCGTTCCAGCCAATCTTGCATTTTCTTACTACGGAAAGATTGGAAAGAATCATAATCAATTCTGCTTTCTCAGCAAACCTATTTATTCTCTGAGGGAGAGATTAATGCTTCACAACATCTGTATTTGCAATGGAAAATTCACATGGTATCATTCCTTAAATAGACATTTCAAACAATTCCTTTGAAAAACACAGATCCATGTCACTTAAGAGCTTGAGCTAACACCTAGGTGTGTAATCTTCCTGCTAAACACAAACACAAACTCGCATCTGTTTTTGTCAAGGTCCAGGTATTAGATGTCAGTCTAGTCTATGAAGATATCTAACCCTGAGAAACAGAATTACACAGTTTTCTTCCAAAAAGTCTCAAGGACAGGTTCTATAGAAGACAAACATATAGTACAGGAACTGAAGTGGAAAAGGAAATCTCAACTTACTCTCCGGTTTTGAGTTTGTAAAAAGAGACGAAAGGCACTGGACCTGGAATGACAGATTAGCTGATCTTTTTCAATAACACAATGCAGATGTAAGCCAGGTGGCTTGAACTCAAAATTGTGCTCTCAGATTCTATTAAACATTTTGTACCTGAAGTGTTTTAAACAAGTTCATGCATGACATATGTTTTACACCATAAAGGGATTTTTAAAAAATGACACACTGTCATTATACCTTCATAAAGTGATGGGAAAGTTGTTTCATTCTTGAATTATTGCAGGTTTGAATGTTTCATTAAATATTTGAATCAAGTAAAAGCTCTATTTTAAATACTTGAACAATATATAAAATAATATATACAGTATACAGGATAATAACGAAACATACAGTAGCTAGAATCACTGAAGTAAATAAATACTGGACAATCATCGTGACACTGGCTGCCAAACTCCACCAAAGAAGCACCATAAAAGCACCTTCTCTAGTTGTCTTTGGTGGAATGAACCGCTGACCTTCACCTGATCTCCTGAGAACATCACTGCAACACTGTAACACCAGAACTATAGACTCACCTCTTCCGTAAGCACTAATCCACAATTATAAACAAAGGCCCTTACTATTAAAGGCATTCTAACTCCCAAGGTGTCAAAAATAAAGCATGGCCAAACACCTCTAGCTATTACTATTAAGATGCTAATGGTACCCTTGAATCACTATATCGAACTAGAAACTCCATGCTTTCAGTTGCTTGCCTTATGCATCATTAAGATTCATTTAATTCTTTGCATCCCTTTGTAAAGTTGGAAATTATTTTACATATTTATACTTTTTCATAGGCATTTTTGAGGACCTAACCTCACCCCCGCCCTAAACCAAACCACTTCTCAACAACATAGAACACGTAACAGGCAGATAAAAGTACAGTCACGGCAATTTCTTACAAAAATTATTATAATTATTAATTATTATATTTGTGATGCATTCCATGTCTTGAAGTCTGAAGCAAGCATCTTTACAATATGATATCTTTATGTGAGGAAAAAAGTTAGACTAAGGTTTTAATCACTGGAAACAATTCTGCAGTTACATATCATCCAGATTTTCCATGCCCTGTGTATTGATGCCAAATAAGTCATCAAGCTTGTTAAAAAATGAAGCATAGAGGTACTTTTAGCGTCGTAACAGTGACACTAAAGGCACTTGACTATACTTTGGTTTTTGATGCCTTGCGAGTGAGAACAGGTTGTCTTTTCTGCATTTTACCTCTGCTCTAGCTTTGTTTACTAATCTAGTTTATACTTTAATCTCGGCATTGTGTACTGCAAATATTGTTGGCACTTATGACAAATTGCCTGTGATATTCCTCATTGTAAGACAAGTTGCTTTGGATAAAAGCATTTGCTAAATAAATAACTATGCAAATGTGAAACATAAAGTAGTCCATGACTCACTAATATCCCAAGTCTTCTGAAGGCATACAATAGTGAGGAACAGAAAGCAGTGTAAGTATCTTACATTTAATCTGACAAAGCACTCAAACCTATTTGCATTTATAATAAAATTAAAGGGGTCATCGGATGCCCATTTTCCACAAGTTGATATGATTCTTTAGGGTCTTAATGAAAAGTCTATAACATACTTTGGTTAAAATTTCTCAATGGTAGTGTAAAACACCTTCTTCACCCTGTTAAAATCAGCTCTGTTTTCAGCAAGCCGTTTTTTAGTCCATGTTGCTTTAAACGCTAATGAGCTCTGCTCGCCCCGCCCCTCTCTTCCGTGGGGTGACGAGCAGTACTGTTTACTTTAGCCGCGAAACTGGCTAACTAAAACGTTATTAGAAAAGGCAATTTGCAAAGATTCATAAAAAAACGTTATACTCACTTCTTCTGTAGATGAAGCTGGATCACGAATGATTTGCGCGAACATACAAGCATTTAGGCAGATCGGGGACCGGCGCATTCACGTCAAAGCGAAAGTAACGTTAATCCTCTGCGTCTTCAGCGGCTCAGATGATGACTCAGATGATAAATGATGACTGCTTTATTCATTATTACATCCAACAACAAAACACCTCAATCGCTCAAATCGGAGACATTCTTGTCTTCCCCTGCACCGGAGTCGACACAATGGCGAACTGATGACAGCTCTCTCAGGGCGGGTCTAAGGTAAGACGGTCTTGTCAATCAACTATCATGGGAGTGGTCTGTACAGAACTATGTCATTCTGACAGGAATCTCAGAAGAGCCTGATTTGAGAAAGGGGATTTTAAAATAGGGATTTAAAAAAAAAAAACACTGGGTGAATTTTTATCATTATAGGATGGATGTGTACACACACTTCCAACACACATTTATGTTCAAACAACTTGAAAAGTGAATTTTGCATCCGATGACCCCTTTAAAAACGGTGCATCACGTCGCACTTTGAAGCTGAATAAGTAATGACAGATTTTTCATTTTAGGGTGAACTGTTTCTTTAACTACAGTATACTTGAAAATGTTCCACAACACTATAAAATTTTATACTAAATTAAATGTTTAGTCTTAATAGAATGCAACATAATTTCACCACAAAATTTTTAAATGATCCTTTGGTGCTTGCCTTATTATGGTGTACTTTAATTACACCGCTTATTACAGCAAATGTTGAAGCAACATAAACTTAATCAAAATACAGCCAGCAATCAGCTTTAAAAACTGATCCCTAGATTTTAAAGTAACATTGATTTAGTACAAATGAACACATTTTTGGTATCTAAAAGCCCAGCATTATAAAAAAGCCTCTCTTTTGTCTGTAAGACTCCTTGTTCATACTATAGGGCCTAGGCATGCAGAGACATTGAGTAACACTGTTTACAATCATCTAAATCAAAAGTGACACTTGGGTTGATGGTCCAAGATGTCATCATAATTCATCACATACTGTTTATAATCAATGGGGTGGAAACATAGACCTACAATAATAACAGCACAAATGATCTGCGTCATTCGTGGCACTGTATATTAGAGGGTAATTGTTGATTAATTCTGTGCTGATTAACTGAATCAAGCAACTGATTAGAAGAAATCTCTAAAACGGTTAAACGGTTCACCTTATGTCATTTTTTAATAAATTAATATTTGTTATTAAACAATAAAAATGACCTGCAATACAGTAAACCGTAACACCATATTTGCATAACAAAATCCAAAATCTTCCATTCGAAATTCAACTTCATTAAAGAAAGGCAAACAAAATTCAGTCTGGATTCACATCTGTTGTGTGCAAATGGATCAGAAGTGTAAATCCTCAAAAAGCCACACAAGCAGATGCCTGCAATATCTCTCCCTGGCCTCCTCACATTCCAGCTAAGCTACTTACCCACATCAACACTGTTACCATTCCAAGCTAGATTACTAGTCAAATGAGATGTCTTTCACTTCCTGACCTAGCTGTCTTTCTCCGCCTCCCAAACAAGGCTGAGCTACCAGTACAAAACTAAACTTTGCACAATGACACATCCAGACAACAGAGTCTCCTTGTAGGACATCCGAATGGAACAAGAACCAAATTGGATTTAATAAAGGGGAAATCGTCTTGTTGGAAGGTTAATGTGTAAAGTGCTTGCTAATCCGTCTTACCTGCAACCTTTTAAGCTTGGCTTCATTACACAGCAAAACATGCTTTAAAGTGTTGCATGTACCATGTCTCTGAACCAGGGCTATTAAAGGAAGTAGTTCAGCCAAAAATTTAAATTGGGTCTCTATTTACTCAGCCCTTGTATTGTGACATCTGATGTTACAATGGGTAAAAAAAAAAAAAAAAAAATTCATGACTAAATATTTATAGACAATTTCCATTTTTCCATGTATAACAACCTAAATTTAGGACAGGATAAGCAATATAATTATTCAGAGCCAGCATATTTATAGATAGATTACAGAGCTGTGCACATTCCATCATATTGCTTTTTATATGTTGTTTTTTGCAGCGTAGAGCATTATAACCAACCACACACATTTCTGTTGAGCTTATGAATGCAATGGCCAATCAGAGGAGTTTAGATTAGTCAGTGAGTTTCTAAAATTTATAATTTTTATATACAGTTGGTTATTATTGGTAACAGTTTAAAATATTTTGACTGCAAGTAATTGGTTAATTTTAAGTATTTGGCATTACAGACAACACAGATAATAAGGATTTATAAGGTAATTATAAAAATTGCCCTGATGAATGTAAAAAAAAAAAAAAAAAATACTGGAAGTCAATACAAGTGAGCAAATATTGACCCTTAATTGAAATGTTGATTTCTGACCCTGGCAGGGATGCGTTAAAATAATCAAAATTTACTTTGAAGACATTTATCATGTTAACAAAAATATATTTAAAAAATGTTTTTACTTTCTATTCATCAAAGTATACTAAAAAATATTTCAGTATTTTTACTGTATTTTTGATTGAATAAATGCAGCATTGATGAGCATAAAGTACTTTAAATAAAAAAATCTTAGCAACCCCTTATCAGTGGCATTAAGATGTATAATGCACCAAATGTGAAGTCAGTATGTGTGTGTGAGCAGTGCTGGATTAGTCAGAATGCAATGTGTGCAGAGAAAGCTCATTTAAATTGGCTAATTGGACTAATACCATGCAAGCCTATGTTTAAAGATAAATTAAAGTTTGCTATGCTGAATAGCTCCTAGTTGCATTTCTCTCCTATTGTGTTTATGTCAATACAAATACGCAAAATGCTTATCTTTGACTGTTGGACCACTCCAAAGTTAAACCTCTTAAAATTAGCCTAATAGAATTGTGTGTAATCCCATCCAAACTGTCTGTTTCTCATGATTTTACTGATAATCTGTGGATTTAGATTCGTTGGGTCTTTAATACTTTCTCAAATGTTTCACTTATTTGCAATTGCAACACCCAGATTGTCTTCATTTCAGTCATAACTCTATCCATTTAAGACATTCTTATCATTTAAAACACACATTACAAATTTTTTGTCTACATAATCTATTAAGATCACTAGGTCATTACAAGCAAATTCATCAGAATAAACAAAGAAAACTTTTAGAGAGTTTGACAATCTAATATAGGCTAAATTTTCTTATTACACTACCCAGTGTTTCCAATCAATTACAAGATAATTTACCAGATAACTTCTCAACTAAAATTAAAATTGAAATTGCAATATGGCTTACTACGCTTATCAAATCGCAAAAGGCTGTGATTGATTATACTTAATTTAATAAATTGTTTAAATTATTGAAATTTAAATATAATAAAGTAAAAAAAAATATTTTAATAGTAATATATTACTGTCTTAGGAATAATTAGTAAAAATAAATTAGTTGTTATATATTTTTATATATAAATTGTGCTTCCTAACATATAAAAAATATTATGAATCAACTTAAATACATTGTTACACCATCAAAACTAAAGTAAATGATTTGATCAAGTAGAAGTAGCTCTTTAAGGTCTTTTTACAGTGAAGTATGCATGCAGAAGGCTGAGTGCAGGCCGAACTGACCACTGCGGCCCTGTGAAGTGGACAACGCTGGAACTAATTCTCAGCGATTACAAAGAGGCTTTCAGTGGCACACCGCACTCTGACCAACTCTTGAAGGTTACATTACCATCAAAAAAACATCCAAACTGTCCAGAAGAAAAGCAATGTGCTTAAAGAGAATTCAAGGAATTCCAATAGAACTCCAACACTTCACGTCCACATAAGCAGGAACATGTATTTTATATGAGCAGCTTTAAATAGTTAATATGTTGCTCTTCTCTGTTTGCTGATTGCCGTCTGATGCAGACGTATAAATTAAGGGTAATGATAAAGCGCTGACAAAGGCACCTCTTTATCAGACAGTACAGCCAACTGAGGCTATTTACAGCCACACAGGAATCTCCTGATTATATGTCTTCAGTTTCAATGAATGGCATGCAAGCATTGTAATTGAAATAAAAATTGTTACTTGTTGAACATAGTTGCTGAACAACCCATTGCATCCCTTCCATACAGCTGTTTTTGTTCAGCTGTTAAGTGCTGTTTCTTTTAAACATTACTGTTAAACATGGTTTTGCATTCACTGTGAATATATACAAAATCAAAACATTTTAAACACACAATATAGAAGATTATGCATAGTTATGCAGGTTATGCAGGTTTTAGTTATGCAGGTTTTGTCTGCAATTTGTCAGTTCCACCCCAAAAATCATGGATCAGCACAGAATGGAACAGTTAAGCAACAAGAGTAGTTTGACCCAAGCATTCTCATTTCTTAGCCGTTCCATTCCGTGCTGATCTGGCCCAACCAGTACGGATTTCCACTTTGTAGTGTAATCGTGGCATGCTGAACCAAGCTCAAGTGGAAATCATTTGTTACCATTTTTAGAAACACTTGACCCGACAAACATTTGGCTATTGTCTTTAAACTAATAGCATGATTTTGAGTACAGAACTAGGCCTATATGTGTCTCTGATCAATTGGCGACGAAGGCTGTGTTCAGGAAACTTGTCTGAAAACAATCATTGTTTTGCAGTTCTGTGGAAAAGCAACTGATGCTTTTGTCAGGCTGGTTGGGATGCTCAAGCAAACAAGTTAAAGTTTTTATAGCACAAATCAACCTACCAATGGCTACAAAAACTATACACACTTCAGCTTTAATACACATTGGTGAACAACACTAGCTGAAAGTTGTGATTTAAGGCTGGAATACACTACACAACTTTTATAGGCACCATACACTGAGGATCACACAACAACAACAAACTCAAGCAGTAACATGCGCCTTCTTTCTAGTCGACATTATTTGTGTTATAAAATCAGCTTAAAATATCAAATATGTCTGATATCTTCAGACTGGATGGAATCATAGAATCTGAAGTTAAAATTGGAGCCTGTACCCATCATAAGCTACACAATTTTCCCACTGCTGAAAATTCGCAGACTGCCTCTGACTTTTGGCAAATTGCGTTGATGCATCCAGACTACAAATCAGGCAAAAGTTGTGTATTCCAGCTATTTCTTTAATTAAAGGGGTGGTTGACTGTTTTTTTTCTAGGCTTGATTGTGTTTATGCTTCGTGTGTTTATGTGCAGTCTAACATGTGTTCATGCTTCGTTTTTTTAAAAACGCATTATTTTTCACATAATTTATCTTTATTCCACACCACTCTGTCCCTTCTCGGACAAACGCCTCGATTTATTTCCTGTTTTTATGAAGCCCCTCCCTCGATGGGCTCAGATTGATTAGCTGGCTCAGTGTGTTGTGATTGGCTAAACCGCCTCTAGTGTGCCTAAACGTCCCGCCCCTCGCCTCAGCAGCATGTGCTCCGGTTGAATTGTAAACAGTGGTGTTGTCTATATTTATCAGTTTAAGCCCGATTGAGACCCAGAGGATATTAGTGAAGAGGATCGTGCAGAACCTGTGCAAGCACGACTCTTAATGGTATGTTTGTTTGTTGTTGTCTCATACTTTTAGATAAGCTGTTATTTGTAAATGCTACTGCTTCTGTTAGCTTTTAATATATGGTTTTATCCTGATTAAAGCTTTAATACAGCACAGCAACCGCACGCACGTCCATGTATAACGCTTCTCATAGCTGTGTGAAAATAAGTGTATAATTGGAACAGTTGGAGCTGATCTGACGATCTGAATGAGAGAGAGAGAGAGAGTGTGAGAAACAGCTCCAGTCAAGACTGCAAAGCCTTGCAGAGAGTTGTGCGCTTAGCTGAGCGCATCTCAGGGTTTGCTCTCCCCTCTCTGCAGGACATCTACCTCAAATGCTGCAGAAGCAGAGCTGTCAAAATCAAGGACTCAAATCACCCCGGTAACTGTCTTTTCACTCTGCTGCCATCTGGTAAGCGCTTCCGATGCCTGATGGCAAAAACTGAGAGACTTAGGAGGAGTTTCTTCCCCAAGGTCATCAGACTCCTTAACTCAAACTCAGCCTCTGAGAGAGAGAGAGAGAGAGAGAGAGAGAGAGAGAGAGAGAGAGAGTGTGAGAGAGAGAGAGAGAGAGAGAGAGTGTGTGTGTGTGTGAGAGAGAGAGAGAGAGAGAGTGTGTGTGTGTGTGTGTGTGTGTGAGAGAGAGAGAGAGAGAGAGAGAGTGTGTGTGTGTGTGTGTGTGTGAGAGAGAGAGAGAGAGAGAGAGAGAGAGTATGCGTATGTGTGTGTGTGAGAGAGAGAGAGAGAGATGCAGAGCGTGTGCAGAGCAGGCAACGCAAGGAACAGTATTGTGAACCGTTGTTTTAGGACATTGATTTTGAAACTTGTGAATCCATTAGATTCGTTAGAAGACAGAATCGCGATTCATATATGAATAGATTTTTACGTGCACCCCTAGTTTTCAGAGGTGTCAAGTAACGAAGTACAAATACTTTGTTACCTTACTTAAGTAGAAATTTTGGGTATCTATACTTTACTGGAGTAATTCTTTTTCAGCCGACTTTTTACTTCTACTCCTTACATTTTCACACAATTATCTGTACTTTCTACTCCTTACATTTTAAAAATAGCCTCGTTACTACCAGTTCATTTCGGCTTGTTTTCATTCCGGCTTGTCATCGTTCAGAAAAAAAAACCTATCCAGATAAATCACGCCATCCGGATAGAGTGAATTTGATTGGGGTTGGATGAAAAGTAAAACATATACCATTCCGACACCCTATTGGTTTGTATGCGATCCATCGCACCTGCACATGACACAAATCACGTCACACTCCAGCAAGGACATAGCCAGTGTTGGGGTCGTTACTCAAAAAAGATTATTTCTTAAAAGTTATTATTTCTCCAATACTGGCTCATTTATCAAACGGGTGCTTTCTCTTCGTCCTCAGCAAATTAAGATACAGTAGTTCGGTAGAGAGATGTTTGAATAAATTAGCGTTTGCGATTGACAATGTTGTGATAAGTAGGCTATACTAACTTTGTAACTCGTTACCCCCAACACTGGACATAGCAGACGCATGTAGCCAAGTACGAAGATGTCCGAAATGTCCCAACCAAGCACCAGCGAGGAGGTTGGTAGCCAGGATCATCTTCCGCTCCATGAAACACATGTTAATGCTCAGTAGTACACATATATGTTTTTTTATGTATTTGCATTGTACTAAAATGCATTCATTTAGAATGGGCATATATGCGGCTGAAACAAGTTGCCTAGTGCATCCCACATTTTTCAACATTAACATTTTAATATAACATTAGTCATTATGGCCTTCAGAAAAATGTTTTTTTGAGGAGGTGGGGTAGTGCACAATAGGCCTCTGTGGCGCGGCCTAAGCTTTTGTCCTTAATGGCATTTTTTTCCTTACATTACTTTTACTTTTTTACTTTAAGTAGTTTTGAAACCAGTACTTTTACACTTTTACTTGAGTAAAAAGCTTGAGTTGATACTTCAACTTCTACAGAAGTCTTTTTAAACCCTAGTATCTATACTTCTACCTGAGTAATGAATGTGAATACTTTTGACACCAGTGCTAGTTTTCTCTGAAGCAGCGCAGCATGGCCTCGCCCCCTTTGCTGCGTGTTCCCGGGGGCGGGGTTTATCTGGGTAACGGACCCGGGAAGTAACTCGTTGTAGTCCCTTACCAGCCATTTTTGTAGGCATTAAACTGCTAGAATTTTAAAAGACGATATCTCCGTTTGCATTGAACTTTCAGCGCCGCAACTCTGCAGATATTGTTTATGCTCAAACAGCAACATTGCACACTAACTAACGTTAAAAAAGTGAAATCGCAATCAACCACCCCTTTAATATGTTATTTTCTCCTTTTTTATAACTTACTGCCCATGTCTGAAAGTTTGCAAGAAAAAAAAAAAAGATTGACACAAGGCCAGAGATTCAAGCATGTTTGAAAATGCAATCTGTCCCGATGCTTTTACTGTCCTTTTTTCACATCACAATGGACAGAATATGGACAGAATGATTCATCCAAAAAAATAAAAAAAATAAAATAAATAAATAAAACCTCCAGCCACATATCATGAGTAGTGGTATCCTGATGCATGAAGGTCTTCATTTGTTTCTGAATAGAATGTTTTGAAACCTCAAGGAGGATATAAAAACCATATACATCGGTGGTTGTAATAAAGTGCATATTACGTTAAAACTAATAACTTTATTGCATTCTCTCAGTCTCTTACAACGAATGGTCTTTGCAGACTCAGACATCGTCATCGACATGTTTGGATACAAGTCTTATCATCGCATAAACCAGGATACATCAGATAAATCTGATTGCAAAGTGTAAGCAAACTGAGTGATCACACACACTTGAACAATGTTACAAGACAAAGCTTCTACCACACAGTTACATTCATTACACAAGAACCAAGCTATTAGCAGAATCCTCCGTTTCTCGTTGCACACTTCTGACTTTAAAATAGCAACATTGCGAATGCAATCTGAGCAGCATGTTAATGCGGATCCATACATTACTGGATATGAAGCGAGACAAACACTCAACTGCTGGACTTACCTTCCAGATCCAGGCCATCATAAGACTGAATAATAGCTCGCAGTGCTGAAGTGCTCGTCTCTATCTATAGACGGAAAGGCCAGTATTGACTGCTTAATGGTTTATTTATATGCGCCAAGGACGTCCGACGTTCGTGTTGCGATGAAACATTTCAGTAAATATTATGGAGTACCGTTATTCATGCTCTATTCCCTGATCTACGGAGCTCGGGTTGACGTGCGCTCCTATTGGCTCATAGCTACGAGAGCCCCGCCCCCTTCATCATGTGACTGATATTTCATTCCTGTGCTGTTCAGCGCACTGTAATGTAAAGAATGGCCAGTGTGGATGACAGGAATTAACTTCACTATTGTTACAAAGAGAGTAGGCCTATACATGCGGTAAAAATGATTTATCATTGTCTGTTTAGATTTACTTTAATGTTACATAATTTGTGCACAATGAGGTACATGAGCTCACTGTATAATAATTATTGCTTATAAAAACACAAAATACGCTGTTTTAGGAGGTAACCTAAAAATGTAAAAACATTAACATAACTAAATAAATGTGGTTACAAAAAAGGTTAGAAATAGAATAGAATAGATAGATAGATAGATAGATAGATAGATAGATAGATAGATAGATAGATAGATAGATAGATAGATTGCGTGTGTCTATGTGAGGTCAATGAAAATATCTTCATGCAAATAGCTGAACAATTCCAGATGCTCATGAATATATCTGACTGACACATTAAAAAAGATGTTTACATCATGTATAAGATTATTAGTGCTGCATGTAACAAAGTTGTTGTTTTCTCATGTTCACAAGTAAATACGAACAAATGCTATGCATCTAAAACTCAAAGGGACCATTTGGTTAAATTTGAAAAAATAAAACAATTGTGTATGCAATTTAATATGAAGGTACTATAAAAATAAAGTGTATAATGAAAATAATGGTCAAAGTTTGAATGAAATGTGCAAATGTGTACTCAAGCTAAACTAGGTCACAGTGACATGAAACAGTGAGAATTGTGGTTGATTCTACATGATTACACAGCATTCAAGGTCATGAAGTGTGCAGCACAATGCGACTCTGGCTCTGTGTTAATTCAGGCATTGTGAGGTTCTGTGAGATGGATTCTGAATGATGATCTCTCTTGGGCTCTGTAATTCTCTGCCTGTGCTGACAGACTCAACAATGCAGCTATGCCAGAGAAAGTTCCCTCTTAAAGAGATAGTTCACCCAAAAATGTAAATTCTGTCATCATTTACTCATCCTCGGGTTGTTCCAAAACTGTATGAGTTTCTTTCTTGTGCTGTGCACAAAAGAAGATATTTTGAAGAATGTTGGTAACCAAACAGTTAGCCATTGACTTCTATAATATAGAAAAACTATGAAATGTTCACTTTTGGGTGAACTATTCCTTTAGATCTTCAAGCATTTCATGATAAAATAATGCTTGGGAATGCTAATATTTTCACAATACTTCCAGAAGCAGCTTGCATGTGGACATTCATTTTTTGTTTTTGAAAGTAATTAAGGCTCTGAGACATAATGCTACCTTTACTAGAGAGACAGAGTTACTTACTTTACATCTGAAGTGATGCCATAAACCACAGCTATGACCTCTTCAGAGATGTATCACTGCACAATCCTATTCTCAACCACTATTTTCATCAGCCTTAAAGGAATAGTTCACCCAAAAAAAAAAAATTTACTCATCTTTACAGGCCATCCAAGATGTAGATGAGTTTCTTCATCAGAACAGATTTGGAGAAATGTATCATACATCACTTGCTCACTAAAGGATCCTCTGTAGTGAATGGGTGCCGTACAATAGCCATCAACTTCCATTGTCTGAAAAAAAGTATATGGATATCGTCAACTGTTTGCTTATACCAACATTATTCAAAATATATTATTTTGTGTTCAGCTGAAGAAAGAAAGTCATACAGGTTTGGAACAACTTGCTGAGGACAACATTTTCATTTTTGGATGAAGAGATGAAGAGATATGTAGTTCAAAAGTTTTGCGTTTTTGAAACTAGTCTCTTATGCTCACCAATTCTGCATCTGTTGATTAAAAATACAGTTAAAAACGTAATATTGTGAAATATACAGTGCTTCTAAAAAAAGTGTTGGGTAAATCTGATATACACTCTTAAAAATAAAGGTGCTTCATGATGCCATAGAAGAACCTTTTTGTCTAAATGGATCCATTAAGGAACCTTTAACATCTGAAGAACCTTTCTGTTTCACAAAAGGTAGGCTACTTTGTAGCGAAAGAAGGTTCTTCAGATTATAAAAAGGTAAGAAAGAGATGGTTATTTAAAGAATCTTTGACTGAATGGTTCTTTGTGGAACCAAAAATGGTTCTTCTATGGCATTGCTGTGAAGAACCTCTTATTAAGCACCTTTATTTTTAAGAGTGTAGGCTATTTAAGCAACCCACAATCCCTCTGCAATGGCTCTCTGATGGGTGAAATTTTCTGTACAGAATCAAGGGTATAGTTGATTATTTTAAAAATAAGTTGAAATCTCTTTCTTCTTTTTTTTGTCTTTTTTATATCAAAATGTTGTTAAATAACTTGATCTTCCAGTGAAATGACAGACTTCCCTCAGATGATGCATGCAGGATTTCTCTGATCATTTAGTCTGCTTAAACCCCATCCTTTTCTACAAATAACTATCTCACATTCAGATCTCCAACCAACCATTCAATCAACAACCGAATAAACCAAGTCCCCACCTTACAATTTATTTTTCGATAATCTGTTTCACAAGAAAGAAAGAAAGAAATGATCTGTTGTTACTTCAGTTACATCACAACTTTAAAGTGCATGGGCAACCTCATGTTCATTGCCTATTATACGCGGATGGCCCGACCTTAACCTGGGGACGCCATTCCATCCAGAAGAAACACTATCACTGCCTTAACTTATCAAATGTAAGTGCTAAAATCTTTAGTGCTTCCCTTCTTCGGCTGTGCAGCATTATAACACCAGTCCAAAGTCTCTTTACAGGAATAGGTTTAATAGCAACCAGCAGAGAGTCACAAAAAAACTGCAAAAAATAAAATAAAATAAACACATTTATATGCATTTATAAAGTTTTCTTAACTTTGATTGGTTATACTCACCTCTTTACCAAGTCCCTCTGTTAATAAGCAGATCAAATTCCCCATTGTTAGTCACTTCCAAAGCAGACTACTAAATCATAAGACAGACTAGTTTTAGCATACACTTGTTCCAATTTCCTCTTTGGCTGCACAGTGCTTTTCATCATTTTTGGTTGCAACAAAAGAATATAACTTTTAAGAATAATAAAATAGGAATTGATCAAACTAATAAAAGTATCATAACCATTTCCATATTCCATTATCGCTCATATAACAAAACATTTAATTTAACGTCAAACATTGCCAGCACAAAATGAAATGTACAGAATAAGACATGCAGAAAGAAATATTATTTTAGGTCTGAGCCTAGAGACCTAATGTTCAGTGGAAACAAACAAAACCAAGAACTAACATCAAGCTGACCCGCATGGCTGTACAGGTGCATCTCAATAAATTAGAATGTCGTGGAAAAGTTAATTTATTTCAGTAATTCAACTCAAATTGTGTATTAAATAAATTCAATGCACACAGACTGAAGTAGTTTAAGTCTTTGGTTCTTTTAATTGTGATGATTTAGGCTCACATTTAACAAAAACCCACCAATTCACTATCTCAACAAATTAGAATATGGTGACATGCCAATCATCTAATCAACTCAAAACACCTACAAAGGTTTCCTGAGCTTTCAAAATGGTCTCTCAGTTTGGTTCACTAGGCTACACAATCATGGGGAAGACTGCTGATCTGACAGTTGTCCAGAAGACAATCATTGACACCCTTCACAAGGAGGGTAAGCCACAAACATTCATTGCCAAAGAAGCTAGCTGTTCACAGAGTGCTGTATCCAAGCATGTTAACAGAAAGTTGAGTGGAAGGAAAAAGTGTGGAAGAAAAAGATGCACAACCAACCGAGAGAACCGCAGCCTTATGAGGATTGTCAAGCAAAATCGATTCAAGAATTTGGGTGAACTTCACAAGGAATGGACTGAGGCTGGGGTCAAGGCATCAAGAGCCACCACACACAGACGTGTCAAGAAATGTGGCTACAGTTGTCGTATTCCTCTTGTTAAGCCACTCCTGAACCACAGACAACGTCAGAGGCGTCTTACCTGGGCTAAGGAGAAGAAGAACTGGACTGTTGCCCAGTGGTCCAAAGTCCTCTTTTCAGATGAGAGCAAGTTTTGTATTTCATTTGGAAACCAAGGTCCTAGAGTTTGGAGGAAGGGTGGAGAAGCTCATAGCCCAAGTTGCATGAAGTCCAGTTTTAAGTTTCCACAGTCAGTGATGATTTGGGTTGCAATGTCATCTGCTGGTGTTGGTCCATTGTGTTTTTTGAAAACCAACGTCACTGCACCCGTTTACCAAGAAATTTTGGAGCACTTCATGCTTCCTTCTGCTGACCAGCTTTTTAAAGATGCTGATTTCATTTTCCAGCAGGATTTGGCACCTGCCCACACTGCCAAAAGCACCAAAAGTTGGTTAAATGACCATGGCGTTGGTGTGCTTGACTGGCCAGCAAACTCACCAGACCTTCTATGGGGTATTGTCAAGAGGAAGATGAGAGACATCAGACCCAACAATGCAGATGAGCTGAAGGCCACTGTCAAAGAAACCTGGGCTTCCATACCACCTCAGCAGTGCCACAAACTGATCACCTCCATGCCACGCCGAATTGAGGCAGTAATTAAAGCAAAAGGAGCCCCTACCAAGTATTGAGTACATATACAGTAAATGAACATACTTTCCAGAAGGCCAACAATTCACTCAAAATTTATTTTTATTGGTCTTATGAAGTATTCTAATTTGTTGAGATGCACCTGTATGTGTACTTTTCTCTTGTATAGAGAGTGACGCTGTGTTAAACAGAATTGAGCCTCAAGCAAGATTTAAGAAAAGCTCAATTAATAACTAGATGAGAAAAGGCCACAGGAAAAAAAATAAAGTTGTACGCAGGCTGTGCCCTAATTTTAGATTTAGATTTAGCATATTGTTATAGCATATTGTTTCAAAATGATCATTGGGTTTAAGACTTTTTTAATATATATATATATATATATATATATATATAAATGCTGTGTGTATATATATATATATATATATATATATATACACACACACACACACACATATACAGTATATATATACACACACACATATATACACACACATGTATATACACATATATACACATACATTTTTGTATGTTTTAATGTGGGTTTGGATTCTTGGATAAAGACACATGCATTATCAAGCAACTGATCAAATGAAAATTGCATACTTGTCAGGATATTCAGAGTGAAGGCATTATCAAACTCTTTGTAGCCTGAAGTAGTTGTTTATTTGATGGTGGTAAACTAGATTAAACGATAAAGAGGGTAAATCTATCACTTTGAACTTTGCTTTGAAGTGTTTCATGCACCAATTAGTACTGCATCCCTAATCCATCCACAAAAATTAAAGGGATAGTTCACCCAAAATTAACATTCTGTCATCATCTACTCATCCTCATGTTATTCCAAACCCGTATGACGGACTGTCTTCTGTGGAATGCAAAAATAGAAGTGTTGAATAATGTGCTAGACACTCTTTTCCACGTAATTACAAAGAATAGGAACCGAAGCTTCTAAAAAGATGCAATCTTTTTGCAATCAGTCCATGCTAAAGTTTTCTGAACTCGTACTATAGCTTTGGGAGAGATTTCCGTGAACAGAATGCATAATGCAGTTGTTCCAATATTAGCAGGACTGTGATTATTTATTTATTCATTCATTCACTTTCTGTTTTTGCTCCTCCAATGAAAATAGTTCCAAATGCAGCCAAAGCAAAATGAATCACACCCCTGAGCAACACACGGCAGTTGTGTTTCAACCCTGAATAAATCAGTGTTTTAGGATGAATTGCTTGAGTGAATCATTTTTATTTGGCAATCAATTTATAACCAATTTACATGACAGTATTTACTTTACACATCCATCAAAATGCAGTACATTAGTTAAACAGATCTACAACAATAATCATATAAATCATTTAAATAATTTAAAAGCTAAACAAGTAGTAATTCAATTTTTCATTTAAATGTTAAATATTAAACATGGATTGATTATAAATGCCACATTTGGTTGCCTTCTTTACCTATTAAAACAAATGTGTGTGTTATGTGTGTGTGTGTGTGTGTGTGTGTGTGTGTGTGTGTGTGCGTGCGTGCGCGTGCGTGTGTGTGTGTGTGCGTGTGTGTGTGTGTGTGTGTGTGTGCCTGGTATTTATCATGTTACTGGATACCAGTAAATTTTGACCTTGTGGGGACATTTTTAGGTCCCAATGAGGAAACAAGCTTATAAATCATATAGAATGAAGTTTTTTTGAAAATCTAAAAATGCAGAAAGTTTCCTGTGAGAGGGTAGGTTTAGGTGTAGGGAGATAGAAAATACAGTTAATACAGTATAAAAACCATTACGCATATGGAGAATCCAAAAAAACATCTCTTTTTCCTCTTTTTATCTTTAATTTGTTTTAAGTCAAACGCAAGAATACCTTTTATAGAGGTAATTAATATTTGAGTAATATTTCAAGATTTATATTTTTAGTAATATTTCTTAGGCTTACTTGATTATCCATTCATCATTTTTTTTTTAGAAAAATCATGTTCAAATGTATGTATCATACGACACAACAGGCTATTCATGTAAACAAGACAAATTACTGGGATAGAATATAGAGTGACGATGAATATAAAAGGATATATTTATAGTGTGCCTCCTTATAATGTGCCTCCAGGAACTGAGTTCCTGTGCTATGCTATCATTGCTGTGCTGAATAGTGTTAGAGGAGTTAGTCAGTGCATTGACTGTTGCAAATATTTTGACATCAGTTTAAAGGGCAGTACATATACATTTTCCAGTATGTTAGCAAACAACCAAAGTACTAGTGTTGGTTAAGTAATTTCTGAAATGTAAAATTGTAGACAGATGCAGTGGGATGAAAGCAATAAATGCTGCCTCCATGTGGCGGGGAGAGGAAACACAACCACTGCCACCAACCACATTAGCCAATAATCATCTAAATTAATGACTAGTAAACAAAGTTTAAATAAGAGTAAGAGTTAAATAAGAGAATAAAGACTAGCATAATTTAAACCAAAATTTAATATGATCACAGACTTTTAAAGATTGTTAGAAACATTTTAAAAGTACACAAAAGAAAAGAAACAAAAAGTACACAAATTTGATTAAAACAAGCTTTTGGTTGACGTTCCTCTCAGTGGATCACATCTCTACAGGACATCTGCTGTACTGTAGAAGACATTGATCATCAGGTACCTCACTACATTTAAAAAAAAAAATATATATAATATTATTTTCTAATCTTTTTACAATTCATTTAAATAGTCCTGCATTGTATAAATGTATTAAAAGTACAAATACATTATTATTAAGTCATAAGGCTACAAGTATAATAATCACAAGTATACAAGTAATCTACAAGTATAAGAATCAATGTAGCATCTCACACTGTGGGAAATTGCTTTATTATATAATTAAACACAGTGTAAAAAATCCCCTTCAATAGACCACGTTTGCTGGAACTTTGGCATTGGTAATAAGATGGGGAAGGTGGATTTGGCTCTGTCTTTGAAGGGATCCATTACAAGGATGGCCTTCGTTTGGCTCGTAAATTTGCAGCAAAGACAGGGGATTTGCAATTCATCAGCCTTGCATGTAGGCTGCATTCTGTTATGGTTTTCAATTAATAACATTTTAGATTCATGTTAATAACATTACACATGTCTAAATGAATAAACAGCCTTCAGTTTGTCCAAGACCAAGTTAAATACTTATTTGAGAAACTACTTCCATCTAACATCATAAAAACTGTCTTTTATCTATAGCCTGTTCATCCCGAACCATTTCTTCTAGAGGTGACCCTGACAGCAAAGACCCTCAAGCTGTCCTCACATGATTCAGCTGCTGGACTGACAGGACCACCCTCACCATTACATAATGGTCTTGGAGCACCTTTCACCCTCCAAGGACATGCTCGTTTTTTGGGAACACTACAGCAGCCTCTTCAAGAGAGGAGTTCACGAGGCAAACCACTGAAGTGGCTGTCAGGTGCCGTTCCCAGGGGTCTTCCAACGGGACATGGAGATGGAGAATCTCCTTTTCAAAAAGGACACTCTGGAGATCAAACTGATTGACTTTGGATGAGAGGTCCTGCTGAAAAGATCTTTTTCAAGAACCACTATGATATGTATTGTCCCTCAAACCTGTAGTTTGGAACTTAAAGGGATAGTTCACTTTGAAATTAAAATTTGGTATCTATCAGCTTACCCCAAGGGCATCCAAGATGTAGGTGTCTTTTTTTCTTCAGTAGATCCAATTTTGATGTTTTTAGGTCAAACCGTTCTAGTCTGTCAGTCATATAATGGCAGGTATAGGTCACTGTCTCTATAAGAGGGAAAAAGAACATGCACAGAGAAATCCAAATTAAACAATTCCCCATCGTCACTACACATTGATGGCCTAAGACACGAAACGAGCGGTTTGTGTGAGAAAACGAACAGTATTTATATCGTTTTTTACCTCTTGTACACAACCATGTCCAAGTGATCTGAGTGCGCACACACATCCGGTGTGTGACGTGTGTGTGCGCGCGCTCTGGCTGTGTCTGAAGCGTGGTGCTGACGCGCCGTCATAGTTACAACAACCAATCACATACTTCTCTGGTGTTGCATGAACGGGATTGGGTATTTGCATGAGGCGATCTGATTGGCTGACGCCTCCTTTGGTGCTTGAAAAGTTGCGTCAGCACCACGCTTCAGACACGCCCTCCATCAAGCGTTGACGCCGACGCCCCGTGTGAATGCAGCGTGAGCCAGAGCGCGCGCACACACACGTCACACACCGGATGCGTGTGTGCACTCAGATCACTTGGACATGGTTGTGTACAAGAGGTAAAAAACAATATAAATACTGTTCGTTTTCTCACACAAACCGCTCGTTTCGTGTCTTAGGCCATCAATGTGTAGTTACGATGGGGAATTTTTTAATTTGGATTTCTCTGTGCATGTTCTTTTTCCCTCTTATAGAGACAGTGACCTATACCTGCCATTATATGACTGACAGACTAGAACGGTTTGACCTAAAAACATCAAAATTGGATCTACTGAAGAAAAAAAGACACCTACATCTTGGATGCCCTTGGGGTAAGCTGATAGATACCAAATTTTAATTTCAAAGTGAACTATCCCTTTAAACTCAGTTAACACCATATGGGTTGCTGTCATAACCAGCTATTTTAATCTCATGAAAGAAAATAATGAGAAAGATGTTTGTTGACTGTTTTAGTTTTGCCAGTGATCTACATGCAATATTTTATTACAACCCGAATTCTGGAAATGTTGGGACGTTTTTTTAAATTTTAATAAAATGAAAACTAAAAGACTTTCAAATCACATGAGCCAATATTTTATTCCCAATAGAACATAGAGAACATAACAAATGTTTAAACAGAGCAATTGTATAATTTTACGGAAAAAAATTAGCTCATTTAAAATTTGATGCCTGCTTCAGGTCTCAAAATAGTTGAGACCGTGGTGTAGTATCTCCTCTTCTTGTCAAAACAGTTTGAAGACGTCTGGGCATCGAGGTTATGAGTTTCTGGAGTTTTGGTGTTGGAATTTGGTCCCATTCTTGCCTGATATAGGTTTCCAGCTGCTGAAGAGTTCGTGGTCGTCTTTGACGTATTTTTCGTTTAATGATGCGCCAAATGTTCTCTATACGTGAAAGATCTAGACTGCAGGAAGGCCAATTCAGCACCAATTCAGTGCTCTTCTACTACGAAGCCACACAGTAAAAAAAAAAATTGGGCTACTTTAAAATTTTAAGTCAACCAGCTAAAGCAGATGTTTGAGTTTTCTCAACTTATTTTTTAGGAAATTTCTCAACTTTTTGTTGTATAAACTTAAAACAAGAAGTTGAGAAAACTCAAAAATCTGCTGAAGCTGGTTGCCTTAAAATTTTAAGTTTGCCCAACTTTTTTTTTTTTTTACAGTGCATGCTGTTGTAATAGCTGCAGTATGTGGTTTTGCATTGTCCTGCTGAAATACACAAGGCCTTCCCTGAAATACACGTTGTCTGGAGGGGAGCATATGTTGCTCTAAAACATTTATATAACTTTCAGCATTCATAGTGCCTTCCAAAACATGCAAGCTGCCCATACCGTATGCACTTATGCACCACCATACCATCAGAGATGCTGGCTTTTGAACTGAACGCTGATAACACGCTGGAAGGTCTCCCTCCTCTTTAGCCCGGAGGACACGGCTTCTGTGATTTTCAACAAGAATGTCAAATTTGGACCCGTTTAACCATAGAACACTTTTCCACTTTGAAACAATCCATTTTAAATGAGCCTTGGCCCACAGGACATGATGACGCTTCTGGACCATGTTCACATATGGCTTCTTTTTTGCATGATAGAGCTTTAGTTGGCATCTGCAGATGGCACAGCGGATTGTGTTTACCGACAGTGGTTTCTGGAAGTATTCCTGGGCCCATTTAGTAATGTCAATGACAGAATCATGCCGATGAGTGATGAAGTGTCGTCTGAGGGCCCGAAGACCACGGGCATCCAACAAAGATCTTCGGCCTTGTCCCTTACGCACAGAGATTTCTCCAGTTTCTCTGAATCTTTTGATGATGTTATGCACTGTAGATGATGAGATTTGCAAAGCCTTTGCAATTTGACGTTGAGGAACGTTGTTTTTGAAGTATTCCACAATATTTTTACACACTCTTTCACAGATTGGAGAGCTTCTGCCCATCTTTACTTTTGAGAGACTCTGCCTCTCTAAAGCCCGATTCGGACGGTAATTTTTTCTCATATGGACGTCTGTAAAAATAAATTTACATATCACCTCAGTGATAAAACTCATGGATTCGGATGGCGATTTATTCACAGTGGAGGAGCCAGTTCTGTGATCCTGCGCACCCGGGAACGCGCTGCTCACGTGGCCAATCACATGAATGTCTGCTGTAAATAAAATGAATTTTATTTACAAATTTATTCTTACTATTGTGTAAAATGTATTTAAAAACACTTATTATTATGTAAAATTTATTTTTATTATTCCAAGCATATTTTATAAAATGTATTATTTGATTATTTAAATCT
The DNA here is from genome assembly GCA_027422415.1 of Schizothorax lantsangensis. NCBI lineage: Eukaryota > Metazoa > Chordata > Actinopteri > Cypriniformes > Cyprinidae > Schizothorax > Schizothorax lantsangensis. The sequence continues at coordinate 9,772,389 of CM049845.1, forward strand.
CCTGTTTAAAAATAGGAAAATAGAGGCGCTATAGTTGTATATAATTATACGCGATATATATCTGTTTATAATACACATTTTTAAATTGTATTGCATACCTGCTGCTGCCATAATAAAGACCCATTTGAACGTTTATGTGCTTTTCTTCTTTTTCTGCTCCCAGTCGCTGTGGTTGAGCAATCATGAAGTATTGTTCTTTTAAATACTTTCCAGCATTTCAGAAATAATATGTAAATTACATGAAGTATTGTTCTTTTAAATACGAAGTACAACGAAATAATATGTAAATTACGGTGCTCAAAAAGGGATTAAACACTGAATTTTGAATCGATTTCTTCTCGTAAACTCAAAGATGTGGATTCGGATGGCAATTAAATTACCACACGACCTCGGTGTTTGTCGAAAAACAGTAGGTAATTTGTCCGGGGATTTTCACGGGGTGGTGAGAGATAAACACAGACATTCTGGATTCGGACGGCAATTAAATCACCAACTACCCCCTGTATATGGTGAAAATCACTTACGTCCCCATGACAAACAATTACCGTCCAAATAAGGCTTATGACATCCCTTTTATAGCTAATCATGTTACAGACCTGATGTCAATTAACTTAATTAGTTGCTAGATGTTCTCCCAGCTAAATCTTTTCAAAATGTCTTGCTTTTTCAGCCCTTTGTTGCCCCCGTGCCAACTTTACCTTTAGCATGCATCAAATTTGAAATGAGCTCATTTAGTAGATAAAAGTGTAAAATTTCTCTGTTTAAACATTTGTTATGTTCTCTATGTTCTATTGTGAATTAAATATTATATAATTTTATTCAAATTTAAAAAATGTCCCAACATTTCCGGAATTCAGGTTGTAAATAATTTCAATATGACTGTGGCAGGATGTCCAGTCCTGCTCCTGGAGGGCCACTATCCTGCAAAATTTATGTCAAATCCTAATTAAACCTAATTAAACACACCTGAACTAACTAATCAAGGTCTTCAGGAATATTAGAAACGTCCAGGTAATTGTGTTGGAGCGAAACACCGCAGGACATTTGTCCTCCAGGTGCAGGACTGGACACCTCTGGTCTATTGTGTAATGGTATGAGATTTCCATATCAAATCTGTTATGTGTAATAAATTTAGAGGGAAAAAAATAATTTCTGGTTTTGTGAAAAAACCCAGGTCCCATTCATATGGAGAAGTGGGTCAATTTTGCATTTGACAGGCTGACACGAGTAGCCTTAGCGTCTTTGCATACGATTGCATATGGAGCTATGATTTGAGGTGAAAAATTTTACAGCTTGCAAAATTACTTGCTTAGGGAAATCTGTTCTGACTCATGTTGCTGCTTGAAATGCACTACAATCCCTGAACTTCCTGCCATGAATGACTAGGTCCAAAAGGTCCTTGTCATGGTCACTGCAGAAATCCCACCTTAAAGGTGTCAGTCGCTGCTGCCCTAGAACCAGCTGAGGTCAGAGAGGTCCATGTTACAGGCACAACAGAGGTTCCTTTCTCAGGTATCCTTTCATATATGCCCTGGTCTCACAGTTCTCTGTCCCAGCCTGGAAGGTCCTTTTGATGCAGACGTTACATTTCCAGAACGTCTTTTCTTGGTCACTGCAGTACCAGAGCTTCCTGTCAACACAACCCCAGTAGTCCCTGATACCAACATTTCCCACAGGTTCCTGTCACGACCAACTGGCTCACATATTTCCCTGTCATATCCACTCTAGTGACGCCTCAATGATTCATGTCACTGCTGTCCCAGAAGTTCCATCCAAGGCCGCCCCAGTGTTTCTTGTCATTAAAAATTCTGTGATTCTCAAAATAAACACTAATTGTGTTGTTGAATTAGAAAAACATAAGTTCATCTGGAATTATTAAATATTAACTTCTACTGAACTGACCAAAACAAATGTGGGATTTTTAAATTGTAATATTTCAGCATTTATAAAGTTATTTTAAATTTACTGTGTATGACTGTTGTTACATACAAACATTCATTGTCTGTTTACTGAATTGAACTTCTGAAACCTTGAACCACCTGTGACATCGTACCAGGCCAATAAAATGATTTCTGTAAAATCAGGGAATTTGCAAGTTGTGTTGAAAGTTCTTAGCAGGTGACAACAAGTAATGCAACCAGATGGCATCTCACTGCGAGTTCTCAAAACAGCAAAGCAGCTGGACCCAGTTTGCACAGACATTTTCAAGAGTTCTTTGACCTGAAGTTTCAGTCTGTTTCAAACAGAATACTGTAACTACTGTCAAACTGTGGTCACTTCTGTCCTCAACTGACAACATCGTTCACGAATCCTTGGACACTCTGCAGCTTTATACTGAACAAACAAATCAATGACACCACTTCTCCAACCTTGCAAACAGCCCTTGAGCTGTTCATACATTTACTGGGATGTGTGTACTGATTTATTGTCCACAGCTCCACCTTCAACACTATAAATATGTCAAAACTGGCCTTTAAACTCCTGGAGCTGATAAATCTATCTGAAACTGGGCACTTGACTTTTTATCAGGCAGCCTCCAGGTGGTCAGGATGGTAAACATAATAACAGGAGTATACTTAAAATGTGACCCACTTGGGTCATTTAGTCATCCTTGTCTTATGATGTACAGTATGTGTGTGTTTCTTAAGTTCAATCGACAGCACTTGTGGCGAAATGTTGATTAGCACAGACTTAAATCTTCACAAACATTAAAATAACTACTGTTTCAATACCATAAGATGCAAACAATATATGCTTACTTTAAAAAACAAATGGTTGCCATGACAAGATAACTACTAAAACTTTAAAATAACCAGAATAATTAATGTATTTTTTAAAAATTATGGCACCACATTTTTGCTTTTAAATCCTCCAAAAATTATATTCCCGTCCATTCTACAGTAAGTGCCTCACTGGAACTTGGATTCATAAGCCTACTGTAATTTGCTATTCTATGGTAGACCGAATATAGATTCTTCTGTACTGCACAATTACTGACCAAAATAAAAGTAGCTTTTTTTAATTGTTATACTTCAGTGTTTATGAAATTATTTTGGAATGTGTGACACAGGAATTCTTTTACGGTTTTAAATAGGTGTTACATATAAGCATTACGTTTATCATTCAAAAATACATGTAATCACGTAGCTTTTGTAATATCCATTTTTTTCTTTGTCTGCTTAATCAACAACCAATTTAAAATGCTGAAATTGAGTTTCATTAAAGATATGTATTATTGTAAGTCTTTTTTTTGTGGTAATCAACAATATGCCACAAATGCCGCTGATTAACCTCAACGTGTATTAAACTGTGATATTTGCTTTAAAACATGGGCTGCTTATCTATAGATTTATTATTTTATTAATTGAATTTATTTATTATTATAAACAGACCGCATGGAAGATCTTTTTTTTAATTACTGTTACTCTATGTTAAAATGTGACAATGAAGTTGAAAAAGTAAGTTGAAAGTTACATCAGCTCTAATTTTTTTTTTTGTATTGTTAATAAACTCCTTGAAGGTAAAAGATGAAAATGTTAAATGCACAAAATAAAAATAATTCTGTCTGGGGAAAAATATATATTTAAAACAATAATAATATATTTTGTTATATTGTTACAAAAGTTATATTTTAAATAAATGCTGTTCTTATTTACATTTACATTTACATTTAATCATTTAGCAGACGCTTTTATCCAAAGCGACGTACAAATGAGGACAATAGAAGCATTTAAATATAGCATATTTAACTTTTCATTCATTGAAGAATCCTGAAAAAAGTATCACAGGTTTTCAACATTGCTATTAAATCAACATTGCATAAAATGCATTAAGTAAATAAAGTAAATTAATAAAGTATATTAAAATTTTAATCAAATAAATGTAGGCTTGATAACTAAGTGACTTCTTGCAAAAATATAAAACAGTAATGTGTCCAATTTTTGACCTATATTTATATTTTTTTCCTCATATTGCCCCTTTTTTACATTTGAGCCCCTGCCCCTGAGGAACTCTCTGCACGTCCCTGTCGCAGAGCTGCTGTCTCAGCTCTATAGCAGGCTACTCACTATTCACCTATGACTGCATTTCCATTTCAGCAACTGCATCATCACATTTACTGATGACACCACCATTGTTTGTATTTTATCAGTGATGAATGAGGCATACAAGAAGTCTTAGATGTCAGCAAAACAATGGAAATTATTTTTGGGCAACTCACACACTATTTTGGGACCAGATTTGACTTATCGATAATATATATGATTTTTCTTCAGAAACTTTGATTAAATAATAATAAAAAAGACAGATGTAATTTCCTTCATTGGGACAAACTGAGTCAGCACTGTGCCCACTTTCTGTTCTTCCTATAATTAAGTTCACATTGCATTTTGTCATATTTTGCAGTTAAAAACCGAGTCTTGTGCACTGTACCAAAACGTTCCCATTGCTCATACACACAAAATGAAGTTAAAAAATAAATAACAAATTTAAATTTAGCAACCTGCAGAACACCGGAAGCAATGCTTCCAAACTGCAGATTTCATCTGCAACATATAATAGACATTTACATGACGTTTTAAGAGTGCTATACAAAGAATGCTATACATATCTTCTTTGAAAATGTTTTCATAGCTTTATGGGAATGTTAGGAAAACTTTTTTTTACATAAATATATTAGATGATCAGGCCTATAGCATAACATTTTAACATATTTACAGAACGTTCCCTGTGATCAGTGCCAGGACTATGATATATCACCTCCTGCTTATGATGTTTTTGCAAAGCACAGCACTGCTGCTTAAGCATGAAAACAGGGAACGGTAGTGATATGTGTACCGTAAAAGGAGGGTCCTGGAAAACAATATAAATGGAAAACAGGAGCAGCCTGCACTCCCCAGCATATTTAGGTGTAAGGTTAAATGGGTGTACAAAGAGCTATGGGGTATTACAAAAAACATTTGTAATTAAAACAAAATATTGAGTGTTTCTTAATAAAACGTTTTATATTATAAAATATTTTAAAAGACATTTCATGATGAAGAACAACATTCACTTAGCATCCTTGGTTGAACAGCCACATCTGGTTGTATTTGTTCATTTGAATAAAATACAAATCCAGTTATTTTGATTGGATATGTACAGGATACATGAGAGCAAGTGATGTGAAAATGTCAATTATAAACTACATGCTTTGAGAATTTGTTTTTTTTTCTTTCTGAATTGCTAAAACACTAACCCCCCTTAAATGCTCAGACACATAAACCCATTGAATAAATCATTCTTCTGGCAAAAAAAGCACTTTTTTTTGTAAAACTCTAAACAGGTTCTCACTCACTAAAACACATTTCACACCATGAACACACAGCTACCATACAGCTGTCTTTTACACACAACTCAAAACTGATCACATTTCTAATGATGTGATCAAAATATACAGGTGCATCTCAATAAATTAGAATGTCGTGGAAAAGTTCATTTATTTCAGTAATTCAACTCAAATTGTGAAACTTGTGTATTAAATAAATTCAATGCACACAGACTGAAGTAGTTTAAGTCTTTGGTTCTTTTAATTGTGATGATTTAGGCTCACATTTAACAAAAACCCACCAATTCACTATCTCAACAAATTAGAATATTTCATAAGACCAATAAAAAAAACATTTTTAGTGAATTGTTGGCCTTCTGGAAAGTATGTTCATTTACTGTATATGTACTCAATACTTGGTAGGGGCTCCTTTTGCTTTAATAACTGCCTCAATTCTGCGTGGCATGGAGGTGATCAGTTTGTGGCACTGCTGAGGTGGCATGGAAGCCCCGGTTTCTTTGACAGTGGCCTTCAGGTCATCTGCATTGTTGGGTCTGGTGTCTCTCATCTTCCTCTTGACAATACCCCATAGATTCTCTATGGGGTTCAGGTCAGGCGAGTTTGCTGGCCAATCAAGCACAGTAACACCATGGTCATTGAACCAGCTTTTGGTACCTTTGGCAGTGTGGGCAGGTGCCAAGTCCTGCTGGAAAATGAAATCAGCATCTCCATAAAGCTTGTCAGCAGAAGGAAGCATGAAGTGCTCTAAAAGTTCCTGGTAGATGGCTGCGTTGACTGTGGACTTCAGAAAACACAGTGGACCAACACCAGCAGATGACATGGCAGCCCAAATCATCACTGACTGTGGAAATTTCACACTGGACTTCAAGCAACATGGATTCTGTGCCTCTCCACTCTTCCTCCAGACTCTGGGACCTTGATTTCCAAATGAAATGCAAAATTTACTTTCATCTGAAAAGAGAGTTATTTTTCTCCACAGCCCAGGTAAGATGCTTCTGACATTGTCTCTGGTTCAGAAGTGGCTTGGTAGCCCTTTTCCTGAAGACGTCTGAGTGTGGTGACTCTTGATGCACTGACTCCAGCTTCAGTCCACTCCTTGTGAAGCTCTCACAAGTGTTTGAATCAGCTTTGTTTGACTGTATTCTCAAGCTTGCGGTCATCCCTGTTGCTTGTGCACCTTTTCCTACCCAAATTCTTCCTTCCAGTCAACTTTGCATTTAATATGCTTTGATACAGCACTCTGTAAACAGCCACCCCTTTCAGTAATGACCTTCTGTGACTTACCCTCTTTGTGGAGGGTGTCAATGTTCGTCTTCTGGATCATTGCCAAGTCAGCAGTCTTCTCCATTATTGTGGTTTCAAAGAACAAGAGATACCCGGAATTTATAATGTAGGGATGGTCATTAATTGAAACTCAAATGTAAATATTCTAATATTTTGAGATACTGATTTTTGACTTTCATGAGCTGTAAGCTCTAATCATCAAAATTAAAACAAAAAAAACTTTTGAAATGTTTTACTTTACATGCAATGAATCTAAAATATATGAAAGTTTCACTTTTTGAAATAACTTACAAGAAAAAATGAACTTTTTCATGACATTCTAATTTATTGAGATGCACCTGTACAGCTAGTCAGTTCGGAGGTGTGCTAAATGTTGATACTAACAATGGAGGAAAACAATCTGAGAGGCAGAGGAGGAATAGTAGGCCTACAGGTGCTGGATGAGTAAATTTCAGCAAAGGTGACAATATTCTTATTCATGGAATAACCATACAACAGTTTATGTATTGAAGTAATTTCCATTACTATTCTTATTGTATGCATACACTCGTAAGTGCTATCTTTCTTTTGTAGAATTGCAAGGCCAGCACATGAGGGTGGAAAGCTTGATATATCCCAACAGCTAGATGCTCTCATTGTTGATGTTCCTCCAAAAGCAATGCCGTTCGACTGTGTGAATTTCAGCAGAGTAGTTGAAGACAATGTACACTTTGAAAGATTGTCAGCCTTTCAACCATTGACTGTTCCCTTTGAGTGCAACTCAGAAAGGGTCAAAGATCTACAATATTAGTATGTGCTATTGTAGATTTTCAGTTGATGCTTACAGTCCAGTTCTGTGCTACTGTAAACTGCAGTATATTATAGTGTAAGTAAATCAGGAGAGCCTACAAATGCACTATTGAAGAAGTCTGTCTACTAATTTACTTCATTTTGTATTTATAGTGTGTTTGAAATGGATTTCATGAATGCATTTTTCTATATGAAGCAGGGTTCAATCTTACAAAGAGAGAAGAGGCAGGAACATAATTAGCCAACATGCCATCTTAAAGACAACAGAATTGGCCTATGGTGACACAGTTGTGGAGTGTTGTCAAGGCTGGATTTGGCACAACAGAGGTTTTTTGCCCATTGCCTGGTAAGGAACAACATTGGCTGTGATGTGGACAAAGTTATCTGGCCGATATGAGCATTCAATAACACAATAACATTATGTATGATAAACATGTTTATTTAACCATCGTACAGGAATGTTTGTAGAGCTTTTGGACATGTCAAAAAAGACAGAGCAAACAAAAATCTCAAACAGTTGAATATTATTTTGTTTAAAGGCATTGAAAAGGTGTAAAGAGGAGAAATAATATTGCGGCGCATTGTAGGAGACATAAATTAAAACTGCGTAGTTCTTTCAGGCGCTGGGGGCGTACTGCATGGCAAGCCTGTCGAATTCATTCTCCTGTGGGAACATAATTGAGTTTACAATGTCTTTATTAAACTTAGTACTTAATTTTTTTCACAGTTACTCAAGTAATGCCTTCTCAGAAAAGAAAAACAGAACAAGGTGTCCTCTATCACACTAAACAATCTTACCTTAGCAAGATATTCTTTAATAAATGGATGTGACTTATGTGCATCTTTCAGTTGAGACAAATATCGATTTGTCACCTGCGCAGAAACAAAGAAACTATGAGCATCTCTGCTATCCTTTACATAACTAATGCTTCCTCAGGGGTATACAATGCTTTTATAAAGCATGCAGATTATAGTGTTAATCTTAACATCCCACTGCCTCTGGTTATGCTGATTATGCTAAGAACATTTAGATTTATAAAGTTCACCTCAGGAGGTTTGCCCAAATGCTGTGTCAACACAATGAGGTTGATGAGTGTCTCCGGGTGGCTGCTGTCCTATAGAAGATAAAGGACAAATCATGACATTTCACCGCAGTTAAAAGTGGACCAAAGCCAGCTCATTGAATAATCAATATGAAGCACATCTTAATGAGTTCTGCTTTCAGTTTCAATAATAATTCCAGTTTTCAACCACAAATGCTTGTTTTCCTTGCAAGGCAATCAATTTGCTGCCTTGTATAGGTCAACATAGGAGACTAGCAGAAAAATTAAGCCCCGATTAGATTGTGATTCAGGATAGCATTTCTAATATAGTCTGAGTTTGGGTTGCTTGCTTAGCTTGAAGGTCTTGGATTCAGCCAAGAAGTCAGTCTACACTTGTCAAATTAGAAAAAACTTCTTGACATTTGCTGTGCTGAAATCCAGGCTCTTACTTTGTCCAGAGCATCCTGTAGTACTGACTCAGCCTCATCCCACTTATTCTGAGCCATGTGACTTGCAGCCTGACCGTTCAGCAGCAGCAGTGTGGGCGAGTACTTGTCTGACATTTCCTGGAAGATATAGAACGCATCCTGCAATTTCTCTCCCCCCTGTTGGTAGAGGAAGAATGAAAAACACATTCAATTCCCAGTCAACAAGAAAAAAAAAAAAAAAAAAAAAAATATATATATATATATATATACACACATACAAATCAGCAAAAACTGAACAAGTAGCCATATGCAGAGATTTTATAGAAAAACAAAATCATTTGACACTTTTCAAATCATGTTTAAATGCAAACAAATGTAAAGTGATGCATTTAGAAGAAAAGCAAATTATTACATTTTGATGGAAATCTAAGACAACAATTATTTCTTTAGAAACACATGCGATAATGAATTAGTCACAATAAAGGCTGAGACACATCAAGCTGACATCAGAGAAATAGTGGCAATGAAAGCCAACTCTGTTGGGCCTAGGGGTGTGCGATATATATCGTCTGCGATAATATCGTAATTGTTGTTTTAACGATGTGCAATTTGACATTATCGAGTATTTTGCAAAAACCAAACAGAACACCTACGGAGTGCATGCTTGCATTACATGATTAAGTCTAGACTAGGGCACATGCGCATTTAGAGTGTGTTCTTTCACTGCATGATTCAGTCTAATAAAATGCATTAAGAATGATCACAAAATTCAAGATATGGGGGCAGAAACTCAAAGAATGTACTATATTACTCATTACTAGTTACGCCTTTCAAAAGTAATATTGTTACTTTACTTATTACTTTCTGGCAACAGTAATTAGTTACACTACTAGTTACATTACTTTTTCTTCACGCCCCACAGAAGTTGTAACTGTGTATTTTCCACATTAAATTCTTCTAGAATGTTACTAACAACATATTTCTGCCTCATCATTTGACCAAAATCAACATTGGATCACAGTCAGAAGTTATTACAAACACTCAATAGTGACTGATAGTGACATTCAGGTAGAAATGTTGAATTAATCTCATTAATTGTCATGTGTAGCTTGAAGCTAATTGTAATTTCTCTGTTTCCCATATACGGTTATATTTTATTACGTATTTTAAAATCACATAAGTTTGTAAGAAACTGTTGAATTTTCCAAAATTATTTTAATTATAGTAATATAATGCAACACATGCTGATCAGAGGGATGTAATGCTAGAGTAAAGTAATACACAAGTGTTCAGATCATCTTTTTTCCTGACAAAATCAATATAATGCAATATTTCTATCTGCTGAATGTAAGCTTTTCCATATTCCAAGCTTGACTGCTGCACTGGAGACATCACATGCATGTGCGAGTCATGAAAATTATGAAAATAAATCTAGGAATTATTTGATTGTTGGATTTTAAATCAGCGGGGTTGAGGCATCAAAAGTAACTAAGCTGTTTTATGGATAGTAACTGTAATATTATTACTGAAATCTTATTAGTAGTTAGTTACACTACTAGTTACTGCAAAAAGTAATATTACAGTAACTAAGTTACAGTAACTAGTTACTGCCCAACACTGGTAATGACTCACTTGTTAACTGTGACTTGCTACCACCTACTGGCGATTTTAATTTCACATTCAAAGTATCTTTTCATTTTAAAATCATTTCAAATATCAGTATTCAATGTTTTATGTTTAAAATATCAAAACATTATGCATTTGTAACTGCAGGTTAAAGCACTCCATGTCCCTCTGAGCTGCATTAAACAGTGTGTAAATACATCTAAATGCCACTTCATATGCAACTTCTGCAAAGATTAATTTTGTTGATACTGGTTTCATTTGTTTGGTAACAGCCTAAATGTCTTATTATGCTAATTGACTGATTAAATGTAACAATTTGATTCAAAAGATGCACACTTTTAGTTAAAAAAAAATTACCCATAAAAGGTAAAAATCAATTTAAACTTATATGAAAAGATAATTTTTATCACTGATGTGAACTGACCACACAGAATATGAAGAATATCAAAAACTGCAGCTGTCCACGGTAGTCAGATATCAGCACAATAACACACTCAGAAAAATATTGTCTGATTATCGTTATCGAAAAAAAAAATAAAAAAAATAAAAAAATATCGCACACCCCTAGTTGGGCCAAAACGTTGCATTCGAACACACCGCAAATACCACAGTCAACAGCCAACTAGCACTTAGGGCCTGTCCAAAATATTAAATTCTGTGAAAACTTTACTTACATTTTTACAATGCTTTGTTGTCAAAGGATATACAAACATTAACAATGCAGCACTTGCACACTATATAAAATATGAATGATGGTCAGTTGGTCTTCGGTTGCTTACATCACGATGGCTATGTCATTATGTAAATATTTGCATATTGGAATGCTGAGGTAAAATGAGAAGAGACTTTTTTTTTTTCATGCACAGATTGGTTAAACTGAACAGCCAATAAGAGTGATCTCTCACAACCACAGATGCTCAATCGACCAAAAAGCCATGACGGTGGTGCAACTAGTGCAAACAGTGCAGAACAACTGAAAAAGTGGATTGCCTGACACTGGCCAACAGCCAACAAAAATCATTTTTCACATTTACATCAATACTCACAATTGCAAGGTTGACCCAAGCGGTAGCAAGCTGGGTCAGAGTGGCATCTTCATCTTGGTCTTGCATCTTCTTTAATTCCTTTCTGTGGAGACAACGAGCAACACAACAGATCCGTGACAATAATATATTTAAAGCTATTAATTAAAAGCAGGTTTAATTTTTATATTTGTAGCAAAAAATCATAAGTTAATCATAAGTTTTAAATAAAACATATATATAACATTTATACTGTACATACATGCAAAACTAAATAATAAATTAAAAGAAATACCTTGCCATATCAACTCTGTCCAGCTTTAGAAGTATCTGGACAGTCATGGCCATGCTATAAGAGAAATACAGAAAGACAGTGAGCAACTTATAGCTAGATTATAGTTAGATTAAATCAACAATTTAACTGCCAGAAAGTCTCAGGACACTCACCACTCCAGACTGTCTCCCTGGTGCAGGGTACGTAATGCAGCATCTGCGTTCATCTCATGCAGATAGATTGAAGCTGCCATCAGCAGGAAGGTGGTGTTGGAAACATCAACACTCTTGGCCATCTTTTTATCCAGTTCTGACACTATTTCATCCCTTAAAAAAGTATAAGGCCATAAGATACATGAATCAGTTCATGCATAATTCAAGGCCTCTGCAGGTTTTACGAAGATATGTTTTTAAATGACAGAAAAATGGCTAAACGGTATGTTTCTAGATTTTAAATAATATATACATATGGTCTGATTCTGATATAATAAAGATAAAAAAGACTGCACAAACCTCTTGCCTTCGTTGGACATGTACTCTGCAAACATCCTGACAGCCTGCAGCTCCTCAGAGGAGCTGGGCTTTATGTCATCCAGTACAACACCATACTTCCTCTGAGGATACAGAAATCATCACTGTTAACCACCTAATTATTGATTTTATATGAAAAAAGGACATTCTTCACTATGTTTGTTGTTCTAAAGATGAAACAGCTGTGTATGTTTACTGACAGGCGGGCAAAATACATTGTAGCTGACAGTTACATAAATCTATAACATGCAAATCAATCTACATTTGTACAAGTGTTTATTCTAAAATCAAAACAACGCAGCAGCAGCATCACAACAGACTGATGAACTTACCTGAGCAATATATGCTCTGTAAAGAAAAATGTTCCTCTCAACATCCTTTTCTGGACTTGACGTCTAAAAGAAATATAGAACAGTTACATGTGGCTGTTTGTCATTTGTTAATTAACTTACAATCTTTAAATAGGTACGTGATAAATAGAAGCTATAATGAATTAGCCGTTAGCTAACAGACATACTCTACAACCTACAACTCTTGAGGAAATGTTTTCGTCTTATGAACACTATTTTTTGCAGGACACTCACCTTTACTTTCTGGGCTTCGTTAATGCAGTGTTGATAGCTGCCGATATAAAACGCGTTTTTCACATCGAACAGCTCATCCACTTCATTCTGCTGCGACGCCATGTTTGTGAAACGTCAGCTTGGCCACGTAACCAGAACGGCTTGCTTCGATGAAGTCAGTCCGGTTTGTGGATGCTGTCCTCTTGTGGCACAGCAAGGAATAGACTAACTGCTGCTTTTTCGTCAGTCAAGCCCGTTTGAAAAGGTCAATTAAGCATTCAGTAAATTATGAGGGTCAGGACAGCCCATTAGGTGAAAGATCGATTTATCAATCAAGTTTTAGTTATGTGTCTAACAAACTGCTCATTGCATGTTGCTGGCAACAATTAAAACAAATTTGTAGCTAAATATTATTGAATATTTGGGCGCCATTGCCTATAAAAGACCTCTCAAACAAGGCTCTTGTACTATCCTGGCATTCCTGTTATTGTAGGAACCATATATTTACTTGATATTAACCCATTTAAGCCCACCGGCAACTATAGTTGCCGCAGTTGATAGTTGTCATTTTCCTTTTCTAAGTATTTTTATAGATGTTATCCATGTTTGATGTCTCAATGATATGAGTTAACAACCAAATAAAGGATTTCAAGGGGAAAAAAAGGTATTCACTTCCTTCCTGTCACATGAGGCAGTCAACTTACTCCTATTTTCAGGAAGCATGGAAAAGGCAAAACCTCCCAAAGAAAGGTCATTTTCGTGTTACTAATAAGTATTTTTTGTTGCCATATATACATCTACATAATCACGAAGGTCTCTAGAACCATCCAAACAAAATAGTTTTTATAGTTTTTTGTATACTTAGACAAATGTCCAAGCTTTTAAACAAAAGCTTGTGGGCAAATGACTTGTAAGTACATATATCATGCGGAAATGGGGGTATACTGTTGCTAGCATCATGCTACTCATGTTACCTTCTTGTTAAAAACAGCTTGTTAGCATCATGCTAACTTAATGCTAACATGTTAATCATGTTAGTATGTTGCTAGCATCATGCAAATCACATTAACAGCTTGTTTAAAACATGTTAACATCATGCTAATCATGCTAATTTTGTTTTAACATTTACTTGTGTTAACATGTTGTTAGCATGTTGTTAACATGATGCTAACACGATTAGAGTTACTTTTAGTTTTCCCACGGCAAGCACCACTCACATTTTGTTCAGAATATGTACAGTGCCCTCCACTAATATTGGCACCCTTGGTAAATATGAGCAAAGTCGGCTGTGAAAATAAATCTGCTTCGTTTATGCTTTTGATCTTTCATTCAAAAAATTCACAAAAACAATTGAAGTAAAACAATTGAAAGTGGGGAGAAAATCTCATGATGAAATAAATGTTTTTTCTCCAATGCATGTTGGCCACAATTATTGGCACCCCTAGAAATATGAGGTCAGTCAGGTTTAGATTTTTTTTTATCAGTTGGCATTTATAATCCTGTGGAACAGGAAGTCATGGCTGGACAATGTCATGCACCAAGTCACCTGGGTGTGCTAAAAAATGTAAATATGAATGTGAATATACAACCCCAAATCAGAAAAAGTTGGGACAGTATGGAAAACGCAAATAAAAAAAGAAAGTAGTGATTTCTAAATTTACTTTGACTTGTATTTCATTGAAATATGAACACAAAATTTTCATGTTTTGTCTGGTCAATTCATGTCATTTGTAAATATACATCCTTTCCTGCATTCAACCTGCAACACATTCCAAAAAAAGTTGGGAAGGAGCAATAGGGCTAAGAGGTAAATTGGTTAAATAATGATGTGTTTTGAAACAGCTGATGTCACATTTGTAATTATGATTTGGTACAAAAGCCTCCAAGAAAGGTCAACAAAGATGGGCCGAGGATCGCCAGTTTGCCAACAAATACGTGAGAAAATTATTGAATGTTTAAAAACAATGTTCCTCAAAGAAAGAAGAGATTTGGATATTTCCCTTCAAATGATAACATAATTAAAAGATTCAAGGAATCTGGAGGAATAGTGCGTAAAGGACAAGGGCGCAAGCCTAAGCTGAACAACCGTTTCCGATCCCTCAGGCCACTGCAAAGAATCCTCACTAAACGATATCACCACATGGGCTCAGGACTTGGAAACCTTTGTCAAGCCACAAAACGTAGTTAATCCACATGCCATTAAAACTGTACTGTGCCAAAAGGAAGCCCTATGTTAACATTCCAGAAGCGCCGTGGTTCTCTGGGCTCGGAGGCATGGATGGACCATCACACAGTAAACGTGTACTGTGGTAATGAATCAGTTTTCAGATTTTTTGGGAGGTGGACGCCGTTGTCCGGAAAAGAAGAAAAGGATCATCCAGACTTTACCAGCAACAAGTAAAAGCCAGGGTCTGTCATGGTAGGGGTGGTCAGTGCCCTTGGCAAAGGTAACTTGCATTCTGTGAGAATTAATGTGAAAAGTACTGAGATTTTGAGCACAATGGTTCAAGAAGACATCTTTTCCAGGGACGTCCATATATTTCAACAAGACAATGCAAAACCACATTCTGCACACATTACAAAGTCCTGGCTGCAGAGGAAGAGGGTACGGGTTTGACTCCTGCCTGCATCCCGACCTGTCTCCAATAGGATTTGGCGCATTTTGAAGCGCAAAATGCGAACAAGACCCCGTACTGTTGCCCACCTTAAGACTTGTTTGCAAAAATGGGACAAAATTACACCTGAAACACTTCATCACTTGGTGTCCAGTCCCTAAACGTCTTTTAAGTGTTGTGAAAAGGAATGGCCATTACAAAGTGGTAAATGCTTTATTCCCAACTTTTTTTGGAATGTGTTGCAGGTCTGAATGACAGGAAAGGATGTATATTTACAATAATAAGTTGACCAGACAAAACATGAAATATTTTGTGTTCATATTGTTCAAGAAATACAAGCAAAGTAAATTTAGAAATCTATTTCTTTTTTTATTTGTTTTCCATACTGTCCCAACTTTTTCTGTTTGGGGTTGTACTTCTGAAATTTTCCTTAAGAAATCTTATAATGGGCCGTGGTTGGACTTCACAGGACAATAATCCAAAACAAACATCAAAATCAACACAAAAATGTGTCCTGACACAAAAGGAAGCTTCTGCCATGGCCGTCCAAGTACTCTGACCTGAACCCTGTAAAAATGAGTGAGGTGAACGAAGAGAAGAAGCACCGTCATGGAGCTGTGAATCTGAAGGATCTGGAGAGATTCTGATAAGGAATGGTCTCAGATCTCTTATCAGTGTTCTCCAAACTCTTCAGGCATTACAAGAGAAAACTAGAGCTTTATCTTGGGAAAAAGGTTGCAATTATTGGGTGCCAAAATTTGGCCACAGAACTAGAGAAAGCATTATTTCCTGAGACCCCCCCCCCACACACACACTTTCAGTTGTTTTACTTCAGTGATAGGTTAGAATTGTGTGAATTTTTTGAATGAAAGATCAGAAGGATAAACAATGCAGATTTATTTTCACAGCCGTTTGTTTATTTACCAAGGGTGCCAAACTGCCAATATTATTGAGGGCATGTAAATTTAAATTTTCATTTAACTTTTTGTACACAATGCCCTGTTGGGGCAACTTAATGGCTGCACTTTGTTCTGCACTATGTTCCACCACTTTAAGACAAATGGATTTGTTGTTTGTTGTGTAATCTTATTCAAGAGATTATAAGATAGATGCAGCTTTTTTGGGTTTGCATCGAATGTTCTTCGACTTTTATACATAATAAATTTGTTCATGAATAAAGATTGATCTGTTGAAAGCAGTATTTTGAGTTAGATGCCAAATGTTCTCCTCCTATTCAAATATGAAATTGAAGGGGTACATACAACATATTTGCCGCACATTCAAATACGATTTTCAAGAAAAAAAAAAAAAGCCTGTGGAAAATAAATGCAGAACATGTTCACATAGGACACTATTAAAATGACTATATGCATGAAACCATTCAGAATTTTTTTGGCACAAATGGGTTAAATTATAGGCTATTTATATGAAACCATATTTTATTTATTTGAACCACTCTTTAAATATCTGTCTTTGTGTGAAAGAAAGAAAGAAAGAAAGAAAGAAAGAAAGAAAGAAAGAAAGTGAAGCTTCTGTTATACTGTATATCCCTGCAGGGTATGGGAAAAAACAAACAAACAAAAAAACAATAGAAACCCTCACAGAATTTGTAATGGTTTTAATGGTAATAATGGGAATGATATTGGTATTAATGGAAACTTTATTGGTCCCTGTGGGTCTCTGGTAAACTATTGTCTTCTATTGGTTGTGTGTTAAAACCACTAAACCTAATGGAATTTGGCCTAAAACATATTACTGGAAATCATTTGGTAATGGATTTAATGGTTAACAGTTGAAGGTTTGTAATGTTTGTGTAAGTGGAAACCATTAGAATGTCTGTGATGGTTTCTATTATCATTATTATTATTTTTCATCAGGGATTTGTATAACATTGTAATAAAACAAACTTGCCCTGACCAGATATTTAGAAACACAATAATAACTCAGCTCAAGTGCTCTATGTTCTGTGTTTTCTAAATGTACCACTGTGTCCACTTGTTTTCCCAACGGCAAAAATATGTTGATATTGGTAGTTTAGTTTCAAGGTCAAACAATTTACAGAAATTATCCTGTAAATTAAGACAGTTGTGGTGTTTGAAACGGACATAAAAAAAATAGTATAATTTGAATTTTGTTTTAAAACCTTAGTTACTGATATAGCCCTTACGATAGCCCTTAGTTACTGATATAGCCCTTCTACAACTAGCCCCATGGCTCACCTATGTCTTTATTTATTTATTTATTTCTGGATTACTTGTGGATTATTGTAATGTTTTTTTATCAGCTGTTTGGACTCTCATTCTGATGGCACCCAGAGGATCCATTGGTGAGTAAGTGATGTAATGTTAAATTTATCCAAATCTGTTCCAATGAAGAATGAATATTCATTATTGGCAGAACTATTCCTGTAATGTTTACAGAATGTTTAGAAGTACTGTATGTGATCATATCACGAGTTTGAAACTTAGTTCACTAGCTCACTGCATCTCTCTACCCATATTACTTTTCAGTATACCTGTTTAGTTATTTGCGAACAAACTGTAAAATGTACAGCCAAAAGTAGATTTTGTTCATTCAGTACAGATATTGATAGGGTAGACTGAGTACCATTGTAACACAAGTTTTATACACAGTAGAAATAATATTCACATACATTCAGGAAGGGTGTTAATGGAATTTAGTAGCATCTGGGGTTAGCATAAAAGGAAATATAAAGGAATAAAGCAAAATAAAAAAAGGAAATGCCATTTTTTATTAAGTCTGAGTTTGCCTTACAATTTAACACCAGTGTCATATACTGAGTAAGTTCACAGCAACAAGCAAATAAAGATTTTTTGATGTCAGGAAGGTTGGAAACATGGTTAACATTTCATGGCAAAAACCATATTCTAAACTGTGAAATACATAATCCAATACAGTGCTGCAAATATGAATGCACAATACAGATACTGTGCTCATGTATTTGTTAAAAGGCTCAGATATCAAAACTGATACTGTAATACTGATACCATAGTCATAAATTACCATAACAGGTAACCCAAGACTATATGTAATCTAACGTAATTCAAAGGAATAAAAACAATAAATATGCACAATGTTCATGACATCATTCCTGATCCATTATTCAACATTATAACAATGAAGAAAGCAATGTCTCAAATTTTGAGGTCAGGGTGTAATTCAGTAAAGCACAAGGAACCGCTCTTAGAAAGCTAGCACCCATTCCATTATAAAAACCTCTGACTCCATATTTCTCATAGATTCCAAAGAGTCCTTGAAGAGCATCTGTAGGCTTCTGTGAGCTGGAACAGAAAGCTGAAATTGGGAGGGAAAAAAACAACATAGTGGTCAAATAATATTTTAGTAAATGCTAAAAAGATATTCACAAGAAAAATGCTATACAACACGTTTGCACAGTATATTTATACTAACAGGAGAATATTTACTATTCTTTTTTTTTTTTTTTTTTTTTTTTTTTTTTTTTATTAATTAATTAATTAAATTTTATATACCCTTTTACTTAACCACACTGTGACAGACAAGACCAGGGGACAGAGAAAACAAGAGAGAGAAAGAAGAAAGAAGATAGGAAAAAAAAAAAAAAAAAAAAAAAGGTTGTGGGGAAAGTCAACAAAGAAGGGGAAGAGAGAGAGAGAAAAAAGGAGAATGGGGGATAGAGAGAGAGAGGGAGAAAAAACAAAAACAAAAAAAACAGACAATTTGCTTCAATACCTGCTGACAAAAAGAGAAAACAACCGAAGACACAACATCAAAGAGACTGCAGCAACAACCAACATCTGTATAAATCACAATAAATTCTAAATGTTAAATGTTATTGAGCAGCACACATAACTAATATTACAAAATAAGTTTTGAAGCAACAGCAGATCAAGACAATGTGTGTCTGTGAGCACCTGTTTTTACACCAATGTGAATGCTTGAGTGTACACCTGTGTGTGTGAGCGCGCTTGTGTTCATAAGGTTCCTCCATGTAAATGTTTAATAGTGTGTGTGGGGAACAACAGCCCCATCCCGCAAGGCATGAAGCAGGCACGGAACAGACCCGGGCCCCAAACATCCGGAGGCCCCCCAGGGCACGAGACCCCCAGGAGAACCACCGCAGGGACAACCGCGGCCTCCACCCAAAAAAGGGCAGAGGAGAGCCCGAAGGCGGGACCTCCGACAGCCACAGTGTAGGCGCCCCAGGGTGCCGTGGCGGCAAGCCCGCAGGCTCCACCGGCAGCCGACCACACCAGGGCGGACCAGGCCCTGGGCCCGGAGACCCAAAGGCCCCTCACCCCACAAACGGGGCCCAGCAAGGCCAGTAGGGCCAGGCCCCGCCAATCGACCGCCGAGAGCGGGCCGGCGCTCGCCCGAGCATCCTGCCCCGGCGCGAGAAATCACCAACGCACCGGCGGCATCCTCCACCGGCAGGGCATGGTGGTGGGGTGGGGGTCGACTAAGATGATGAGTGAGGCGGAGTCTAAGGCCCGACCTGACACATAGACGTAGACGACAAGCACACATATACACAAGCATATGTTCCCACCCTCATGCACGCAAACAAATATTCACACCTTCGCCCCACATGTAGACACACAAAAATGGACACAGTACCCACACTCACACTCCCCATATGCACTCTATACTCCTAGATCCAGGCACCACCACCCCCAGAGGGGTAGCCAGCGCCCGATCCCGGAGCTGAACCCCCTTCGCTCCGGCGTGGGGACAGGAAGACCACCCCGGTCCCCGCAGCAGCAGAGAAAATCAACAGCCCAGACCCCGACCGGGCGGCCAGCTCATCCTCACAGCCCCCGGCCCCAGACAGAGAACAGAGAACAGGGGTGTGAAAAAAAAAAAAAAAAAAAAAAAAAAACGACCCCATGCTTCACCCCACCCGCTCAAATGTAGTGTTGGTGTGTGTTGTTCTAAGGTGCTTTAAAACAGGGGTGCTTTAAAACAGGGGAGGGGCACCCTCCACAAGCTTGTGTCAGCTCGTCCCTCCCTAGAGCCCTCAATGTCTATGTGCAACTTAAAATTGAGAAGTGGGCACTGGCACCAGAGGGAAGGCTGAATGAACAGACCGCCCTCCGGATGCCATTCAGTGTGCCCACCCCCAAGGCCCTATATGTATGTGTCATGTGACAGTAAGTAATGAGAATGTCTAAGCTGTAATGTGTAATTGAGATGCAGGCGGCCACGAGGAGACAGAGGAGTACCACCTCCCCCGCATCCCAGCGACTCACCCGCACCTCAAAACCCTACCTATGTGTTGGTGTGATGGAGCGGGAGAAGTGAAGCCTTAGGGATGGGGAGGAAAACATCAGAGGGGGCAAAATACCCCCCCCTCTGGAGCCAGCTCCCCCGCTGACCCCCATAGGCACCCCCGTTACCCCAAATCTGCCCAGGGCGGGGGGCCCAGGCCCATCCAGACCAGGGCCCATGGCAGCCCGGGGCGGCCCACCAGACCCCACAGCAGAGGAAAAACTACCCCACCCCATTATCCAGTCACTTCCCAAACTGCATAAGACAATAAGACACCCAGGTAAAGCCCGTATACCCCGCCTCTATTGGACCCCCCCCCCGCGGAGGCACCGATGCATCGAAGACCCCCACACCAGAGCCGGGCCCAAGCGCATGCACCAACCCATGCTCCCGGCGGCACACCAACCAGGACCCAAGCCCCCCAGGCCCAGCCGTGACCCCAAGCCGGAGGCAGAGCGTCCCCAGATCCCCAAACCCCCCCCGGACCAACCCCGGAACAGTGCGGCCGCCAGGCTGGCAACCTACGTCCGCCGGCACAGGCATCCCCAGCAGCGCCGCATGCCGCCGCCAGAGAAACAGCATCTAAGAGTCACCAATACCCCATCCAGGCCAAGGCCGCAGCCCCAGCGCCAAACCCCCCAAGAAACCCATCCCCAGGGAACCCCCAGATGCCCCAGGCCCATATTGCCACCCCACGCCAACAACAAAAAACCACAGCCGGACAGAATCGGGACCCCCACCCACACTAGGTGATGGAGCTGATCAAAGGAGCCCAGAGAGATTGATCTAATGTGTCAGCAGAAGCTGTTTCAAGGCTAATATAATCCCACAAATAATCTCTATATTGGTTGATATTAAGATTATTTTTTATTTTTCCAGTTCATGAGGACAGTCTTCTTAGCAATGCATAGGGCAGTGAAAGCCATGTGGATTGTGTTATCTTCTGTAGTGACACCATCTAGGTCGCCCAACAAGCAGACTAAAGGAGAGGCTGGAATAGAGCATTTAAGACACTTTGATAAGTCTTCACAAATCCTGTACCAGTACCTCTGAACAGGTGGACAGAACCATAGAGCGTGGATGTAATTGTCAGGTGTATTGCCTTTACAGTGTGAGCAGTTGTTAGAAGCTGTAAAGCCCATCCTGAACATCCGATGACCTGTGTAGTGCACTCTATGCAGAATTTTGTATTGTATTAATTGTAATCCAGGATTTCTAATCAGTTCAAAGGTTTTTAAACATATCTGAGACCAGAAATTATGGTCCCAGCTTACTGATAGATCTGCTTCCCATTTTGCAATAGGAAGTGATACTGATTCATCTATATTGGAAAGTGCCCTATATATTTTAGACATTAATTTGGGGGTATTGAGATTAAGAAAATCTGACACACTTGGTGGTATTTGTAAATTGATATGATTAGACTTAAATTTCCTTTTTACAATAGATTTAATTTGTTGATATTCTAAAAATCTGTTCTTATTAATCCCATATTGTTTAATTAATTTGTCAAAGGGAATAAAGTCTGTCCCTTTGAATATATGTTCCAGGTATTTAATACCTTTACAACTCCAATCTGTGAAGTTTATCATATTGTTGTTTAGCAATATGTCAGGATTGTTCCAGATAGGGGTACGTTTGCATGGGATTAGTGAAGACTCCGTCATTTTTAGAAACTCCCACCATGCTGTCAGAGAAGAGCTGATACTGATGCTTTTAAAGCATACGTGTCGTTTACTGATCGAGCTAATGAATGGCAGATCCGAAATCTCTATATTATTGCATAATGCCTGTTCTACATCTAGCCAAGGCTCATCTAAGAGGGTGTGTTTTAACCACCCTGAAATGTGTTGAAGCCTATTGGCTAAGAAATAGTGGTAAAAGTTAGGTAGATCTAGTCCTCCTTTATCCTTGGTCTTTTGCAGCGTTTTTAAGCTAATACGCGGGGGTTTACCTTTCCAAAGGAATTTAGAGATAGAGGAGTCCAAAGATCTAAACCAGTCAGGTGGTGGTTTACTCGGGATCATTGCAAATAAATAATTAATTCTTGGCAAAACCATCATTTTTATTGAGGTGACTCTTCCCATGAGTGATATGGGTAGAGACCTCCATCTGGTTAGATCATCTTCTACCTTCTTTAAAAGTGGGATGTGGTTTAATTTAATCAAATCTGTCAGCTTAGGAGAAACATTAATACCTAAATATTTAATATTTCCAGATTGCAATGGAGTGGAAGAATTCTGGAAGGAACAATTAATTGGAAGAACTGTTGATTTTAACCAGTTTATTGAATAATCTGAGACTCTTGAGAAAGAGTTTATTAATGTAATTACCTCAGAGAGAGTGGTTTGTGAATGTTGAAGAAAAAGTAACACATCATCTGCGTAAAGACTAACTTTATGTTCTACATTCTTGCATTTAATGCCTTTAATCACTGTTGCCTGTCTAATTGCTGCTGCTAGTGGTTCAATAAAAATTGCAAACAGTGAGGGGGAGAGGGGGCATCCCTGCCTGGTGCCCCTCTTAAGACAGAAGCTAGAGGACGTTTGGGCATTTGTCCTGACACATGCTGTTGGAGAGTTATATAATATTTTTAACCAGTTTATGAAAGAGTTTCCAAAACCAAATTTGTGTAAAGTTGCAAATAGAAAATTCCAGTTAACCCTATCAAAAGCTTTTTCTGCATCTAGAGACAATATTGTAATTTGAAGGTTTCTATTGCATGAATAGTCTATCAAGTTAAGTAACCTACGAGTATTTGTTGAGGAGTGCCTGCCTTTTATGAAACCAGTTTGGTCGTAATGAATTATGAGAGGGGTTATCTTCTCTATTCTTTTTGAGATAGCTTTGCAGATTATTTTAGTGTCCACATTAATAAGGGATATTGGACGATAGCTAGTAGGCAATACAGGGTCTTTGCCTGGTTTTAGTAAGAGACTAATGTTGGCAGAATTCATATTTGGTGGAAGTCTGCCATTTTCTTTGGTTTCCTGCAACATTCTGTAGAATGTTGGTGCCAGAATAGCCCAGAATTCTTTATAGAATTCTGCTGGAAAGCCATCTGGACCTGGAGCCTTTTTATTGGGCATACTGTTCAAAGCTTCCTGAAGTTCATCTGATGTCAGTGGAGAATCCAATGCCATCGCTTGATTGTCTGTTAATTTCGGAAGAGTTATATTGTCAAGAAATTGGTCAACTTCGTCTTTAGATGGGTTTATCTGTGGAGAATATAAAGATTTGTAAAAATCTCTGAAAGTGTTGTTTATTCTTTCAGGGTCATATACTGTATCCCCAGTTAAATCTTTAACAGCACATATCGTTGTTTTTTTCTTTATTTATTTTTAACTGGTTCGCTAAGAATTGACCTGATTTGTTACCATATTCAAATTCTTGCCAGCGAAGTCTTTGTGCTAAGAATTTAGTTTTTTTATTAATAATTTCATTTAATTCTAGTTTTGCTTTACATATTTTTTTCAGCATTTCCTGTTCCTGGGAGGATACGTAGGATTCTTCTAAAGTTTTTATGGTTTCTTCTAATTCCTGAATACATTTATTTTCTCTTTTCTTTTTATGCGATGAGAATGAGATTATTCTACCTCTCATCACAGCTTTGCCTGCTTCCCAGAGAACAGATGCTGATGTTCCAGGCAGGTCATTATAGTCTAAATATAAAGCCCACTCTTCTTTAAAATATTTAATAAAATCGTCGTCTTTAAGCAATGATGTATTGAATCTCCAGTTATTACTTGGTGGAGTGGTCTTCTTATTTACTAGAGTTAAAGAAACAGCAGCATGATCGCTGACAGCTATAGTGTGTATCTCTGTGTCTGAAATGTCACTCAGCAGTGAGCTGCTGACTAGGAAATAATCCAGACGAGAGTAAGAGTGATGGACATGTGAGAAGAAAGTAAATTCCCTACTGTTGGTGTGGAGAGAACGCCATGCATCGCAAAGTCCATAGTCGCTCATGTACTGTTTAACTATATTTGTGGATTCCCAATTGCGCTGAGAATATTTACTATTCTTGAGCTTACTGCACCGGTTTGAATACTCTCTGTATGAAAGAACAACTCAAGCTTTTTGCTGTTTTGCCCTCAAACCTTTCAATAATGCTTGCTACCACAGAGAGAGTGACTAAAATGTATAAAAAGTAGCAACTTCTATAACACTGGGAGGCCTTAACATCATTGAAAATGCTAACAAATTAAATTGTATGTGAATAGAACTGTATTTAGTGCTCTAAAACAAGACTGACAGCCATATTCTAAGATAAAAATGTACATGATTCTACAGCACAGACATTTTTGTTGATGAAAGAAAACATTTATCCAAGTATTTATCATCAGTTCAGGTTAGCGTTCACCTTGCGCTTGCTGGTGTGTTCTGATGACAGCAAGAGGGTAACTGGTGGCCTGTCCTGATGCAAATGCTGCAAAACTGAAGAGGAAGAGCTTGGAGTCACTGAAGTGCTCTGGATCCTGTTTCGTCCAGCTCATTATTGACTGCCAGAGGAGAAAGATTTCATGTTAATGACTGATTCATGACTGAAATAAAATCAAATATTTTAAGTTGATTGAAATTAGTCATTATAATTGATCATTTTCTTTATTACTTGCACATCAATGTAGTGGTGGCAATAACTGTTATATTATTACAGTGCAGTATTAAAGGCTGCTATATTTAGTAAAATTACACTATTTTTGTGCAATGGTCTAATGACAAATATGCAAACTGATATTTAATTTTTTTTTCACAATGTTAACAACATAGACTGTATAATTTTGAACATTTTAGTAATAATGAAACATGTAAAAAGTTCTTAATCTGCATTTCTTAAGGAGCTATTTCTATCTGATAACC
This sequence comes from Schizothorax lantsangensis, assembly GCA_027422415.1. NCBI lineage: Eukaryota > Metazoa > Chordata > Actinopteri > Cypriniformes > Cyprinidae > Schizothorax > Schizothorax lantsangensis. The sequence continues at coordinate 9,798,017 of CM049845.1, forward strand.
ACTACATTTGGATTTACTGGTTTATCTTAATATGAAATTACTGGTAATTAATGGTACAAAATGTCACATAATAAAACACACACTAGGATTTTTAGTTTTAAACCTTAAGCAATGTTCTTTAATTAACATTTTATGATTTTATGTACAATCAGGTAATAGATGAAACTTACAGCTGTGTAATTTAGGATGTTAAGAAAGTAAAGCTTGCAGTTTGCCTACTTCAGCGATAACACTGCCTGAAAGTAAAAACTCTTCTTCTCTTCTTGCTCAGATACGGTACCTGCTCCAGTGCCCTGAATTACCTGATGCACTGCACATTCCACTCCAGCGTAAGGTATCATGCAGAGTATGCTGGGTTTGAACCCTCTGTAGAAAGCTGACACAGACTCGTTCTGGTAAATCAATCTGGCACATCCCAAAACTCCATTGTAGGTACCAGCAGGCTGAAGATTGAGTCTAACTTTCAACACCTGCCATTAGAAGAATTAAAAAATGAGTCAGCAAATTAGTGTTGATCTAATCAGTCGTAATTGTGAATGTTAACTGTCGTAATTGTGAAAGTCAGTTTGAATGCATTCCATGTCCTGTTAATGAAAATGACTATCATATAAAAAGTAATTGTATGTATGAATTGAGTTTATTTCTTGTAATTCACAATTATGACTATATTCATAATCGTGACCGTATATCTCACAGTGTCACTATCACACAATTGACTCGTAATTGTGAATATACAGTATGTTTCAGAACTATGACTTTATTTGTAATACTTGTGACTTTAAATGTTGTTTAACTTTATATTTTGCAATTGTGACTTTATTTCTTGCAACTTTAATTCTAGCAATCAGGGCACATGACATTTCTTATTTTAAAGGGGTCCTATTATGCTCTTTTACAAAGTCTTGATTTTGTTTTGGGGGTGTACTAGAACATGCTCGCATGCTTGGTGGTTCGAAAATCGCATTATTTTTCACATAATTTACATTATTACAATACCTTTCTCCCCAGCCTCACACAAACGGCTCGATTAGTTCCAGGGTTTGATGAAGGCCCGCCTTCCGAAAAACGAAATGTGTTGTGATTGGTTAGCTGTCCCAGTGCGTTGTAATTGGCGAACAGCTTAGACGGCGTTTTAGACGGCAAATTCAGTGTTGCCAACTTAGCGACTTTGTCGCTAGATTTAGCGACTTTTCAGACCCCCCTAGCGACTTTTTTCCAAAAAAAGCCCTAGCGACAAATCTAGCGACTTCTTGGACAAACCTTAGCGAGTCTCTTTGACTGAGAGTCTCTCGCTGGTACTACCGCACGAGAGCGAGATCTTGCTTTCACAGCGCGCGCACACCTCCCTCTCTCTGTTCATCGAGCGGCAGAGAGGAGCAGCACTTTCAGTTAAAATAGATGATGTTGCTTCTCTAATTTTACATGCAAATATAGCCGAAAACACGGCACAGGAATTGTTTTTGTCTTTGCTTATGTTATGTGTATTTGATTTCATCAGAGGACGGCTCGATTATAAATCAGGATTTTTTTTGCAGATTAACATCTTGGAAGGGAGAGCTGGTTATGTAGTCTTAAAGGGCCACATTTCAGTCACTATTTCATATTGATCCCGTTGACTGACAACAGAAACAATAAATTATATAAATGAAAACAGTTTTAGTGAGAATTTGGCTAAATGAAAATACAGTATGTGAGCACAGAGAGGCAAACAAATGTAAAAGGCAATAAGACGCGATGACGTCATGAATATGCTAATTAACTTATGAAGTCATCTGGCGACATTTAGCGACTTTTCAAACTGGCTTTAGCTACTTTCCATTGAAAAAAGTTGGCAACACTGGGCAAATTAATTCTCTGCCAGCAGGAGGCGCTGTTGGAGCGGGAGAGCTCGAGGTTTCCCCGGTAACACTGTACACAAAACAGAGCTCCGCTCACAAACGCTGCTTTATCAGACATTATATGCGAGATGAAATAAAAATGACATCCAAAATTTTCTGAAAACAGTTGGTTTCCATCAGAAATACAGTGATATAAAAACACCCGCACTGGGTTTCGATTTTGAAACGTGCAGCGCTCAGCCAAGAGTTCTCCCCACCCGCCAACCATTCGAATTTCCGTAGGCGGGATTTACAATTTGTGATGTCACAAATACAGGAAAACAACTTTGTAGTCCAAACGAGCCGTTCGTTGTAGTTCTTGAAAAGGGATTTTTAAAAAATTAAATTTCTCCCTTTGGAGTGGACTTTGAGATTTGTAACTTTGTAGATCGTTTTATGCCCAAACATACACACTACACACTGACTAAAATTCAAAAAGTGAAAAAGCATAATAGGACCCCTTTAAATGTTTTGTGCAATCAATGTCATTTTAGCAACTGTGAGATACTATTATAATAGTTTTATTAATATTTTGAATATGTTTTTATTTTTATTTTTCATTTTAATTTCAGTTAAAGTTTTAGTTGTGTTTTGTCTTTCTTGTCAATATTTATTAAGTTTTACATCAGTTATTGTTATTTTAGTACAAAAATACAATACAATTTCCCCATTTTTAGTTAACATTTATTTTAGTTAACATTTATTTAGTTAACATTATTTATTCTTTTGTGTTCCTTTTTGGTCATAATTACGATGATTAAATGTAGCAGTTTATTTTGCCGTGCATTTAGCTGTTATATGAGGCAACAGGCTTGTGTAACAAAGCTACATTAGACATCATTCTCTGTAGGAAACAAAAACAAGCATGAAAATAATACAACACAAAGATAAAGAATCAGTTATACACCTAATTTGCATCCATATTTGGGTTGATGTATCAATGTGTCCTATGGTATGACAGAAAAATGAAAAAAAAAAAACCTCTAACATTGAAGATAAACCTCTATCATGCTATTTGTAACTCTAAGAATGAAGATACATTTTTCTCATGTTATTTGTATGTCAAGTTTCTTTTTCTATTTTTTTTCTATGTCACACCATAGGACAGAGTCCAATTTTTATTTGTCAAATACCCATTTGCTCTTTATGTTGTTGTCTCCTGCCTTTGTTGTAAAGTAAATTAGAAAGTAATATGATATGGATATTTCTCAATGTGTCAGTTGTGTTCTGAAAAAGAAACTATAACTTTTTATGACTTCCAGGATTATTGCCTGAGTGTTACTGGTTATTTCCTGAGAAATTCTTTGTAAATAAAGGTTGACAGACATGACAACTACACACTTTCTTTAACAAACATTTCACAAACAACACTTAACAGTAAGGAACTCCAACCTGTTGTGTCACTGTGATACCTCTAAGGGGTAGAACACAGCATGTGCCACGGCCCCTGACACACAGCCCAGTCCAAACCTTTGATGGACTGACAGACTGTCCCTCTCGCCAAGAGTGTACATCCTCATCTGTAAGGACAGTGAGATAAAGAATTAACATTTGAACATTTGTGCACAAGTGAGCGAATGTGTGTGTGTTTGTGGGCACACCTGGGCATAGATGAAGCACTGAAGCGTTGATTGTGGTGTTCCTTTAAGAACATTCACAGCATTTCCTTGCCACAAGGATCTAAAACCTCCAGTCTGCAGCTCTCGGAATCCCAGAGACACAGCTTTGGATCCAAAAACCTGTTTAGCATATTGCACTGTTTAGGCTATTATTGTTAGATCAGACACTCACAGTTTTACAAATTAAATATATTGTGATTTAATTGGTTTACAAGTAATCCTGAGTATACATATGCTGACATTTCACAGCTGACGTTTATTCCTATCTTATTCAATTCTTATGTGCATATTTGCAGTGTCAGTGTCATTGATGGGACAAATGCAGGACTTGACCTGTTTACACAACAGCTCTAGCATGCCAGCTCTAGCATTCAGTGGGAAAAGCCTTAAATACATTAAAGTGAATTCAACAAGTGTAGTCAAAATTATTATTTTTTTAGATATGACTAACAAAAACTACCTGAAGTCGTGTCTTTAACAGGTCTATTGGTGCTGTCACAGTTCTAGACACAGCATCTGCCAATCCTGCGGCCAATATAAAGTTCCCCCAGATAGACAGGTCAGTCTCCTGCTGGGTTAACTCAACATGCATAGAGCGACTCTCTCCTACATCAAACACCTAAAAAGACAACATCATTTTATAAACCTGATTATGAACAGTGCAAAATAAATTTATACGTGCAAAATAGTAATAGTTTAGCTAAAAATGTCAATTTCACCATTTACTTATCACACTCGTGTACAACTTTTCTGCAGAACACAATGATTTTTAGATTGAAATCTCCACACAAAGTCTGCATACAAAGTTTGAAGCTCCAAAAAGCACATAAAGGCATGTATAAACATAATTCATATGGCTCCAGTGGTTTAATTAGTGTATGCCGAGGAGATTGAATCACTTTTGGGAGGGAACACACCTAAATGTCACTGCTGGAGCTGAAATGATTTGTTTGTGTTCTGCAGAACAAATAAAGTCTTAACAGAGATGGCACTGGGGGTGAGTAAATATTGAGAGAATTTTCCTTTTAGGTGAAGTGTGTATTACGTATTGTTTTAAGTATTTAAAAGCTGTTTTTTACCAGGTTATGTTTCCAGGAAGATACCAACTCTCCAATGTTTTCTGCTGGGTTAATGATGACGTGCTGGAGGAATTCCTCCCAGTCTACCGTCATAGAGTTGTCTTCATCCATCCTAATGACAATCAAAATTAACGTTAATAATCTAACTGATTAATTACATAATCAATACATGCATGTCATGCATTTATTGCAAATGTAAAGGTAACACCATCAGGCCTCTTACATTTGAATGATCCTCTTTGCGTTTGGTTTTGATATGACCACACCTAATTCCTTAAACAGAGACATTATGTCCTCCAGGTCAATAGCCCCTATATCAAAGGAAAGATTTCATAAATAAAGTTTTGCCAATTTCTTGGTATTGTTTTGTGAGCTGAGAGCACATTTTACACTTCTAAAGATCAGTTTCAAACAGAATATATGGATATTTATCAAAGACAGCTTACCACATTTATTTCTGTCAAGGGCATGGAAATCTATTTTCCATTTCTTCTCTTTGTCCATCATGTAAATTAGAAATTCCTGATAGCTTAGACGTCCATCCTCATTTTGGTCATAACTGGACATGATAGCCTAAACGAAAGAATCATATTAAGGCTACTGACAATAATGTAATCCAGAAGAATGAATACTTTTGGCTACATCTCTACAAATGTAACAGTAGCCTATGTAATTCCACACAAAGAATCGTCTTACTTGAACCTTTTCACAAACTGGTTCCACACCTATCCTTCGCATTTCACTCTGCAGCTCCTCTGTAGATATAAACCCGTCTTTATTCTTGTCGAGTTTATCAAACAAGCCGCGGAAGTGATCCATGATTATTATTGTTAGGCTATCCAATGCAAAAGAGAGAGAAAAAAAAATCGTATTTAATGATACGGGAAATAGTTTTAAGTAGGCTAAGTCTATTAGTTTAATTTGTGGTGAATTACTGTATTTTCACCTTATTTACTCTGATAACGCTGAGTCATCTCTCGCCAGAGAATGGAGTACAATGCGGTCCAGCTGAATACCAGCATCTCACTGAGGAGAAAGTTCATGCTATACCGATGCTAACCAGCAGATGGAACTGTGGTGCTATTATATGAATAAGCAGTGCGGATTATTAAAGTCAATATTGTTCAGTTTACAGACCAAACATGGTTATTTCTGGTTATTTCCTTTATGTTGTACTATTCCTATTAGACTCGTTATCTAATATTTTTTCAAAGATTGCTTCAAGTATGCAAAGCAGGTCTGAGTGAGGAGAAGGTTGGGATGGGGAGGAAACTGGATCTTTTTCTGGCAGGCTGCCACCTGCCAGTGAAAGATTGAACTACTATTCTTAGAGTGGTGCCTTTTATTATCTCATATTTTCCATCTATTTTCAGAAAATGACGTCCAATAACCTGCATCCATAGCAACTTTGATTACTAGCTACAACACAAATGTAGCATTACAGTTTTAGAGCAGCTAAAGCTAAATGCTACAAGGGGTTTGACTTTTAGGCCTATTATTCAGTTTTATTATTGTTGTTTAATTTTATTACTGTTATTTTAGTCTAAAGGTTTAGAGTGATCTAAAGGACAGATGGGGTTAAATTGTGCTGATGGGAGACAATATAATATATATTAAACACTAAAACAGAAAGTTCATTAAAGGCTACTGCAGCTAATGAAGCAGCATGAGCTAATTTTGGAATGAAATGTTACATATGACCCATAGTAAGCATACTGATCATTCATATTTGAAATATATCAGGCTTTCTTTAATCAACATACAATGAAAGACAAAACAGAGTCAGGTAAACAGACTATATAGATAGATAGATAGATTCAATTATATTTTTGATTTATGTTGTTTAGCTAATGTTTATTTTCTTATATTAGCTTCATGTATGTTTCCTTGGTCGTGTTTTGTGTTTGTTTAATACTGTGCTCTGTCTATTATTAGCCAGTGTTCATGGAAAGTCCAACTTTGATGAACTTCATCAAAAGGGTTTGTCATCAGATGTTTTTGCATTTTACCACTTGCATTATTATGATGTTGTGAATATATTTAAGGCACAAATTAGATTTTAGTGGTTCAAGGTTGGTATAATAACATTGTATCGTCTACTGAAATGTACATTATGAACTGTAAAATATACAGCCACTAAAATGCCATTCCATAATCTCATGATAGACAGACAGACAGACAGATAGATCTCCACAGCACAGAAGTTTCACGGAGACAGTCTACACATCGTTACTCGTGCTCGAGTGAATTTAGATTGATCTGAAATGGGAAATGACGTGCCTCCGCTATAACGTTCTAGAAAGCACACTGATTCCAGAGCTGCACTGGTACAGGGGAGGGAGCAATGGCTATTTAAAGAGGGTAAAATAACACAAGATCTTTAGTGCTGAGTAACCGCCTCCAAACAGACACAACAGGATCAACTGATCATCTGTATCACGGTTTAAAGAGGCAGGTTTTGACACCGTAGCCACGACGGTGCATTTATTCACTGTCTTTTTCAAGAGACTGACGAATCCTCGGGAAGCGGAGCCAACCGGGTCTGCATAGGAGAAAATGGGCAAAGATTATTACAAAATATTAGGAATCGCAAAAGGAGCATCAGACGACGACATCAAAAAGGCGTACAGAAAACAGGCTCTGAAATGGCATCCTGACAAAAACAAGACGGCCAATGCTGAGGAGAAATTCAAGGAGGTCGCGGAGGCTTATGAAGTTCTTAGTGATCCAAAGAAACGAGAAATATATGACCAGCACGGCGAAGAAGGTAGGCTTGCTTCTGTAATAGCCTCTCCGTAATAACAGCGAACATATGAATGCTTAATCCTTCTGTCTGCTAATCTCTTGAATGTATCGGATGTAAATGTAATGAAAACGAATTCTCAGGACATTTACTGGACAGTAGGCTATACAAAGTTGACCATATGGAGTCATGGTTTATTGTCCTTTTCAGTGCTCAACCGAAACATTCTTTAAAATCGAGAAAAGACTCTGCATATGTTCTGTATTTAAGCGTCGAAATTGGATGTCACCGCTGTTGTAATTATAGGCTCTGGTTTGACGTGCGCATGATTTATGTGTTTATTTATTAGGCATAGCCTACTGCAGTGGAATGCATAGTAATTCAACATCATAGTAATTCAACATCAGGCATCATAAAGCCTTTAACATCATAGTAATTCAACATCAGGCATCATAAAGCCTTTAACATCATAGGCCATGTGGCCTAAATCTTCCTCAGTTTTTTCTCCAGAGATAAAACGTGTTTTCTGTCAAATCTGTGCATTTTAGGCCTTAAAGGAGGTGGAGGGACGACCGACGGGCCAGGAAGCAACTTCACCTACACCTTCCATGGAGATCCTCACGCGACGTTTGCCACGTTTTTCGGGGGAGCCAATCCTTTCGAGATATTTTTTGGCAGGAAAGTCAATGGACGAGATGACGATGACATGGAGGTGGACGGAAATGACCCATTTGGTTCTTTCACAAGTTTTAACATAAATGGATTTCCACGCGAGCGTGTTGGTCAGGGCGGCCCGCCGCGCAGAAAACAGGACCCCGCGATCCACCACGAGCTCCAGGTGTCTCTAGAGGAGGTCTTTCACGGATGCACCAAGCGCATGAAAATCTCACGCAAGCGCTTGAATCCAGACGGTCGGACTTTGAGAACCGAGGACAAAATCCTCACTATTGAGATCAAGCGTGGGTGGAAAGAGGGAACCAAAATCACGTTTCCTCGCGAGGGTGACGAATCGCCTAATACTATTCCTGCCGATATTGTGTTTGTCATTAAAGACAAGCCCCACGCCCACTTTCGCCGAGAGGGGTCTGATATCGTGTACCCGGTCCGGGTCAGCTTGCGCCAGGTGAGAGAAGCCACTTACAAATTAATTTGTTCATCTATCTATCTATCTATCTATCTATCTATCTATCTATCTATCTATCTATCTATCATATCCATCATCCATACATCCACCTGTCTGTGACTGTCTGTTTATTCATCTGACTGTAAATGTCCATCTATCCCTCTTTCCATCTGACTCTAAAAGACAATATATATTGATATAGATAATATAGATTTTCACCTAAATTAGATGGTAATTATTATTTTTTTACTTCCAAAAGCATATTTTTTTTACAGTATTTTACAGTAATAGTTCATGCAATATAATTTTCAACCATATATGGTAAGTTAAATTACAGCAGGGCTCTAAATCTATCTATCTGTCCATCCATTTATCCATCTGACTTCAAAAATGTTGTCTTGTTGAACATTATACAGATTTTCACCTTAAATTATATGGTAAATCATTATTTTTTACTTCCAATAAATATAATTTAAACAGTATTTTACAGTAAAATTAGGCCTACAGGTATTCAATGTGTACCTGTTATTAATCAAATTAAATGCAATCTAATTTTCCACAATTTGTTACAGTATGTAAGAAGTACAGTTTAGCATGTTAAATTGCCAATTAACATGATTTTACTGTAGCATTCTGTGTCAATTTAAAATATAAACACTTTTACAGTCTATAGACCTATCTATCTGTGCAGGTTTGTATAAGGCAAGGTTTTGTAAATTTGCCTAGCTAGAAATGTCAAATTCTTTGTGTGAAATCTCGTCTCTTACATAATGCAGTTTGGACAGGAAGGATATTATGAGCTCGATCAGCTGTTGTGAGATGCCAGAAAGGAGCTCGCCCACTTAAACTGTTACAGGGCCATCAAGATGTACATATATGGCAGAATCATTGATAGACAGTGCTGTGTCTGCAAATGTCATGACACAGAGTGGCTGTCAAACCAATACAATATGCTTTCAGGCTGTTGGATGGGATATAGACGACAAAAGGGAAAAAAGTTGGATGTGTTTTTGCACACAATATCTGGAGCCTAATGAATTGGAATTATAGTAGGTATTTGCCCAGGTCATTGTCATAATGTGAAAGTTTCATTCTGTTCCCAGCTTCCTGTCCTGATGCTTGTCATTTTAAGAAGAAAGTGTAAAGAACATACTGTGAATCAAGATCTATGAATAAGATGAAAAATTTAATTAAATGAATGCATATCTAAAAGCAGGTCCAATTCAGTTACAGACTTACTGTATCAGAGTTGAAAGCATCTCGCACCAGGCATCCAATAAAACTTAGTCAATCATTTTATATAAATGGATGACAATGCTAAATTTTGATATTTATATAGAAGTTATGCAGTTATAAATACTAACAAGACGGCTTTTATTTGTTCTTTGTCTTATAGCATATTTAAAGTTAAGAGAATATTATTTAGAATATTATTGTAAAGTGTTACCAATATTTCGTATCCTACTAACGATTTTTTTTTCTTTGCTCATAGTCATTGTGTGGCTGCTCTGTCACCGTGTCGACGATAGACGGTAAAACATGCAATATGAAGATAACAGATGTTATCAAACCTGGCATGAGGAAGATCATTGCTGGACAAGGACTGCCCTTCCCAAAGAACCCAGAACAAAGAGGAGACCTTATTGTGGAGTTTGATGTGAACTTTCCTGAGAGTCTACCATCTAATGCCAAGGATGTCCTGAAACGACACTTACCGGTCTCATAAAGTGAGCTTGGACAGGCTTTAGTGACATTTCTATGAACAATTCAGTCCCCTTCATAGGTGGACTAAAATGACAAATCAAATTTTGAGAATGTGCAATTTCTATTTTTTATCTAAATGTTTGTTAAATATATATGTATACGTTATATATCTAATGCATATATATGAATTATGTTGCATGCTTGTGTATGTCAGTGACAGTGCCAACTTACAGTGCAATCTATGTCTGAATATTTTTTGTTATTTTTATGCTTCTTTTGAATTGTGCGGTATTGAAATGTGTTTTACAGGCTAAATTATACTGATCTATTTGTTTGCCTTTTACAAGTAGATCCCATCTGTACTGACAGATCATGTACTGTTATTCTTTCTAAATGCACAATATGATATAATTTTAGTAAATGATGGCTTGGAGTGAACTGTGTGATGGTACCATGGATACTTGCCTTCATTTGTGATAGCGTTAAGCAAGACTCTACTAATGCCTTTTCAGATCTGATATGTCAGATCCTTTTAAATGTGAGCAACGGACTCACATAATGTAACTGTCTTTGACAGAGACCAAAAATGTGGTTACTTGTGCTGTGGGTTCATAGCATACCATGTTTATTCATGGAAAGTTAGGAGAGCGTTTGCATTATTAGAATTACTTTATCTTACACTGACTACTCCTAGTGCATTGTGTTGAAAGTTTATGGTTAAATCTTTATGATACACTTTAATAAAAATTGTAGGAGATACAGAATCCTCAACTACTGCACACGTGATTCATTGAAATATCCGCCAGAGGACGCCACATGTTCAAAATCAGGGAAATAAGGTCCAAAACAGTCAGCAACCTTTGCTACTCAGAATTAGTCATCGTATCAGAATGATGGATATGATTTCTGAAAACAAACGAGATTTTAAATCTCAGTGAAAACAATGATGGTAAACAAGATTGATCCTTACTAAATGATTAAAAGTGAATGGCACGAAGATGTAAAAAATGATTTACTCAGTAGGCTACTGGGCGAAATGGACTACTACAAATTCAAAATGTGTGTTATTGGTTATCTATCGTAATTCCTACACTCCCGTGACTGTTACGTAATCTGACTTTTGAGATGAAAATGTATCTATTTATGGTATAATAATCATTATTGGTAGGCGTATGTTTATCTTCATCTGGTTGCACCGGTTGGAGTAAAAAAAAAAAAAAAAAAAAAAAAAAAAAGTATTGACACCTGAGCCAGGTAAATGAGTTTCTGGATGACGTCACGGCGTCCTGTAGCGCGCGTGCGTTCGGCCATCGAGTTGTTCATTGTCCTGCGCCTCAACGGCAAGAGAGTTTACAGTAGACCCGCACACGGTCTATTTCTAATCTACTATCCGCTGAATACTACCGTCTTTAACCCCTGGCTCGGTTTCGAAGAGTGGGAACAAAAAGGACACATTCAACAGGTTGATTTCCGTCCTTCAATGCTTTAGCTGTCCGGTTCCCGTGTACTTCATTCCCCCTACGGATTTACAGGAGGAGCGAACATGCCTTTGGGACTCAGGAAAAAGAAAAACAAGTCGAAGGAAAGCTCGAATTTAGTGGAACACGAGGAGACCAGCGGACACGCAGGTGTCGGGAAGCCCGCGGTGAACGGTGGCGGACTGCCTGCTCCACCTGCCAACATGCGACCGAAACTGGTGTTTCACACGCAGCTCGCGCACGGGAGTCCCACGGGCCGGATCGAGGGCTTCTCGAACGTCAAAGAGCTGTACGGCAAAATAGCAGAAGTGTTTAATTTAAATCAGGATGAGGTAAATGCCAACTTGTTAAATATTGCCTATTTCAAAATCTCAGCGTGAACTCGAGTCGGTAGCCTACGCAGGCGGTGAGTCAGAAATGAATTACACAAACGAAGTTGCAAATCAAAAACCTCCTCGTGAACTACAGTGCCTGGTGGTGTTTGCATAAGGTGCGTCTTTCTGGGTACAGGGAACTGAAAATCGCGGGACGTCGTTGATATGTTTGTCTGGTGATAACCAGCTTTGGTTTTCAGAAATAAGTTCTGGTTGTAGCCTATTCTGAAAGTGGAACTTTTTGTAAAACAATAAAAAAAATTGGTCAATGGCAAATATGGGTATTTGATATGATAAAATGGAAAACAAATTAAAAATCTAGTTTAAAACACGTGCCAAGTGCTTAGAATTATTATTATTTTTTTTTAATCCATACTGTTTTTGGGAAAACGTGGTAATCACCAAGTAGAATGTTCTAAAATACTTTACCCGGACCTTAATTTCACCCAAATGGTGTACACCGCCTTATAATAAACACAATTTTCATGCACATTTTTTTTTTTACAAGCAAAATATTTTTTGCAAACATCTTGAATACAAAAGTCGTAAATATCAAGAAGTTTTCTTATTATTAATCCATTTGACCTTAACAAAACCTTTTCATAAAAAGATTAGTAGTTAATGACCTTGACAGTCACCAGGGTCTAAAGGGGTCCTCTCTGTTTTATGATGTTCTTGTTATATGATAGATTTACTTTATGATGGTTACAACACACTGATGGTTATTTATTTTTATTCAAGAATTTGCTTCTTCAAAAAACTTTTCTAGTTTAATCGTTGGTATAGTTCCTGTGTTTTGTCGTTGTAGTGCAACACAGGTGTTTTAAAGTTAATATTTGGGTTATTTGCATTACTTCTTAATATCATTTTTACAGATTATATAAAAAATAAGTGGTATAACATTGACCCATATACATGATTTTAAAAGCACCACATAATTCACTTTTAGCTTATAATATTTGTAATAAAAATCTTTGAGGTGAAATGCCAACACTCTCATTGCCGTTTACAAATGTTTTACATTTTGCTGAAGTGGTGGCTAAGTCATATCTTAAAATTCACATCTTATTTGTATGTTTGTATGTTTTTGTACAAATTTCATACAAATTCAAATGAAACCACCACCGCGTAAAATAGTTATGTTTTCTCAGGATTGGGTTGGAAATGTTTGTAATTATTCTCACTGGATGAATTTCTTTTTTTTCTTTTTTTTAAGGATGTATCTAAGTTCTTGAATTAGGTATTTGGAACTTAGACGGTTCTTAAAATTGGAGTTTGGTTATTGGAGATTAAACATAGTTGTTGATATTATAGGCTTTTGAGTTCAGTGTATTTGATTCTGGGTGCTTTAAAGCAGTGCACTTTCTACATTGATAGAAAACTAATAAGTATTGCGTAAGAAAAGATTCACTTAAAGGCATCAGGTGTTAAAAATCCTGTTGGTTGTAATTGAAACTTTTATTCTCCAGAGTGTCAGTGAATAGTGTTGTCTGGCCTCTCCTGTATCAGTTGGTCCTCATTTGAGAAAGTTTCCTAGAATAGTTGCTCTACTGAAAGCACTTAAGGGGGTTCATCCTGAAAACCAGTCAGACTAGTAACCGGGACTGTTCAGACAAACCTATCGGGTGTGTGGTGTTTAAAGGTCAGCTAACAGATGGATTTGATAGTCATCTGAATATAAATCACTCAGCGGCCTTGTGAATTTTAACCATTGCTGATACCTCAATCCAGCACAGAAATGTACCATTAATTATTTGCATGTTGAAATGGTGGGTTTATTGCAGGTCCTCAGAGGAAGTCCCTCACATCCTGTTACAGTGGGCACAACCCTAGCACATGATGATATATCGCTCCGGCCTCCCCGGGGATGGAGGGAGCGGAGTAGTGCATACTGTGCAGCATTTCATTACTCTTTTGCATGTGTTGTCTGTTGATTCTTAGTGCTGTCTATACCAGGATGTTTGGATGATTTTTTTAGCCAATGAAGTGGGTACTGTTTGGAAAGCTGTCATATGTTATGGATTGTTTGGTATACCTAAATTACTCCCAATATCGTATCACCAAAGGCATTCAAACCTTCCCCTTGTCGGCTACGTGAAAATAAGTATACCCGGTTAAAAGGGCAATGCAGATTAGGTTAGACTGCCCTCTGTTAACATGTTAACGCGTGTACAACATTCATTACCTTCCTATGCAAAATTAATGTGACAAAGAGACTCCTTTTGTCAAATGACTGGCAGATTGAAGCCAGACTTCTCAGCCATCACTGTTGGTGGTTTAATACAAGTAAAAAGACATTCATCTGTAATTTTACAGAACTTCACTGGTCAAAGTCTGTTTATTACTATGACAGTTGAACTCTGTTGCACATGCTAGACTGCGTGACTACACAAGTGTTCTTTCATGGAGCTAACATGTCATTTGTTTAGCATTTGCATGCAGGTGCTGCTGTCTGGACACTGCATTGTCTGCTCAACAGTCGGTTTTGCTTTCTATGTTTTGCAGGGTTAATCGATTAGGAGTATTGGTTGATTGTTGTGTTGTCTTTGAATTAGCAGGCCTCACTAGACTAGAATGAACATTTGCTTTAGGCCTTCAAACTGCTGCATGTTTTGACTAGTTCATTTTACTTTATCTACTCACCAGTTTGTGTTCTGAGCAAGTGTATTCTGCATTGATCTTCTCTTTGAAGTCCTTATTAAAACTAAAAATGAACTAGAAAGTTTCTTTCTATTTGAGTGTAAGGTATGTAGCATTGCTAACGGAGTTATAATAGGTGCCAGACAAGTTGCGATTTCTATTAAGACGGAAGAAAGCAGTGCTGTTATCACGGTGTTATTGTAAAATTCTAATGAGTTGTCAATAAATAGACCGGTGCTTTTGAAAAGCTGGGCCGACAGCAGCAATGTTGATCAGCATCAGTGTTATCTCTCTGTGTGACAGCTGCATACTCTTTCATGTAAGTATGCAATGCTACATACCTTACACTCAAATAAAAGGAAACTTTCTAGTTCATTTTTAGTTTTAATAAGGACTTCAAAGAAAAGACCAATGCAGACTACACTTGCTCATGACTTGCTCATGGTTCATGACTAGGACATCATAAAAGCATAGTTGTAACAATGGCCTCCCGTGAGGATATATACAATCTAGATTCCTGTAATGCTTCATAGACAGTATCATCCATTGTAGATACGAGACCAGTTCTCTGTAACCATTTGGAATCTAGCTAAACACTTAATTCCAGTTATGACAGTATTGGATTATTCAGTGATATAGTATGTGATATGGTAAACCCAGTAGGAATATTAAAATTAGAAGGAAGAAAGGTGTTTTATATTTTGCATATAAAAAAATTCTACCTATTTTAATGTCTATTAAAGACTTACAACTGGAGTTTGTGGCACTGAAAGTAGATAATGTAGAAAAAATGTCTATTTATTCTGGGAAAATCACCAAAAATATTTCATTACTCATGACTAGACAAGCATTTGTGTAGTGCAGAATATCCCACCCACCAACACCAGCAGATACTAGCATTATGGTTCATGACTAGGACATCATACAAGCATATTGGCGATACATACATAGAGACATGGAGACATACATACATACATACATAGGCCACAATATTTCAGTGTCCGAATTCCTGTTTCCAGTGCAGACTTCCTGTTTCAGTATGTCAGCAATGGGAAAAATATACTATGGGGTTATTAAGAATTCGTATTACCATATTTCAAATAATTGATTTATTGTTTGAACAGTATTAATGCATAAAGTTAGTATTTGCTGCACTGCCTTTATGCTGGTTTAACACAATTGTGTCCTGAGACAGTGATTCTTATTACTATATTACATTGTGTCATAATTGAGAATTACCAGTGGTGGACAGTAATTTTAATAAGTGAATATATTTTAAATATTACCACATTTTTTCCCAGTGTTTTTATATTTTCAAGCACATAAGTACTTTTTTTTTTTTTAAATACTACATGGTACACTTTTTTGCACTCTTGAATTATCAGTAACTTAAATTGATAATTTAGTATATTTAAGTTTAATGTTTTGAGAATAAATCAAGTACTTTTGTACTTTTACTCAAGTAAAACTGAAAACGATCACTTATATTTTCAGTGGAATAATATTTTGTTAGGGTATGACAAATTCAAAGCTCAAAAGTAAAAGTTGCATTACTGTAATGAGAATTAAAAAAAAATGCCTTACGTAATCTCTTTGGGGATATATTGACTTATATTGTCCCTACAAAGCATTGATTCATAAATCATTTAACATGGTCTTCCTCGTGCATATCTTCTGCCATTTTCATCTCACTTTCATTTAGAAGTCATTTCCCAGCTTGTCATATGTTGCAATACTTGTCACCCTGAAAGCAGAGTCTGATCCCGCTCGGGGTCATTATAAGGAATATAATCTATCGTTGTTATAACGTGTCCTTCAAGTATGTACTTGCTGTTGTCAGCTGAATGGAATGTATACAAACACAACACAATTTCAGTCGCGCCTCTATTGAAACCCGTTTAGATGGTTATGTTGTAACTTCAGACGTCATTCTGTGTATTTTGAACAAATACGTTTTATCATATGGATGTTAGATGGGATTGTTATACCTATACTTTATGATAAAAATAGCAGAAACATGCCATTTATTTGGCTACCACAGTAGGATAGTTCTCCCAGAAATGGTGTTAATGTCTTTCCAAACCTGTATGTCTTCTGTGGAACACGAGAAGTTATTTTCAAAAATGCCTTTTTTTATTATTTTTATTTTTTTTGCATACAGTGAAAGTAAACCGGGTCCAGTGTTGTTTTGGACCACATTGACCATCACAGAATGGACAAAAACATCTGAAACTGAAAATTTTAGAAATAAATAAGGTCATACAGGTTTGAAACGAAAGTGAGTAAACGATGACAGAAATGTAATGGTTTTTAAGGAAACTTTCTCCTTAACATGTGTCATGTTAAGTATGTTAAAAACAAAGTTGACCCAATTGAGAATTTCACTAGCGCGATCGACACTCTTCATTCACTGGGCGTAAACAGTGAAGTTTTGAAAGCTTCCTTTACTTCAGCAGTGTTAATGGTTACCTATGGAAAAATGTTGATGAGTCTTATTTTGCTGGTGTGAATGGATTTATGCAGTAATCTTTAAGCTATCTGGTTAGTCAGTCGTTGTAATGAGTGATTTGATGATTCTCGTCACCTCATCAACAAACATGTTCATGTGGTGTGAAACCTGGCTGCTTCAGCATTTTGACCTGTTAAACTGTGTTAATCTTTCAAAGCCCAAACCCACACGTTTGTTCTTTTTTTGGACTCATATTAATGCCTGCTTAATCTTTAGGCACCGCTCCTTCATTCATTCGTTCATTGTAATTAGAGCAGATTGCCCTGACAAGACCCCAAAATAGCACCTGGAAAGAAACAGCCCTCTCCGTCTCTTTATCCAAGCAAAAATGGAGATTTGTCCCACAATCCACTTTATTTCCTCAGAAGTGTTGTAGTAGATTACTATAATCCTGTATATTGGCTGACAAGATTGTTTTGATCAGCTCAGTTGACTTCCTGCTTGTCTCGAGAATGCGATTCTGCAAAGGTCGGCCTGTTGCAATCCTGTCTGTGGGTGTGCCTCGTATCGAAGGTGAAACATTTGCCAGTTGAAGGAGGTTTTTTTTCTAATTCGATGTGGGCGGGTACGTCACGGCGTAGCTGCTGAGGACGTCCTGTGTCTCTAAAAACGTGAGATGTGTAAGAGGAAGCATGATGTCAGTCGCAGCCTTGGTAACGCAGTGTAGGTGTCTGTGAATCCGCCCACAGATATGGCAAAGATCCGCCTCCTAAGCTGGCCGTCTAGTAGCCAACAGCCCTTTCCTTCCCCCCCTCGTGTCCCTACGAAAGCTCCCTCTTAATCCCGGGCCTTTTGATAGGCTCCGGTAACCAGGGCAACAGTCTTGTATGCATGTCAGCTGATGTGTGTCCAAAGTGCCCGCAGTGCACAAAAGGGGGAGAAAACAAGTCGTCTTTGTTGGAGTGGCTGCTCCACCAAAGGTTGTTATAAAGAGCTGATATGGACAGATTTTTTCTCTTCCGTCTCTCATCAAATTGTGTCCAAAGGTTGTACTTGCCTAGAAATTGTGCGTGTTTGTACGTTTACAATCAAGTTATCATGAAACAAATTGAATACTTTAGTCTTTCTTGACTTGTTATATAATACTACTAGTTTTCACCAAGTGTTGACTGGCCTGACTCATTAGCCGTGAACCTTAAATCTGGGGTCTCAGGTTGCCAGGTCTCATGTTTCCTTGCTGCTGCCAGGAAGTCACAGTGAAAGACATGATGCCAGATTTCTAGATGACTGACACCAGGGTGACTCCATCTGTCTGTGTGGATCTCTGCATTTGGAGGTCAACAAAACACTGTTATTGGATTGGCAGCATCATGGAAAGGCCTGGGCGGCAGAGCAAATAGCCTAACAATAGCATAGCATAAGTTCTTCTTGCATTTTTGTATTAGTATTATATTGTGTTTGTGCCAGTATTTTTTTAAGTATTTTTTAATGATACAACACTGGATGGAAACTTATTTTATTTTATTTTTATTTTATTTATTTTTGCATAATAGATGTTAAAAAATATTATTTTAAATTATTATAAATAATTTTATAATGTTTCCTGAGGTGCGCTTATAATGTTTTGTTCTCATTAAAAACAAAAACATATGTACATGAGCACACAATTACAGGTTATGGTGTAATGGTCATGAAATGCGGTTTCAAATTTGTATATTATATAAATAAAGTTTTTTGCACCAAAAAAGGTCGGTCTTTACCTAACAGCAGAATTGATCTTGTGATTAATGGACAGATATGAGTTGTTCAAAACACACCTATGATTACATACATCAATGGCGCACATTAAATGGGCATGTTGAGAAAAATTGTGAGTTGTTTTCGCTGCTCCGTGTGAACTAGGATCGTTTTGTGTCCTGTCCCGTTGCTGTCATTCTGTTGCACTGTGGAGCTTTGTCACTATAACAAATTCCTCGTATGTGTAAACATACCTGGCCAATAAAGCTCATTCTGATTCTGATTCTGATTTTTTTTAACAGTTTTTACTACGTTGTTGTCATGTAAGCATACCTTTAAACTGGGGAGTTACTTTTGAGTTTTGAAACTTTCAGTGTGCTTTTATTCTAGAGTAACATTTTATGTGTAAATATCAGGAACATTTTGATTCTTCATTTCATGATCCCTTTAAACAACAAATGAACATTTTATATTTCTGTATGTGAGATCAGCTACTGAACTAAATTTAGTACATTTGCATAAATCCTGAATGTTCTCATTGTTCTCTGACTTTAAAACTTGCCATCTCATTATAGTTGAAACTCTCCTCTCGATGTATTACAACAGATCCTATTTTGCACACTCAACACCCACAAAATTGATATGGAAAAGCTGCTGGGAGGGCAGATCGGACTGGAGGACTTCATCTTCGCTCACATAAAAGGGCTCAAAAAGGAGGTGGAGGTGTACAAAGCTGAGGAGGCACTTGGGCTCACCATCACAGACAATGGAGCTGGATACGCCTTCATAAAGGTAGACTAACAATGACGCTTTTGTTAGATCAGGGTGTTATTTTGGGATGCCGTCCCTTTAGCAGTGTAATTAATTTTCCAAGTGCAGTGCTCATAGCTTGTAGTACTAGCACTGCCCATGTACAGATAATGATTTGCATGTTTTTTGAAAGTAAAGAAATTTAGTGCTTGAAGAGTATTTTTTTGATTTTCTGTAAATTGTAAGTTATCCCTGTGCACAAATAAAAATGATATTTAATCTCTTGTCTGCTTTCAGTTTAGCCAGGCTTTGATTAAGAAAAGTTAATCATTTAATTTAGAGGAAC
Organism: Schizothorax lantsangensis; assembly: GCA_027422415.1. Classification (NCBI taxonomy): domain Eukaryota; kingdom Metazoa; phylum Chordata; class Actinopteri; order Cypriniformes; family Cyprinidae; genus Schizothorax; species Schizothorax lantsangensis. Next base: position 9,817,936 of record CM049845.1, read on the forward strand.
GCCACCCTGTGTTTGTAAGATCACATGCTGTAGTACTCTGAATGCTGGATTTGTATCTTCAAAGCAACGTGCTAGGTGTTTTAGACCCATTTTTTTAATTCTTTATGGCCTGGTTTCACAGACAGGGCTTAGACTAAGCCAGTATTATGCCATAGTTCAATTAGGACATTTAAGTAATTTTTTATAATCGTGCCTTAAAAAAAACATTACTGGTGTCCATCTTGAGACAAAACAAAGACATTGATATATTTTAAGATCAATCAGTATAATTTTCTTTTAGTTGAAACAGCTCAGACTTACATTTTAGTCTGGGACTAGGTTTAAGCCTTGTCTGTGAAACCGGGGGTATATGTATTATTTTAAGCCTAGGTAATGGTTAAATTAAAAGTACACCAAAAATACATTTGTTCAATTGCTACTTTAACGTGTTAACAAAAGTTATTATTAAATATGAAGCATGTCTGTTTTTCCATTTGGCAGCGTATCAAAGAGGGCAGTGTGATGGATGGGGTAAAGGTGATCTGTGTGGGAGATCATATCGAATGCATTAACGGAAAGAACATCGTTGGAATGCGGCATTTTGAGGTGGCGCGAATGCTGAAGGAGCTGCCTAAGGATCAGCCCTTCACCATCAAACTCGTGGAGCCAATGAAAGCCTTCGGTTTGTCATTCATTCTTGTTGAAGTACTCATCTTGTCTGGATATTGTATGTATGGACTGGTGTATGCACAAAAAAAAAAATCTAGACAGTAGAGTGCAACAGTAGTTTCTGAACTAAAAATCCCATTTATATTCTCAATACAGAAGTGTATTTTTAACAATAAAGTATGCATCTTATACAACAGACTGCTCTTGAGATCTAAGGTTGATACGTGATGGTATTTGCTTCTGAAGAAGAAAGTCAATGATTTTAATTACATTTTTAAAAGAAAAATGTTTAATTGCTGAATTCCCAATGAAGAACTACACTACCCATAATCCTCAAGAGGGATCCACCAATCAGAGAAGTCATGGCAATGTGTAGTGCAGCAAGAAAGCTTGTGCTATTGACATAATCCAGACTTAAACTACTTTTATGTATTCAACGTTTTATACTTAAATTTTCGCTACATAATTCGCTATACTTGATTAGAATTTAACTGCATTATGAAATACATTAAATACACTGTCTTTTTTGCCTCATATCCAAGTTTTTAATGTTGTAATTGATATCCAAGCTTCTTATTTGATTCAAGACTTAGAACTTTTTATTGAATAAATCCAGATGGAAAAAAAATGTATTAATAAATTCCAGAACTGTTATTGTTACTGATATCCCTATTTCTATGCATTATGCGATATATTAAATGTTACTGTGTTGATAAATGTAGATTTAATGTAAAAATGTTCTTTCACTTGGCAGAGATGCTTGAACCAAGGTCAAGAGGAGGTGGAGGCGGAGGCAAATCATCAGGAGATGGCAAGTTAGGCACAGGCAGAGAAACCCTCAGATTGCGCTCCAAGGGTCCTGCTACAGTCGAGGAGATGGTAACTGTGTTTTCTCAATGTTGCGATTCTCAGTTTATATTTTACAATTCTGGCTTTTGTCTTGCAATTCTGAGTTTATATCTTGCAATTCTGACACGTTTTTCACAATTGTAATAAGGAAAGTTAGAATTTCAAGATATAAACTCAGCATTGTAAGACAAAAAAGTCGAGAATTGTGAGATGGAAATTAAGAATTAAGAAAATTAAGTCAGAATTGTGCAACAAAAACTCTCTTTTATTGAGATAAAATTGACCTTTCATTTCATATTTCATGGTGGAAACAGTCTTACATATGTAATAACATAACACGGTCACTGAAAGTATTAAGAGTCATGATGACTTTCAGTTGAGGAGTATATCTAAAGCTTTTCTCTTCCTCTACAGCCCTCAGAGTTTGAAGAGAAGGCAGTGAAGAAAGTGGATGACCTTCTTGAGAGTTACATGGGCATTCGAGACACTGAATTAGGTGAGATTTCAGCCTACATCTTCATTTAAGGATTATATTTTAACATGAACATTTTACCTTGTGAACTTCTTAAAGTTATTTTTAGTATTGTTTCTATTGATATTGTGTGAAATTGTATTGCCAATGTTTCTTTTCATGCCTGCATTATATGTTGTGAAGCACTTTGAGCTGCATATCTTGTATGAAAAGTGCTATACAAATCTGTTTATTATTATTTTTGAAAGTGTGTTTTAAGACAATACACTACCATGGAAAGATTTGGGGTCAGTAATATATTTAACGTTTTGAAAAAAGTCTCTTATGCTCACCAAGTCTGTATTTGATTGATTAACATGGCTAAAACTAATATAGTTAAATATTATTTTATAATCTTTGATTAATTAAATAGAGAATGTTCAAAAGAACAGCATTTAATTGAGATGGAAATCTTGTTAAACATTGTAAGTGTCTGTACTGACACTTTTGATCAATTTAATGCATCCTTACTGAATAAACATAAATTTATTTTGTTTTAAAAAGGAAAAGAAAAACTTTTGAATGGTAGTGTGCATTTTATACACTCTTAACATCTTCATTGCTTATGTATGCAAACAAAAAAATATATATAATAATTTTGGTACTGTGTTGGGTAACCACAGTACCAAAATCTGAGTGCCGAAGTGACTTTTGCAATGGTTTGCTGCATTAACAAATATTACTAAAAAGTGTCAGGCTCTAAGTATTGCAAAACGAGATGACTGTATCCTCCTCCTCACTTCTGTACAGCCGCCACAATGGTCGAGGTGGGCAGAGATAAGAACAACCCTGATGAGTTTGCCATGGCTCTGGACCAGGCTCTTGGTGACTTTGCGTTCCCAGATGAGTTTGTGTTTGACGTTTGGGGAGCCATCGGTGACGCTAAACAGGGACGGTTTTAAGCGCTGCTACACACACACACACACACACCACACATTAAAAAACTGAGCTGAAATCAAGAGCATCCTGTTCAGAGTCATGCAGTTTATAGCTGGCATGCTGAACATTTGAATTTATGTGATTGACAAAAATATTTTTATAAATACAAATAAATAATAAACAGAAAATAATAGTAAATCACCAGTGTATTTTTCTTCACAATACATTCTCAAGCCTTTCAAAGGGCTTCAACAGCAGTTAGGCACCAGGATGATGATGAGAATCTAGAGAATGTATTTCTGTGTTTTAGAATTTGTAGATGAAACTGGGAGTTTATGATATTTAAAAAAAAAAAAGCCAAGGGAAATGATGTTTGAAACACTCTTTTGCATAGAGAGAATTTTGTATAGAATTATGGATATACATCAATTGTCTTTTTAGAGCTATTTTAGACTTTAATTTATTTAATAAAGTGATTAAACTTTTGAGAAATTGCAGATTCTGTAGCTGATTGTCATATTTTAGTCAATTCAAAATATACACATTAAAACATGGTCGTAAGCTGTCATGTACCCTTAAAAATAGTGCCAACCAGTTAATTTAAAAAATATCACAAATGAATTGATGTCACTTTGTTGATTTTATTATTAGTTTATTGTAAAATATAATCCATAAGGGATCACTTTGTATGATAGATGTATGTTTTTGTGTGCCTTCACTTTTGTGTTGTCAATGTAATTTTGTATGAACAATTTCTATTGTGCTCAAATAGCAAGTTTTGTCTTTGCTTGTTTTTTCACATTTATTAAAGGTGAAAAAGGATGCATTAAACTGCATTGTGAATTTGATCATTTTTTAGCTTAGCAACGGCAGGTAAGATTGCTGATTATAATTCAAACCACAGCATGTCATTTAATTCTTATTTACAGCATTGAATTCTGCTCAGAATGTTGTTAGTGTTTTTGCACTGGGGTTTGACTTACTGCAAACACCACCAATAACAAAGTAGTTTCCATTTTCTGTTTCACAGTGGAACAGAAGGACTATCTGGATAATGACTGCCCTCTGCTGTAGCACCAATCATGAGGTGGTGGTTTGTGTAAAAGTCCTATCAGGAAAAACAGCTCCATAATGTGGAAGTAGGATATGAAAATAAAAATTGTTACAAGTTATCCTTTAATTAATACCAATGAAACAGTTTTGACATGCATTTACACTACCAAAAATAATAATAATAAAAAAGGGGCCTGTAAGGTATTTTTATTTTTTTTAAATCTCACCAAGGCTGCATATATTCAGAAATGGGTTCAAATGAACAGCATTTATTTGAAATAGAAGTCTTGCGACATTATACATGTCTTTACTGTCACTTTTGGTAAACTTAATGCATCCTTGATGAATAAAAGCATTAATTATTTTAAAAAATTGTCCTAAGTCCTTTGAACAGTAGTTTAGGGATCCTTTTATATATGAAACACTTTTTTTTGGTTTACAAATGGGTTATTAACTTTTTAATTTTATTAAATTCTATTGTGCTCAAATCCAGTTTTAACACCATGCAGCACAATTATTTAGTTTTGCACTAATTAGACTTTCAATAGATCCATAAAGTACCTTTGGAAACTTAATGCTAAAATATAATAGATTTAAGTATTGGTCACTCTACTCTGTAAGTTAACACTGAAATAACTATATTCCAATATTTTATATCAACTTTATTTGTAGCCTCATTTTACATATTGGTAAAAAATACAGTATGGCGAAGACAGACAATTCCCTCTCAATCCCAAAAGAGAGAGAGAAAAAAAAGAAAAAAGTACCAGTTCACATTACAGGCCTTAATTCACAGGTTTTGTCAATAGTAAAAATCTGTCTTTAAAATGAAAGGTGACTCCATATATTGAAGACTAAAACTTGGCAAGTTTAAGAGATACTGTTAGCATTTCTAATAACTTTTAACATAATAGAACTGGTACGCTCATGAAAACATACATAATAGTTTTTAGATGGGTACAGTTTGGGGATTATAAAGCTCTTCATAAAAGTGACTGGGTAACTGGATCAGTTTTACCACAGCTTGCAAGATATGGCTTGGAAGCACATGAGAATTGCATTACTGGCATGTTTCTTAAAAAACAGTGCCTTAAGAATGCAGTCAAGAGGGGCGATTGTTTTCAACATGAATAATCAATATGGACACGTCAGCTTTGAATTTTGGAAATGCAAGAAAAAAAAAAAACTTTTAGCACCCTTTGTGACATGGACAGTAAGTATGCTTTGGTTCTCAAAGTAATAAGCCAATCTACCGCAAGCTGCGATACTTTGAATGTAATCCGTAATGCATTATAAATCCCTTCATTTTTGAAGCTTGTCTTGTGCTATAGCATATCAAATGAAACGACGGGAGGAGGAGTTGAGGTTGGAGATGGATGGACGGATCTAATGTGGCCAGCAAGGTGATGCAGTATTCTGTCTGAGATCTTTCCATGCAGCTTCTGCCCTTCTTAGAGTTCATCCCCGATGTGAGCGGTCCTGAAGGCATCTCCAGTCAGCTTGTCTTGAGCTTCCTTCATGCTAGCCACAACTGCACACAGAAGAGAAATGTGGTCAAGGAACATCTCACTCGTTTTGTTCACATTGCACCTAAAATCTCATTTGCTTTTCAAATTCATCTCTAGAATGGCTGCACACACAGTCGGTCCTGTTTTGCATTGCCATTGGAAAGTTTGCTCTTTGAAGCAAAGCAAGCAAAAACTATTCATTTCAATCACAGATCAAGTCAATACATTGCATTATTTATGATCATGTAAATAATGCACTATATTGTGCATGATGACAACAACATTTTTCAAAATACTGTAAAATATTTTAGCAAAATGTTGCGTCATAACTAGTGCGTTCCTATTCTACAGAGTGCAACAGTCAGATTGCAGAAGTAAAAATGGTATTTGTTTTCTCCATAGGGAAATTAATTTTTAAACATTACCTTGGAAACCTTTAAAGACAGACCTACTGTAAGCTCAGAGGTTGTTAATCAAAGGTATATGCTTTTGTTGATGCCATCACCTCGCATTATTGAAGTTATGTTTTAAATGGGGTTTAACAGCAGAATCCCTAGTGAAAAGCTGCACTGCCCATTGGGCTGTAAAGAAACAGTGACCAAATCATGCCAAACGAACGCTGAGCTCCGCCCACTCCCATGAAGCATCAAAACAATTAAATATATATATATATATATTATAATTATATATATGCATATTTTGAAATAAACAAAATATACCTTAAAATATATTGTTTTGTTATAGGTACAAAAGGTCAATAACTTTAAATGGATAGTTCTATATTTCTCCAACATTTTTAACTTGATCATGTCATTAGCTGTTTCCATCCAAAGATTTTTAATTAAAGATTTTTTTAATTAAACTGTGCAAAACTTCCATCCAATGAGTCAAAGAGAACAAAATCGTCACTTCCTGGTAAACTGGCACTAAATATCACTAAGAATACAGGAGAAGCCACTTAATATAATAATTCTCATATATGATAAACAGTGTTGGGCAGTAACTAGTTACTGTAACTTAGTTACTGTAATAATATTACTTTTTGCAGTAACTAGTAGTGTAACTAATTACTAATAAGATTTCAGTAATAATATTACAGTTACCATCCGTAAAAGAGCTTAGTTACTTTTGATGCCTCAACCCCGCTGATTTAAAATACAACAATCAAATAATTCCTAGATTTATTTTCATAATTTTCATGACTCGCACATGCATGTGATGTCCCCAGTGCTGCAGTCAAGCTTGGAATATGGAAAAGCTTACATTTAGCAGATAGAAATATTGCATTATATTGATTTTGTCAGGAAAAAAGATGATCTGAACACTGTTGGGTTAGTTGTGGCTTTACTTTACTCTGGCGTTACATCCCTCTGATCAGCATGTGGTACATTATATTACTATAATTAAAAATATTTTTGGAAAATTAAACAGTTTCTTACAAACTTATGTGATGTCATAAAATACATGAAATATAATCGTATGGGTAACGGAGAAATTACAATTAGCTTCAAGCTACACATGACAATTAATGAGATTAATACAACACTTCTACTTGAATGTCACTGTTAATCACTATTGAGTGTTTATAATAACTTCTGATTGCGATCCAATGTGGATTTTGGTCAAATGATGAGGCAGAAATATGTTTTTAGTAACATTCTAGAAGAATTTGATGTAAAATATGCACAGTTAAAATTTCTGTGTGGCGTGAAGAAAAAGTAATGTAACTAGTAGTGTAACTAATTACTGTTGCCAGAAAGTAATAAGTAAAGTAACAATATTACTTTTGAAAGGAGTAACTAGTAATGAGTAATATAGTACATTCTTTGAGTAACTAGCCCAACAATGATGATAAATTACTTGCGCCTCAGAGCGAGCAGTCGAAACACAATAAATGCGGATGCTGCTGTTTGGGAACGCAGTCGTTATATAGACATACTTTGACGACAGACTTTGCTCAGGGATTTCAGAAGCTGTGCAGCGAGATCGGTCCGCTGGTTAGTCAAGTTATCACATCCCATCGTGCAAAGTCACATGACTTTTTAGATGCTCATGGAGGAATTTATTCGGTAAATGTGTTTCTATCATAGTTTATGCGCATTTTTTCTTATCGGATAAAAAGTTTATCCTACTCAATTGTGCGCATTCGTTTTTTATGCGCATTTTTAGAATTTATGTGCATCTTGGCGTTTCCATCCAGCGTTTTTATGTGATATTTCTAAACGCGCATAAAAATAGGTGGATGGATACATAGCAATTCACAATGGTTCATGGGATTGTAGTTATTTCCTTCAATAAAGCGTTAAGTACACAGTCTCGTACCTTTGTCTTTTTGTCAGATTTTCAAATACTTCAAATAAAAGTTAGTAAAGTTGTGATTCACTTGCAGCTGGTTGGTTTAGTTAACGCTGTAACAAAGACTTTAAATCCCTATGAGAAAAATGAAAGGTAAAAATACAAAAACAGCGCTGCTAAAAAAGTGGGTGATAATCAATGAATAAAATGTGTGTGAGAGACTTTTTAAATGTTCTTTTTCTTAGAATTTCTTACCTTGGTCTGCATTGCTGTAGAAGTACTTGTAGTTGGGGTTCCCATTCTTGTTCGTGATCTCAGAGTGGACTTTACCAATGGGATCTACCAAAGAAGAAAAAATATTTTTCCATCTGTGTTGTGATAGATGTCACCTAGATCATTTACTGACACCTCGTGGTGTGGATGTAGCATCACAAGAGTAAAACGTTATACTTCTGATGGTATTGTTGAATCACACTATTTAAATGTAATGTGTTTCTACAACTGTCCCGTAACAGGATGGGCACCGGGATAAAAGGAGTCATATTCTGCTGGTTATGTGGTAAAAACTTTTCCACACCCAAAAGATGACTGACTCTTACCTCCACAGAAACTGATTTTTATTAGGCCACTAATATCTGAAGGAAGAGTCTACCTTTAAACAACGGTTGATGTTCTAAACGAGTGCATTTGCTTAGCAGGTTTGTTTATGTATATGACCTACCAAGGAAAAGTATTCTTGGAATGTAACCACCATCTGGGCTGAAGGCTTCATCTTTTGGCTCCTCTTCATCCTACAGCCACATGTAATGAGAATGTGAACCATCTACCATCTAACCCTCTCTGACGGAATTAAAATACGCATTTTGTGAAAAGCATAAAGTAAATAATGAGAAGAGGAGCTCCTTACCTCCAAGTTAACCATGACAAAGTTGTGAGCCAACTCAGAGATGTCCTTTGATTCAGCAAACTTGGGCTTTAATGCTAAAGTTATTTTTAAAACAGAATAAGCCATTCATACATCACAAATCACAACCGTTCAAAAGTTTTTTGATGATTTTTTTTTTATATACAAGTTATTTTATATTGTAGTAATTTAAATAACAGTATTACTGTTTGTATTTATTTAACAATATAAAAAAATATAATAATAAAAAAAAAACTTGCTAACCCCAAACTTTTGAATGTTAGTGTATTTCAGTTCTTATGACAGATATTCATATACATGTATATAATATCATTAAGCTGTACACTGTCCAAAGACCCACCCAGCATCATACCTTTACAGGCTCCACACCAAGTCTTGTGAATAATGACCATCAGAGGGAGTCCACTGGAACAAGATCAGAATTACATTTGTTAAATCACTTTATAACAATTCATTCAAAAGCATCCGTTTCAAGATAACAACAGTAACTCGCAGTGCCTCACTGAACAATGGCTAACGTAACAATTCCATTCTGCTAGGGTCCTGGTCATTTCCTTGCTATTGTGTTAATAATCAAATTATATATATATATATATATATATATAAAAAAAACCTGTAAACATACTAAATAGCTATCTAATTTTTTTGTTGAGTATCACATTTGATACACCGGCTCTTATGGCTTACATAGTATGATAAAAGAATATGGAGTTCATATTCGAGGAAAGAAAAAACATGGTGCAAATATAGATATATACATGGGAGAAAAAGTAAGATGAAATTCTAATATACTGTAAATGTGAATCGATGAGATATTTATTCCAGTATAGCTAATTGCATAAAATGCATATAATACTCTGTATTGTCACTCTATGTCTACCAATAATATGTGTAACTCGGTAAAGACTTCACAGCAAAATAATAATAATAATCACCAAGTTTTAATAGTAGCTATAAATTACCAATCACATGACAGAAAACATGTAGTAGATTGACTACAACAGTTTTTCAGCAAATTTTTGATCATGCTGATTAGCCCTTTGAAATGTGTTTTTCAAATATGATACAGCAGGCTTTTTAGGGTTAAGTGCCTGAACATGACCAGATTATATTTCTGAAAGTCTGGTATAGGCCTACCTTTTATACAATGTTACAAAATACAAAGGACATTAAAGGACAAGATTACACCATATGTACCTTGCTTCTGCCTCCTCCTTCCCATCTTCAAGGCTCCGCCAGTTAATATGGTCCCCAAATCCTTGAATACACACATACAAGTCCATTATAGAAATTGAACATGGTACATCCGGTTAGGAACAAGTGCACCTGTTGGAACAAGCCACGACTACAACCACAGAACAAAGAGATCTGCAACAATGCACCTGTGATCAGAGACCTCATCATAGTCTTTCGTCCAATACACAATATAATGACAGAGGCACGAAGTCAAAAAGTGCATCATATATCTAAATACATCTGATCATTATTCTTATTCTTATTGCGGCTGCAAAATCCCATCAACTGAGGTTTATAATGAGCTCAACATTTAATAAAACATACTCTTTCACTTATATGGGAATAGATATAATCCTGTATTTTAGCAGTAGACATTTAGCTTTACTGAGATAGTATTGTGATTGATGTCGGTCAATCGGGAGTAACATTAGATCCGCGTTCAGGGTCAGTAACGTTAGCCGGTGGTCTAGCACGGCTAGCGTTGATAGGGATTATTTGCTCAAATGTATAAATTTATAGACATTTTTTTACCTCGTCCATTGCCATCGGCTAACACCTCTCCGAAATGTGACGCGATAAAAACCAGTATAAAAGAAACCAGTGCAATGTTGAATAAAGATGACTGCATTTTCATTCCGACGGTCGTTAGCCTTGAGCTGCCTGGATGTGACGGACAGAGACCGCTGGGTCCTAAATTCTGCCGGATCACAGGAGCGCGTGGATGACGACAGATGCGTCACATTTTATCGACCCCCTTTTCATAGACTCAAGTGTTTCAGCAATTAGTGACATCGCAAATCTTGCGAAGTTTTTTATTTTTTCATTAAATAAATGTTTATAACACTAAACTTGCATTGCCTAGCACTGAATTACAAGTGGCATTAAATATTTTTTTTCTAAATTTCCTATTTTCTGTTGTTATAGATCTTACTGTAAACAATTAATCTGTGTGTAGCCTTTGTTTATTTTTTATATATATATTCTGACCTTGTAATATTTAATCAAAATTAGGGCTGCAGGATAAATCGCATGCGATTCATAAAGCCGGTTCTGTGATTAATAGTTAATCTCATCACATGCTTTCAGATGGAGCAGCATTTACTAGCAGGGCCGCTGCTGGCTAAATGGGTGCCCTAAGCAGGATTGTATTGTTGTGCCCCCTCCCTCAAATATTATGGAAGTAAAAAAAACACCTACCATAGGGGTCAAAATAGAACTTTAATAAAATATAAAAGTAAATAAATAAATAAATTGTAATAAAATTGTATTATTTACAAATTACAATTGTAGCTCTAGACAGTTACCTATGGCAGTAATACAGTTGTCTGATTGATTTTATGCTCTCAAGCATTCAGAAATCACACAAAAGAAAATTAAGCAGTTTTACTATGATAAAAACCATGGTTAATTTTTGTAAGGGTTGTGATGTCCACATGTTTTTTTGTTGAAGAAATTATAGAGGCTGTGTCATCTATAGCAAAAAGGTGGCCAAAAAATAAAGATTAAGTTGATATTTGAATGAAATGTTTGGTCAATAGCCTATTAAACAAGGATATTTCCCAGGGAAAGCAAGAGCTGATAAAATGTGAAACTGTAACTTGAATGCAATGTAAGTCGCTTTGGATAAAAGCGTCTGCTAAATGCATAAATGTAATGTAAATGTAAATATGATCATCCTGTAAGTATAACAGCAGCAATTACCAGGCCTCTGGCTCCCTTTACAGGCATTTATAACATGTAATGTTGAAAAAAAAACAATAGACACCATCACAAAATTTGTAATGTTTTACTGGTTATAATGGGACTTGTATTGTTTTAATGGAAACTGTAATGGACCCTGTGGGTCTCTGCTGGTAATTGGTCACCTTCTATTGGTGGCTTGTTAAAACCAATACATCCTAATGGAATATGTCCCAAAACACACTACAGAAAACCATTTTTTTAATGGTTTTAATGGTTAAAAGATGATGGTTTGTAATGGCATTTGTGATTTATTTGTGATTCATTTGTGATGGTATTAGAATTTTCTGTGATGGTTCTATTGTTGTTTTTCAGCAGGGTTGCCTCATTGTTTTTATATAATGCATTTTGAGTCATTTTAAAGGCTGTTGTTGGCTTAGGTCTGTTTTTATAACCACAAAAAAAAAATATATATATATTATCTTAATACTTCTTTGATTATGAATGTAGCCTACCTGAAAGTGACGTGGGCTTCGTTTTCATCTTCTTTTTTTTTTTTTTTTTCTTGGCGCCGGACTGCTGATGTCTTTCCACGGGCATAGTTGTCCATCAATTATGATAATCTGCATTCAGCCACAAACATGAGGCGCGAGCGGTCGCGGGCACGGGAATGGCGCGCCTCATTTTTTTTTAGTGTTTTTTTTAGCAACTGGGATGGTGCCCCCCCGGAGTTGGTGCCCTACACAAACTGAGTACTCTGCGCGGCAGTACTGTTTACTACACAGAGCTGTAGATCGCTGACAAGCTACGTAATATCGCATTCATAACCGAATGCGATTATAACACTATTACTATTACTATCACCTTACTATTAATCACAGAACCGGCTTTACTGACGAGATGCGCATGACAATCGCATGTGATTTATCATGCAACCCTAATCAAAATGTCATAATTGGACACTGACATATACAGCGTCATTGCGCCACAGGCGTCCCGAGTTCAAATCTTGACTAAAGGACCCTTCCCAATCGATCCTGCCCCCCTATCTCTCTCCCACTTCACTTCCTGTCAGCTCTGATCTGTCCTATCATAATACAGGCAAAAATGGCAAACATAAATCTTTAAAAAAGAAAAAAAAAAGAAAAGAAAGAAAGTGATGATATGAGTGATAATATTTCAAAGTGATTTCCATCATTTTGGCAAATAGTAAATATTGTATTTACCTTTTTAGTAACATCCCTGTGAACACTCCTGATTAAAAGCGAAATTACATTTTAAAGCATCCTTGTGAAAACAAACCTGGAAAGGGCATGAGTATTTGAAAGAAAAATTTATAAAAGACTCTTCAATTATTTATTCATGGGATGTACTGTAAATTAAATCAGAGCAGACCACAAATGCACAGTATATGTTGTCTTTTTTCATATTGTTACAGTGGAATAGAAAGGGGAAAACAATTAGGAAAAATAAAGCTCTTTGTGGATATTCTTGTTATACAGGTACTCATTAAAATACCAAGCATTACGTTATTCTCCTGACATCTGACTATGAATCATGAAGGAAAATGTACATCTCATTCCGTCAAATTGACGGATACAGATTATTTGTAATGCAGCCTTATTATTTGAAATGGTTGTTTTGGTCTTTTTGAGTGGAATTTCCCCAAACCAGAGGTGCCTCCCATAATTTAAAACTCAGTACACATTTTTAATATTTTGCAGAATGCTGCTGTTTAAACTTTCATACAGTCTCGCTGTATAAACCCTAACAATGTTTTGTTTGTTTGTAGAATGAAGTTATGCATTCTAGTTTGATGTTATTTCAATCGAGTTGAACACAGTGCAAGAAACACTTAGACCTGTTAGTTTCAAACGTTCTAACTCCTTTAACAAATTCAGAAATACAGTTGAGACATAAGAACCATTTCTTTGTAAGAATGAGAGGGAGCAGTCCAAATTTTCACTAAATCCCCTTTTGATGATTTTTTTGGCACCTTGATAAAAACAGTTTTTTGATCACTTTATTTTCTCTCTCTCTCTTATGGCTAGAATGAAATAAGAATATTCTAAAATTTTGTTATATTACTGAAAATGTTTCTTGGAATTACAACGTAGTAATCCAGTGGTTGGATACTTCCTCTTATGTGATGACAGCAATTGTTTTGTGGCCATAAAGCATTGGCTTGTATGAAAGCAAAAGAAAAATGCAATTTCTCAATATTTGGTCACTGATGATGAAACTGCAATAGGGAAGTAGAGAGGATGTTAGTATGTTAGTTGTATTGGTAATAGTACACCTGTTATACTATAATATACACTGTAATGCCTTGGTAATATAACCATAAACATATGTTTGAATATGGCAGTGATATTTTAAAATAGAAAGAAAGGATAACCTGAATGATCACTTTCCTTATGGTCGTCTCGATTATTTAGGTAAACATTTCTATGCACAAAACTGATACACAAATTATATATTGTATTATTAACCAATTACATCTTATTAGGCTATATGTATAAAACAAAGCATGCACTGTAAAAAAATTACCATGATTTTAACGGAAAAAAAACTGTGAAAATGCTACAGTAAAAACCTGTTAAATGGTTAACGGTAAGTTCCTGTAAAATTTACAGGGAAAAACTGTAAACTGACTTTCCCAGAATTCCCTGCATTGCATTTTAAATTTTGTTTGAATTTGATGTTTTTTCTTTGAAATAACTATGTTTCTTCTTAGTTTTTTCTTATCAGTTATGTTTATTAGGGTTGTATGTTATATCTAATGTTGTTAAATTAATGTTTATTGCATATGTCAGTTTAATGAGTCTCACCATGATGGTGTTTAGTGTTTGTGTGAATGATGCTGTGCACCTTCTATATATGTTATTATTTAAAAGCTGCTGTGATGGGCTTTGGTTCATCATGTGACTCTCATCACCTCCTGCTTTTGGTGGTTATCAGTGTGTTTCAAAGCTACAAAACAGATTTCAGTACTTCAATAGGTTGGTATATTAACATTATATCAGTTAATGAAATTACGGTATTTACCTGTAAATTTAAGTTAAAACCGTAAAACCTAAAATGTTGTTACCGTGTTTTTTACGGTAGAATTCCGGCAACCACAGCTGGCAGTTTTTTACCGTAAATTTTACAGAATTTTTTTTACAGTGTGACTAGTACAACAAGGTTTTGCTGAAGTGCATGGTCACCTTTAATAAAATCAACAAGAAACAAACCAAGTTCACAAAAAATAAATAGCATACATTATTGCATTAATAAATAATGTTTAAATACAATAAATAACTTACTAATAAATAATCATTGCTTTTTATAACAGTAAACGAAAAGGTGCTTGGCCTGTAACAACTGCTAGTTTGCTATTTTGACAAAATGTAGTTGAAAACACGATTTATTGTTATTGTTCGAAGGTTGAAACCCTTTAGGACTTTGCACAGCTGCAGTCGTTCTTGAAAAGATTTTTGATGATCCATGGACACCTGAAAGAAATACATAATCATATCAACACGACAGAATCACAGAGGCCAAAAGAATGCACTCAAAACGTTACATGTCTATTATCAATAAATTATAACCTGCTGTACCTTGGCCGGAGAGTTGTCCATCACAGAGACAGAGAAGCAGTTCTATTACAGCACAAAAAAAGAAAGTGAGAAAGAGCCTTGCAATCAACAGTAATTCTAGAGAGCTGTTTGTGTTTGCTTGATTGGCTTATTTTACCTGCATGAGTTCATCAATGCTCCTAACTACAGATTTGGTGAGCTCTGGGTTGGAGTAGGCTCTAAATGTCTCCCGATAGTAGTGGAGATCTTCTAGAATTCTCTGAAGGCATTCATTCTACAAAGATATATGTCAATGTAGTCTATGTCAGTATAACAGACAAAAGACACTAATAGACAGAAGAATAAACAGCCAACAAACAGAAGAATTGGGCAAATGGATTATACATTTACCTCATCAATATTTAGAACAGCACTGTGAGCGCAGTTGGAGTTCTGTTGGGTGGAAAACATA
Organism: Schizothorax lantsangensis; assembly: GCA_027422415.1. Lineage (NCBI taxonomy): Eukaryota > Metazoa > Chordata > Actinopteri > Cypriniformes > Cyprinidae > Schizothorax > Schizothorax lantsangensis. The sequence continues at coordinate 9,833,552 of CM049845.1, forward strand.
ATATAATATGTGACATGTTTTGATTATGTTGAAATTCAGCAATCAAGAATGTACTATGATGAAGAAAGGAGAAGTATGCGTAATGATTTTTCAAATACAATGGCTATTTACATTCATCAGCAGACTTACTGATCTTTACTAATAAAGGAAATTGAGGTAACTGTTTTCACTGGCTTCTACTGACAATAATTAAGCATTATAATTTTACACAAACCGATATTATTTTCACAAACAAGAGTCTATCATTTTAACAAGCTGAACTTTTAAGTCATATTTTATAGTTATTTTAAACAGCAACAACAATTTCATTTTTTTATTATTAGGATTGGTAGTATTTACAGTTACACTTTATTTTAAGGTGTCCTTGTTACAGTGTAATTATACTGATATTAACTACATTCACTTACTATAGGGTTAGGGTTAGGGTTTGGGTTAGGAGGATCACTTGCATGTAATTATGCATAATTTATTGTTATTATAATAGTAAGTGTGACGTGGGACAAAGACACCTTAAAATAAAGTGTTACCGCATTTACTTTTATTGTTATTTTGTTATTATTATTTTTAGTAGTAGTAGTAGTAGTAGTAACAATAACAACAATAATATATTTTTTGTTTTATGTCTATTCAATATTTGTCATTTTTAATAACTATTTGTTACATCTCAGGACCATTTGACTAATGAAGGCAAAATATCCTTAAAATGAATAAAAGTGGTTAATATTACACCTACTTAAAATATTATGTTATACATTGGCTTATATATAAATATATAAATTATATATAAAAGTTAATGGACATGTCATTCTACTGTAACGCCTTGTCCACTTATGTGCTATGACTATTTGCGCTATGAATATTTATGATGGTTACATTATAATGATAATAATAATTTAATTGTATGCTTAAACTCCATTAGGATAGCATCATCATATCATTTTTAATGTGACTCTCTTCTCTTACCTGTGGTGTGCAAGCAGACACCGTTTGCGTCCTGATGTGCGCCTCTGCGTTCTGCTGTGTGCAGTCAAACCCGCTGAACAAGTGGTCCTGTAAGCGGATAATAAATAGGCTATTAGACTTCAGACCACTTGTGTGTGTGTGTGTGTGTGTGTGTGTGTGTGTGTAGCTATTACTCACCATCTCCAGCACCGCTGACACGTTCCAGAGCAGAGAGCGCGCGAGAGCGTTGCACGTTCCGGTGAGGCGCGACGGTGATTGACGCGCTCCGAGCGGAACGGCGATGCTACATTGCCTCAGCAAAGCAAAGCACAGAGTGCTGACGGCCAAATCTGTAAAAAAAAATGTCACAGTTCACAATATATTATGTAAATAGGATGTATCTTTCATTTATTGGAAATATTATGTATACATATATTTATTAGAAATAAATGAATAGTATAGAGCACCGAAATCGTTTGTAGATTAAAATCATAATTAAAAAATACTTACAAGTACAGACCCTGGGGAGCATTGTTGCGTTCAACTTTTGCGTATTCTAATGCTCTGGATCAGGATTTGTGCTTTATAAATCATTTGGAGATAAGGGAGTTTCCTTTTCAAAACTTGTTGCTGTTAACTAAAATGAAAATAACCGGCTACCCATGTGTTTTGTAATTTCCGTGGTATTACAGATGTTGAGCTCTGGAGTTTAGGACACACTGCTTGCATGCGTGGGAATTAACGCACGTTTCGATTTACTTCACAAGTGCAGTGTGTGTGTGTGTGTGTGTGTGTGTGTGTGCAGGATGAGAATCTAGAACCTTTCTATTTAGTAAGACCCCTTTCATCACTATCAGTTGTATTCTCGTTTACAGTCAAAGTAAACATTTTGCAGAAACGGGGGTTTAAGAGATGTGGTCCTATAGAAATTTTGTGGAATGTTATCATAGCCTAGTATAAAATGTAAAACGTCAAACATATTCAAGGTTAAGCCCAGTCTGACAGAATTTGTGTTAGGCTAATGTTGAATACAAACAAAATGAATCTCTGCTATTTATTCATTCATTCATTCATTCATTCATTCCCCTGAAGAAAAGGACACTTAAAATGGAAGTGAATGGAGCCAATCTGTAAATGTTAAAATAGCCTGCTCAATATTTAAGAGTGATTGAAATGTGTTAAAACCATAAAATAACTGTGAGAACAATGATTCAAACAGATTTACTCAAATAAACATGTTTTAGCAGAATAACTCTCCTTACATCATCTAAAACTTTGCCCCTGATTTCTTCTTCTTCCTCTTCCTCCTCCTCTTCTTCTTCTTCTTCTTCTTCTTCTTAAGAAAACAAGGAACAAGTCATAATATTTTTATGGTAATTTGTAATCAACATTTTGTCCCATATACTTTTTATTGCATTTAACTTGCATTAAACTGGAATATTCCTTTAATTTGACAATAAGAATGTCACATTTTAAGTGAAATTGTCACATTTCCCCTCTTTGGAAATGTGACCAATGATTTAAGCATGAAACAACAAGCTTTCCCAGTGTCATGTTTTTCAAACATTTTCATCCAAAAAAAAAAACGTGTTAACAGAGACTGACATCAAAACTCACATGGCTTGCCCTTTATTGCACGTAACACATCACTGTTCCTGGAAATGCCTCATACACAGAGTTTACACTGCATATTGTACAATGCATTTGTAGAAACTAGAAAGGCTCTTACATTCATAGTTTATTTGTTACATTAATTTTATGTATTTTAAGTGTTACGTATTTATTTATTCTTTCATTTTATTACATTTCATATACATTCACATATTATTGGTTTTGTAGGCCACAATGTTGAACAAGACTGGAATATCCACTAAAAACAACTTAACTGTTTTATTTTCCCTATTATTTGTGATCATTTGATGGAGCGGACACATCATATCTCCTAAAAATGATGTAATACTGTGGCAATGGGCTCAAGGGGAGAGAGCAGGAGCGCAGTGGTGATCTGTGTTTTGTGTAATCTGGCCACAAAAGGGAAGTAGACACAACTACTTGACTCTCAGTTCAGATATATGCTGATACTTCATGACAAAGTGCTATTTTCACAGTAGAGTCACTGCGTTGTCCCACTTCAGTGGAGATCTTGGGTACAAAAATTAGACGAGTGAACTCAATAAAGAAAGGTACTTTTTTTACACAGTTATTTTTTATTTATTGCATTTTTAATTGTAACAGGTTTCGTTTTTGGGACTGACCTAATACAAACCACAATAACACTTGGTGTTGAGTCCCTTGTGACTCTGCTAAACAGTTGGAACTTAAAGGGATAGTTCACCGAAAAATGATAATTACCGCATGATTTACTCACCCTCAAGCCATCCTAGTAGAATATGTCTTTCTTCTTTCAGACGAATACAATCGAAGTCATATTTAAAAAATGTCCTGACACTTCCAAGCTTTATAACGGCAGTGAATGGGTGCTGAGATTTTGAAGTCCAATAAAGTGCATCCATCCATCATAAAAATGCTCCACACGGCTCCGGGGGGTTAATAAAGGCCATTCTGAAGCAAATCGGTGCGTTTTTGTAAGAAAAATATCCATATTTGTAACTTTATAAACAACGGTTTTCTTTACAAATCCTCATTTTGTACTTCAAATTCATGACCGGTCTTTTGTTTTATTTTTCAAAGTCGTGTTTGTCACTTCTCACCAGCAAACGTTACACTTACGTCATCTTCTTAAATGCCACTCGATTATGGAAGTTAGTGGAAGCTAGAGATTAAGGTTTATAAAATTTTAAATATATATATATTTTTTACAAATACGCATCAATTTGCTTCAGGAGGCCTTTATTAACCCCCCAGAGCTGTGTAGGTTTGAGGGTGAGTAATTCAAGGTGCAATTTTCATTTTTGGGTGAACTATCCCTTTAAGAAGATCACAATTGTAATTCCATTTCATACTGGCCCATATAAAGTCATTTATTTGTTCATAATTTCCTTTTACAGTTCTGTGCACAAAGATATACAGCATTTCAACCATGTTGTGTCACTTACATCTGTAACACAGGAAATGCCACATTTGGATGAAAAAGTAAGTAAAATAGACATTCTTAAAAGACTGACGTTAATAGTTCATTGTGAACACAAGAATAAATTACCACCACATCAGGCAGCCTCAAACAAATAACAACATCCTAATATTCACTTTTGGTTATATTGTAGGTAGGAGAGCTCCATACACAGCACATCAGCCAGTGCAAACATTGCGTCAGAGTAAAACTAGAGAGTAGAGTAAACTTATTCATCCCTAAGGAGGGATACTGCAGAAGGTTAATAAGCGAATCCAGCAATAATCTGCACAGAGAAGCAGTTTACTAGCTGATAGATAGTTCACCTAAAAACGAATGTGTGGATGACTTTCTTTCCTCTGTGGAAAATAAAATATCTAGAAAATGAAAGTCACTGGGGTCTAATGTTGTTTTGGATCCCATTGACTTTCACTGTATGGGCAAAAACAGTTCAGAAATATTCTTTGCAAATCTTCATAAAGGTTTGGATTGACACAAGGGTGAGTAAATAATAACACAATCATCATTTTTGGGTGAACTAGCCTTCTACTCTAGAGTTGTTTCCTGTTAAGGTCCATTCTCATTCAGTATCATGAAACCAGCAGATATTTTGTACAGGAAAAGATCCAGCCTGTCAGTGATTGATGATTCTTTCTGTATTGATACATTATGAAGGATCAACAAAGTGAGTGTGTAACCCTCAGCTAAGGTGCGGGCATGCATGAACACTTACAGCATGTATAATTAACATACATCCACACAAAGCTTGAAACATAGGCAAAAACACACATCTAGTTGAAAAAAAGGATCAATAGTGAGTACACTGCTTCATCATATAGTGAAACACAAGAGGTTGGACCCTGTGCTGTTCTCCTCAAAATGGAGAATCACAGCGACCATGGCAAGCTTTTACCCTTGGTCACAGATTTCTCCATCATGTGCCTCTGCTGGCTATGTGCATGCCTGTTCAAAAACATGAAAGAAAAGACCTTTTTTAGATGTGTACTCATCCCAACCTTAATGTAAGCTCTAATTTAAGCTGTGTTTTAAATGGGTCACGGCCTAACCTGGTTAGATCCTCCACATCTACCAGCATGGCATCCTGTTCCATGTGTAGCTCATCTCTCATGAACAACAGCTGAACCAGCTCCTCATTCAGACCTGCAACGCAATTACAATCAAATCAACCTCTTTATTGACATTACTACAAAGAATTACTTGTCTTTCTAGATGCTGCATCATATAACTACAAAAAAACAAGGCTGTGTGTGTAGAAAATATAGTTTAGGATCAGTAATATAATTTTTTTAAGAAGTTTCTTATGCTCACCAAGATTGTATTTATTTGATCAAAAATACAATTAATACAGCAATATAGTGAAATAGTATTAAAATGTAAAATATCTGTTTCTATATACATATATTTTTTAAAATATATACACATTTAATTTTTTTTCCTATAATGGCAAAGCTGAATTTCTCCAGTCTTCAGCGTCACATCATCCTTCAGAAAACATTCTTTCAAGAAATATTTCTTATTATTATCTTATTATTATATTGAAAATATTAGCTGCCTAATGTTTTGTGGAAACCAAGATAATATGTTTGCAAGATTGTTAAATGAGTAGAAACAGCAGTTATTTGAAATATAATAAACATTATACATATCTTTTCTGTAATTTTTGTGGATTGCATATACATAATATAATAAGAATAAAAATATTTAATGCATTATATACATGTGTGTGTTGTATTTTTTTTATTACATTATAGAAATCTTTTGTAACATTATGACTGCCTCATCAATTTAATGCATAATGCTAAATAAACGTAAAAAAAAATAGATAGATAGAAAATGAATATCTTAGAAAATAATGAAATTACAAAGTGGGTGCTTATTTTGAATGAATTTATCATTTTTATTCTGTCTGCTTTCTTTACCTTGTATCTGAGAGTGCAAGTCATTGCTGATGACCTGTAACTGACCGAGACTCATGTCCCTCAGGTCCATAGGCCTCAGATTCCTCTTCATTAGACTCTCACTGATGTGTGGCAGATGTGGTAACTATAACACAAGAACAAAGTTAAGTGAAGTTGAATGTATTGTGTTTTTTTGAAGGCCCTTTTGAACACTACAGCGAGGATAACCCAGCGCAGCACTATTCTTGGACTCTTGTGTGACTGACCAGGTCTGCCACGGGGGACCTGCGGTGTAGCTGAATCTGTCTCTCCACCTCCACCTGCATGCGGGCCATGGGACGGGCCAACGCCAGAGCCACACGGGCCTCCTCCTGCAGCCGCCGCTGTAACCGCCAGAATTCTGAATCCTCTGAGTCCAGGTCTTCCTCTCCTGTATCCCGGTCAGACAGAGAGGAACTCTGTTTGCTCTAAAGTGAGACAGAAACAAAAACTCACAGTACCAAAATGTAGAAGAACTTTGTTTAATGCATTATTAAAAGGCTAGGGGTTATACCATAGGTGACAATGGGGTGTCCAAGCTGGTCTCTGTTCTGCTGTCCTCTGCATCACTGTCCCTGTCACTGCTGCTGTCATTCACAAAGCACATCTGTAGATTCACCCCATTCTGAAGCCTATAGTGAGAGCGCAGGGAAAAAAAGATGAAGGATTTTGAAGGATTTATTTTATTTTTTCAAAATTTCAATTTGTTGTTGACCTTTTTATTTCACCGCTTTTCATTAGAATACATTTTGATTAGTAATCTATCTGTGTTATTTCAGGAAAAAAATACTTATTTTAGTCATATAGCAGGAATAATTTTGTAGTAAACTTAACTATAACTCTAAAATAAACTCTTGAGATAGTATTTACTGAAAAGAGAAAGAAAGAGTGAAAGGTCTATTTTTAGAGTTTGTGAACCACAGTGATGATTCCCACAGAAAGCTGTGTATTAGACTTATCTCTTCAGTTCCAGTAGAATTTTGTGGTTAATAGTATTCTACGAAAACACTGGCTATACGCTTCAAGTGAAGCCGGTACATAGAAATGTCTTCAGTGGCAGAGTTCACTTCTGTAGACTGGTATGAACCCGGTTCTGTGGTATCTCTTGTACAGATAAGAGTAAATGCTGTGAAAAATGATTCTGTGAAATATACGCTGTGGAGTGTAGTGTGGGAAAATACTGTATGCACCTAAATTTGAATGCTCATTGGACTTTCCTTTAGCTTTCTAGGAACCTTGTTGAAACGTAGTTGCAATACAAGAAAAGACACAGAAAAGCAGCAACTACAACATGACCAGGCCATGGATTTGTGATGCAATAAAATGTCATAATATAAAATAAGTGATAAATGGTAAGAGGTTTCTGTCTTTATTTAGAGAAAGTACTAAAAATAATAATTATATACAGTAACTATGCTAATAAATGTTTAGGAAAGATTAAATATAAAGAAACAAAATTAGCACTATACCAGGCATATTTATTTGTCATGTAGGCCTATTTGCGTTTCTTTCTCTGAGTCAGCATTTCAGACTGTTTAAATGTCATATTCTCTCATTTGTTCTTTACAGTATTTTATACAGTTCAGTTTAAAGGTAACAAAGATGAATAAAAAGAATTCTGGTATATGTATATATGTGTGTATGTATATATGTGTGTGTGTATATATATATATATATATATATATATATATATATATATATATATATATATATTATATATATATAGTGCCCTCCACTAATATTGGAACCCTTGATAAATATGAGCAAAGGCAGCTGTGAAAATAAATCTGCATTGTTTATCCTTTTGATCTTTCACTCAAAAAATCACAAAATTCTAACCTATCATTGAAGTAAAACAATTGAAATTGGGGACAAAATCTCATTGTGAAATAAATGTTTTTCGCCAATGAATGTTGGCCACAATTATTGGCACCCCTAGAAATTCTTATGAGTAAAATATCTCTGAAGTATATTCCCATTCATATTTACATTTTTTAGCACACCAGGGTGACTAGGAGCATGAAATTGTCCAGCCATGACTTTCTGTTCCACAGATTATAAATATGAGGAACACAAAGGTCAAATTCCCTTAATCATCCATCACAATGAGAAAAACCAAAAAATATATTTCTGATGTGAAGAACAAGATTGTTGAGCATCACAAAATAGAAAGTGGTTGTAAGAAAAGAGTTAAAACATTGAAAATCCCCATTTCCACCACCAGGGTAATAATTAAGAGGTTCCAATCAACTAAAGATGTTAAAAATCTGCCTGAAGAGGACATGTCTATATCGTCCTAATGCACGCTGAGGAGGAGAGTTTGAGTAGCCAAAGACTCTCCAAGGATCACAGCTGGAGAATTGCAGAGATTAGTTGAGTCTTGGGGTCAGAAACCTAAAAAAAAAATATCAAACATCCCCTATATCAACACATGTTGTTCGGGAGGGTTTCAAGAAAAAATCTCCTCACTCATCCAAAAACAATCTCCAGCAAATTCAGTTGTCAGACACGACTGGAACTTCAAATGGCACTGGCTTCTATGGTCAGATGAAACTAAAAAATTAGCTTTTTGGCAGCAAACCCACCAGATGAGTTTAGTACAAACAGGGATAAAAAAGTACCCCATGTCCACGGTTAAATATACTGTTGGATCTTTAATGTTGTGGGCCTGTTTTTCTGCTGGAGGTCCTGAACATCTTGTTCAGATGCATGGCATCATGGATTCTATCAAATACCAACAGATAAAAAATCTAAACCTGACTGCATGTGTTAGAAATCTTATATGGGCGTGTGTGGATCTTCCACCAGGACAACAATCCAAAACAAACATCAAAATAAACACAAAAATGGGTCACTGAGCACAAAATGAATCTTTTACCATTGCTGTCTCTGTCCTCTGACCTGAACCCTACAGAAATGAGTGAGATGTACTGAAGAGAAGAAGCACCGTCATGGAGCTGTGAATCTGAAGGATCTGGAGAGATTCTGTATGAAGAAAATGGTCTCTGATCTCTTATCAGGTGTTCTCCAAACTCTTCAGACATTATATGAGAAAACTCAGAGCTGTTGTGCTGGGAAAAGGACATTGCAATAATTGGGTGCCAATAATTGTGGCCAACATGAAATAGTGAAAACATTTATTTCACAATGAGATCCCCCGCCCCACTTTCAATTGTTTTACTTCAATGATAGGTTGGAAATTTGTGAATGAAAGATAAAAAGGATAAACAATGCAGATTTATTTTCACAGCTGCCTTTGCTCATATTTACCAAGGGTGCCAATATTAGTGGAGGGCACTAATAAATAAAATATATATATATATATATATATATATAGCATTCACCTTTTGCTTGGACCACACATAAGTACACTGTAAGTAATATTTATCAAGCAGTATTTATTTATTTAAACAGATGTTTTACCTGTATTTTGAATTTTGCACTACATTGCATTGTATTTTAGGATTAATGGAAATGTTTATAAAACTAAGGGATAATATAAATAACAATTGCATAAATGACAACTACAAACATTGATCTAATAAGGAACATATTCTTGCAGAAACATTATTTTGCAGATTAATTGCTGATATTTTCACTCTCTACAACATCTTTGCCTCTCTACATCAGCACTGTCTAAATTTCCTCCTCATGTTATTCTTGAGAAAATGTGTCAAGTCCACAGACACTCTTTCTTCCTTCCCAAAGTGCTCCAAACATTAAACAAACACAGCAGACTAAAATAGCCACAAAGTAAGATTTTTTTCTCTTTTTTCTGTCAAACATTTGTTTGATCAAACAGTGGAAACAATAGACTCAGATGTCAAGTGAGAAATGTGGTTGACTCAAGTTAACATGAATTATATGCAGAAAACAAATTATATATTTGGTATGCAATGATTAAAATGAGATTATTACGAGCCCTCAATATGCCTCGTGGCAAAAGGGACAACACAAAAAAATTATCAGCAGAACCCTAAAATAAAATAAAATAAAATATTTCACATTTGTATTTTATCAGTTTGGCATAATTAAGATTTTTAGTGTTGTTGAAAAACAACTGCATTTATTTAATCAAAAATACTGTAAAAACAGTAATATTATGAAAAAAAATGTCATTACAATTTAACCAGTTGTTTTATTAATATATTTTAAATCATAAAAAAAAATAATTGTTGAAAAGTGACAATAAAGACAATTATAATGTTACAAAAGATTTCTATTTTAACAAATGCTCTTCTTTTGAATATTCTATATTCATCATAAAGTCCTGAATTACATTTTATCATGACTTCCAAAAAATAATAATATAATATTGCCATTATTAATAACTGAGTATTAATAATAATTGAGCACCAAGTCAGCATATTAGCATGATTTCTGAAGGATCATATGACACTGAAGACTGGAGTAATGGCTGATGAGAATTCAGCTTTTCCTTCACAGAAATACATTATATGTAGGCTATATATAAAAATAAAATACAAATCAATAATTCTAAATTGCAATTATATTTCTCAATATTCCAGCTTTTATTGTGTTTTAAATTTTTTGAATTAAATAAATGTAGCCTTGGTGAGCAAGACTTTAAAAAACAAACAAATTCACAGTTATTCCAAACCTTTGACCAGTAGATACAGTGACATTCCAGTCAATCACTAAAAAAACAAATCAATCAACATTACATAAGACACACCACCAACTCACTGAACACAAGCGCACACTGACCGTGAGGACAGGCAGTTTTTGCTGCTCTTGCTGCAGCCAGTAAAGGTAACCGGTCCGTCGTCATAGAAACTGCCAAGGGCCAGCTTCTGCCTAATGGACTCCCTCTCATTCCTCTGGGCCTGACGAAAACACAGTCGACTTCAATAAATGAAGAGAACGCTCAGCATGTAGTAGGCCACAGAAGACCTCGCAACCAGGAATATTTGATGTGGCATTTTAAAATAGATGTCGTCCACTTTCATACAGCTACGGCTACTCAATGCTCATGACAGTTTAAATAACATGCTGGATTTCAAGGGCATGAAGGTATCGCTGTGGGAAAAGAGAGTGGATTGGAATTGGAATGCATGATAGAAATTCTGATTTTGTGCTTGTGGCAAAATCACTGCCGCCTCAATAAATGGCAAATTACAGAGACGAAGAGAAAGAAATGCAGAGGGACCCGAGGCAGTACACATGAAGGAAGAGCTCAGATGCTCGACAAACATATCCACATAAATACAAAAATAGAGTTTTGATAACATTCCAGTTAAGCTATAAAAACATAACTTCTAAATGTTCTCCGAACATTGAAAATGTCCAGTTTTTTAAGCATGTTAAAAAGTTTTTTTTTTTTTTCTTAGTTATGCCATTTTAGCATTTTCCAAACATTATGGGAATGTTACTTTTGATACATCTTCTGAACATTCTGAGACCAGAAAAAATATTTTTAACGTTACACAAACATTCAACTAAAACACTTCTGGAAAAAGTTACATAAACTATGTATAAATGTTTTTGTGCTAATATTTTGAGAACATTATTATAGCCAAATAACTTTGAACAAACATTCTATTAATTTCCAATTTGACCAGAACACTAGCCAAAGTTCTGAGAATGCTCTGTTAGATGGGTAAATACAGAACCTTTTGATTATTCCCAATGATGCTATATTGGCAAGAATAACGTTCTCTCAGATCTTCATATTACACTCAGTTCATTGCCATGGCAACACAGTTGCCTTCTGGTGCTCAGGATGACTAATATATATATATATATATATATAAAAAAATCCTTGCACTCAACATTGGAATAAGGCCTACTATTGTGAAAGTCAATAATAAAGTCAATCCCTTCCTATATCCATGCATTATTTTTCTCAGGCTGCAGTTCCATTGAGATGAACATTTAGATAAAGGGATGCACAGGGTAGAAGAGAGGCTGATTCATGATGCACTCAAAAATTACAGAGACAAATGAAAAACATCAATAGCTCTGCTTGTGATGTAATATTAGCAATCTGTACACCAGGTTTCCTGTACAATCTGAAAAACAGTAACAGCTAGATTTGATTGCTTTCATTAGTGGGAGATGTTGCCACTTCAAGCAAATGCAGCCATCTATACAAACAAAAAAAAATATGACCTTGTGTGGGATGGGTTGAATTAGTTCCAGTTCAAGCAGCACCTTTTTTTCCAGTTATCGTTTAACTAAATCTACAAGCATTTTAACATCCATCACTCAGAGCGTAATTGCTTTTAGTATCAGAAATTGAAATAAAAATCTGAAAGCCACCTTACACGCAACAACTTTGTAAATATACACAATACATTCACACACGCACTCATAAGGCACACCGATGCCACAACACTGACACTACAGAAGATATATTGACACATCTTACCTGGTAAATACATTTCTCCTGGTGCACCATCTTTCAGCGCATTGTATAGTGCAGCAGCCAAGCCCTACCTTCTACTGCAGTGTCTGAGCTACACCCTTGAGACCAGCATCACACACATGAAAGGAGGGGGGAGGAGGGAGTGCACGAGCGAGGATGCTAAGGAGGAGCACAAGCATCTCGCAATGAAACGCATGCACTAAAAAAAGGCAGTGAACTAGATCTGTGTTTTGGCAATTTCATACTAGATGTTCCAATCGCACGTCATACCATTTCCTTACCATCATAACATGTGTTCTCTACCAGCAGGCACCTTACAGTTGTATATTTAAACAAATGCCTATCACCTTAGATTAAAGGGAAGGAAAAAAAAAAAAAAAAAAAAAAAACAAGGGTATGTGATCATATTTGATTTATTGAATGGTTTGAGACAATTAAGACAAAACGAAGCAGAGACCAGCATGTTCATCAGCAGGAACCACTTCACAGTCACGCCATACACCAACTATATTAGCATTAAATCAGGAGGCAGTCCTTTTCAAAACCACACGCAGCACATTACCAGCCTAATTTTAAACATCAGGCCTCAGTCCTCATAACAAAACTTCATGGGAAAGAGTTGGGATTCAAAAAGTCCACAAATTGAAGCGCGACGGGGTCTTTTTCATAAAATACAGAACTGGGAGGTATATGTCGCTGGGGTGGCACATTGGGAGGCTGGTTGGCCGAGGGTCTGCATTCAGCAGCTGCAGTTGTGGTACAGGGTTGAGGAGTGGTGGTTATAGGCGGTGCAGTAGGAGTTTTGGGAGGCTGAACTGGGTATTGTGGATAAAGCTCTTGAAAATGGAGAGGATAATCAGGGTAATAGCTATACTGAGGGAATAGACTTCCAGGGTATGCTGGGGGCTGCAGTGTCTGGGTTGTTGCTGGCAAGCCTGATGAGGGAGCAGTGGGGATGGCTGGAGCTGGTTTCCCTGTGGGCTTTGGCCTGAGAGGGTCATGAGGGTAGTAATCTGGCCAGAACATCTGGTGGTACTGTGGAGGTTGAGGCTTTTCAGTTGGTGCTTGGGCATCTGATTCAGTGTTGGAGCCAGAGGTTGGAAAAGGTTTCTCAGCGGGCATTGGTTTGCCATGATAGAGGTAATCAGGGTGGTAATAGTTTGGCCAGAACATCTGGTGGTACTGTGGAGGTTGAGGCTTTTCAGTTGGTGCTTGGGCATCTGATTCAGTGTTAGAGCCAGAGGTTGGAAAAGGTTTCTCAGCGGGCATTGGTTTACCATGATAGAGGTAATCAGGGTGGTAATAGTTTGGCCAGAACATCTGGTGGTACTGTGGAGGTTGAGGCTTTTCAATTGGTGCTTGGGCATCTGATTCAGTGTTAGAGCCAGAGGTTGGAAAAGGTTTCTCAGCGGGCATTGGTTTACCATGATAGAGGTAATCAGGGTGGTAATAGTTTGGCCAGAACATCTGGTGGTACAGTGGAGGTTGAGGCTTTTCAATTGGTGCTTGGGCATCTGATTCAGTGTTAGAGCCAGAGGTTGGAAAAGGTTTCTCAGCGGGCATTGGTTTACCATGATAGAGGTAATCAGGGTGGTAATAGTTTGGCCAGAACATCTGGTGGTACTGTGGAGGTTGAGGCTTTTCAATTGGTGCTTGGGCATCTGATTCAGTGTTAGAGCCAGAGGTTGGAAAAGGTTTCTCAGCGGGCATTGGTTTGCCATGATAGAGGTAATCAGGGTGGTAATAGTTTGGCCAGAACATCTGGTGGTACAGTGGAGGTTGAGGCTTTTCAATTGGTGCTTGGGCATCTGATTCAGTGTTAGAGCCAGAGGTTGGAAAAGGTTTCTCAGTGGGCATTGGTTTGCCATTATAGAGGTAATCAGGGTGGTAATAGTTTGGCCAGAACATCTGGTGGTACTGTGGAGGTTGAGGCTTTTCAATTGGTGCTTGGGCATCTGATTCAGTGTTAGAGCCAGAGGTTGGAAAAGGTTTCTCAGCAGGCATTGGTTTGCCATGATGAGGGTGGTAGTAGAGTGGCCAAAACATCTGCGAGTACTTGGGAGGTTGATGCTCTTCAACTGGTGCTTGGGCAACTAGGGCAGTTGTAACAGGTTTCTCTGTTTGCTTAGCTATGGGATAAACCCTTCCAGGATAAAGATAATGGGGGAAAGACCAAAACCCTTGCGGATACGCTTGAGGGTACCCAGGAGGTGGTGGTTTCAGTGTCACAGTATCAGATGCTTGTGGCATTGCAAGTGCTTCTGGACTTTGTGTATCAGGAGAAAAGGGGGGCAGCAGAATGTGCAGATACTCAGGAGGATGAGGTCCCAGGAAGGTTTCCTTTGCAGTTGTAGAGGTCATAGGACAAGAAATGACTGCAGAGTTTCCCTGCCACTGTATTTGCGTCACATAACTCCCTCCCTGAAAGACATAATGAACATCCAGGTTGGTCTATATTACTCTGTGCTCATGCTAAATGAAACGAAAGCAATACCTGTTGCGCAACACCACATCCATCATAGGGAGTAGCATAGACAAGACCTCCATAAGTGGGTGTGGTGTGTCCACAGTGAGGTGGCAACTGAGTGAGAGGAACAGGCACCCCATTACCTGTGATATAAATAAAGGTATAAGGACTACAAGAAAACCATATGGGGTTCTATTTAGTATTGATGCATGTAAAGTCTAGGTGGGACAAGCAAATTAGTACGACTAGGATATACATTTTGATATCAAAAGCTTTAGTAAACAAATGGATAATGAATTCACAGGTTACCTCGACAAAGCTCAACATTTGCTACTTCTGGACCACTGAGTTGTAACTTCATGAGATCATCGCCACACCACAACTTTGGAGACATGGCATCCCAGGCTGCTTCAGAAGAACTGAGTAGTTGCCCTTTAATTGATTTCTCCTGCAGACCTGAAATTTAGAGTTCTCATACATTCAAATACACAAAACTTCCATATTTATAAACTGAAATTAAACCAAGCATTAATTATACCTGAAACTCCGGCGTCATCACCGAGATAGTCAAAATCAGCTAAGGGCACAAAATATCCCTTATGGTCTGACATAAATTGTTTTGAATTAATTTCGCCACCTTCATCGTTCGTTTTTTCCGTTCCAGAAAATTGTAGCAGACTTCTGCAGTGTATTAAAGTAATGCAGGTGAAAGAACTTAGTATAATTAACAGCCTTCCCCGTATTTTCCAAGACGCCATTGTAGCACATGCTCCTGAGGTATGTGATGCGTTTATTAAATACCGTGCGGTGCTGCTTTAAGTACTTGCACGTTCCATAAATGAACGCGTAATTTAAAGGCAAATCACCTGTTCCGTTTAATGATTAGGCGAGATTCTTTGGCCGTTTCTCATCCGGAGGTCGTCATACGTCATCAAGCTTCAGTTCACTGAGACATTCGGGAGTCAAACAACTTCCTGTTTCACACATACTCCGTTTGCGGTGCGTATTTTTTTTCCGCACCCATGTTAACGGATTAAAGCGTTCACACTGCACGCGGTTGTGGTCCGGCAGTGCGTTCCAGGAGCGGTGCGTCTGCAGCAGTGCAGAGATCGTTTCCGCACCGAGTCATGTGCTGAATTAAAGTGACAGCGCTTTGTTCACGGTAAAAATGAACATGGATTGACATGGAAATGTAGTAATTTCACAATAAATATATATAATTAATGTCTACTGTGTTTCACAGGCTTTTTGGCTAGGTTTAAAACGAAGAAAAGTGCAGATTTAGACAAACAAGGCAACATATGCACTTGTGTCTTGTGGAGGTAGAAAAACAAAGTTCTTTAAGACCCGCGGGACTGTTTGTGATAAAGATTTAAATGTAAAAGTCACGAGAGCCGACTGTTTCTGTCAGTGATAAGTTTTAAATATTTCTGAAAGCCTAACACAAGAAAAGGCTATGCTGTGTTTAAATGTGTTTCCACTTGCTTGAGCAACTTAATATACAAATCTATAGCCAAATGCATTTAATACGTTGTTAATATTAATTGAGTTTAAACGTGAATATGTCTATGAAAGATTGTGTAACTGTACTGTGATAAAAGAGGATCACAATGCTGAAAAAGCACTTTCAGTATAGGCTAACAACGTTTGGATTTGAAATCAAAATAATGGATAAATGTTGTGTTTGTGGTAAACAGCCACGGATCAGGAGCAGACTGCAAACGCGTCCTGTGTGAAAGCACAATGAGTCCGTGCTGCTTCTGCACTGCATATGTAACACACACGGACTGCATACACACTGCAGACGGAGCATGTGTGAAACAGGCGTACGCTTAACTAAGAATAATGCCTGCCTGGCCTGCGTCCCAATGTGCATACTATCCATCCTGAATTCTATGTGATATTAGGGCAGATATGGATCAGAGTTGCAAAGTTGCATTTTCTCAAAAAAGTTTATTCATTATTCGTTCTGTTTTGATAGAGCCATTAGCTGTGTAATATATTAGCTGAATGCACAAGACTGAGTGCAAATAAGATAATTGATGAGAATTTAAATACAATTAATATTTTTGTGGGAATATTTTTTTAATTAAATAAAAATCTCCAAAAGTGTTTAAATAAACATTGTATGTAAAATTAATTGTAATTCATGTTTCGTGATGTTCTTACCAGGTAGTGGATAAGTTGTATTTATAATATGTCATTATATGACACATTGAGTAGGAATTAGGACTGTCAATTATTTTTTTAAATCTTAATAAAATGCATGATTTGCTCATTAATTAATCTAATTAGTCACAAATAATTATTTATCAATATTTGCTGAGAAAAAACTAAATGCCCCAAATAAGCAATTAAAAGATTAATTATCCTTTTAGACAGTAACATTGAATAGACAACACACAAAAAAGTGGCCTTTCAAAACGTTAATTCTATGACTCTCCTCGTTAATTCAACATATTCTTGTATTCTGCCTGGAATATGTTTCTAGCCTCTGCATCACATCTTGCTCTTCAAAGGGATAGTTCACCCAAAAATGAAAAAATTCTCATCATTTACTGACCCCCATGTCATCACAGATGTTTATGACTTTCTTTCTTAAGATGAACACAAGCAAAGATTTTTAGTCCAGATAATGCAAGGGGACAGAACCACTTCAGAAACCACACAAAGTGAACACGACGGTCAAGTTTAAAATATTATTTGTATCCTTCTTACATATGCCTATCGTTTCACTTAAGAAGACACTGATTCATTAACAGGAGTTACTGTACATATTCACTGTGTAGTTTTTGAAGTGTCATTTTTAGATCCAATAAACGTGATTTTTTTTTCTAAAACTCTTAATGTGTTCATCTGATAAATGAAAGTCATATGGGATGGCATGAGGGTGGAGAGGATGGAGTTTTCTTTTTAATCCCTTTCCCTGTATTTTTCCCCCTGTGTTCCGCTGTGCTGCATTTTAATTGTTGTTGTTGCACTAGATATACGTGTTTGACCTGTGCCATTGCATTTTGTTTTGTTTTCTCCCTATAACCAAACTTCTGAATGTCTGTCAGAAAAGAAAGTACTTCTACTTTTTTAATACTTGAGTACAATTTAAAGTTGTACTTTGTTACTTTTACTCAAGTATGTTTTTGGCCAGATACTTGTACTTTTAATTGAGTAAAATTTTCACTGAGTATCTGTACTTTCACTTGAGTAAACTTTTTGAGTACTCCTTACACCTCTGGGGTGGATAGTATGCACATTGGGACGCAGGGCTGGTCTGTGGTTTCCTAGGCTGTGTTCAATGGCGTGGTTTCTTACTGCTTACTGCTCAGTACACAGTGCATACTGCTACTATTTCTTAAAGAATTGTGTGTGAAACAGTATATACAATAATCAACAAATGCTTCAGAATAGTAGGCCTATGTTAAAGTGTTGTCACACGACAAACACTGGACATTAATACAGCACAGCTGTCCAAATAAAAGTGCTAACCATTTTTTTTTATAAAGGCTTGTTAAGGATTCATACTAGCCATATATTGCCCAGTTGAACTCATTTCATAATTAATTAACTTTATATATTGAACAGAACTGAATCACTGAGTTGTTCTTAACTGAACAATGACATTTTTGACAGTTGAAATGGAAAAGGCGATATATTCTAGTTACAGAAAAGTGCAAATAATGATAAATTCTGTTTACATTAAAATAGCAGTATTTTCTTAACAGGCTAAGTGTAATATTCAGTACTGTAGTAGCCTACATTATAAACCAGTATGCAATAACATATTGAGTGTAAATTATCATATAGGCTATAAATATTATTAAAAGAATGCCACTCTATAGCCTATGGGACAAAAACCTCCCTACACCTAACCATACCTAATACCACTGTATTAATAATGAGCCTTTTAATTTCCACTTTTGAAATATTGACTTTATTTTTATTGATAATGAATGCCATTCTGATCTGAGATGTGATGGGAAAAGTAGAAGAACTGATACTAAACACGCATCTCTTGCAGCCAGGCATTGGTGGGCAAGGTAATGTAAATAATTGTCTGTTTGTACTTAGAGTAAATATACACTATATATATCAATTTTAAAAAGGAAAATTTAAGAGAGAAAAAAGAATTGGGGCAAATTAATTTACTGCCATTGTGTGAAAAATATGTAATCATGTAATCTATCAAATGTAAGTAATCTGTTTATGAGCATTTTAAAATGTAATGTAATCTAATTACAAGTACTTTAATTTTTGGAATCTGATTATCTGATTACGTAATCCAGATTACATGTAATCAGTTACCACCACTGTATGTGTGTACACTCACACACACAATTTTCACAGCATCTCAAATTGTGTGTTGAACCTGTTAAAATTCTGTGATGGACATTTAATTTAGGCATTTTAGCAATACACATACAACCCAATCAAATACAGTACAAACATATAGTGAGAGAAAACAAAATATATGATGAATTATTCACAAGCATACTAAAGATTTACACAAGTGCAACAGTGTGCTTCTGGTGTTTTGACGCTCAGGTCTGCCTGAACGCTATACGGTCTCCCACAGCGTTTGATATTACAGGCTGGACAACTCCCCTAAGAGCTCTCAAATATCCATGGATACCATCAACACTGCACTGGGTGCATACCTTCAATGCACTGCTGTGGAACAATCCAGCTGAGTCTAAACATAACTCACCTCAGGTTCGATCATTATTCAGAAGATAAAGTGTGACAGAGGAATAAAAATATCTCATATTTCATATACTCATATATTTTCTCTACTCAAGGAGAAAAAAAGTGTGATATTTAAGAAACTGCAGGTAAAATATAATCTGGCCCATTGGAATAGTGAACATGGAATACCTATGTGATATGGAAAATCAAGAGAGAACTTTTCAGCAAGGTGAGCATATCAATTCATCATCTTTTGCAGAATTTGTTTAGAATTTAGAGTGTAAGTTGTTTGGCAGAAACATTAAGATTTTGTGGATTTTTAATTTTTTAAGTTCTTAAACCTTTTTTTATAACTCATCAATTTTGATATGATTGAGAGATTTAATGATATTCTGATCTTAGGGGCATCTAACTAAAATGATAATAATACTAATATTATTAATGTGTATCACAGAAAATACTAAAGCAGTTATTAGAATCACCTCTATAAATGTGAATATTAAAGTTATTTTTCACTTTGTCAGATGCTGAATCAGCAGTGATGGATTCAGAGATTGAAACACTCCTAAGTTATATTGATTGTGTAAGAAGCATTTCTTATGATATTTCCAGACATTTTACATTGTGGAAACTTTTCACACAGAGATCACTTAAACTGAATAAATAAATACATAAATAATGGTGCAGAGTGTGAAACAGTTTTCACAAAGAAATTGCTAGTAAATTTTATAATTACAAAAAAAACTGCATACAACATTGAATAAAACCTGAAATTTTGAAGTATAAACACTGAAATAGTACTTATTTTGTAAAACATACTATTGTTTACAACTTTTCTTTTCTTTTTTTTATACAGTGTACATAACTCTTAAAAATGTGTACCAAATATAAGTACAACAAGAAAATAGGTTCTGCTTTTAGTGTTTAAAAAACGAATGCCTTTTTCTCTTAACCTGTTCACCCTTATGGTCTGGCCACACTGCTTTCTGTACCGTCCAGCAGATGGAGCAGGAGTATTTCCAGACATTGGAATCCTCTCCAGATCTCTGTCGTGGGCTTCCAGGACTTTTAAGATACAAAAGAGAGTCCCAGGAAAGGATGTACAGTCCTCAGGTAACCATTCATTTGATCACTGCCATGGTAAAAGTGTTACATTTTTACAACCCGAATTTCGGAAATGTTGGGACGTTTTTTAAATTTGAATAAAATGAAAACTAAAAGACTTTCAAATCATATGAGCCAATATTTTATTCACAATAGAACATAGATAAGAGAAATAAATAAATGAGAAATTTTTAAATTTTATGCACAAAATGAGCTCATTTCAAATTTGATGCCTGCTACAGGTCTCAAAATAGTTGGGACGGGGGCATGTTTACCATGGTGTAGCATCGCCTCTTTTCAAAACAGTTTGAAGACGTCTGGGCATCGAGGTTATGAGTTTCTGGAGTTTTGGTGCTGGAATTTGGTCCCATTCTTGCCTGATACAGGTTTCCAGCTACTGAAGAGTTCGTGGTCGTATTTTTCGTTTAATGATGCGCCAAATGTTCTCTATAGGTGAAAGATCTGGACTGCAGGCAGGCCAATTCAGCACCCGGACTCTTCTACTATGAAGCCATGCTGTTGTAATAGCTGCAGTATGTGGTTTTGCATTGTCCTGCTGAAATACACGTCGTCTGGAGGGGAGCATATGTTGCTTTAAAACCTTTATATACCTTTCAGCATTCCAAAACATGCAAGCTGCCCATACCGTATGCACTTATGCACCCCCATACCATCAGAGATGCTGGCTTTTGAACTGAACGCTGATAACACGCTGGAAGGTCTCCCTCCTCTTTAGCCCAGAGGACACGCCATCCGTGATTTTCAACAAGAATGTCAAATTTGGACTCGTCTGACCATAGAACACTTTTTTCACTTTGAAATTTTAAATGAGCCTTGGCCCACAGGACACAACGGCGCTTCTGGACCATGTTCACATATGGCTTCCTTTTTGCATAATAGAGCTTTAGTTGGCATCTGCAGATGGCACGGTGGATCGTGTTTACCGACAGTGGTTTCTGGAAGTATTCCTGGGCTCATTTAGTAACGTCAATGACAGAATCATGCCGATGAGTGATGCAGTGTTGTCTGAGGGCCCGAAGACCACGGGCATCCAACAAAGGTCGTCGGCCTTGTCCCTTACGCAGAGATTTCTCCAGTTTCTCTGAATCTTTTGATGATGTTATGCACTGTAGATGATGAGATTTGCAAAGCCTCTGCAATTTGATGTTGAGGAACATTGTTTTTAAAGTATTCTACAATCTTTTTACGCACTCTTTCACAGATTGGAGAGCCTCTGCCCATCTTTACTTCTGTGAGACTCTGCCTCTCTAAGACATCTATTTTATAGCTAATCATGTTACAGACCTGATGTCAATTAACTTAATTAGTTGCTAGATGTTCTCCCAGCTGAATCTTTTCAAAATGTCATGCTTTTTCAGCCCTTTGTTACCCCCGTGCCAACTTTTTTGAGACCTGTAGCAGGCATCAAATTTGAGCTCATTTAGTGGATTAAAGTGTAAAATTTCTCCGTTTAAACATTTGTTATGTTATCTATGTTCTATTGTGAATAAAATATTGGCTCACATGATTTGAAAGTCTTTTAGTTTTCATTTTATTCAAATTTAAAAAAACGTCCCAACATTTCCGGAATTCGGGTTGTATAAAATTGTTGATTTATTTTTATTTTTATAAATAACTTGTTTTACCCAGCCCCAACAGCAACTGGACTCTCCAATATGCTGTCAGTTCTGTGGTTCGAGAGCTTGGCCGCCTCTGGATCCGGTTTATGCAGAGGCACGAGAGGTTCGTCTCTTGAGAAAGGATGCAGCTTACACTGACACTTACTGCTTCAGCACTTTTTTTCCCTTGATTTTATGATCTTCTAATTGGACTTCAGGACTTCTGCTGTGAGAACTACAGAGAGTTGTTTGAGATTGTGGTCCATGAAAAGCATCTAGCTATGAAACGTTCTGATGCAAGGCCTAGTGGACCTGCTCGACTAGATGACCCCTTCATCACTGAGGAAGAAGAACTACAAGAAAGAGGAAAACATAGGTTTGTGTTGTACAATACACTTCTGTTCTTGCATCGGGTTTTTTTTTTTTATAAACTAATAATTTTATTCAACAATGATGCATATATATATATTAAAATAGAAAGCAGTTATTTTAAAATTGTAATAATATTTTACAATATTACTGTTTTTATATGTTTTATAATTGGTGAACATAATAGACCTCTTTGAAAAACATTTAAAAAAAATCTTACATACTGACATGGCATACAGGCTACTATGTTGTAACTTAATCATAGTATGACAATGTAAAATATGCTTTCACAGAATTAAATGATTTGTTTACTTGTTATTCCCACCTTTCCCTCAGTTTCAGACAGCAGCAGAGAGAGATGCAGAGATATGACAGAGATGCTCACTCCAGTTTATTGGCATCAAACAACAGTGAGTATCCACATACTGTGTTGGACAGGATGCCCATGGATGGATCATTAACAAAAAATGATAAATTCTGTCATTATTTACTACCCGTTATACAATAAAACATCACAATAAAAGCATCACAAAAGTGGATCAAATGACTTTACTCTATAAATCTTATGAAGACGTACAGTACATTTTTGTGGTAAACAGACACAAATTTGGATTAGTTTTAGTGATATCTGATTCAGGACTTCTTCAGTGAATAAGTTGATAATATGAAATATATTTTATTTCATGATGATTTTATTTCATTATTTCAGGATGTTAATCTCTCACCCCTTCATTTGTTTCTCCACTAGACGTATGTAATGTATGCAAAATACCATCCAGATAATTTGTCATTTAGGTTGTGCTCAATGAATGTATCTTTTTATCAACGAGCTAATTGGTGATATTAGCAAAGTTTTGTTCACTGATAAAATTTTGACTGTTTCTGATATCAGAGATGGGGGCAGTCAGGGCCTAATGGTTAGAGGGTCGGACTTGTAACCCGAAGGTTGTGGGTTCGAGTCTCGGTACCAGCAGGGATTGTAGGTGGGGGGAGTGAATGACCAGCGCTCTCTTCCACCTGTAGTAACCACGACTGAGGTGCCATTGAGCAAGGCTATCAAAGCACTATTCTGGGTGTGTGTGAGCAGTGTTCACAGATTCTGGTACCTGGGCAAACAATGCAAGAAAGAGGTGTTGCCAAAGAGTTGTATCCAAGAGTACAGCAGACTCCTCTCAAAACTGAAGAAAACGCAGTTAATTATGCAGATTGTCAGAGAGCAACGGAATCTGTTTCCAGTTTCTGCAGCTGAAGCATGTGTCAGATTGTCAACACGATCTAGATCAGATCACAGTTTTTCAAAGATCGGTTCTCATCAGCAGCATTGTAATTGGCGTTTTACGACTTTACTTTGATAGGACAGTATGTGGACAGAAAGCGAAGGGGACGAGATCGGGAAAGGTCCGTGAGCCGGGACTCGAACTCGGGACATCTGAAGCCCAACGGCACCCACAAGACTATCGGCACAATTAAACATTTTAAGACTAGCAACACTGTTCTGTGCTCTCAATTTGAACCTAATTCACAGTTTAATAATGGTTTTGTATAATTATTCATTACATGCTGTTATGATCATTAAGACAGAATTTCAACTTTGTTGAGCGAAATTTGTTTTGTTTCAATTTGGAGAGTTGACTGGGTGGGTGAGATCAGAGGATTTTCCAAGAATTCCAAATATAAGGGCCACCCTAGTGTATGTATTCAATGTGTAAGGAATTAACATTTTTGTTTTTTACTTGATGGTTACACCACATACCATTTTTATGTGTCGTTAAGTTTTTAATAAAAAATTGGGAAATGGTATAAACGTTGATGCCAACAATGCAAAGCACTACATTTCTAAGAATTTGACACAGGCATTTTAAACTTTTAAAATATTTTCTTTATCATGGACAATATTATATGCACTGACCCTATATTCCATTACATATCATGTGTAAATGATATTACATGATAAAAATCATTATTCCGTAACATACCTGGAAAGTGTGTTGCCAGAGTGTATAAAAGGAAAGTAAAAGTGCTTTCAAATTTCACAAGCCGGCATTTAAAATCAAACCATTTCATAGAAATTTTGATTTGTTTATTTATTTAATATGTAGGATAAAATTTAATAACACCCACTAAATGTTTGAATGACTTCAAACACCTGTTTCTCATAGTGTGAAATTATTAGTTTGTGTGTGATGTGATATAGTAATACAGAGATGTGGTAAATGAATGGTTTCTTTCCCCAGATGTGCCTCATGATAAAACAGTCATCAGTTTCCGGCTCTCTAACTGTCCACCCAATGAGGATGCTTGGAAAGTTAAAGAGTACATGCATGTGGACGAGACCTCTGGACGATGGACACATGAGTCTTTTGATCCGGGGTCAATTCAGTTTGGTTTAACTCATCACCAGGTAACTGATCATAATTTACTGTGTTAAAGTTGTATCATCATGCACTTGAACTAAACACTCTGGTCTCTTTTTTTCAGTACAATTCAAGTTTCTTGGAGAAGTACTACTCTAATGGAGATAAATTTCTCACTGTGTTTCCAGATGCTTCTGCACAAGTTTTGTATCCTATTGATAATGTGAAATACTAAATGAGTCCTTTTAAGCAGCAATAGCTGTGTGAATGCGGCTGTATATACTCATCCATTGTTACTTAACCTTATAAATCTTACTGTACCATATTTGATACACAAATTTCCAAGGCCTCTAAATGATCAACATGATCAAAACTTCGTTGAAAAACCTGTTGTACACAATCTACTACATGCCTTCTGTCATCTGATTGATAGTTCATATTTTTTTAGTAAGTAAAAGGCCTTTAAGTATCATTTAAATGGTCCCCCTTCAGGTTGTGTTATACGTCTCTTTTATGTAAATTATCTTGTATGTATTATTAATACGTAAGTATATGTAAGAATAACTTTTATATTGCTAGTAATATTTCAAGATGAATACTTACTGGACTGAAGCCATTTAGGTTTACTTGATTATCTATCATATGCAAACTTAAAAAGAAGAAATTATTAATTTCTAGGATTGTCTGACTATAAATTTCATTAAGAGACAGAAAACACAAACTAAATGTATTTTTAAAGTGTACAAGTATAAGGGCAAGAGAGTGGTGCAATGAATCATTAAAAACTATAGATGATTTTAAAGTAATCTGAAAATGGATTGTCTATTATGTATTGCCGTTGTTTGTCCTTATTGTCATGGCTACAGCTATCCCTCAGGAAACTTGGCTCTCATCATTCTCAGCAGTAAGAAGGAAAGGATCTGTATCATACATGATGACATGCCGACTCCTCTCTGTCCAGTCAGAGCCCTCTTTCAGTCTAATGGCAGAGCCACTTGTTACCATAGCACCGGCAGCATTTGGTAGGGTCGATTGCTATTACACTGACACAGATCTCAATGTCTCAAGCGGACTGATTATTGATCTAACTGAGGAGGGGACAGTCTGAAACGCTTAAAGTGGTAGTTCAATCAAAAATGGAAATTCTGTCAAGATTTTCTCACCCTCATGTCATTCCAACCCTATAGGATTTTCTTTCGTCTGTGGAATATAAAAGAACATATTCTGAGAAATGTTTTGCTTACTGTTTGGTTACCAATGTTCTTTAAAATATCTTCTAAGAAAGCAAGTCATACAGGTTTAAAGTCACATGAGGGTGAGTAATTGATGATAGAATGTTTATTTTTTGGGTGAACTATCGTGACTTCCACGTTTCCATTTAGAAACACAATCAAAGATGGTTTTTTTTTTTGTCTATATACACTATATTGCCAAAAGTATTGGTTCGCCCCCTTCTAATGAACAGGTTTGACTACTTTAGTAATTTCTATGAGTACAAATCTTAATGTTAAAGCATATAATGATATTCTAGGAAATTGTGTGCTTCTAATATTATAGCAACAGTTTGGACAGAACCATTTTCTATTCTAACATGACAATGCCTCTGTGTATAAGGCAAGGTTCAAAAAGAAAATGATTGATTCAGTCAGTGTGGAAGAACTTGATGGTCTGCATAAAACCAAGTCCTAATCCCTCTGGTGTGACTGTAAATGCAGACCTTGAGCCAAAAACTCATCACCAAACACCAATTGATGAACAGCAAAAATACAAATGACATAACTGCGTGGCTCTTGTTTCCTGTGGAGCAGGTTGAGTATGGATGCTTGGGGTGGACGGAGTCTAGATGAAGGTGGGAGAAGGATCAGAACATGGAGCTGGACAGACAAGGCTCAAACCCCAACACCCCTGAGACCACTCTTTCTGTCACTCAACAGAAATATAGGGGTACGAGTTCTTGGGCAACAGTTGGTGTTTGTGTCATTTCTTGCTTCTGGACAGCAAGCCAGATTCAGAGTAGGCAGCTGTGAGCTGGTAAGGAAGTACACAAGTCTTGTCCTTTTAATTTGATCTCCAATTTTAAAGACATTTTCTTGATCCGTCACACTTGCTACTCAACTCAATTCGGTCCAGCTAAATGTTGTGTCTGCCATGTCTTTGCTTATAGTCTAAAGAACACAACATACCTCCTCAAGTCTTCATGTGTAAAGAGGAACTGGTACTTCTGGCATGCAGGGTTGGCCTTCACATGGCTCTGACACGGTTACAGCAGTGCCAAGCCTTCCCATCCAGCCCAACACACCTGTGGGTCAGACCTCCACCTTTCCTTCACTCGCTGGTCCGAAGGTTGAGGAGTTTAAGCCACAGAGTACAAATGGAAGAGCCAGACAAGGCCTTTATCCAGCGCTGTCTGCAGGCCTGTCCATGAACTGACATGCTTGAAAAAGCATACAAAACATGCTGGAGTAATTTGACTTGACCAAAGGTGCGAATATTTGTGGAAAAAAGTTGTCGATGTCCCTTGTCAATATTTTAACGATGTATGAAGTACTGCTCAGACAGAAGTGACTTTCAAACACAGCTGCTTTCTGTTGCGGTCAATGTGGCAAATTCATGCAACCAACTACAAGCAGTTTCAAAATCTGCATAGGGAATTCTTTCACCCTCATACTAACTTCCAAAACAATCTCATGGCGAATCATGACTATTTTATGTTGTGGCTCATTCATACGTTTTTGTATGGTCTGCACCAGTGTTATATTGTGAAACATTCACATTGTACAAATTCATACAAAATTGTCACCTCCCATGGAATTCACACTTTGCCCAGAGTTTGATTGGCAGGCGATCTGACCAATCATAACGCTGAATCTGCCAGTTTGTCTGACAAACAAACCAGACTGGGCCGGGTTTCCCGATAAAGATTGATCTTAGCGCTTAAGGGCGTTTTCTACGAGTCATTTTACGAATGTTCGTTATTGTTTCACGTGCGTTTCCCAAAAATGCACTTAACACAATCGCACGTAACCCTGCTTTAAGTGCTACTTAGGAGTCGCTATCCGTTTGTCAAGTGCTGAAATGACAATTTATAGAATGGCTCGTAATTGTAGTACACGCTCGTATAATATAATATTATATAATGTAATATAATAATAGTGATAAGTATAATATTAATCTACTATATATAATAATATTATATAATATATTATATATATAGGCTAGTACATTAATATTATACTTGTAGATTAATATTATACTATATATTATATAATATCTGTAGAGACATTATTTCCGGGTCCAATACATGGCTGGTTTTCGTCATTGACAGGTTTTTTTTATTATTTTTTTTGTTTATCCCTATTTTTCCCAGTCTTTGAAGCATATTTCCTACATTATTTATTTTATTCGTTTTTTTTTTCTTCAGACATTTAAATTAAATGAGTGTTTCTATTTTTTGTTTTTCTATTTTTCATTTATAAATTAATTTAAACAAAAAACGAGTAATAAAATGTACAATCAAGTACAATCAAAAGCTTTAATTATAATCACATTGCACTTGAATAAAGTTAAAGGTGTCATCTGCCGACTGTCCTGCAGGTGACCTCGTAATTCTGTTTTCTTACGATGCAAGTAGGGATTTAGATTACTCCAGAGCACTCGTAGATCTACGAAGATTTTCAAGTACTACTTAAGTTACGATGGTTTTAGGATACGGTCCGCAAGTCTAAGATGATTCGTGCGATCGTTTTTACGATCAACTTAAGCTTACGATGCTTTAGGGAAACGCAGCCCTGGACAGTAGTTAACATCAGTGGACTTGAATTTGAAAAATGATGTCTTTCCGTGGTTGAAACAAGATACCTTCTGATATTCATTCATGTTTATTTTGTGCTATAACTAGTAAAGAGGAAGAGATGATCAGTAAGGAATGATAAGATTATTTTTATTATAAACGTACGCTGTAGTTTTGTTGCCTGCCTGTTTTTACCATTCATTAGCTGAAAAAAATAATTCCGAAAATTAATTTACTATAATGTTCCTCTGTGGCACTATTGTTATAGCTGTGGTGAGGACTTTGCTATTCTCATAGAATTAAAAAAGACATTTAACTTTATAGTTATCATCCTTGGTGTGAACAGGCCTTAAGCCTAGGTCTCGACTAGTCCTTTTTAAGAGAGAATTTACAACATTACCTTAACCTAATCAACATTACACAAACTGATCTAAATGTTTTACTAGTACCCAACATAGTGTAATTTTACATGAAACATTATCAAAAATTCTAGGTATTGCAATATAATCAAGATCTTTTTATTCCAATTATAGAAATATAACTCCATGTTGAAAAGCTATTAAAGTCCGCATGAAATCGAAATTGACTTTATGTACTTTATTAGCGCACATTCCTAGTCTTGATGTGAACAATTAATCCAAGTTAATCCACTGAAAATAATGGTTTGCCTTGGTAAACTTTAATCAAAATCTGAACATTTGCTTCCGCTCTGGAATGGCATTCCTTCTCTGATGACGTCGGTTTGATGGCTTTGGCAGAATATTTGGCAGAATTCAATTCTCTGTATGTATGTACGGTACATGTGGCAGAATTGACAATAAAGCTGACTTTGACTTTTGAATATCCTTAACTACGCCCCTCCAACCGTTAATTTGCTATGAGCGAGAGACAGAGAGGCGGAGCACAAAAATAAAACCACGCCCTCTATTCAATATTCCGTTTCAGCTGGAAATACGTCACTACACTGAAATAAAGTCAGTAGCAACTTCCGGTTCACGTGTCCTGGACTTTAAGCTGAATCTTTTTGTACAGTGAAAATTGTGCATTTCAATAACCAAAATAAGATAAAGACTTCATTAGTCAAAATACATTAACTGTAAATCTCAGTTCACAATTGGATTCTAGATGGTGATAAGCACACAAGACTCTTCACCTGAAGTGATCTGGGTAAGACCAGAATAAACCCAATTCTGGACTAGGTTAACGGCATTACAGGACAAATGGGTGAACAATGATATTTCACAGCATGTTTAATAAAAAGCAAGGAGTCATTTCTAACAGTAAAGTATTATTTCAAACCTTAATTGCAACAATATGTTACTCTTGTAATTTTCTATTTTTTTTCAAATGTTTTAAGACTGTAAAAAGCATTTGCAAATCTGTTCTTTTAATAAACAACAATATTTTGTTTTATTCCATTTTATTTTCCTTTTAGTAAACATTTTAAGCTATACAAAGCAATATAAAATCCAGGGCTCAGAAATATAATTAATGTTACTTAGTTGTTAAATGATCATGATGGGGGTTGGGTGTATAAGTTAGGAGCTTCTCATATCTATTTATTAAATAAAACATAGACCAAGAGTTAGCTGTACAGTAGGATGTGAAAAAAACATGCCATCATAAATTCTGTTGACTGAGCTAATTGAACTAAAATGAAAATTGGGAGTCATTGTGAACATATATCCTGACCTGAACCAAATGTTATTGCACAAGAGATGGGATGCAATCATAATTATATGGCCACTGTTGTTGCCGTAGATCCCACAGCAGCATCTGTAGGTGGTGCATCTCCGAGGGGCACGGTGAGGAGAACGCAGAACATCGGGTGTGCGCTAGTAGAGTATCTACTTTCAGCACAAACCTTCATAAATGTCACCTCACAACCGTAGGAGAGCTTCACCACAGAACTAAAAGACAATGTGGAAAAAGTTAATTAATTCATTTAAAAGTGGAAAAAGCAATATCATTTGTCAACAACTCGCTGTTTCATGAAAAAGTATATTAATATATTCCACTGTACAAAAAAAAAAAAGTAACTACACATTTTTGGCTCAACTACATTCAGATTCAAGAGAACAGTCAAAACATTAAAATTCAATTAAAAATCTTTGTCAGTTTTAGTGTTGTGTAGTAGCTGCTTACCTATTAAGTTTTTTTTGTAATAGGCCTACTTTTATTTACTGTAGCAAGAATGTATAAAATTGATCAAATATTATAGAAATTACATTTACAACATTACAAAATGTGTATTTTAAATAAATGCCGTTCTTTTAGAACTTTCTACTCGCCAAATAATTCAGAAAATTATATTTGAATGATTTCAAAAGTATCATGTGACTGCAGACTGGAGTAACGGCTACTGAAAATTCAGCTTTGCCATCACAGGAATAAATTACGTGCATAATGTCTTCAAGTAAAAAAAAACTTTTATTTTAAACTATTATAATATTATGTAATATTACTGTTTTTTTTTTGTATTTTCAATCAAGAAACCAAACTTTGTAGTGTATACATACGTAGAAGTTATGTCAGCATCTAAGGCTATCTTTGTGTCAAAAACTAGTATATTATAGAAATCTTTAAAACAAAAGACAATATTTTAAATAATAGAAATTTGTTTCATGCTTGGTAGGGTTATGATGGTTAAACATACGTGGAAGGGTCATCGGCTCCATTCAGCGAATCAGAGGCAAGGTTACGAGCGATGGTGTGGAAGTGTGTCCATGTGGACGTTCATCTTCATCTCATTCTCCAGGATTTGGACCAGCTGCTGCATGGAAGGCAGGTGGCCTGACTCCAGCTTGGACCAAACTGGAACATCTAACCCAAAAAATTCCCCAAAATAGCGTTACCATAGTGATAGTGCAACCATGCCATTTTACTAACTTCCGCCAGACTAAACCACCGAATTAGGTTACCACCACACTGCTTCTCTTTAAAAACGTCAACAAACTTGTATGCTTAGCATGTCTAATGGACAGAGAGCAACTCTAGTTCTTTCTTACATAATACATTTTCTATGTGCTGCTATTCCATAAAAAATTCCCAGGGTTAAGACAGATTATGTTGTTCTGAAAGGGGTCATAAGGATTTTCTAAACTATAAAAACATTCAGTCATCCCATTTTACAAAAAGGGGGAAAAAAAGGTGAAATACTATAATATACATACCACAGATAAAATAAATGACTATTATTGTTGTTATAAACAAATATTACATGAACATAAAAATATAAGTTACACACATTTACATAATAATATAAATACTCAAATTTTGAATCAAATACACTTACCATTGAGCGTGATTTCAAAAGCACCCGTAGACATACACTGATTTTCGATCATATTGCTGAAGAAGAACACCATCATACAAGCATATATCTAAAAATAAATAAATAAATCCCATCAAATAAGCATTTCTGCAGCTAGTTTGTTTGTACGTGACTATTTTGTGGATAGTTTATACATGACTTGTGCTACTTTTTCAAACTGAAACACAAAAATCAAAGTTTTTCTTCTGTACTTTGATGCCTACATTTCAGAAATAGTGCAGAAACAGTCAGGTGAACATTAACATGAGAGCTTGCTCTTTGGTCCCTAGTGTATTACATTTTCTCCTATAACCACAAACGTCGCTGAGGTGACAAAGTTACAGACTAATGAGCTCCGTGGGGAAAAGGTTGTATTTGGAACATACTACTCAAACAGGTTTTAGTCAAGAACTAAAATCTAAACCACCAAATGAAAATCTCAACAGGAAAAGTCTGAGGTCTTGCCTTATTCTCCTGACTCCAAACCCAGAGACCTGGAGCCTGCATGCCAAATAGAACAAATGGATCCTTGCCCACAATGATCACACCGATTAACAACAGCTTAAACATAGACAGAAAGGAAGCAATGTGGCTGGAGGGGAAAAAAAAAAAAGACGCTATATAAATAAATAATTCATACACAAATATACACTAGTTGAATTAGTATATTATTGTTGTAGTAGAATTACATTTTTCTTTTTTTACAGAAACACTAAATGACCAACAACGTCTCAAGCACCAGCCCTTTTTTCTTATTTTTTTAATAAGACAAATATGCATTCATACATTTTCATTCATATATGGTAGGCACATTTAAGCTCTTATTACTGAAGTTTTGTCATTAAATTATTATTGGTGCTCTGTTATTAATAATGGTTCTTATTATCAATGTTAAAAACTGTTTTTGTTGCTTAATATTTTGTGGAAATATTTTTCAAGATATTTTGATGAATAGAAAGTTCAAAAGAACAACATTTATTTGAAATATTATCTTTTGTAACATTATACTGTTTTTACTGTCACTTTTGATGCATAATACATATTTTCTGAATAAAAGCATTAATTTCTATTAACACACGCATACCTTAAACTGTTTTTAACATTGATAATAATAAAGGTTTCTTGAGCGCCAAATCAGCATATTAGAGTGATTTCTGAAGGATCATATGACACTGAAGACTGGAGTAATGATGCTGAAAAATTCAGCTTTCCTCTCAAATACATAAATTACATTTTAAAACAGATTACAGTAGAAAACAGCTATTTTAAATTGTAATACCATTTCACAATATTAGTGTATTAATTTTATCTGTGAGCACATAAATGCAGATTTTGTGAGCAGAAGGGAAAAAATATGTCATTACGGTAAACAATGTACAAGCCAATGATGATTCTTTTGCAAAGGTGTGTGATTGTGTGTGTATGTGTGATATATACACACACACACACGTGTTATATACACACACACTTTTTAAACTCCTGGCCATGAGGATAGACATGTAAGTGGTTTGTAAGCGATTACCTGTAGATAGGCAGAGGAAGATAGTTCTCTCCTTCTACGCGGATGTCTGGGTACCGCTGGTACAAAGCCTGCGTGTACTCCTCAAACACCCGCTTGTATCCTCAGGAGACACTGCAGAAAACAAACAAGATGAAGACACACCGCAGAGCCTTTGGTTCACAACCACAGGTTGGCTTTATAAATCCATAAAAACTGCATTATTGAACATTACAAATGACTAAGTGCAAGCTTGCAGACATATACACTAACGTTAATGGGTTAATCCTCAAATGACAGCCCTCCATTTAACACCGGTGTTGTGCTCAGTTCTAACCCCTGCCAGATTATTACCCCTCTAGTATTGGTAGGTTTAGGTGTGGGGGAGGGGTTAGGATTAGGCAATCAGATAGCGATTTCAACGAGAGGGGTAATAATTTGGCAGAGGGTCGAAAATGGTCACAACACCGGATTACTGGCCGATTATAACATCCTGCTGAGGTTATCTGCGAGACGACTTGTGCCATATGAGACAAATTAACGCTTCTGTCTCAGTACACTTTCCAGTAAACAGGGATAATCACGTCAAGCCGCGCTGTGCTACACTGTCAACACACTCACATTTTGTCTCAAGATGCACTCCAGTAATGTTTTTTTTTTTTAAGCATGTTTATAAAAATTACTTAAATGTCCTAATTGAACTATGGCCTAATCCTGGTTTAGTCTAAACCCTGTCTGTGAAACCGGGCCTCAATGTCATACACTGGTCGGCCTGTTCCGGGGACCGACCGACATAAAAATGCCCAAACTCTCACTCACCAAATCTGGAATTTGAGAAGTGGACCCGTGGCAAATTGCACCTTCATTTTCTTGACGCCACTGTTATCCGCAGAGGCACTGTAAAGAGAACAGGCCCATAATATTACCACCGAGAGAGCTAACCAACGCATCTTCCCCACGACGATTGATTACTGAACTGAAAAGCAGGAAGTGGTGTACTGACTTACATACGGGTAATCCAGGAAGCCACGCTGGGATTGGTTGGCGACTGCTTGACGTGGGGTCACACATTTCGACGAAGAACATCTTGGCGTTTTAACCATAGACTGTCTGTAACCCGTTCACAAAAAAACAAACAAACAACAACAAAAAACCTTGTCCCGCATCATCTTTTTAAATACACGTTAAATGTAATTTGGTCTGGTCTCTTCCCCACAAATACCTATTACCAAATATGATAAAACGAGCCAAAATTTAAAATAAAAATTTGAATATGTTTGTGTTAAAGCTTTTTTGAGCGATTTCTGTATACCTATCTCAGAAAAAAATCTAAATAAATACTTATTATTATTTTATTATTATTTTTCGTTATTACATGTCCAATTCTCGTTATTTTTCATTATATTTTTATACACAAATATCATCGATTTTTTCATGATACTTACCATATTTTATACACAAATGCAATTTTTCGGGGGTAAGAACTGTCCATTTTAATAGACAATTCCTATGTTTTGTCTTTGATGAACATAAAAAAGCAAAAACAAAAAATCTTTGAAAAGTCAAAAATTACTTTCAGTGTTTAACCGTGTAACGTTAGTGTATAAATGTATTATTATTATTGTTATTATTATTATTACATGATAAGTGTTTGTTTCTATTGTTCCTGTTGTTCTGCACTTGGTGCAATGTTATGTAAGTCGTTTGGCATGAATAGAAAAAAATATATAATAAAAAAATCTAAAACAATTCAGCTGTTCGGTACGTAATCATCATACCATGCATATGTCCCAGTTCAGCTAATAAATGGATAGTAATTCACTGTTACAAACCCGTTCAAACGATTTATTCTCACTCAAAAAGAACAATTTCTTCCATAAATCAGTATTTGCTATTTCCAGAAATAATGTTCCACTACTGACTGTTTTAAACCAAATATAATTGACATGAACTAAATGCAATGAAAAAAATAAGAACAGCACAGACACTGTGCAAGATTTATATCCCAATTGAAGGTCTTATCAATATGAACGTTTTAACAAGCTTTATGACACACTACGCAAGGCTGACACAAAATTTTAAAAACTAAATTTAGCAAATATCGTGTTAACATTAAAAAAAAAAAAAAAAAAAAAAAAAGCGGGGCGGTCCGAGCATAGAGCGTCAGTCCATTTGCGTTCTTCCGGTGTGGGCGGAGCTTAGATTCTGAATACGTAGACAAAAATCGACGTAGTTTTCTCTTCATCCTCACTAGTTTGTGTTCGTCATATTTGTGACTCTCTCCAGCTCACTTTTACAACCCACCAGCATTTACAACGATGGTCGCCAAACAGAGGATTCGTATGGCCAACGAGAAACACAGCAAAAACATCACCCAGAGAGGCAACGTCAAATCATCATCGGTAAGACTCTTCATGATGTTCAGTTGTGTAACAACAGAAGTGAAATTAACTTCATGTAATGGATTAACTTAACTGATTTGAAAGTACGACGTTTGATTAAACTATTAATATAGGGAATTAGTAGATTTGCAGTAAAATAGTGGTTCTTAATGCTGTAATGTATATACACTTTCGTTACTAAATCCCACTGCACTACTAAGTTACAATTAAATGACAAGTAAAACGCGCATTTGCAACTGATTTGAATGTAAATTCACGCAGAGAAACGTCAGTGATGATAAAGTTTCGGTGGGACCGTGGCTCTTGGCGCTCTTCATCTTTGTCGTCTGTGGTTCAGGTGAGTAACCCAGTACAAAAAAAATTAACAACAATTAACAAAAAACACATTGAATAAAATAGTATTTTATTTTCATACATATGTTGCACCTTTTGTTTAGCCCAAGGTAGGTAGACAGAGCTGACCTCCACTCATTTTGGCACACACTGTGAAACCTTGCACTGTAGTGAAGGCTGAGATAATAATGCACACTATTTACATGGACAAGGCTGGACTGATAGCATGACTTTATCTGCTTATTTTCACTGGGTACAACACGTGGATCTGCAGGTGTTGCTACTCTCGAAACAGCATTGAAGAACATTTCCAACAACCGCTTAATTACTCCCAGGAGAAGTAATGGATCTCATTGCCAGCTGGCTTGGAGGCTTTGAGACATAGCTTAAAGGGATACTCCACCCCAAAATGATTGTCATTAATCACTTACCCCCATGTCGTTCCAAACCCGTAAAAGCTTTGTTCATCGTCGGAACACAATTTAACATATTTAGTATGAAAACCAGGAGGCTTGTGACTGTCCCATTGACTGCCAAGTAATTTTCGCTGTCAAGGCCCAGAAAAGTATGAAAGACATTGTCAGAATAGTCCATCTGCCATCAGTGGTTAAATCTGACCGTTATGAAGCGACGAAAATACTTCTTGTACGCAAAGAAAATAAAAATAACGACTTTATTCAACAATTTGTCTCCTCTACGTCAGCGTAGCGCCATTTTGGAGAATATCTGCTGGATGCAAACTGCGTACGCTGCAGAGCATGTGAGCGGAGCTGAGTGGTGAGAATTCCCGCTCCCCGCTCACGTGGGTGTTTGCTCCCCCGCTCCACCGCTCAAAGTCACAGCAGACCGCTCCGCTCATTTCCGCTCCCCGCTCACCTACAATTCCATCCCGCTCCGGTGAAATCGCTCCACGCTCGCTCACATTTAAAATTCCTCTGCATGCCTAACACCTGCCGTTTTCAACCGAAGCCTTGGGACACACTGTCTGCGTGGCGGACGTGGAGCAGGTTTGTTGCGTAACTGCTGCGGAAAAATCCGCTTCACTTCTATTCTGTCGCGGGGCCGCGATTGCGGTGTGGTTGGACCGCGCACCTGATACGCGCATATTCCGCAGGCAGTGTGGCTGCTCTGATCTGTTAACATAGGCGCGGAAAGGAAAATCAACACGCAGCAAACCCGCTCCGCGACGCGTACACCACGCAGCCTATATCCTATAAAGAACTCACAGCAACATCAGTCAAAATAGAACATATATTTATATCTCTTTCTCTATGAAATAAAAAAATCACGGACAGGGTTAAGTAGGCTACATAAAATATTCGTATGACAAAACTTATTTAATTGATTATTAGCCAATATTTCCTATTTCAACCATGTTCGCGCAGCACACTGTCATGTTTCCGCATGATGTGTCTTTTTAGATTAAAATACGAATCCTTACTTACTGAAATCGTATCACCACATTCCTGATCCATGTTCAACATCGTTATCATCTATTTTTTTTGACAGGAATTGTGCACCTGTAAGACCTGTCGGTTTGCTTTTGGAAATATTTCACGAACTCCATCTCTCCTTCACAACGAACGATTTTTGAAGTGTAGGCTGACAGTTTTGTTAATTGTTGAAGGATTTGTGCATGCCCTAGGCTCGTGGTGTGAGTGGTATTGGAGCGGAACCGGAGCGAGACAGAGCGATCGCTCCGGCCTTTGGATAAAAACCCGCTCCGCGCTCCGACTATATTTCGCACGCTCCGCTCCACGCTCCGCTCTGCTCACATGCTCTGGTACACTCTTAAAAATAAAGGTGCTTCAAAAGGTTCTTCAAGCGATGCCATAGAAGAACCATTTTTGGTTCCACAAAGAACCATTCAGTCAAAGGTTCTTCAAAGAACCGGCTCTTGCTTACATTTTTATAATCTGAAGAACCTTTTTTCACCACAAAGAACCTTTTGTGAAACAGAAAGCTTCTTCAGATGTTAAAGGTTCTTTATGGAACCATTTAGACAAAAAAGGTTCTTCTATGGCATCGTGAAGCACCTTTATTTTTAAGAGTGTACGCTGTTCTGTGACAGTCACAAGCCTCCCGGTTTTCATACAAAATATCTTAAATTGTGTTCCGAAGTCGAACAAAGCTTTTACGGGTTTGGAATGATATGGGGGTAAGTGATTAATGATACAATTTTTATTTTGGGGTGGAGTAACCCTTTAAAAGACACAGCCTTTTTGACAACGTCATAAACAGCTCCGTCCAGATCTGATGTGGCACATGCTTTGGCCCGGGTTTCTGGGTTGCTGCCAGCTCTCACAGAGTTTTTACCCGTTGCCTTCGAGAATCTGTTTGCTTTGAACAAATGACATTTTCGTTGCATGTTTTTGGTCATCTTGCTCTCTGTTTGCTTGCCCTTACTCTTGTGCCTTGGATGACTTTGCAGTCTTTTTTATTTGATTTTATCCACAAAAGCATAAGGGTTACTTTGTTAGAGATAACATTCTTTTTGGAAATACAGATAGTTTACTTTTATGAGACAAAAGAGTGAAGCAACATAAATATTCCACTAGCGCAGTGGCCCATTATATACCCGAAGCTGGCATTTATGTTAAGATTGACTTCAGCAAGTTCAGCTTTTCCAAAGGCTGGAATGTAAGCCATCTGTAATGTCACACTTTTATTTTTTTCAGCAATATTCCAGATCATTCAGAGCATTCGAATGGGCATGTAAAGAGGACCAATGATGTCTCAAGTATCCACTTCTTGCCAGTTCCACATTCTGCGACTTTGCCAAGGAGCCTCTCTTCAAGCTTTTTGCTGATTTTATTGATTTATCTTCTGAGGTGCAACAATCCTATCATTCCTCTCTGGTGCCTTGTTAATGAAGAAAAATCAAAAAGCCATAAAATTGCATTCCGATCAATTGTAATGTTATTTTCTGTCAATCTACCTGGATGCAATGTAAAAATCTTGATATATCACAAGCATTGATGTGATTTGTAATTCCTGATTTCTCGTTCATTCCTGAAATAATTGTGCAGAAATTATTTAGTGTCTTTTTGTTTGCTTTTTTTGGACCCCCAAAACAGCCATTTTGTAGTTTGCACAAGATAAAGTATTATGATGGAAATCCAGTCAGCAAATCTAAATCACAAATGTAAAAAATGTGTCTCTTGTCACACATTGTATTACTTTTCTTTTACTTGTTTTCTTTGTAATTTAATTGCTGCCTCCTTCCTTCTTGAATATGGAACTTAACCTGAATATTTTAGTTCTCTGGCACATATTCTTGTCGTTGTGGTACTGTTTACCATAATAGAATGAGGCTTAGCAATTTAGCTTTTTTAGAACTGATGATGTTATATACTGTATGCTATGATGAGTAAAGAGGAAGAGGAAAAGAGCTGGACTAAAATAAAATGTTTATAAATGACATGCGTTGTTGTGTGTGTGAACTTTTTTTTTTTTTTTTTTTTTTG
Organism: Schizothorax lantsangensis; assembly: GCA_027422415.1. Lineage (NCBI taxonomy): Eukaryota > Metazoa > Chordata > Actinopteri > Cypriniformes > Cyprinidae > Schizothorax > Schizothorax lantsangensis. Next base: position 9,873,306 of record CM049845.1, read on the forward strand.
AGAGAGAATTATCAGCTAGTTGATGATCTTAACAACAATCTAAAATGTTTGTCATTTAACCAAGTTATCTGAGGTGTTTCAACTACAGGTACCTATTAAAACTACTTGCAGGACTATATATTCCTTATATTTATTACCAATAAAGAGACTGGTAGAATGACGTAATCAAAATATTTATCCAAAATGATACACCAACAGTAAGGGGCATAAGAGTCTAGTAGGTTAAATGAAACAAACCATCTTTGAGCTGTTTATACTGGCTTAAAAGGACTTTAAACAAGGAGCCATGTTCGTAACGGAAATTTGCTGAAAAATGTCCCGTCCATGACTGCGATTGATTACATTCTGTCATGATTTCTACACTGTTTAAATGATTAATTACTTTCTTTGGCTTGTTTAGATGGATAGCCTAAGCAATGCCAAGACAGCAGCATCACTCAAAGATATTCAGTGGTTTACATGTGACTTGTCAATTGTAAGAGTCACACAATGGGAGTCAATACAGAGTTGATTGCATTTCAAGGTGTGAATTTCGTTCATTTTGGTATGAACTAAGCTTTTCATTCGTTAAAATAAGATGTGGCATTAAAAATACTGTTTTACAGTTCCTTTTGAAAAGAACTGTTTTGATTTGATTTGATTTCAGTTTTTATTTTATTTAGTTGTTTTTTATTTTTTAGTTGTGGCATGATTAAAACAATGCTTTGCGTGGTTTAAATTGAACATGAATTCTGCTCAATGCTAAGAACGCTGTAGCAAGTAACATTTAATTGTCAAGTTGTAAATGTTTAAAAATACCAATGTATTTGATTAAAAATGTTCACATTTTTAAACATGCCAGTGAATAAATGTGGCATATCTTAAATTTTATTTTTGGTTGCTAGTTCCTGTTAATTAATAATGATAAAAATAATCCTTCAGATTTGACTTAATACAAGTATTGTTGAAAATAAGAGGGTGTTGATTATTTTATATTAAAAGTTCTGTACTTCAAGTGAGATTGTTCAGGATTGATCAAATAAAATGTTAAATATACGTAAGACATACGCATGTTTGCAGTTCGGTGCTGAATAATTCTAAACAAAACCAACAACAAGAGCATGAACTGTTTTTATACACTGTACTTGCATTCACATATAGTCTCCGGAAGGTGGCGGTATGGAGCCATCAGTTCTCTTACATTCACTGGCTGCGAAGAAGAGCGGAACCGCTCTTGTCAGAGATGTTGCTGTGGATACGTGAAGTTTACAACTCTCAAAGTCAGGCAAGAAAATTATTTAATTGTTTTTCTTATTAGCAGTTGCCCACTCAAGTCATTAGCGGCTTAATTCTGCGAGGAAAAACCTTTGGTCAAAGTTATGCGAACTAACGCTTTGCAGTCTGTGAATGTTTCGGCGTGAATTAGCAGGTTTGTTCAACGTTACAACCCTTGTAATTTTGACGCAGATGTGTCACGTTAGCACACACTTTGCATGAAGACCAGCTTTTCCAGTTAGTAGAGTAGGAAAGGGTAAGATGCCCCCCGGGGTGCTAAGTGCTAAGAGTTGCTCCTAGTAACAAAATTCTAAGAAAATTCTTAAAATTAAAGAAAATATCCTAGTAAAGATAAAAGTAATTCAGAAAGCATCTTAACCCTTAAAAGAGGTCTTAAGGTCCAAAATTGTTAGGAGTACGGACGAGGACTTTTACGAGGCTTAAGAGTTTCTTTAGCAGTGGAGAAAATGGACGAAACGTGAAGAGGGAGAAGAAATGTGTTGCACACAATGCATGACAGTGAGTTAATAAGACGCTACACATTAGATCGTGCATTAGATTGATATTATTAGAGACACGCTAACATCTCCGACACCGCGCAGAAATGCCATAGCGCCAGAAATGGACGTAATCACTACATTAACTACATTAACATATTTGGCAACTGGAAAAATGCAACTATGCAGCAGTGATGATTTGGGTCTGTCACAACCTTCTATAAGCAAAGTGATCACACAAACAATTACAGCACTTTCAGAACCTTATTGTGTCACTGTTCGTTTCCTATAAAATATGTTAAGTATGACAGCATGGTAAATAAAAAATAAAGAATATACATATATTGTGTGTGTGAGTGAGTGAGTGAGAGTACAGGAAAAATTACGCCTGTAATTTCAAAGTGAAGGCTTATAATAGACCCTACTCTTAAAAGTGCTCTTTTATTTCCTTCTTGGACAACCAACCAATCACAGTCTTCAAAAGACTGTGTCATAGCTAGCAACGGGGTCAGCCCCGCCTCCTCACTAAGATAACAGTTTTTGTCTTTTCTTCGCTCACAGTTGCTCTCAGATTGGTCCTGAATCACTGTTAAGCTAAGACTCCTAGCTATACATGTTTAAGCTAAATTAGGAGCTCTCTGAGAGGATTCTTAGAATCTTTATGAATACGGGCCCTGGTGTTTTTTCCCTTTTAGTTAATGAGGGATTTGTGGATCAAATTTTGTGACTTGTATTATTATTGTTTAATACGTTTGTGGATTTTGTGGGTTATTATTTATTAATTACACGAGTCAAATATATATTTCAGATCTTTGATGTTATATCATATAAAATATATCATATTTAATATAAATAATTTAAAATGAACAGGATTATTAATATGAATATATTTTTTTATAAAATTATATTAATATATTATTATGTATTAACATCAATACCTACATATTACTAAACAAACTATACACTCTGTAAAGAAGTGGGTGGGGTTGACTTTTAGTTGAACTATTCCCTGCTGGTGGAATGACCTGTCCAACTCGATCCGAGCAGCTGAGTCTTTAGCCATCTTCAAGACACATTCTCTTCCATCTACACTTGACCCTCTAACACTAGCACTCTATATTCTATTGCTATTCTATCTACTTGTTTTCTCTTTATGTATTAGAAAAAAAAGTATTTGATTCTGTTGTCCTCATTTATAAGTTGCTTTGAATAAAAGTGTCTGCTAAATTATTAAATTAATGTTACATTTTGTGCTATGACAAATAAAATCACAAATTTTTCTATCAGTTTCCCTTAATGCCACATTGGCTGATGCATCATCATGCTGCACGTGCTGAACTTGTATCTAAACATGTTTGAATTTAAAAACAAAAGCCCTTTAGGAGGGCATCTTGCCCCATCTTACCGTTCACAGGTGTCATGTCAGTGTAATGTCCTTTGCAGTATGTACAATGTTGAAGTTCTAATGTGTTTATTTCTTTTGTCTTTGTGCACCTAAAGGCTTTTTAAGATGTCTCCAACACTGATTGGTGTTTAGAGCCACTTTCCATCCCAGTCTACATTCACTATGCTGCAAGCAGAGACCCTCCAACTGCTGTGTCTCACAGCCACCAGTGGGGTCCCTCTGTTCTCACGAGGCTCCACAAAGCAGCTTCCCTTTTCCATCATCGGCTCCCTAAATGGTGTCCATATGTTTGGCGCTGGCCACGGGGCTCAGTTAGCGAGCTGTGAGACGGATCGAGGGAGCCGTGTGGTTTGGGGGGTCTTTCAGGAGAGCCTGATGCTGATTGCTGTGAGTGGCGGCGGGGGCTCCGGCATCAGTGAGCTGCAGCTGCGCCGCCTGCTGGAGAACGTGTGGAACTGCATGGTCCTGGTCCTGGGACAGGACGAGCTGGCAAACATACGCAACGTGGAGCGGCTAAAACGAGAGTTGCGCTCTTGCTACCGCCTGATCGACATGCTCCTGGAACGCGTTAATGACGAGCAGGGATTTATGGGAGATCTGACGCAGTGTGCCGACTGTTTGCTTCTCTCCCACTCCGGCTTGCTTCAGGAAGCCCTAGACTCCTTCGCCCAAGCAGCGGAGAGTGAATTTGGCTGCCTGCTGGTGCACGGCCGTGTGGCACTGGCCACAGAGAAGTGGTGGTCTCGATTGACATCCCAGGAAGTTGTTGTGCTCTCAGTCTTGGTGCACTCGCTTTCCGGTGCATCTTCATGTGACTACCCCGTCTTCCTTCCCCAAGGAAGTCCTACCGTCGCGATTCGCTTGCTCAGTTTCCAACTACTTCCTGGAGTTCACGTGTGCATCCTCTGCGGCCCAAAACCCTCTTTGTACAAGGCAGAGAATGAGCTCATCGGTCGTTTTTGGTCCACTTTTTTGGAGAACCTGCGCAGCTGTTTGGAGCAGGCCAAACATTCTACTCTTCCCCCGTCTGTTAGCCTTCGCTGGGACGTCCAGGCGCTTCTCCTCATCAACCGTGAATCTCGACGTGCCGTCACCGTGTGCCCTCATGTTCGCAGTGGTGCTCCTTCGGAGGCTACGCCTCTCCTCTCATCAGGCAGGCGCTTGGAGCTCCTCCGCCTTTTTTATACGTTTGCCGTGACTCGATATTTTACCTCTCAGGAGACATCAGTTTCGTCAGCCTCAACTACCTCGGAGGATTTCTCTCAGGGTTTTACCCACGTCCCTGTGCAGTGTTATCTTGTCACAGATGAGTGTAAGTGTTATGGCCTGCAGAGTTCCCAACACCAGCTCTTCCTCCTCATGGATCTCTCTGTGCCCACGTTTGCCTTGCGTACTGTGGCTACACGGACTCTGTCAGCAATTACTGCTGCAACTGGTTTTTAGGGCATTGGTTTGGACATGTATGGGTTACTTAACCAGGTACCAGCAAAAATGAACAGCGCAAGCATTAATAGTAGAGGATAGTTCACATAAAATTAAAACTCTTTCATCATTTTCTTACCCTCATGTCCTTGTATGACCTGTTACGAATCTTCTAAAAATGGTCCATCCATACAATGACAGTCATTGTGAAAAAATTGCAAGACATTTTTCCAAATATCTTCTTTTGTGTTCCACAGAAGAAAGAAAGGCATGCGCATTTGGAACGACATGAGGGTGAGTAAGTCAGAACTTTCATTTCAGGTGAACTATCCCTTTAACTGGTCACTGGCAATTTCTGGTTGTGAAATTCAAATTATGGCTTGTGCCTTGTTGTATATTAATCAAAAGAAGACTTTTTGTTAAGACTTTACAACAAGATTCAATTTGAACTAACAATGAACTATGAACACCATTTACTAATATTATTTACTGTAATGTTAGAATGTAATTTCTGCAAGACGTTTAGAGTATAAATTAAACACTGAACACCTATACCTACAATACCTATATTAGCACATGCTGTATGCATAATTATCATTTATTGTTAGTTTGAGATACCTAATGCATTAACTATGTTAACAAATTGAACCTTATTGTGAAGTGTTACTAATGTGTAGGGATGGGTATCTTAAGGTACTATTACTACTCTTACCGTCCGCTTACTGCTTACTTTCTTAGGACTTTTTTTATATAGTATATATATATACGACAGATGGATAAAAATTGCTTTAATTCTGGATAAAATAAATATTTAATTAAATTAATATAAAACATCAATTTGTAAATGACCAGTGTGCAGGCATTTTTTGTGTTTTAAACAAATGTGAAGAACATGAACAAAGAAACAAAGTAAAAAAACCTGACAAATATAATAAAACAAATATGAAAGTAAACAGTGCTTTCATTTTTCCATGAAGGTCAAAATATGTTCAGAAGTAATAGTTACTAGAAATCAAAAGTAATCAAATGTAAATGAACTGCACAGTTTTCACTGTATGATTGATAGATTAATGCTATTAAAGCTATACCGTATTAGATTAAGAGCTGTATTTTCTCTCATGTGTAACATTAATGCAAGCGCCAGTTCACACTGACACACATGATTTTCTCCCACCTCGCCCACATACTACTATGTTTAAGTGAATACTTTGGGCCATGTGTTGTTATTGTTTGGACGCCCGAAGCTAAACATGCCTGTCCGTTTTGGAGCGTGCCGCGCAGGCAGGCAGGCACGCACACACACACACACACACATTTCAGGAAAGCGTCATGCGCGGATGTTTTCAATGTTTTATTAGCAAACATTGCTGCTCCGCAATTTAGCAACAGAAAGACGGCATCAACATAATGATGATTCATTATTTTGGTTAGGGAGGAACGAACGCGCACCACTGTAAAGGGATGGAAGTTGTGCTGAAACGCGGCTATAATCCTTAAAGCCAAAATAAAAAAAAAAAGAAAAAAAACTTATCTTAATACAACAGCCACAGGCCTTAAGCAGATGTTTGATTTAGTTCTCTCACTTAAACAGGGCTGTTGCGCGTGCTGACACTGGTGAACAAATTAGACAAATTTTATAATATTAAAACAGTGGCAACTTGAAGAGAATTTGCAAGATGGTATATATAGCAACAATTATGTGTGTTTTCTTATTTCTCCAAACAGCAGAACCGATACATAGAGCTTATCGCTCCGGTCTTTCATTTAGCCCCGAGACCGATTTAATACCGATTTTACCCATCCCTATGTTTCCTTATTTCTTAGGAGCTTAAAAAAAATCAGTTATATTTTAGAAAGTGAATCATGTCAAAAGCACTTTACTACTGCATATGTGTAGCTAACAACCACATACTACCTTTGGTGTGTTGTTACTAAACATGAATGGAAAATGTGTTTGGCATTGAGGATCAACATAACATTATTTTCGAAAGCTGTGTATGTTAATATTCACTTAATGACACTGGTGAACAAATTAGTTTTATAATATGTTTGAATTTGTGGTGTTAATAAATACATATGCATCTTTAGATTTTTTATGTTTCCTTATTTCTGAATTTTCATGTTTTAGCACTAACAAGGACATAAAATCATTCTGCATTCTAGCAATAAATCTGCTGTTATTATTTATGAACCACATTCATGTTTTCATAGTGTGATTTTGTCAGAAATCTGTAACCACGCCCCTTGCTGCCTAATCATATTATGATCCAAGAACAGAGTCCTGTATTTTTGTAACGAGTGGGTGATGTAAAAGAAGTACCTAAACACTTGCAGGTTAAATAAAGACAGGATATTGGGTGTGAGTATTGCTGCAATGAACATTTTAATTGCATGTTTACACCTCGTTTTAAATATAAATAGCATTGTACAGCCAGCACAACAGTTAACCTGCAATTGCACACAATAATTGAGAAACTAAAAAAAGAAAAGAAAAGATATTTACAAAATAAATTGAATGCGCGTGATGTATAAAAAGGAAAGGAAACATGGCTGTTTTTATTGGATGTACTTAGGAAAGAAATCCAATCATGGATTTCTGTAAAACATTTTCGTATGAAGACTTCTTTATCAGTATATGAATGTCTGAAGAGGTGTGTGTTGTTTTCACAGGATATGAAATTTGCAGGCAACTAAAGTGCTATAGTCCTTGTTGTTTTGTTCACATGTAATTATCCATTAACAAAATCAACTTACCACATCTTCAACTGGTCGAACACCGTTTCCCTGAGTCACTCCTTCAAGTCAAAGGTCAACGCAGTCTGATCGACACAAAACTGAAATATTTACAGCCAATAAGCTGTCTAAAAGGCTAAAAAGAATAAAAAATAAATAAGGCATGTTTTATATCAAGCTGTTCATCCACACCCAGTCTCATTATTATTGCTTTAAAGGGATAATCCAGGTTAAATACCAGTCGAGATCTGTGACATTCCTCAGTTTGCAAAGACAATGTGTTGATAGAAAGGCGCTCACAATGGAATCTATGGGGCCCCTGACTGTTGGAACATAACCATCAACAGCCTATCCCTCGTCTCACTGAAAAACTAGTTTGAGTATTAGATCAGACATTATATCACAGAATAGGAGCAGCAGGCATTAGCTTGTGTCTCTAACTTAAAATATGTACTATTAATCAGCTTCATCTGTCGTTATTAATCTTTATTAGCACTCTGAGTGCCTGTTAATGCTTCTAACCACATAATCAGGGCAGTTACAGGTTATCTATTGCAGTTAAATGAATAGTAAAATCATACCTCTAAGCTAGGATAAAAGCGATAATGTCATCTGTACAAGTTTAAATGCATATACAGCCATTAACACTTTTATTGGAGGGCTACTGTTTACTGTACTACTGTTTACTTTTTGTCCTGTTTGAAATGTCATTAATACTATTACAACACATTTACTTTCTAAAGAACAACTTTTAAATGTTTTCCTTTGTTGTGACTTAAAGTAATATATGGATTGTGGGGCTTTATTTCATCACTGAATCCACATGAATTAATCTTTGGCAGTTGTGCATAAAGGATGTCCCTAAACAACCCAGTATTTTTTAGAGTGTAGTTGTTACAGTTTTTATTTGAGTGAATATATAGACTTATTACATTTAGACATATTACGTCAGCAATGATTCAGACAGCTGTTCCTTGAATAAATGTACTGATTCAGCATACTAGACAATGTACAAACTTGATTTTGTCAAATTATGGATGATACACTCATCATTACATATAACCCAACAGCTGGGTTAGTCCATATTTGACCCAAAGTTGGGTTGAAACAACCCAGTATTTTTTAGAGTGTAGTTGTTAATTTTTATTTGATATTTGACTTAACATTTAGATATTACGATATGTGGTTCAGTGTGATATTTTGTCCACTAAAGTCCTATATATGAAAATAATATTTGAAAGATGATATACTGTTGTAAGGCACAATTGGCCCAACAAGGTATCCAATGGTGGCTGAAGGTTTCTTGCGTGTTCGGTCTTTTCAATACGCAAAGTTATTTAATTTTAAGTGTATTATCTAATCTGACTCCACTTTATTATGACCTCGAATTTAGGTTGAAATGCAAATTTGTTGTTTGTCCATTTCTAATTGTTATTATTCTGACATTTGATTATTCTATTTAACTCTTTACTTTATATTTACTTGTTCATTAGGAATCTATGTTGCCCAGGGTGTATCATGTCGGCTGTTTTATGTGGACACTATGATCACAAACTCGCCAGTCTGATCATTAGTCAGAGGTCATGAATAACTCTATATAATAGGTCGCTCATGCTTACCATTTTTAAATAGTGGTTCTGTTTAGCCCCCTACAGTCACCCATGTAACAAAGCTCAAACAATAATCAGAGGTTAGTACTGTTTATCTAGCCCCCGATAGTTAGAAATAACTACGTACCGCTTCAATAAAGCTCAAACAATAATCAGAGGTTATAATTAATATAACCGTACAACTTGAATAAAGCTGAGACAGTAACCAGAGGTTATGGCTATATGAAGTATGCCCGAACCATGCTAGTACTTGTTGGAAACTCAGAAGCGAAGACCAGGAGACTCTAGGGTATCTTCAGCAGAGTTCTTTATTGAGAACGCGCTGTGTGGCGCTGCAGTCATCAAAAGCCCAACTAAGACAGTGATACGTTGTAGTTTATATACATTTAGGGGGCAGTGCTTAGGAATGGAGACAATGAAGTATTCTGGTATAGCAACCTGTCCCATTTCACCAAACTGGGGCAGGGGCACCAAGAGCCATTACAAACAAAAGGTGAGAGTCTCAGTCATCTGGCTCATTTGACTTACAAAAAGAGAACAGAAACTGGCAGAAACATCTTGCTACAAACTTTGTTTAACAGAATCGTTCATCTGATGTCATCATCTTTACCATAAATGCTAAATACAACGTATTTCACCTTAGTTTTTCAGGTGATTGTATGTCAAGATATAGGATCAGTAAATCTAAGACAGATTCTTAAATTTGTAATCCCACATACGCCAGTAGTATTTTGTCTAGCCCCCCATAGTTTATGCAACTGCATAACAACTTAACTAAAGTCAAGCAGTTAGTTAGAAATCTAGAGTCTCACCTGATGTGCCCCATGCTCCAGCTAACCTGAGATCTAGTATGCACTTAAACCTGGATGCAGATATGTGGTAACATACGCCTTCACTTAATCTATTTGAGAAAATAATTAAGTCAGAATAAAATCAAATGTAATAATTTATTAGCAGTCAGGTAAAAATGTATTATGCCAATTACACAGCCAATTCAGAGATATCAAATCAATCAAAGATGAATCTAAGAGTAAGATGCATACCTGACTTTAGAAAAATACATAGTATGAAGTGTGTGGACAGGAGATAACAATTGGAATTTGCTTTGATCAAGTCCTAGACATGTTCATTTACACCTTTTTGGGGAACAGATGGTAATTTGCATGAAACACATTGGGAAATGGCACACCTTCTACAGTCTCCAACCTTTTTTACACCGTGGACCGCAAAATATCTCTATGGGGTCTTTAAAACAGGTCTGTTCATTTATACTGTTATCAGCACATGTTGAACTAGATTCGTCTCTTGTCTCTGAGAGAATATGCGCTGTTAATGCAGTGTTAGAAAACTCCATCAGTTTTTTTACTTTCACTTTCTGTATGACTGAATTTAAGTTCACTGGCATAACTATTGCGCAAAGTTTGCACGTTGATTTTGTGATATCCATTGGCTCGCCTTCATGGTTTAAAACAGAAGTATTTCCAGTATTGCGACGTAACCGCAACCCCCCATGCATACAGTATGTATCCCTGAGACAATTCAAATGATACCAAACATGACTGTAAATATCACTTGCATTCATGTAGAACATTATATTATGCTATTGACCATTCTGAGTGAGCTGGGAGAAGGGAGATGGGTGAGAGGAAGTGGGTGGAGAGGATAGGTGAGAACGGACTTTTCCCGCATCTTCTCTCTGTGAGATGTGGAAACAGATGTCCGTATGTTACTGCACTGGTGTGTAGGCTATGTCTGTCTCAGAAGATCAAAGTGTCTGAGGTTCTGTAATATCTCCTCTTTAACAACCAGCCCCCTCTTGCATATTCTAATAAGACCAAAGTGGTTGAATAACAAAGAACATGCTGTTCTGGAACATCATGGTCACTGATCACATGACAACTAATTAGATTTAGCATCAATTCTTGTAATTTTGTCATTTTCTCCATCTGGTCTACTATTTCCTGAAGTTTGCCAGTACCTTTAGGAACAATTTTTTCAAAGAACACATATCCCTGTAATGTGATCACGCTATTTGTTAATCTCTTCTGCAAGACACACAGAGCCTTAGTCAACATGGGAGGAGCTGGCGTGCTTTATTCTCAGTTATTGGATCAACGGGAGGAGGTTCACTGTGAAGGGAAGTTTTACACCGGTCAAAGTTTGGAGCCGATTCAGACGCTTCACACGGGTCGATCGTTGCTGTCTGTCGTCTCGGTAACCGAGGAGGCTTCCCTTTCTACACTTCTGGTGCGTAATGTAGCCCACTGTCGGGAGGTGGTACTGGCTATAAAACTCCCCATTTAAATAGAGGCAGTCATGGAAAAATAACTGGAGAAACACTGAATGTACTGTTTTTGAGCCCGGTAGAGAAAAAGAGGCGTGGGGATTTAGTGGGGGTCAGCAGCTGCTTGTGCTTCTTATGAAATCTTGAACTATCTGATGCACAGTCCAAAGGTCTTCTAGAGTCGATCTTTGTATGGTTTACTACGCGCAATAACAGCAAACGTGCGCTGATAACCAAAGTTTAAGAACCCAAATTCACGCTACCTCTTAAACCGTGAAGTAAACCTGTTGCGCTTTTAACTGTTTATGAAAAAAAAAATGTTATCTAATAGAACCGTGAGTGTTTTGAAATGGGGAAGATGTGAGGTTTACGCTGCGGTGAACCCCAAGGTTCCAGACTGGGTCCTGAACTTTTCTCCACTGCCTTCCCTTTCTTCTCCCCATAGGAATCTTTCTGCATTCCCGGCGGCCCAAAGCGAACATCTACACCAGAAGATGTCCGAAAACGGAACGTTACCCCTTCGGGGGAAAGTGCTTACCGTTGACACCATGAACGCCAACGTGAAGAAGGTTGACTACGCGGTTCGCGGACCAATCGTTCAGCGTGCTGTTCAGATCGAGAAGGAGCTAAAAGAGGTACGAGCAGTATTCATTACATCTTCGCAAAAAAAGTAATGCATTGCGCGAAAGTTTATGTTATGGCAGGTTGTAAATTCAGCAAACATCCCGTAATTCTCACGAGCACAGTTTGGAAGCAAGGCATACACGTAGCATATCAGGATAATAATTATGCAGGGTGTCTATGTGACTAAAGTGAAAACAACTAGATGAACTGATGAGCTACCGTGAGATTTAAAAGCTATTTTTTTGGTATGATTTTACTTTTACAAATTACTTTTGGTGTAACAGTGTAGTGTAGTTTTGAATAGAACCATTTTTATATGTAAAACACATTTTAGGTTACTTGACAAAAGTTCTTATTGCATGTGCACTGAACCTTTCAGATTATAGGCCATTTCTATTCTTCTTAGTTGAAAAGTTGCAGTTTCATTTTTCTAGTGAATATCTTTCCGTGTCTTTGCGTGCTTGAGGTTCATCACAAAGACACTTTTAAAAGTGGGTTGCAATTCAAAAGAAAAGCTTTAATTAGCTAATCCAAAAATAAATTAGCAGAAAAACGTCCAGTGCATTTTACTCTGTCGCTCTCTATCCTCTGTTTTTTGGAAAATTTACTAGGTCAGTGTTTGTGACGCAGACTGTCATCACTCATTAGTGGATAAAGTCCATTCTTTGTTACTCATTTAATTATGGCTACAGACATCTAGCAATCCTCATTTCTGATGGCCATATGAGTGGTGCTGGGAGTAGTCAACTCTGAGATCATGCCCTTGATAAGATCACAGGCTAGAGTCAGCACTGATTGTCATAGGAACAGAGAACATCTCTGTTTGTCAAGTCTTTACCTCACTCTTTAAATTGGTGGCTGTATCTAAGTAAACTACACCACCTTTCAAGAACTAACACACATGGAAATTATATTAGATTTCAAACATCTGTTGCCACACAGTTGCAAAACAACAGCTGAAGCTGGATTATTTTCTTCCAGATCTAACATTGAACACACATTCTCACCAGAAAATCTTGTTAGATATTTTGTTTTTAAACCACAATCATCACTTATTTAAAGCTTACAAAAGTTTTTTTTTTCAAATGCCTTTTATTTTTTATGCTCCTTGTCTCAGAGCCAGAACTTCAATCATAAACTATGCAAAATGCATTATAAAAATAATAATTACATTTTGAAACCCGTGATAATCTAAACAAAGCATGAAATAAACCATTTCAATATTGTGTGACAATAATTTAATCCAGTTTTATACAAATTATTACTGTCACACAATTTCAAATCACTATAAATTTGCCCCTAAGCCATACAAAAGGCCTTTGCACAGATGCAAGGTACCGACAGTCACAGTGACAACATCCACACACACATACACACATGGTTAGAGACTGCAGGAATAAGTACTGCAAGAACAATTAGTCAACATACTCTATTAAAGGTGTCATGGTAATTAAATTGTGAAAGAGCTCAATCACAACACCCTTCTCTCATTGCTGTCATAAAAACTGTACAACTGTCTTCCCAGGAATCTCATGTTTTAATAATGCAGACAAGATGTTTTTCAGCATAGTCTTTTGGGGGATTTCTTGATCTAGGAAAGAATATGCACTTTGTTTTAGTCTTGGCACCTGTTGTCAGGTCTGGTTTTAGGTTTCTGGGAAAGACATGCATGACAAAGGTGGCCTTCACCTAATACTGTACAAATCTTTCTTTGGTTTCCTACTGTTTGCTTTTTCTCATTCACTTACTCGTCTTAATCTCCTATTTCTCTTGATGCAGTCCTCTTTCACTCTGCTCTTTGTCTTTTTGTTTGTCTTTGTCTTTCTCTCAGCAAAGTTTTATTGGTATGTAAAAGATTACAATACTGCAAAAGCAAGTATATAGCCTACTTTGTATCCATGTAGTTAAAAAGTACATGAACTTACGTCAGAGGTGAGCAACTCTGGGCTTTAAAGTCCACTAGTTTAGCTCCAACCCTAATCAAATGCACCTGAAAAATGGATTATTTGGATTACTGGATTACTTGAAAATTACAGGCTGCTCTGTTTGATTTGGTTGAAGCTAAACTCTGCAGGAAGTCCACTGTGATGCCCAGAGCTACAGAAAGTCCAAACATAAGGTTTCATGACTGTTTCAGGGACACAGGAGCAGGAGAAAGAGTGTATGATTATATCATATTGAGATGCACAGTACATAGTATGCATATGCTTATTAACATTCAGTGAACACCTTACTGTAAATCATTTGCATTTATTCTTAAAATGGCTATTTGTTCCAGACATTGATAGACAAAAACAAAATTATCTTTTGTATAGCTCATACAGAACATATGGTCTAAAGATTTTATTAAATCTGAATTAAGTTTTGATGCTTGTAGTCTAGGGATTTTAGCTTTGAGTCCATACATGCTAGCATACTCCTAAAAGTTAACTAAATTCATTTTTTCTTAAAAATACACACGTAAACTCTCTGTCTCTTCTGGGATTATGGACCAAAAACATTGATGAATCATCTTGCGCTGAACAGGATTTTGTTCAATCAAATGTTTGCTAGAGTGAGAATGTCCCGCCCATAAAATTCCCTGCAACTAACTAGCTGGTAACCCTTCATTATGTCCTGCTGTTTCAATAGGAACTACATAACTAAAGGGGGAAAAAACTGCTTTCAACAGGACATTATGAATAACCTTTCTAAAATAATATCCTCTGCTGGTTTTTGCTGGAGCTGGAACTGAAACTGGTGACTTGCACAAACACAACAGTACAGTTGCACCCGAAATGTATTACAGAATTATTATTATCAGAAAAATAGAGAAAAATGTCTCTGATTATCAATCATAATGTTCCACATACACCAGAAATGTATATTATATTATATTATTAATATTTAGAATATTATATGTTATGAACATTTGCTCAAACTTTGTGCTCAGTGTTTTTTTTTTTTTTTTTGAAGCAGCAGATACCATCACTTACCTCTATCCTCTATGGAGTGGGGGGGTGTACACAAAAAATAACAAAAACAGGTGCACTACCAAAAAAAAAAAAAGTGAAAAGTCAGCACACTGTTGGAATCTTTTTTTTTCTTTTTTCTTTTTTTACATTTCATTTAAAGCAGCCTTTTAACCTTGCAATTTGTTTATCCTGCACTGTATCTTTAATGCATATATCTGTCTTTAATGCATAATGCAAATGCTGATATAAATCTGGAATGTAGATATCAGTCGTATGTTGACTAAATGAATGGCAGTTAATGTAGGGCAAGGCCAGCTGTAATAACTGCAGAAATGCTTAGTGAAATGTGACCCGCTGTCCCTCGTGCTTCATACGGTGAAAGTCTGCGTGACTCAGTTTTACAGGTCTGAAACCTCTTTCCAACACAAACCATCCACCTTCTGCTCAAACAGGATTAAAGGTTGTCATTCCCTTAGGGGCGGTAGACACACAGCTACCTCTGATTGGCTGCCATTTACAATCATCTCCCCTTTGAGACCAATAGTTAAAGGGTTGGGAAATAATGCTTTTGGTCTTTCTTTTGGGGAGGTGGGAGTTTCTGGTAGATGCATCTGGTTCTATTGGACAGAGACTCAGTCTCTCCCTAGTGAGAAACAGATGTGCTGCTTGCAATCTAGTCCCGTCGGTACCAACTACTGGGAGCGCCGCTGTTGTTTGTTGAATTCCAGACAGCTGGAGCCTGAGGGACAGGATGATGTGAGAGAATGAAAGAGCCATAATCAAGTGCAAGTACAATTTCAGCACTAAGCCTATGTTTTATATCACACATATAGCATGCTGAACTATTTTGCAAGAATGGCTTTTATGAAACAACAAAAATATAGGCGTGTACTACTCACCTTTTGTAAGAAGATGCCTATCGGGCATGATACAAGTTAAACACGCAGTGACAAGCACACTCTTGAATCGGCTGATTCCGTTTAGTTTAAATGAACTATCATTTAGATGTAAATGTGATCCCCCTCCTTATGTAAGTTAGATTTCACAACAATCACGTTTGAAATAATTCCAGTGGCCTTGCAAGTACAGTATAATTTAAGCAAATTTGAAAAATTATGAAAATAAATTTCTCACAGCAATCGAAACAGTCATACACTGTTTGTGTGTACAGTGTGTCGTAGAAAGTCCCAATACTAATCTGACTTCACCACAGACAATTCAAACAACTACCAGTTGTTAATATAATAACTACAGTATCTCGAGCTAATTCCCTGAATACTTACAATCCAATACTTATAATTCCCTGAAGTATGGTGACGGTGTCCCGTCAAGAAGCTACTATCACTACCTCAATCACACATGAGCACACAGGTCTTTAGTGTCTATACACTGTCACCGTCCTTCTCAGCTGTATGCTGGTCCAACACAGGATCTTCAATACTAAAGGTCTCTGCACACTGAGTCCGAAATTTTTGTCCGAAAATTTTCGCACGTAAAAAAATAAATACGACCTCATGTTGTGTCATCAGTTTGCACACTTCGAAACATTTCCGTCAAAAAAAATGCGTTTTTTCTGCGTTTTCGCATCCGTAGCATGCATTTTGATAGGAAAGGATGGGGAATACGAAAAAATGGAAAAACGCATGTGAAAATTTCGGACTCAGTGTGCAATGACCTTAACTCTGATTATTACAGCCTCAGCCCGAGGACGGCTCTATAGTCTTCCAACACTATCACTGTCTTTGCGGTGGTCTTTTGAGCATAGAATCTTTAGTACTTCTATTCCTCAGCTGCACAACATATACCAGACACCACTCCCAAGTTGCTCTTTGCAGGAATGAAAGTTTTATTCACGGCCGAGAGCCCACTGGTCACAACAACCAAGAGAGACTCCCTGAACAGAAGGATACATGAACATTTATACCTTGTAGTTGAGTAAAAATCAATGTCATTCAAGTCTTCTTCACTGTAATTGGTTATACTGATCTGGTCATTGGTTTGTCATTCTACTGTTTTAAGCACTTTTTGGGTAAGATTATTTAATCATAGAGACACAGTCTTTGATCTGAGCATCCTTAGTCTGAACTTTTCTGAACATTCTATGTACCCTTTTGACTCCTGAGGCCATTACATAAAATATTTCCATCACAAGTGTAAAACTGACTAATACATCATTCTTAATTTTTTTGATTAGTTTCGAATAGCTAATAAAAAACACCTGTGCTCTCAAGTGAATTCAACTGTTATAGCTCTCATTAATGTTCTACTTTAATTAAACAGATTATGTTTGAAATTAGACAGATAAGATGTGTAGAATTTAGGCATTCATTCCAAAAATGCTTAATTATAGCTGAATATAATAATGCTTCTCTTGAGACAAAACCTTAGCTGCCATATAAAGGTTGATAAGAGTTCATTTCAGTGCCACCTTGCAGAAATGAGGACATTAAGTGTAGAACAATGAGAAGAATAAACTGTCACAAAAACATTGGTATTTTGACAGAATTTATTTTTTTATATTGAGCGAAATTAGACATATAGTAAAAGATTTCCTGCAGCCAAAACTCAAATTTACAAATGTTTTAGCTAGCAGAGAAAAACATGGTTTAAAGGGTTAATTTAGTTTTTTTTTAAAGGGCTAGTTTACCATGAAAATTCTGCCATCATTTACTCACACTCATATCATTCCAAACCTGTATGACTCTTTTTCTGTTGTGGAACACAAAAGAAAATATTTTAAGAATGTTGGTAACCAGTTTTAGTAACCATTTCTCTTCTTTTTGATTTTTAAGTGAACGATTCCTTTAACTCTACATAACTTTTTTGTTGTTGTTGTTGAGATTTTTATACAACCCATGCTTGCCTATTCATAAATGACAGGATTATCAGCTGCTGTCTAGGATTTGATAGGATTTGAAGAGTATTCTTTTGATACAATCTGCTTACACCCCAGTTTAGTTCTCTTTTCCTTATTTGTGGTTTCCTTGTTTCTTGTACATTTGTTATTACATTATTAAAATACTGCATTTGCATGCAACTCTTTGATAGTTTCTGAGTTGTCGGCGTGACGTCTAGAAGTCTGACTGTCATTGTATAACGTGTTATGAGATTGGATTCAGGGAGCACATTCCTGCTGATCATGTAAGGACCTGTTCTGGCTGCAAGAGTTCACATTCATAACACGTTTTTGACCACTTCACATTGAAAAGTTACAACGCTGACATAATGACAATAATGTATAATGATTTTTATAAAACAAACATTATTTCCATCATTTGTAGAACAGCCTATTATCGTCGTCTCTAAGTTGTGTGATATTCTCTCTCTAATAGTCATTGAGAAATTCATGCATTCACACATTTGTTACTTCTACACTTCACAACTGCAATAACTGAGTAATTGGCTGATTTACCAAAGAACTCTATCAAACACTCATAGAGAGTTCAAAATGCAGCTGCAGGAATGCTGACTCATAGCAGACTGCGGAGTCACGCCATTGCTGTCAACTCATCACTCCCTTTGCTGGCTACACAATTCAGAGAATGATGACAAATCTTTATATTGAAAACTGTGAGTTTTATTACAGACACTGGTTCCTTGGCACTCTACAGGAGGCACATATGGGGTTAAGCCCTGTCTACATTTAATCTCATCACTTGGAGCAACAGTTGAGCTACTGAAGTGATTTCATTGATGTCTCTTTCCTATGGCGATGTCTTTATCCCACACATTCACATTCAGTGTTTGAATAGGCTTTCACTCCATCTGTCTGATCATTTAAATCTTTTATCATTTCCTTTAGCAGGTAATACATGTCACTGAAAAAATCCCCAGATGACAGTTAAACAACAGTTTTATTATCTTGCTCTGTCAGAACCGGGAGAACCGGGAGAGAGCAACATTTTGGAAAAACAAGGTATTTCCAATCAGCATGCAGCGAGAGTGACGGGGGTTGTTTGTGAGGCTTCAGCTGCACAGTCTGTTAAAGTGCTTTTGAAATGAGTAAACAGAAAGAATGGGACACAGAAGGGGACTGGGTGAACCCCTGCCATCAGCAGTACTACTGACCCTTGCTGCTTGTTTGTTCACCAGATAAGACACGTAAACAGCATTTTAACCCTCTGCTGATCAGATGATTTCAGAGGTGAAAGAAAAATCACAAAAATCATCTTGCACAATTGAGGAGAGATCTGCTATTACTTTTCTAAGCAATCAGATTTAAGGATTTTTCTGGTGAATGATAAAACCTGTGAAAAAAATGTCCTCAAAAGTAGGGCCAGGTTTACTAAACAGGGCAAATTAGTAAGCGATAATAGCCATAAGTAGTTTATATTTTCCACAATTAGCTCATAAACATGAGGTGCATTTTTTAAACTGTACTCATATGTGTACAGTTGAAACAGTAGCATGGTACAGTTGAGACACCCATTCTTAATGCTCTAAAGCTGGCTAACCACTTATTGCATATATAATAAATTACAAAATTACAGTTTTAAATAATTACAGTTTAAAAATGTATTTATTTATTTGCTTTAATTCAGATTCAGTTAAACAAAATATTTAACACTAGAAAATATATGGCAAACAGTACAAATGTAAACATAACAATAAAAATAACAATATACATACCTGTTTATTCTATAACCCTACCCTTAAACCTACACATCACTCGAATATTTCTGCATTTTTACATTTTCAGTCATCCTGTATGATTTATAAGCTTGTTTCATCATGGGGACCTAAAACATATTCCCATAAGGTGAATTTACTAGTATTACTATACTTGTGGGACATTTGGTCATACCAGTAATACTGTAATACCAGTACACAAACACACACAGCCTGTATGCATTTTATTTTCTATGATTGGACTGTTACTGTATACAGTACATAGCAACCTATAAAGGGTGTCTCAACTGTACCCACTTTACCACCTTGTATATTTCTTCAAATGCTATGTAATCCTTTTAACATTCATGTTAGAAAATATGTCCATTAATAATAGACAGTTGAAATATCACATATCTTTTTGCTGTATTTACATATGAAAATATGTAAATTTGCTGTATTTACATATGTGTAAATGTGACTTTTATCCTATTATCATAACACTGTACAACTAAACATGTGAAGCAATAGGACACCAATCTGGGTACAGTTAATACACTGTGTCTCAACCGTACTCCACTGACATGCTCTCATTTCTCTAGATTATGAAAAGACCTTGCATGAAAAGAGCACAGAGTAACGTTTGCAATGATATATGATACGTTTAACAATCATTAAAGAATAATAAGCTATTAATTGTGGAAGGGACATGGTGAAATGAAAACCTCACCTTGGAAAAAAAACTTTTGCCGATATCTTCGGAGTGGAAAGACGCACACATTTCAAATTTCCCACGATCAAAGAGAACACTAAAACACATGTGTGGAGCAAAAATCACGGCTCGGGGTTCTTGTGTACGCAAGTTATTTAAGGTGTTTCAAATGTACTCAGTCTACCCTACATCACAGTGATGTGGTATCAGCAACATCCCAAATGCCCAAATTTCTAACCAGCATTCTTCAAGTCAAATGTTGGATCAGTCTGCTCAGTGCTGCATTAAGTCAAACACCGGCACCTATTGGCAACCACTACAAGCACCTTAGCAACTGCTTTGCAACCTTGCATCATGGCAAAAATCATAGCCAGTCTGCAGATTTTGGGCAGTTGGAGTTGACAGATTTAACAGAAAATCGTTTAGTGTATGATGGCACATAGTTTTTTTGCCTTTAAACTATGATTCTGTCCAGTTGGAGGATTACAAACATTTAGATTTTTGAGCCAATTTTAGAATGCATTGTTTTCATTTGTCTTCTCAGTTTTTTTGTGCTTGGAATGACTTGAAAGTCTGTTTTTTTGCTCTGTTACAGGGGGTCAAGAAGCCTTTTGAAGAGGTCATTAAAGCAAACATCGGAGATGCTCACGCTATGGGACAACGGCCAATCACCTTTTTTCGACAGGTGTGTGATTCCTCTCCTTTTGCTGACGAAGAGTCTCAATGAATGATCTACTCTAGACGTTTCCAGTCATTTTCAGGTCCAGTGCGCTTTCAGCTGTTCCATGCATTAACCAAAGTCAACAGTTTCTGATGAACCCATTTGTACATAGCCAAGTTTTTTTTTTTTTTATTAGTTTTCCTTTTTTTCTTGATTTTTATGTAGCCTCATAAGCTATTTGTTTTCTCTAGGTGATGGCGTTGTGTACTTATCCACAACTACTTGATGACAACAAGTTTCCAGAAGATGCCAAAAATCGAGCGAGGCGTATTTTGCAATCATGTGGAGGAAACAGCATCGGTATGTGATGTGTGTATGATGAAAGTTGGCATGAAATATCAAATGACAACAGTCTCCAAATGTTTATAATTATTACACATGCAGATGATCTCATATAATGTGAAAGACTATGTGAAATATTAACCTTTAGATAATCATTTTGTTTAAATATACATGTATATAAAGTCAACATGAAATGACAACCTATTTTATTTCTATAATGCGATACATTTATGAGAGAAACTGGATATTTATTGGTCCAGTAGTCTCTTTTGGAAAGGAAAAATAAGAGGCCTTGGTGATGTCATCTGAAAAGTAAAGTTGTATTTGAATATTGTGCACAGTACACTGTGAAGGCTATATGAAATATGTAATAATAAAGTAAATAATGGTCCGTTTTCATTTAATGTTGATTTTAAGTGAACTGCAAATTAAAAATAGTGAAAAACTTAAAGTGATGATAGTTCATTCAAAAATGAAAATTGTCATCAAGTTTTTTTTTTTTTTAAAAAGAAGAAAAAAATCTCAGTGTCATTATTGTACATTTTAACCAAAAGTCTTAATTATAAACTAAACTCTAACTCTACTAATTGTTAACTACTGAAACCACTGATGTTACCCAGTGTTCTCCAGTCAAGATGTTACTGATTAAAGTGATGATATAAGACACTGTCCAAAAGGCCTCTGAGGTTTTAAGGCTCTATTATAGGTTGTGAGGAAACTTTTTTCATATTCACACCTCCCTTTGCTCTGTTCCTTCTCTCAGGTGCGTACACAACCAGTCAGGGCATTGATTGTGTGAGGCACGATGTTGCAAACTACATACAGCATCGTGACGGCGGTATTCCGTCTGATCCTGATAACATCTACCTCACGACGGGAGCCAGTGACGGCATTGTGGTACGTCAGACAAACACAAACACAGGTCTCTGTACACTGAACTTGTGTACTCCGAGTCAGCCTGCTCCAGTATGCCAATTAAAGAAACAGTCTACCAGTTTTCTGCTCTGATATATCCAGTGTACTTATTTGTTCTTATTAGTACAGCAAATTTATATAATTTTATTTTATTATGTTTCGTTTTATATTCTTTTTATATATATTATTAGTTCTTATTAGTACAGCAAATATATATATATATTTTATTATTTTTTTTTTGCTTAATTTCATTTCATTTCAATGTAGTTTTATTTCTTATGGTCTTCTTATTCTCTCTTGTTGTCTTTTAGACCATACTAAAGCTGTTGACCGCTGGGGAGGGTCGTACACGGACAGGGGTCATGATCTCTATTCCTCAGTACCCTCTTTACTCCGCATCTATAGCAGAGCTGGGGGCTGTTCAGATCAGTTACTACTTGAATGAGGAGAAGTGCTGGAGTCTAGACATTAGTGAGCTACAGCGCGCTCTACAGGCAGCCAGGGAGCACTGCAACCCCCGTGTACTGTGCATCATCAACCCCGGCAACCCCACTGGTGAGATCCTTTCCTTACCAAAACAATTCCAATTGATTATCTATAATTCAGTGTATTTAGGATTGATTATTATGTATCCAGTAATAATAACTGCCTATCAAAAACTGTTTTTTTATTTGGTATAATACAAATAAAATAATAATGAAATAATTATAGTATAATAAATGCATAGTTTTATAAAATATAAATGTTATATAAAATATTATAAATATATTATATAAATATATATTAAATATGTAAATATTATAAATATATTTTTGTTTTGGTTGGGTTAAGTCCTAATTTGAATGGCTTATATTTGGTTTAATATATACATACTACATTTAAAAAGTTTGGGGTCAAAAAGATCCTTTTTTTTTGTTTGAAAGAACAACACACACACACACACACACACACACACACACACACACACACACACACACACACACACACACAATTCTCTTTCCAATACACTGTGTTCTTTCAAATTTTCTATTCATTAAAGAAAAAAATGAAAAAAAATATCACCGTTTCCACAAAAATATTAGCACAACCATTTTCTGCTGTGATAATAATAAAAAAAGAACACCAAATCAGCATATTAGAACGGTTTATGAATGATCATGTGACACTGAAGACTGGAGTGATGGATGTTGGAAATTCATCTTTCAGGAATAAATAACAGGTGTTTTAAATTGTAATATTATTTCACAATATTACTGTTTTTACCATATGTTGCAGCCTTGTTGAGCAAAAATGCTTAAAAAGAAACATCAAAAACATTTTACATGGTATAACAATCCAAAACATAGTTTAAAAACATAGTACCTTTTTCCAATGTAGTCTTTTCTGACTTATTTAATTAAACTCGCCAGATTTTCTTCTAATCTTTTATAAATGATTTCTTTCTTTTCTTTCTTTCCATTTTATACATAATTATTTTTCTTTTAATAGGTCAGGTACAAAGCAGACAATGTATTGAAGATGTGATCCGATTTGCAGCCAAAGAAAACCTCTTCCTAATGGCAGATGAGGTAAGTTAATACTGGGGTTTATATGGTGTATATATTTCTATGAAATCTGCATTTACACGTAAGTGCAACCGTAGTAATAGCATCTACAGGCAATATTTCCTTTAATCTCTCTTACTCTGTGTTCTTAGGTGTATCAGGATAACGTGTATGCAGAGGGCTGTGAGTTTCACTCCTTCAAGAAAGTGCTGTTTGAGATGGGTCCAGAGTATTCAAGCAAAGTAGAGCTGGCGTCATTCCACTCCACCTCTAAGTGCTATATGGGAGAGTGAGTACACATCTGTCATGCTTATCATTTCAGATAAATCACACAAACCTGGTATGGAGTGACATCTGGCCCTGCTGTATCCAAGTACTTACACAAGAATCAATGAATTAAACAATACATGGCATGCTGATGTTTTGAGTTCATCCAGTCCATACAATGCACTATAGTTTCTTACATCTATAAACAAACACACTTTCAGATGTGGTTTTCGAGGGGGATACATGGAGGTCATCAACATGGACCCAGAGGTGAAGGCTCAGCTCACCAAGCTGGTCTCAGTGCGTTTGTGCCCGCCTGTGCCTGGACAAGCCCTCATGGATCTGGTGGTCAACTCCCCTCAGCCTGGAGAACCCTCCTACCAAACCTTCATGAAGGTGCCTTCCTCTGTCAATGTTGCAGAATCCTTACCACAGCAAGCAGACAAACTATCATGGTGGCGTTCTACTCTGAGTATGGGAAAAGTTATTTTCAAGACATTGGGTCTCATTCACAAGGAATTGCATGGATTACTGTTACAAAAAAATCCACTTAATTCACACACACACACACACACACGCACACTAATTTTTTCTAAACCTTGATTTAATGTTAATGAATTTGGGGTTATGCATTTGCATAAAACAAGCCATAAAAAAAATATATTTAAAAAAATATATATATACTACTACTGGTCAAAATCATATGTACCCCAAACATTTGAATGGTAGGCTATCACAGTTTCCGCAAAAATAATAAGCAGCACAATGGTTTTCAACATTGATAATCATAAGAAATATTTCTTTAGCACCAAATAATCATATATTTTTGCATATTCCCATGTATTTTTCATCATGCAATCATGTGACACTGACGACTGGAGTAGCTAATGGCTGCTCAGTTTTGCCATCACAGGAATAAATTACATTTTAAAATATAGTCAAATAGAAAACAGTTATTTTAAATTACTGTTTTTCTTACTGTTTTATTTACTGTATTTTTGATCAAATAATTTCAGCCTTGGTGGACATAAGAGACTTCTTTCAAAAATGTAAAAACATTTTTTTTAATTATTCCAAACTTTTGACCATAAGTGTATATATATATATATATATACTCTATATATGTGTGTGTGTGTGTGTATATATATATATATATATATATATATATATATATATATATATATATATATATCATTATATCTGTATAATATATGTATATAAACTTTTATCATAACACATTCATAAGGCTACCCAGTGTATGTCATTTTTGTAGCCTCCATTGTTCCTATATTTAAAAAAAAAAAAATTGAATATATTTTAGTAAAAAAGTTATTGTTGGTTAAATCAGTATTTGTTCAATAAAATGTTCCTATGCAGATTTCACACACACATTTTTGCATACACACGATTAGTGAATGAGACCTATTGTCTTTCTTTCTTCTGGGGAACAAAATTATATGAAAATATTTTTCAATTTCATATTTTTCTTTTAACTGTTTTCGTGAATATAATGACAGTCAATTGGGTCTAAATTCTCATCGATGTATTATATTGTCAAAAACACTCAGACATTTTGTTCTAACATCTTTATTTTGTGTTCTAATGAAGAAATTACATTATTCAGGTTTGGAATGATAAGAGTGTGTGTAGATGATGACATGATTTTCATTTTTATATGATCTATCACTGTAAATCGTTCCTTTGTATTCAGTTAAGAACGTAGATATAGTTTTCAACTGCTGTACAGTGTTTCTTCTGTTTCTGCAGGAAAGGCTGGGTGTTTTGCTCTCAATTAGCTGTGTATAATCCAATTAACCGCATTGGCTAGTATCCCAGTCTTCTTCCTTTTTTCAGTCCTCTTCCTCTGTCTCGTGTAGGAACGAACAGGCATTCTGAGTGCCTTGGCTGAAAAAGCCAAACTGACCGAAGAGATTCTGAATACAGTGCCAGGCATCAGCTGTAACCCTGTGCAGGGAGCCATGTACTCTTTCCCCCGTATCACCCTACCTGAGCGTGCCATCAACGAAGCCAAGGTCGGTTTGTGTCACGTGTTCTGTATGTCTTATGCTTGGTCTGATTTAGTTGCTTCATGGCTTGTTGTGTGTGTGAATACAGGCGAAGGGTCAGGCTCCAGACATGTTCTACTGCATGAAACTTCTGGAAGAGACCGGGATCTGTCTCGTTCCTGGCAGTGGTTTTGGTCAACGAGAAGGCACTTATCACTTCAGGTGTGTCCTGAAGAGTTTTGAACTTGAACTCTTCTTATGGTTTGTAAAAAGAATTGTTGACACCCAATATATGGATAGTTGACATGAAACAGCAGTGTCCTGCAGTGCTATATTTAATCTAAAATGGTTTGAAGCTACATTTTCTAGTTCTTGTGATGAAACTGTTGTCACAGTAGATCTTTTCTCCTGTATTGTGACAGATCTGTGTGAAATGGGTTATCAAAAAAGAAAAAAAAAGTATGGCAGGAATTTGGTAATTAATTTGCAAATAGTCCAAACATCTCAATTAAAATATGGGAAATTATTAGAATTGTGAGGCTATATGCAATATTTACTAAATAGGTAGGGGACATGATGGAAAAAATATGAGATGAAGACAACAATTTTTTTTCTTTGTCTCACCAGGATGACCATCCTTCCTCAGACAGAAAAGCTCAAGATTATGCTCAACAAACTGAAGGAATTCCATCAGAAATTCACCCAGCAGTATTCTTGACCCAGTTCAGCTCGACCAATCACAGCCCTTCTACCACAACTGACTGACTAAAAGTGCTAAAATGCAATTTTCACTTCTTAATGTTTGGTCAGAATGTGGCCAGATAATCACTTGAGCCTTAAAGGAGACTAATCTGCACAATTGCCACTGGAAAATTTTATGCTTTGTAGCTATGAATATACCATTAAACTATCATTATGGACTTGATAGGACTCTTTTAACATGCAGTGGGTAGAAATAGCAAGACTTGATTTCTGATTTCACAAGATTTTAACAAAATGATGACATATTTTTTGAAAACAGTCTTGAACAATTCCTGAACGTCCAGATCTTCTTGATGTGGTATGGTGTATGATGTATGTTAGTGTGGTGCGTGAATAGTAAAATGAAAATAATGGCCGTTGACCTGATTTTGCACTTTTCCCTTCAGTGCTTTGTGTCCATTGAAATTCTAAATGAATTCATGAATCAATGTACGCTACAACATTGCTGTATGTGTAAATAACAGATTGATATGGCAGATGTAATACAATATGGATTAACATTTTTGTGTCGTGTGCTGTTTTAGGGGTAGACACATTTTTTCTTCTGCAAACTCCTCACCACTAGAGGACACACCACCACAGAAATGTTTTGAATTGAAGCCTTGTTTTGTAACACCTCTGTCTCTCTCCCACACACAAAGACACACTACTGAGAAGCCCAACTGCTTCATTCTTTGATGGTGTCATTTTGTTAATGAGTTAAGAGACATAATGGGATGAGATGAACTTTGAGAACTTCACATCTCAGAACTTTTAAAAGCTAATTGTCTCTCGTCAGCACTCAGTGAGAAATGCTCTGATTTTAACTGCTATGACAATCTACAGCCATTTTAATCCAATGTTTCCACACAAAGATTAATGTTTGGTATATATAGTGTATGTATATATCATATATATTGTGATATTATATGAATATACATACACTACCAGTCAAAAGTCTGGAATAATTAAGATTTTCTTAAAATATTTTTTAAAGTCTCTCTGGCTCACCAAAGCTGAATTTATTAAAAAAAGTGAAATATTACAATTTTAAAAAAGCTGTTTCGAGTTGAATATATTTAATGTAAGTTTTTGCTGTGATGGCAGCAGGCATTCTTGCGTGTTCAGTATTATATGATCTTTCAGATATATTTCTAATAAGCTGATTTGTTGCTCAAGAAACATTTGTTCTTATTATATATACTACCATTTCAATGTTTGGGGTATAGGATAAAAAATGACTAGTTTTATTTAGGAAGAGCACATTAAATTGATCAAAAGTGTCAGTAAAGAGAGTAAAACATTTATAATGTTACAAAAGATTTCCATTTCAAATAAACGCTGTTCCTTCCTTCCTATTCATTAAAGAATCCAGAACAAATGTGGCACTGAAGACTGGAGAAATATCAGCTTTGCCATCACGTGAATAAACTAAATTTTTAAATGAATTGAAATAGAGAAAAGCTATTTAGAAAAATGTATCAATATTACTGTTTTAACAGTATTTGTATCACATAAATGCAGCCTTGATGAGCATAAAAGACTTCTTTCAAAAACTTTATAAAACTGCAAATATTCCAAACTTTTGACATAAACAGAGGAATAATTCCAGAAACAATGGGAGTAGAAGACGACGTGAATTAGAGATGTCACAATGCTCAACAGAGCACAACATTAGGTTCTAGAGGGATTTTTTTTTCTCATCAGAGACATTGGTAGAACATTGCCAGTGAACATGATGCTGCACAGAAACATTGCCAAGCTATAAGATCTATAATTGGCAATGGCATGTGATATCATTTTATCTAGTTTTCTCTGTGGCCAGAGGAGAACTGGCCCCCCGACTGAGCCTGGTTTCTCCCAAGTTTTTTTTCTTCTCCATTCTGTCACAGAGGGAGTTTTGGTTCCTTGCCGCTGTCGCCTTTGGCTTGCTCAGTTGGGGACACTTAATTTCTAGCGATTATCGTCAATTTGATTTCACAGATACTATTTAAACTAAACTGAGCTAGACAATGACATCTCCGAATTCAATAATGAAATGCCCTTAACTGAAAATTGAGTGTTTAATCTTATTATTATACATTACTGACACTCTATCCTCCAACTTGATACTGTTAAGTGCTTTGACACAATCTGTAAAAGCGCTATATAAATAAAGGTGACTTGACTTGACTTGTTTCCTCAGAAGAAAAGCATATTTCAAGATAACAAAAGAGGTTATCCACTAGTAAGTCTATCCAAACTTTATACAGTCTCTCACAATGTCCCTGACCGCTCTGTCAGCCCATATTAGCAGTGGTGAGGCAGAGTTGGCTTTTTAATTAAGCAGCATCTTGTTCATACCGCCCGCTATCTTTGTCTTTGCACCTGACGACCGCCTCTAAATGCTGCCTCTGTTTGCCGCTTACTGATTGAGCTTGATGTGCTTGTCTTAACAGAGGGTGACAGCAACAGCAGAGGCAGAGATCTAATCTGCCAGCCGCTCAAAGACGAATGTGGCATGAGACAATCATGTTTCCAGAATGTTTTGCACATGACAATTCTTTAATTAACATGTTTATGTTTGTAAACATACATTTCTTACCAAAGCAAAAGTCTAAAACCACATTGAAATTGATTTGATTTTGTGTTTTTTTCAGTCAAGTCTTTGACTAAAGAAATACTTTAGAAATACTATATATAAACAATATATTATAACAGTTTAGCTTTCTTTTTTAGCCGCTGTTCTTTTGAACTTTCTATTGATCAAAGAATTAATAATATTTCACAGTATTACTGTTTTTGCTGTATTCTGGATCAAATAGATTCAGCCTTGGTGAACAGAAGAGACTTCTTTTAAAAACATAAAAAATCGTAATGATTTAAAACGCTTGAACAGTAGAGTATATATATACAGTGGGATTTTTAGTGACTCCTTCTGCAGGTTAAATTGTTGCACCAGTAGGTGGCGATAAATGACACAATCACAGTTACTCACAAACATCATCACTACATCTAAAATCACATTGGCTGCAGACTGTCCTAGAAATTGTTATGCAATCATAGTTACAATTGAATCAACTGAGTCATTGAATCATTCACCCAAACAACTTGTTCAAAAACGTCTTGTGTTACTAGACTGTAACCCTGTCCCCTGAAAAAGCGGGAATGAGATGCTGCGTTTCAATAATGCATAAGAGAACATTCTTTGTTCGGCCGGTTGTGAAGTATCTGTCAAACACACCAAGAATTGGTTTAAATAACCTTGGTCTGTGACGTTATTGGATTACGTGTACCTGAGGGGTTACAAATAGACGTGAAATGGACACACCTTCAGGTTATACCTTTGTCTGAAGAGATGTCCAGGCACGCCTACAGTGCGGCATTGAGGTACAGCATCTTGTTCCCTTTTTCAGGGAACAGATTTACAGTCAAGTAACCTGAGACGTCCTTTATCAAAAGCTACTCTCAATGCTGCGTTTCAATAACGCATATGGGAATGAGAATACCAACACTGCCGCACTGCTACAGCCTTAGAGAATGCAATCCCCCTGGTTGAATGGGCCCTAACTCCTAGAGGAGAAACTTGACTGCTTGCCTCGTAGGCTAGGGTAATAGCATCCCTCATCCAATGTGACATTATTTGTCTAGTGGCAGCCACCCCTCGGTTGTGGCCCCCATTGCATATGAATAGCTGCTCCGAATTAAATCTGGACGTAAATCTGAAGAGCACGTACTGGACACAGTAAGTGAAGTCTTTCTTGCTCCGCTGTCGTGAACAGTGGAGGGCAGAAGGCTTCAAGAATGATCGGATGTATGGTCGAGAATGGAACTTTCGGGAAGATAATTAGGGTGAGGATGCAAAATAGCTTTGACCAGCCCAGGGGCAAAGTCTAAGTAGGATGGTGAGACTGACAGAGCCTGCAAATCCTCAATTCTCTTCAGAGAATTGCGATGTAATAATAACCATGAGAAACACCATCTTTAGAGTCAGAAACCTGACAGGCGCTAACTCTAGTGGTTCAAAAGGGGTCCCAACCAGATCTAGTGCACAATAGCTTTACAGCTAAGTCCCACAAAGGGACTGTTGCTATGGTGGGCAGCCTCATCTGCTTAGCTTCACAAATGGAGCGGGCGACTAGAGGGTGCTCTCCCATAGACACCCTGTCAATCAGAGTGTGGCAAGCTGAAATGGCGTCCACATAGACCCTGAGAGTACCAGGACATGTACCTGGGGACAGTTTTTCTTGCAGGAACTCCAGCACTGAAACAACGTGGCAGTGAACTTGGTCTGCATGGTGTGTCATACATCAACTTTCGAAAATGTGCCATCTGAGTAGGGGTGTAAGAAAATATCAATACACGTGAGCATCACAATATTTTGTTTGGCGATATTTAATCGATTCTCAAAAGCACAATATCGAGATATATATATATATATATATATATGTATAAATCATACAAGATTCATGGCAGTTGTTTCATTTTGAGTTTATATCCTGACTGCTAGATAGCAGTCGTCTTATTTCTGAACTTAAACAGTGACAGATTCTACTACGAGAGAAATACTTCTACTACGAGAGAAAGCAGCAGCCGCGTGGGGATTCCACCGTGCGATTCCATGTGGAACATAAATGCAAACTGGAAAACCTGTGAAATCCAAGGTAAAAGGTTCTGAGAATGTTCAACAACATACTCTGTTTTGTTCCATTTCGGGAATCCTGCAAACACTTTATTTTTCATTGATTTTAAGCAGATGTAATTATTTTGGTCAGATCAAAATGTTATGACATTGTATGTTACAATTGTAAACTTATACTGGAACCTTTAAAGAAGGGTCTAAAATATATACTGTATATGGTCTGTTTATAACAGCTTACATTTTATACATTTAATTTAACTAAAGAATCCTGAAAGCACTTTATTTTTCCCACTTTACTCGTACTGCACGAAAAGTGGTTCAATAACGCTGAATGTTATTGGGACTGATTAATGCAAATTCAGATCCCACTGTGTTCTGGTTATTTATTTATTTTTTGCTAAGGTTTGCATATGGTTGTGTGTTCTTAATGGCAGCTTTCCTAAAATTATATCCTATTCCTAAAATAAGAAATATCCCAATATACAGTGGGTAAAATAAGTATTGAACACATCACCATTTTTCTCAGTAAATATATTTCTAAAGGTGTTGTTGACTTGAAATTTTCACCAGATGTCGATAACAACCCAAGTTATCCATACATACAAAGAAAACAAAACAAACAAGTTCAGAAATTAAGTTATGTGTAATAAAATGAAATGACACAGGGAAAAATCATTGAACACATGAAGAAACGGAGGTTCAAAAAGGCATGGAAAGCCAAGACATCAGTAATTAGAAAGCAATCTTGCCCCTAGTCAGTGGAAATTAATATTAGCTGGTTCAGTCCCAACAACTACAGTACCAGGATGATGAAGATGATCAAGGTAGGACATTTCAGCAAGACAATGATCCCAAACACAGCGAAGGAAACTCTCAATTTGTTTCAGAAAAAGAAATAAGCTGCTGGAATAGCCCAGACAATCACCTGACTTGAATCCAAAAGAAAATAAGAACTAAAGATCAGAGTTCATAGAAGAGGCCCACAGAACCTTCAAGATTTGAAGACTCTGTGGAAGAATGGGCTAAAATCACATCTGAGCAATGCATGCTACTAGTTTCTCCATACAGGAGGCATCTTGAAGCTGCCATTACCAACAAAGGCTTTTGTACAAAGCATTACATTTTAGTAGTTCAATACTTTTCCTCTGTCATTCCATTTCATTACAAATAACTTAATTTCTGAAATTATTTGTTTTGTTTTACTTGTATGTATGGATTACTTGGGTTATTACCGACATCTGATGAAATTTTCATGTCAACAGCACCTTTAGAAATATATTTACTTAGAAAAATGGTGACGTGTTCAATACTTTACCCACTTTACCACCTTGTATATTTCTTAAAATGCTATGTAATCCTTTTAGCATTCATGTTAGAAAATATGTCCATTAATAATAGACAGTTGAAATATCACAAATATCTTTTTTTTTTTTACAGAATTTGCGTAGCATATGTGTAAATGTGACTTTTATCCTATTTTCATAACGCTGTACAACTAAACGTGAAGCAATAGGACACCAACCCGGGTACAGTTAATACACTGTGACTCAACCGTACTCCACTGACATGCTCGTTTCTCTAGATTATGAAAAGACCTTGCATGACAGAATGTCACAAAATATGTCTATTTTTAGAGCACAGAGTAATGATATATGTTTGCAATGATATATGTTAAGTTTAACAATCATAAAAGAATAATAAGCTATTCATTGAGGAAGGGACATGGTGAAATGAAAACCTCACCTTGGAAATACAACTTTTGCTGATATCTTCGGAGTGGAAAGACGCACACATTTCAAATTTCCCACGATCAAAGAGAACACTAAAACACATGTGTGGAGCAAAAATCACGGCTCGGGGTTCTTGTGTATGCAAGTTATTTAAGGTGTTTCAACTGTACACATGTCTCAAATGTACTCAGTCTACCCTACAATTTACTCAGGCCGATGACATTTTTTTTGTATGACATTTAAATTATTTTTAGAATAATTGTATATAAATAGGTTAAGCAAAACAATTGTGATTATTTCTGAGAACTTTTTAACTGCAGGCAGACTACATTATGGTAGTACAGTGCAAATATTTGGGACTTCCCTTATTCTGTCCCTTCTTTTCTTAAAGAATAAACACTTATTTTCTACAAGAATACACCAATAAAAACTATTTTCTTAAAGAATAAAAGATAAAGAATCACAATTGTCCCTTATTTCCATTTCTGAAGTTAATTGACAACCCTAATGCTGAAGTAATTATCTTTTGACTCCCCTGACAGTGGCACCTTGCTCAAAAAAAAAAAAATTCAGTTGTTGGAAATATGCAAACAAAAAATAATAGATAATTTAAAAAAAAAAAAAAAACCTATAATAGAAAGTGCAAAGGCTGTAAAGTGGGCCGGTCTAAGGCATGAAATTCCAGGCCTGAAAATGAGTCCCACTCCGGCCCTGTCATTGTCAGTCCTGTTAAAGTCGTTATTGGTGGTGACCCCACTTTTGGACACTACTGTATATACAGTGCCCTCCACTAATATTGGCACCCTTGATAAATATGAGCAAAGGCGGCTGTGAAAATAAATCTGCATTGTTTATCCTTTTGATCTTTCACTCAAAAAATTCACAAAATTCCAACCTATCATTGAAGTGAAACAATTGAAAGTGGGGAGAAAATCTCATGATGAAATAAATGTTTTTCTCCAATGAATGTTGGCCACAATTATTGGCACCCCTAGAAATTCTTATAAGTAAAATATCTCGGAAGTATATTCCCATTCATATTTACATTTTTTAGCACACCAGGGTGACTAGGAGCATGAAATTGTCCAGCCATGACTTTCTGTTCCACAGGATTATAAATATGAGGAACACAAAGGTCAAATTCCCTTAATCATCCATCACAATGAGAAAAAACAAAAAAATATATTTCTGATGTGAAGAACAAGATTGTTGAGCATCACAAAATAGAAAGTGGTTGTAAGAAAAGAGTTAAAACATTGAAAATCCCCATTTCCACCATCAGGGTAATAATTAAGAGCTTCCAATCAACTAAAGATGTTAAAAATCTGCCTGAAAGAGGACGTGTGTCTATATCGTCCTAATGCACGCTGAGGAGGAGAGTTTGAGTAGCCAAAGACTCTCCAAGGATCACAGCTGGAGAATTGCAGAGATTAGTTGAGTCTTGGGGTCAGAAACCTAAAAAAAAAAAAATCAATCATCCCCTAAATCACCACATGTTGTTCGGGAGGGTTTCAAGAAAAATTGTCCTCACTCATCCAAAAACAAACTCCAGCAAATTCAGTTGTCAGACACGACTGGAACTTCAAATGGCACTGGCTTCTATGGTCAGATGAAACTGAAAAAAGAGCTTTTTGGCAGCAAACCCACCAGATGAGTTTAGTACAAACAGGGATAAAAAAGTACCCCATGTCCACGGTTAAATATACTGCTGGATCTTTAATGTTGTGGGCCTGTTTTTCTGCTGGAGGTCCTGAACATCTTGTTCAGATGCATGGCATCATGGATTCTATCAAATACCAACAGATAAAAAATCTAAACCTGACTGCCTCTGTTAGAAATCTTATAATAGGCCGTGTGTGGATCTTCCACCAGGACAACAATCCAAAACAATCATCAAAATAAACACAAAAATGGGTCACTGAGCACAAAATGAATCTTTTATCATTGCTGTCTCTGTCCTCTGACCTGAACCCTACAGAAAATGAGTGAGGTGAACTGAAGAGAAGCAGCACCGTCATGGAGCTGTGAATCTGAAGGATCTGGAGAGATTCTGTATGAAGAAAATGGTCTCTGATCTCTTATCAGGTGTTCTCCAAACTCTTCAGGCATTATAGGAGAAAACTCAGAGCTGTTGTGCTGGGAAAAGGACGTTGCAATAATTGGGTGCCAATAATTGTGGCCAACATGAAATAGTGAAAGCATTTATTTCACAATGAGATCCCCCGCCCCACTTTCAATTGTTTTACTTCAATGATAGGTTGGAATTTTGTGAATTTTTTGAGTAAAAGATAAAAAGGATAAACAATGCAGATTTATTTTCACAGCTGCCTTTGCTCATATTTACCAAGGGTGCCAATATTAGTGGAGGACACTGTAGATATGTAGAGATGATATAGATCAGGGGTTCTCAAAGTGGGGCCAGTGACCCATACCCAGGGGGTCCGCAAAATAATTTAAGGGCACTATAATTTACACAAGTTGGAAAATGCAAAAAGTGGATGGAATCACAAAATTCGGTCAGAAAAATGGAATTTACTGTATAATGCAGAACACAGATAAATGAATCTAAAGTAGCATTGTACACTTAACCGAACTGTGATATGGACTAGTGTCAATGAATCTTAAAGAGCAAAAGACTGCTATTTAAATATGAAGTCTGCATGTTCTGTGTCTGTGTGTAAACAGGTGTCACAGAACAGCTGTGTATAGTAAACTTCAAAAATACAAGATGAAAAGGAACCCAAATGAGTTTATTAAACAAAGGAAACAGCACAGCGATCTAAACTACAACCAACATTACAACATCAATGCAAGACAAAGAACTGAAGAAACTGAAGGCCTATATATAATTACATGGAGTAATCAAAGAAACAGAGAACAGGTGAGAGATCCTCAGGAACTATAGGTCAAAAGAAAAACAGAACAAGGAAATGATCACTTCACTTCATCAGCATTTTATATGAGAAAACTATTGTCATATAATATACATGACAACCCATCAAAATAAAAGATTGTTATACCTTTAGTAATGTTCAGTAGAATGTACTTCTCACTTCTCATTATTATTATTATTACTACTATAACTACTAATAATAAAACTTTATTTTTAAGAAATAATCACATCAGTCTTTACCAGCACAATTATTAGCAATTGCATCATATTCTCTATTTTTCATTGCGTACTAAATTGTATAAGAGCGGAAATGCGTAGCACTTACGTTGCACAGTTGTAAGTGTGTCTAACCAATGGAACAATGTAAAAACACTTCAAAGATTTTGTTTTATATTCCAGACGCTGCCTCAACCTCCATCGTTCATGCTTTCTCACCTTTTAGTCACTCTCTTTGCTTTCGTTCCCATTCTCAGCATGGTTCCTTTAAACATTACAATTAAGACATGCATTTAGTCAGGCTCTTGCCATTATGAGAACAAACCCTCCAATATGCAGTCACGAAAAGCAAAAGGCAATCAGTAGCTCTATTGTTCAGTGGGTTTCAAAACTGGCACCTCAGCCTAACACTTGAGTATTTTTCCCTTTCAAACTCACATTGCAATTTGAGGCAAGCTTCTAAGTTTTCCATTGATCTTCACTGCCTAAATATCAGGACGGCTGTGCTCCGAATGACGCACCATGTGAATTTTGAAATCTCATGAATAACATGGATTGGTTTCCAGAATTTATTTCAGGTCCTGGACGCAAATAAATGTGTACTGCATTGCGATTTAGTCAAAGCTTGGGCTTAGACTTTGTCATGGAAATTTCACCCATGCAAGGCTCGATAGTATGGAGAAGACCCACTCATTGTCGCAGCAGAACAAAAGTGGCTTTACATGCTCATTTATATGCTAGCTTGTTTTCTCTCTCATCCTCTCGCTCTGTCTCCATACATGTTTTTCTATATATCCTCTGGCCTTCATCTCTGAGAGCCTCTGTTGCTCTGTTTGTGGCAGATTAGTAATGCTTCCCCTCTGTCACGGACAGCAGAAGGAGAGAGACATGGTGTGAACGTGTGCCAGTCCTGAGCAGCTAACACCCAGTAGGGTCTCTGAGCATGTTCACCCATTACATAAGCACAAACAACTCTAGGCTATAGATACAACGCTGACTGCATCTTGGAACAAGTTGTTGATAATGACAACTTTATCTGATTTTGCTGCATCTGAAAGCCATCTTAGAAAGAAAAGCTCCTCAATCAAGATTAGTTTTATTGATTTAAAAAGTGGTTTATTTCAGAACGAAAATCCTGATCCATTCAGAATAGTAATTGGAACTTGGACACTTAAACCACAGCTAACAAGGTATGAATGTGATTTCATATATGAAAAAAGAACTATAGCGCAATCAATCTTTTCAAAATGTTGCAAAAAGAAATTAAGTAAATTGATGTTAAAAATCTGTTGTGGCACTTTGGTAGTCAAACGTTAGTGGGCTCAGTGTTGGGGAAAGTTACTTTTAAAAGTAATGCATTACAAAATTGTGTTACTCCATTAAAAAAAAAAAAAAAAAAAAAAAAAAATATATATATATATATATTTATTTCCGTTGCTTAGTTACTTTTTATGGGACGTAATGCATTACATTACTTTTGCTTTACTTTTTTCACCTGGGCTGGGCTTGCTTATTCATTTTTAATAACAGAAAATCCAAAAGTTATATTTTTCGCAACTGTAAAGGCCCTTTCACACCAAAAGTGAAATTAATAAGCTGAAGAAGCTTTCTTCAGGCTGAAGAAAATGCCTCTGTCTCTGCACTTACTCCCAATTTCTCTCAACACGGGGACAGGAAAGGTGTCACTGAATAAATAGGAAAACAAAGTAACTTGTGTTACTTATTTGATAAAGTAAGATATTTTCTTGTTAATCTCTTGCTATTCTCTTGTTAAAAGTAATGCGTTACTTTACTGACAAAAAGTAATCTGATTATGCAGCCTGGTCTCATGTTCATACGTAGGTATTAATACGTAACATTTACAAGCACAAAACGTACATTTTTGTACGTTTTTATTGATGCTAAAACGTACAATTTAGACGTATTTCAACGTTTAAAATGTACAAATCGATACGTATTTTTAGCTAAAAACACGTAAAAATATTTACATATCTTTTATATCATTAAGATATTCGTATCAATGCATTTTTATCATTTTATCAATAAGCGATTTAGATTTTTAGATCCCTTAACCTACCCCCAAACCTAAACCTACCCATGCAGCGAATATGCATTTTAATCATTTTATTAATAAGCAATTTAGATTTTAGACCCCTTAACCTACCCCCAAACCTAAACCTACCCATTTTATAGCAAATATAAAAGGATATAAAACGCAATTGACCGAAATATGCAGGAAAATATCCATTTTAGTAACAATATACCATAGAAAATGTTTTTATAGTCGCTAATCCCACTCCTACCTCTAAACCTAAACATAGCTATTTCTGTACAGTATAAGAAAAACATGACAGACAGATAAATGCATTTACAATAATTTATTTATTGCAAAAATGTCAAAAGCACTACCAAAAGTAATCCAAATGACGATGCGTTGCAGTCACAGTCCTGTCTGGTGGAATACAGCAGGTTTGTGTGAGGTGCAGAGCAGAATTTATGTTGTTAATCGCTGAAAATATTATCCAGATTATTTTCCTGATCCTCTCGCTCTCAGTGAACTGAACTCGTGAAGGCGCGCGCAGTGCTGCCAGCTAATGTTCAGGGGAAGTTGCTAAAGGAAGGTCGATTTGTTGCTAAAAGTTGCTAAATGTTATTGCGCGATGACGTCATTAAGTAATCACGACGCAAAATTGTGCCACTACATCAAATCTTA
Organism: Schizothorax lantsangensis; assembly: GCA_027422415.1. Taxonomy (NCBI): domain Eukaryota; kingdom Metazoa; phylum Chordata; class Actinopteri; order Cypriniformes; family Cyprinidae; genus Schizothorax; species Schizothorax lantsangensis. The sequence goes on from CM049845.1 coordinate 9,912,058, forward strand.
GTCAAAAATATATTTTATAAATGTTAATTTAGATTTGTTCGTAAAATAATATAAATGCTAATATAATATTAAAATAGAACTATTTTTAAATACAAAATTGAATTATTGTTCAATAATACAATGAACTTATAAACTTACAATTACGATTATTACATTTACAAAACGATTACAATTTAAGTTTTATATTTTTATTAGCTAGTAAACTAAAACTATACACATTCAGAACAATTATAATTTTAAGCAGTGTATTAGTAGTTAGTTAGTGTGCTACACTCTAAGAAAAGTCTGTAAATATAGGGCACAACCATGTTAATATTAAGGAATATTCCTTATTGTTTTCTTTTACCTGCATTTTAAATTACGCATTGTATATTGTGTTTTCAGGTTACAGGGTTACAACGGATAATATCCTGAAAAATTACTATATAATACCTTTTCCATTTTTCTAGATATTTTTCTTACAGTGTACTAACTGATCAACAATCGCAGGTACAAGCTACTAACAAGGTGTATCATAAATAAACAATGATTCAATTATTAAATTATTATTATGATTATTAAATTTAACAATTGCAAATATAAGCTAACTCAGTTCACGTGATGTGTGTACTGCTAGGCATCTTTAATTTCCTCTTTTTGTGTAATTTAGATGAAAAATGCATGCCTTATCAAAGGCAAGTCACTTATCAAAAGATGCTAAAAGTTGCCAAATAAATATACAAAAAAAATGTTAAACTTGCTAGGTGCTTTTGGAAGAAGAAGTTGCTAGGGTAGTTTGAAAAGTTGCTAAATTTAGCAACAAAATTGCTAAATTGGCAACACTGGGTGGGCATGTGCTGGCATCATTCAAACTCACCTCACCAGAAACACAGCATGTCGCAATCTGTGACGAATGCAGGCGAGAGCCAATGAGCGTTCGATTATCCTGCCGTAAAACCTGTCTCCTTCTTCTTTTTTATTTTTAACGGCGGTTGGCATCCAGCTTATTGGTCGTAAAACCTGCCTCCAGTTTTCACTTTGTTTCGTTGAAGTACTCCAGAGTGAAGATCACCGCTAAAATTGTTTCATTTCGACGATGGGGCGTCCCCTGGCGACACGTGTCGCTCCGCCCACCCCCAATTTCTCAAAGGATGGATGATCTGTTTATAATACAGCAGAGCTGAAGATATTGCAGTGTAGACATTTGCGCATGAGCATTCTTTTATATACGTTTTTATGAATTTTCTGATCTACGCTGTTTGGCTGTACTACAGAAATATTAAGTGCTAACAACAGCGATTTTAGTTAGAATCAATTAGCAAATGTGTTTTTTTTAAACTTATGACGAATTAGTTAGATTAAGTTCCTATCAAACGCTTGGTGACGGCATCTCCGAGTACTTCAGTACTTCAGGCAGAACAGAGCTGTGTAATATGAGCGGCTCACGAATTAAGTCTGGGGAACAAATTCTTAATTCGTGGCCATGATATAGTCCTACCTATGCTATAAATAGCCTCACCTATGAGAAATATTAATTATGTTTCTGTGTGATGAACTTAAATAGTGGTGCTCAACAGGTGGTTAGCACGTTAAATGAAGTCAGATATTATTGAGATATTACTTTTCACAGAAGCAGATATACTTAAACATTGAGCAGTTTTAGCTGGGCGATGTTGATAAAAATGATCCACTGTTTGAGATTTAGCTGTTTTGTATAATGTATATTTATATGTAGCCATATTCTTTATTATAGGATCGGTGGATAAGCAAAAACTTACGATGATAATACACTGTAGTTCAGTAAGACATAGGACAAACCCGCACATGGTTTTATTTTAAAGAACAACCGCGGTGACAAATAAGACGATAATACCAAATAGTCCATCAGCATGAACTGAGGTTTTATGTGTGGATAATGGGAATAAAAACCTTGCTGAAACTATTTTTTGTATTATTATTTTTTTTTTGCATATAGGCCTATTTTAAATGTTTTTTGTTTACTAAAACAGCTGTTAATAAATCTGACCTACAGCAAATATTATTATTAATGTGCTTTAGTGCGTATTTAAGCAATAAATGTTAATTTTCTCTGCAACATTTTTATTTATACTTTTATAGGCTATATAGACTATAAATGCACAATATATGCACAAATTCAATTACTGGTTTTGTGGCTCAGTCCTTTAAAAAGAACCAGGAATCACTGTACTATATTGATTTTAGATTTTTAGTAGACCTAGTTATTATAGTCTTTAATAAATAAAAAAAATATTAATCACAGAGAAGGGCTCTTTTACTCATTAAAAGTGCTCATGTACCTATTCCACAGATTTACAGCTCTGAGTGATTTAATATTCGATAGTTATGCAGGTCTATATGGCTACAATGATCGAGTGTTAATAACTGAATCTAAATTCATCTCGTACACAGATTAGAACACGCACATAATGAGGATGTGGATACAGAAATTTATTTTTAATATCTGATGTCATGGGCACTCATTTACTATAGGAACCTTTAAAATTGTAAGAGAATCAATATAGGCTCAAATATTTGATTAAGATATAAACAAGGAAACACTGCTTGCCATGAAAACATTTTATTAACCTACAAGTTTGTGACGCATTGAGCAACATAACATCTCTTTAAACAACAACAAAAACGGTTGTGCTTTAAAACGTAAAATCAGCCGCTTATGTTTGTGTTTGTCCATCTCTAAAATGCATCTAAATTATCATAATTTGCGTATAAAATCCCAATTTAGTGCTGATCCGCTGCCTGCCGATCCTCAAGGAAATATGAATGAAGAGCTATTCAGCCTGAACAACCCGGAGGTGAAGTCATCAAGAGTTTATTTGTAAACGATGACTTCATCTGACTAAAATTACCATGGTTACTAAACAGATAATAATTAAGATAGGCCTATGATTCTAGAGTTAGCACATAATATTTCTGTAATATGGCCAAATCAATTATAAAATCGTACACAAAGGAATGCATGCTCGGGTCTACACCAATAAGATTTGCCATGTTATAAACCAATAGAATTGGGGGTGGGCGGAGCGACACGTGTCGCCCCGCCCAAATGTGTCGCCCCGCCCCATCGTCCAGGGTGCACTCTGGAGCTACTCCTTTGTTTTGCCTCCAGCTAGCGCTGTGAGGTAACTGTGACGTCGGCCCTAAAAGGGTCTATACAGTAAACATTACATGACAAGTAAAGGTTAAACGATTTCAAATGTTATTTATTTTAAGGTTTAAAGTGAAGTCTTGTTTAACATTATGTAGGCCTATTATTGGAAACGAGCTGGCAGCAGAAATCACACAACAAAACGAGTAAACAATTTAATGATGCAATTGAAAACAAGGTAATTGATATGACAACTAAAAAAAAAAAATTAATGCCGCGATTACAATATTCATAAGGATTAATTTTTAGATGTCGTCAATACGTCAGTTTTGTACGTTTAAATGTTGAAAATACGTAAGTATTTGTACGTTTAGATGCTGAAAATACATCAGTATTGTACGTTTTAGTGCCTGTAAAAACGTAAGTAAATGTATGTTTTATAGAACCACATTTTACGTAAAATACATATGAATTATCATGAGATCACGTTGGATTATGTAACTTGTAATCAGTGTTGGGTAAGTTACTCTAAGAAAGTAATTAATTACTAGTTACTAATTACATCTTCAACAGTGTAATTAGATTACTTAGATTTCTAAATCCTACTGTATATCAACCTCGACAAGTTAATGATACAAGGATAGACAGAAACGGTTCTTTTAATTATTTCAAGTAACTACATAAATTATTCTGGTCACACTTCAGATTAGGGTCCAATTCTCACTATTAACTATGACTTTTGCCTCAAAATACTCCTAATTACTGCTTATTAATACTTAGTAAAGTAGTTGCTAAATTTAAGAATTGGGTAGGATTAAGGATTTAGAATAAGGTCTTGCAGAATAAGACATTAATATGTGCCTTTTAAGTAATAATAAACAGCCAATATCCCAGTAATATTCATGTTAATAACCAACAAGTAAATAGTGACAATTGGACACTAAAGTGTTACCAATATTCTTATTAACTCACCAAAGTATTTAAAGTGAGAAGGGTACATAAAAAGCATGCATTTTAAGGTTATACTTTAAATTTTGATGTTAAATCCATTATTGTATTGTGTATAAATGTTCTACAGTCTAAACACAGTATTACGTTCAATTATATAAGAAGTAACTGTAATTAAATTACAGAAGAAATAAGAGTAATCCCTTACTTTACTTTTTCAAGGGAAAAGTAATTAAATTACAGTAACTAATTACTTAGTAATTTGTTACACCCAACACTGGTCATGTTCATTAGTTAACGTGATTAACTTCACCATGTGGTTGCTTGAACACCTACAACAACTGACTTCATATATCCACTAAAAATAACCAGCTGGTTAAAAAATGGCTTAGAAAATTTAGTTATGAGAAATAGTGTTAGGGTTGATTGTGGATTTTTACATGTGATTTAAGTATCCAAAATTGCATAAATACATTTGAGGCCACGGTATTTCACAGTTTACCAAAGTTTGGACTTCAGTAATATGCCCACTTGTTAAAGAATGTGGATGGATGAATATGTAGAAGCTAAAAAATGCTAATGAAATTGAAAATGATCAGAGTCGCCATGGTAATGGTGATAAATCTCTTTCTTATCAAGGTTATCCAATACTTTGCCTCCCTGCTGTCTCGGGAGTGTACAGAGTAATTGATCAATACTAGACTAGATCTATTGATCAAAATTGGTGAACTCAAAGATTCGTCGATTGTGCCGAAACACTCTCTGCAGCCCATATGTCTCTGTCAACAAACTCACGGATGTTTGCTTCAGTTTCACTTGTAATTAAAAGGAGAGAATAATCATTAAGCACTTTCGAATGCTTTACAAAGCAACAAGGCAAATGAAGTTTAGTGCAACTAAGCATGTAGGACCTTTTTTGTGAAACATAAATTGAGTTATTAAAATCAGTCCATTTGAGTTCTTCTGCCAGTTACTTGCGTTAAACAAAAAATCTGGTCACACTTTTTTTAAAGGGGTCATCGGATGCAAAATTCACTTTTCAAGTTGTTTGTGTGTGTTAAGTGTGTGTACACATCCATCCTATAATGATAAAAATCCACCCAGTGTTTTTTTTTAAATCCCTATTTTAAAATCCCCTTTCTCAAATCAGGCTCTTCTGAGATTCCTGTCAGAGTGACATAGTTTTGCACAGACCGCTCCCACGATAGTTGATTGACAAGACCGTCTTACCTTAGACCCGCCCTGAGAGAGCTATCATCAGTCCGCCATTGTGTCGACTCCGGAGCAGGGGAAGACAAGAATGTCTCTGATTAAGTGATTGAAGGGTTTAGTTGTTGGATGTAATAACGAATAAAGCAGTCATCATTTACTCCTGACATCTGAGCCGCTGAAGACGCAGAGGATTAACGTTACTTGCGCTTTGAAGAGAATGCGCCGATCCCCGATCTGCCTAAATGTGTCTATGTTTGCGCGAATCATTCGTGATCCAGCCTCACCTACAGAAGAAGTGAGTATAAGGTTTTTTTATGAATCTTTGCAAATCGCCTTTCCTAATAATGTACTAGTTAGCCAGTTTCACGGCTGTAGTTTACAGTCTGCTCATCACTCCACGGAAGAGAGGGGCGGGGCGAGCAGAGCTCATTAGCATTTAAAGCAACATGGACTATAATAGCTTGCTAAAAACAGAGCTGATTTTGACAGGTTTAAAAACGTGTTTTTTACACTACCATTGAGAAATTTTAACCAAAGTATGTTATAGACTTTTAATTAAGACCCTAAAGAATCATATCAACTTGTGCAAAATGGGCATCCGATGATCCCTTTAACAAACCATTAACTATGACTTTTGTCTCAATAAACTACAATAAACAATAAACTTAATAAACTACTAACTACTAATGGTAGTGCTTATTAATAATTAGTAAGGTAGTTGTTAAGTTTAGGTTTTCGGTGGGATTAAGGATGTAGAATATGGACATGCAGAATATGTGCTTTATAGTAGCCTACTAATAAACAGCTAATATGTTAATAATAGGCATGCTAATAAGCAACTAGTTGATAGTGAGAACTGAAAATTCTACTCACCCTCATATTGGTGGAAACTCAAATAACTTTTTCCTCTAGAACAGTGATTCTCAAACTGTGGTACAACCTGTGGTCCCGCAATGTCTTCAGGTGCACAACATGATTCTGGAAATGTACACTACTCAATTATTATACACTTCAATTTCGAAACTTTGTTTTATTTAAATTATTTTGTTTGTGACGTTTTATTTTGAACACCTGATTATACACTGATCAACCACAACATTAAAAACACTCAAAGGTGAAGTGAGTAACACTTCAAATGGTGAATATTAGGCAGCAAGTGAAGTCAGTTCTTGAATTTCACGTGTTGGAAGTGGAAAAAATGGTCCTGGCATTCATGTGGATGTTACTTTCAGGGGAAGTCGTGGCCTAATGGTTAGAGAGTCGGACTCGTAATCGAAAGGTTGCGAGTTCGAGTCTCGGGCCGGCAGGAATTGTAGGTGGGGGGAGTGAATATTCAGCGCTCTCTCCACCTTCAATATCACGACTGAGGTGCCCTTGAGCAAGGCACCGAACCCCAACCGCCCCGGGCACTGCCGCATAAATGGCTGCCCACTGCTCCGGGTGTATGTTCACGGTGTGTGTGTGTTCACTGCTGTGTGTGTGCACGTTGGATGGGTTAAATGCAGAGCACAAATTCCGAGTATGGGTCACCATACTTGGCCTAATGTCTCGTCACTTTCTCGTCACTTTGACATGTAAAATAACCTGCCGATTGTTACAGACCACGTATTCCCCTTCATGGCAAGGGTGTTCCCTGATGGGAAAATCACACTGCAAAAATGGTTCAGGAATGGTTTGAGGAACATGACGAGTTCAAGCTGTTGTTATATTCTCCAAATTACCCCGATTGCAATCTGATTAAGCATTTTGTGCTGGACCAACAGAGCCGATCCATGGAGGCCCCAACCTCAGAACTTGCAGGACTTAAAGGATCTGCTGCTAAAGTCTCAGAACCAGATACCATAAGACACGTTCAGAGGTCTTGTGGAGTCCAAACAAAGCCACTAGAAGGCAAGCCTGCAACCTTTAGCCAAAAAAGCATAATGGCTAATGCTAACGCTTCTGGTCTGGCAGTACGTGGGAAAGGAGACCAGAGGCCGTTTTCTTTTGAATGGATGCCAATGGAGGAGAGGCTTCACTATGCTGAATAAACAGCTTTTTAGAGGAAACAGCTTATCATTTAATGAATCAACAGCATATCTGCTAATCTTAAACATTTTTTACACTAAGCAGTACATTTGGATTGAACTATTTTTAGAGTTTACACTGAAAAAGTGCCGTTTTATAAGAGAAGTCACTGATTTTTTGTGACAGGTGGGATTCAGCTTACGGCACTTCTCATTCATTCCTATGGTATCCGTAAACGGCGATTGAGCGATGCACAACTCTGACTGAAATTCAATGACGTCAAGGTTGTAATATGATTGTTATTAAGGCACACATGATCAAAGTCGACCATTATGCTTTCTCCAATAGAAAGTAATACAGACCCTCTCATCTCCCAATAGTAAGACAATCTCTGGTCCAAACCTCGATGCATCCGAGTAGTTTTGGCAGCATGAAGGGGAACCTACAAAACGCTAACATTTGAAAACAAAATCACAGTGTAAACTACAACAAAGCAAATTTGTGAAAACGGTGCTGTCATGTGTATGCATATTACTTGTTCATTCTTGAGCACAGGCACATAGTGTTTCTTTACAACATCACATCGCCAACTACTGGTCTAGCATGCATATTACAGCATTTTAGTAATTTTCGCAGATCTGTGTGAATGGGGATCGTTTTGACCCGTTGTTGTCTGTACGTGAAACTTTTCAAAAATGCAAAGGAAAATTCTGTTTTTAATACATTTTTGTAATGTAAACGTCATGTCCAGTGGTTACAAACTATCATTTGAAGAATCTGTAATGAGGCTTGCATAGGGTGTGTGAATGTTCTAAAGTAAGTCAAGAACGGGCTGGTTACATAAGTATAGTTAATCATCCCTCGGCAGGAGTGAGTGGCAGTGCAGTAAGAGGCCATGCTTTGAGGGGGTGATGGTGTGGTCGCACCTACTCTTCCTTTCTGTTCATCTGCTCTCTCCATTCTGGCTCAGGCCTGGTGCCACAGACCTGCCGAGTGACAAACTTAACAAAGACCACAATAGAAACAATTAGTCACAGAGCAAGAAGAGACAGAGATCATGGCTTGTGAAGCACGTTGTTTGAGATCATTTGGAAACATGATGGAGAAAAAAGCATCTGCGTAGTAATACAACCCATTTACAGGCATAAACCCATGTGATTTTTTTTCTTTTTTCATGGCACTCAAAAGTTCTTTCCATGTAATGACTATTGCACTATATTTCAAGTCTATGTCATTTACTTTATATTAGAATTTCTTGACTTCATGCCATCATCTGGACCTTACTTGTCTGTTACTCCCTTGAAATCAGGAGCAGTCTAGTATCAGTTCATTTTCTTGTGTTTTTAATGCAGATTGATCTACTTTTTTAGTATTTTCATTTAGAAATTGCTAGCAAATTTCACAAATAATTACAAAGAGATGACAATTAACACATTGAATTAAACATGACATTTTGAAGTAGAAAGACTGAAGTAGTATTAAACACACTCCAGTGATCTTTGCTTTACTTTAAACTTGGCTAAATAATTTTTACAGTGTATAGACTTTGTGCCATCAGTCAAAGGTCTGGCTTTGTGTGACTATCCAATACCTACCATCTTGTGAAATTTTTTCCTTGCCACAGCCATCTTAGTCTTGCCTATTATTATTATAGCTCAAAAAAGCTTGATTATGGTTCAAGAAGTAGAAGTGCTCAACCATGCAGATGTCAGAAACATAGAGAGCTCTGCACTGTTTATGTCTGCTTTTCAGTGACCAAACAATTGCATAATCTTGTGCAATCTTTTCATTTGTTCGTTTTCATGCAAAGATGTTAGAGCATTGTTTATTGAACAGCTGCTTTGCTTTGTCCTATGCATTTAGATATATTTCACAATGGTAATGCACAACATTTTATGGGGGAAAAAAGTTTCATGTTTTTGTGTGTTAGAGCACTGCTGTGCACATGAAGATGGCATGTGACTCATGATTATCAGTAACGGTCCAATCACGCTGAGTAAGCCACTGAGAGAGCCAGCTGGAGAGGACAAGAAAGGACACAAGTGCTCATTGACTCAGAGAGGGTGTGTGCACTGGTGCATCTGTGTCTGTCTGTGTACATACAGTGCAGGAGGTGTGATTGAAGCAGTGAGCTTCTTATGCAAATGCACAATGCTTCTTTATATGAGATATTGCATGTGTGAGAACACATTTGGTGAATATCATGGTCCCCACCTATGCTCTTTATAACATAAATGCTCTAGTAAATGCTAAAGTGATAGAATGAAGATCATGCTGTTTTAATTCACCCTTTGAAATTTCACAGGTTAGCGCTTCCTCATGGAGGGGTGTTGTTTTATGCAGTATAACAATCTTCAATAAGCAGCAGACCAGTCACTCATTCACAAAATCCTGTGGTTGGTTGCATAAACTGCTTAGATTAAGATCATCATTTTTTAATTGGTTTTAACCTTTTAAGTGAGTTACATAACATATAGTCTGGTCTAATTTGAATCCAAAAAGTAAGACTGATTACCTCTTGACTAACTGCTAGTTGGTCAGACACAGTCTTAAAGGGATAGTTCACCCAAAAATGAAAATTCTGTCATTCAGTTTGTTCTAAACCTGTATGAATGTCTGTTTTTTGTTGAGAAAAAAGATGTTCTGAAGAATGTTGGTAAATTTACAGATGAAGATAGCCATTGACTTTAATAATAAGGGGGAAAAAGTCAATGGATAACATCAAACTGTTTGGTTACCACACTCTAAAAAAATACTGGGTTAAATACAACCCAGTGCTGGGTAAAATATGGACAAACCCAGCGATTGGGTTGTTTTCTACCAAAAGTTGGTTAAATGATTAACCCAACCTTCTAGGCAGTAACCCAACTGCTGGGTCAAAACAACCCAATCGCTGGGGTTGTCCATATTTAACCCAGCATTTTTTTTTTTTTTGAGTGCAACATTCTTCAAAATATCTTCTTTTGCATTCAATAGAAGAAACTTATACAGGTTTGGAACATGTAGAGGGTGAGTAAACAATTACAGAATTTTTCATTTTTGGGTGAACTATCCCTTTAATTTAGTGACTGAATATGCAAATGGCCTCATTGATGTCCTTCAGTTTGATGAGGTGCTGAGAACTTCATTTTGAGTCATTGATATTAGTGTCTAAGATGACAATGTGTGGAACTTTTTGAGGTGCTTTATCACTCTGAATTGGTGCAATTGATTATATTTCTCTAGCTGATTTATGGGTAAAGAGAGACTTTAGGAGAATCTATTACTGTAGGATGAGCAGAATAACAATTTACACTGATGACAGTTTTGGCTCTTAATATAGTGTGTTGCTTTTCTTGGGCATCAATGTTTACACTTTTTGTAATAGTTGTATGCTCTTATACTCATCGTTGCTGCATTTATTTGATCTAAAATACAGTAAAACAATAATATTGTGATCTATTATTACAATTTAAAATATCTGTTTTCTATTTAAAAAAAAAAAGTAATTTATTCATGTGATGGAAAAAAAATAATTTTCAGCAGCCATTACTTCAGTGTCACACGATCCTTCAGAAATCATAATAATATGCTTGTTTGGTGCTAAAGAAACATTTCTTATTTTCAATGTTGAAAAAAGTTGCTTAGCCTATTATTATGACAACAATTAAACTTTATTTTTCTGGAAACTATTTAAGAAAAATACCCTTACCATGAGTACACAGTTCATCATTCATTTCTTAGTCACTTTTTGATATTGGGCCACTTTGGATCAATCTGTGTCTTTGCATCTTTCTAAAGATACAGCTCACGTGCGCGCGCACTCTCTCTCTCTCTTTGTCTTCCTCACGACGTACCCACCCACCACCACCCACCCTCAGGTGAGAAAGCAGGGCTGTAATGCATCTCTCACACATTTCTGTTTGTGTTCCCAGTCTTTAACTTCGTTTTCATTATAAACAAACTAAAACTTCGTTCAAGTGACGTTTTCATCAGTTCAGGGAATGATATAGCCTAACGTCTTTATTGCAAAGTTAATTGACTTTCCCTGGAGCTGCAGGGAAGTTCATTTTGGTTTTTGGCGTCTCTTCTGCGCCGAGCAAGATTGCGCTTAAATCGCAGCGCGAGGCGCGCCCGGTGCTGTCGAGACTGGGCGTCAGAGCGCGGGTGATCGCCACGGGCGTGCTGGGTGTTGTCATGGTGCTGGTGCTGGTCATTCTCATCCCGGTGCTGGTCAGCGCGGCGGGAACCGACCCGCGCTACGAGATGGTCGGCGCGTGCCGCATGGTGTGCGATCCGCACGGAACGAAGTCTCCATCATCAGCACCGACAGACAACCGCTTAGTTCAGTCCCCACCAACTTTCATTCGCGGTCCGAAAGGAGAGGCAGGGCGCTCGGGACGGATCGGTCCGAGGGGTCAGCCGGGTCCACCCGGACCTCCAGGTCCCCCCGGGGTCATAGGAGAACCGGGGCCACCAGGATTACCCGGAGTCACCGGTATCATAAGCGCGGCGACGTACAGCACCGTGCCCAAAATCGCCTTCTACGCGGGACTTAAGAAGCAACACGAGGGTTACGAGGTGCTGAAGTTTGACGATGTGGTCACTAACTTGGGCAATCACTATGACCCCTCGAACGGTAAATTCACCTGCTCCATCCCGGGGATCTACTTTTTCGTGTATCACGTATTAATGAGAGGCGGTGACGGGACCAGCATGTGGGCTGATCTGTGCAAGAATAACCAGGTAGCTCATAAATCCACCTGTCACAATTTATGTATTTATTCATCAATCATAGTCACTCTATCAACTGATCCATAAGAAATCTTTTTTTTCTTATATATATATATATATATATATATATATATATCTAATAATCAATACATAATGAAAAATATTTTTTAAAAGGTTAATGTGTTTTATCGTGTCTACGTCTAATGTTTTTTTATTATGCCAGTCTAGTTATATGCACCAACTAGACGGACTGAATGAATATAGGAATATTACACATTTTAATAAAATTTGAATATTATCATTTATATTTATTCAATATTTAACTTACATTGTTTTTATAGAATTATCATAATTACATTATGTTTTGTTATTATACAAGTTATGTATCACATAATATTCTGATATTGCAAAAAGCCAGCATGTCCTCTTTAGGACAATAACACTTCAGAAATCTGAAATATTTTATTTAAAAAAATGCCCACGTTAATGGAAAAAAACAAAATGTTGCCTTGTCTTCAGAAAATAATGCTAAATAGGGACAATTTTAAGGTGTTGTAATTAATATGGAGTCATAACTTAATGTGCAATTATTTCATGGGATTAATAAAGTATTTATTGTATCTAACACAAGTTCTAATCTTTTTCTTGCAGGTGCGTGCAAGTGCAATAGCGCAGGACGCAGATCAGAACTATGACTACGCCAGCAACAGTGTGATTTTACACCTGGAGCCTGGAGATGAGATCTACATTAAACTAGATGGAGGCAAAGCGCATGGGGGAAACAACAACAAATACAGCACGTTTTCAGGCTTCATGGTCTACGCTGATTAACGGCCGTGGCATGGACTGCACTTTCAAATGTACCTCATTTTGACATCACAACGTCATCAGAGTGAGGTCACAAAAAAGTTTAACCCTCAAGCTTGTGACAACTCATCCGTGTCAGAGCGAAGGACAAAAACAACCGAACGTCCAGTGGAATTACTGAATGATCATACATCTCGAAGCATGTGAACACATCCTCTAAACACAAATTAGTTTTTAGAAAAATCACTGTGATTTAGAAAAAAATCTTACAGCGTAACACTGATGATTGTAGTATATTTATTGAGAGATTAACTGGCCGTGAAAACAGAAAATCATTTAACATCATTCCATTCCATATGTGCCTACCTTGCACTGACACATGGCTGATCAGAAGAGGCTGTTACAGAGCACCCGCCATTAGTTCAGATTACATTTCTTTAATAATTTCTCATTCTTCATACACAAATTGTCACATTTAAGCCACAGTTCTGTACCGTTTTATATAAATGTCGTAATTTAAAAATATTATCACCGTCTGGTATGTGCAGTGTCATCAAAAAATTGTGAATAAAATATATTGTATGATTTGCATGCCTGTATAAATTTGCTATAAAACTAAAAGCTCTACATATATAGTGCAGTACAGCAATCAACAAATGCAACTATGAAATATCCTTGACTTGATTACTTCAAGTATTGTCATCATTTATAATATTTTGCTATTCCACTAAACAATATAAGACTCTAAAATGGTAGTCCTATATCTATACATTAAAAAAGGAAATCGGTTTTTCATGCTGGAGCAAAAATAATAATAATAAAAAAAAAATGAAAGGAAATGGGCAAGATTAATTAACATGCCATCGTTTTATAAGTAACTTATGGATGACTCTGCATGTTTTTTTTTAACATTACCTTGCTGTTACACGGGAACAGAGCACCTGACAGTGTCATTATTTTACTAGAGGAGTCACTGTGAGCGGCCACCTGCTCCAGAGAAACTCCTCTCTCTGTCCTACCCAATGACCTGTCAGAACGCATGCCTTCAAATTATCAGATGTGCTGTGAAACATCAGGCTTGCCAAAGAACAAACGTGTACAGCAAGCAGTGTTACTTTAGGCATACGGTCACATTCAATCATCTTCGTTCTAATAGTCAGTCATTGTCAAGGGGCAACTATGTTCAGCATTATTAACTGGTTGAGATGTTTGCAGCTACACAATATCAGATTTTTTTTTTTGCAAACCATTAGAATATATACCATGACTCAGAGCCATGTTTTTATTTTACCCACTTTTTTTGTGGTGAGAGAACTTTGATCATTGAAGACTGGTGAATATTTGATTTGAATATTCTAGTTAGTGTTAAACTTAACATGTGAGCTATGGGTCTCAACTTTGCCATCTTACATAAAAGTTTTTTCTTGGCATCAATGGTTCCATGAAGAAACCATTCCACTGCACAAAAAGGTTCTTAAGATTATTAAAATATTCTTCACACTAAAAAAAAATAAAATAATGGTTCTTTTAAAAACTGTTCATGAAAAGGTTCTTTGGGGAGCCCAGAATGGCTCTTCTATTGTGTTTCTATTAAAACCCCTGGCCTGCACATGAATTAACGCTCACCAAAGTAAGGAATTTAGCACCAAAATCAACAGCACAACAATGTTCCTAACAATACAAATTAGAAATCAATTTTTGGTATGTTAACTTGAGGAAGGAAATCGATTTTTAAGGCAGTTGGTTTATTTAAATGTCAGCCATTGTTTAGGATTCTCTATCAGTATTTTGTCCACCTGGTTCTGAGTGATACCTCGAGACAGCATTTTGGGAACAATATTCTTCAGGATGTGGGAGAAGCCATGACCGCCGTACTTGGTCAGTCGGTGCTTGGTGTGGATATCATGGGCAACGAGGAGTCTGTCTTCATAACCTTCTCTGATCAGGAAAGCCAAGCTAGTGCAACAAGACAAAATTACTCTCAATGATCAGTTGACCACTTTATATAAATTGGAGAGTCTCATTAAATATCTGCATTAATCAAATTGGCATGTTTATAGCATATAATCATTTACTGATTACCAGAAACAGAGGCAGATGTTTATGACACATTTACTGTAATGTATTGGCTGCTGTTCTTGCTGGACGCAGATACTTACGTCTGAACTCTCTGGCTGTCGCTGAGCATGTCAACATTAAGGTTGAACGGGTAATTCAGCACCTCTATGCCAAAGAGGTCATATTCAAGGTAGCTCCCCATCTTTGCAAACTCCAGCAATTCTTGTGGATCAAATATGGTCCTATAAAGGAGACACACATTAGAATGTTGAGTGCACTTTCAGATACAATGTTTTTTGAATAAAGACTGAAAGTGTTGTTGGATGACCATAGTGTAGTTCATTTATAGCCTATATTTAGCTTTTTACTTCTGGTGATTGTCTTTAGGCTTCAGAATACATCCAATTTGTGATTATCATGATGAATAAAATGTGTTCGAATGCATTATGCAGGTGCTTTTCCATCTCTCCTTACCTGTCAAGATGAGACATGACTGTTTTGGAGATATCTCCACCTGCTTCTTGCAGAATGCGGATGGCCTCCCCAGGAGCGGCTTTGTTCCGTCCGGGGTGGATGATAACCGGGCAGCCGAGCTGAGTCTGAGCGTGAGCGGTGGCTCGCAGAACCTTCTTCTCACTCTCTGTGATTGGCCAGCTTGTACCGATCTCTCCAATCACACCACAGCGGATATCTGTTCCATCTGCACCATGGAGCACCTCATTGACAATGATATCAGTTAGCTTGAGGAAAAAAAGATGAGACATTTGAGAAATGGGAACAAATCATTTCCATCCGTTTCATCAACAATTTTACAATGTATAGGCCTACTACTGGTCAAAAGTTCATAATAATTAAGATTTGTTTTGTTTTTTAATTTTTTGAAGGTAGTTCTTTGAAGTTCACAAAGGCTGCATTTATTTCATAAAAACTACAGAAAAAAACACTAATATTGTTAAAATATTATTAGAATGTAAAATTACTGTTTATATTTTAATATATTTTAAAATGTAATTTATTCCTGTGATGGTAAAGCTGAATTTTCAGCATCATTACTCCAGTCTTCAGTGTCATGTGATCCTTCAGAAATCATTCTAATATGCTGATTTGGTGCTCAAAAACATTTCTTATTATTATCAATGTTGAAAAAAGTTGTGCTGCCCAATATTTTTGTCGAAACCGTGATACATTTTATGTTTTCAGGATTCATGATGAATAGAAAGTTCGAAAGAATAGCATTTATTTGAAATAGAAATCTTGGTAACACTTTATTTTAAGGACCTATTCTCGCTAATAACTAGTTGCTTATTGCCATGCATATTACGAGCATATTGGCTGTTTATTAGTATTTATAAACTACATTTTAATGCCTTATTCTGCATGACCATATTTTAGATCCCTTAATCTGACCCCATACCTAGACCTAACAACTACCTTACTAATTATTAATAAGCAGCAGTTTTAGCTGCTTAATATGTCTGTAGAAACCAAGAAAAACTACCATTCCAAAGTTTGGGATAAGATAAACGAAAAATAAATGTGTTATTTTATTCAACGATAATGCATTAAACTGATCAAAAGTGACAGTAAAAATATTTATAATGCTTCAAATGATTTCTATTTCAAACAAATTGCCATCACAGAAATAAATGACATTTTAAAACAGAAAACAGTTCTTTTAAATTGTAACAATATTTCACAATATTACTGTTTTACTCTATTTTTCATCAAATATATGTAGCCCTGGTAAGCATAAGAGACTTTTCAAAAAATAAATAAATAAATAAAAATATAATTTGGAAAAATAATCCAAACTTTTGACTAACAGTGTAGTTACAACACACACACAAACCTTCTCAACGGTCATTTTTCTTGTCTCATCAGAGTGGGTCACGTCCACATAGTACCCCGCTCCAGCTATGATATGCACACCCGTCTCTTTGGCCAGCTGCCGCAGAACGGGCAGATTTCGGGTGATGCCGGTGGTGGTGTTCTCCACTATGGATCCTCCTCCCGCTTTACGGTAACACAACAGCTCTTCCTTCACCGCCTCGATCTCTTGATTCAACAGCAGGTTCTCATTGTGACTGTACGCATTCTGCTGCAACCAGTGAAGATGCTTCATCTCAATGGGAGCTGCAGCAAGGCCCTCGTCTCCAGGTGCTGGGGGAACATGGCTGCACTCAAACGTCATCGTAAGGTGTTCGTGGGTCATGGTGCGGCCCAGCTGATCGGGCTCCATCAGACCCAGCACCGTCTGGACCTTACCGCTCTGTTCAGGCATGGTTCTGCGATCCTGTCCAACAAATAGTTACAGTGATTAAAATAAATAGGGTTGCTAAGCACTGTTTATGTTGCACTGGCAACAGAGATGTATGCAGTCTGAGATATTATAACAATCCTTGCATACATAGTTGAAAGAATGAAAATGACTTAAATGTCTTTTTTAATTATTTCTCCATTTCTATCAAGAAAGAAATAATTGCATGCTTGAAGTAGACGAAGTACATGCTTGGATGACCCATCTTGGCTGTTTCATGAGATGTTATGGGTTAGCCACGCCTTGGTGGTTCGGACTTTGCGCTGATTCAACAATACGGACTGCGTTTAATGCAGTCCATTGAGTTCCAAACACGGAATGCATTAAATTCACTTGCAATGCATGCAAACAAATGCATGCATTAAGATGCATGTTCGTGCCGTCGAGATTATTAACACTTCAGTATATATATATCCGCGCAACCGTATTCAAAACCAAACAACAAGCGATTGAAAAATGATTCTGAAATTAGACACAGAACTAACGTTACTGCACAGACTGCGATACTTCCTCAATAACAATCGTTTAAAAAGTTCCTCACAACAGGCGATAAGCATGCAGTGTTACTAGCTGTTATTTTTAAAGCACACAACGTGATGCAGTTAGTGATTCACAATAAACAATAAAGGATAAAGTGAGAAACAAGACCTGCAGGCAAGTTCAACTTCCAATTTGCAGCACTGACAGCAGAGCAACAAGGTCTCGCGATTTTATGTGTATATCGCGAGACTTGATGTTACCTATATCTCTACAGAGTTAAACACAGTGTGCAAAGCGAAATAATGAAATTAATAAATAATCAAATAATTAAGAAAGAAAGCAGTACCTCTAATTCGAAGATGTGGATAAATGTAGACAGTTCGCCTGTTTTTAAACTTTGAGTCTCTTTTGCCACGCCCCTTTCTGTTCACTGACGTCTGTGAGAGGTTACTTTATTATATAAGAGCTCTTTGTGGAAAATACATCCTCACTCAAGTGAGTGCCCTAAGCAAATAAAGCCTGCTATTATGAAACAGAACATTTGGAAACTCTTTATCACTATGAAGCCGAAAATCCAGTACTATTTTTGTGATAGGTTATAGCCATGTAATGTTTAAACAATAATTGCTGTGTTGAGTCCATGGTGGAAAAACAGCTTTAACCAGCATATCAGGTTTAACGTTTTCCTGCAGATGCATTAGAATATTAATTTAGCATGTTTAACTATTAATTATTTCATTTATTTATTGAATTAATTTGTTGTGCTTGTGTCTGTTAATTAATGTATATGCCCTGCTGCTGTTTTTACAGCCTAATGAAAACTGTTTGCCAGATGTACATGAAGGATATCATAAATCTTGGTAAATTTTATTCTTTGTTATTAGAGTCACATCAACTGACTAACGCAAATATACTTTGCATATTGAGAAAGCAATTTGTATGCAACAAAGTGCACAAATAAGCTCGATCTAACCATTGATCCATGATTTTAAAGTGTCATGTTGAGCCGTGATACATTTTCCCTGCACAAGTCTGATCTAACTAATAGTGACAGGTCCTGGGGAGTTATCTGACCAGGGATTCGTGTACAAAATTAGTCCTGAGAGAGAGCAGGAAAGACTAACCCACTGCAAATTGCCAAACAGCTGTGAGCTTCTCATGTCAGTTTCAATTCATCCCTGTGAAATATAAAAAGCCTGCACTCACTGTTAGTAAAGATAGCTATTTAATAGAATCAGTAATCTGATTTTTCCTCATCTTGATTTGGCTAGTTATTAGTCCTGTTCAGCTTTTTTCTTATATCTTTTATAATCCATTAGCATGATAGCAATTCGCTGTGTATGATGAGATGACCTCCACAGACAGTGTTTTCAATATTGTTTCTGACAGTGCAGCCACAGAAAATAATAAAAAGGCCCATCAGAGACTACAAGATCCATATGTCTATACATAGAATGAAGGAGTTTTCAGGGGTATAATATTTTGAAGACGTGTGTCAGCTAACTAATGGCCCAGATGAGTCAATGGCCCTTATGTGATTAAATTACAGAATAATCCAGATATGTTTGATGATGTTTTTATGCAAACTACTTCTCCTCGACAGAATTGCATGCAGGGATGCTGGAACCAGTCCCAGCGCCTGGGAAACACCCTAGACAGATGACCAGTCAATCACACTCAATACATGTCAATTATAAAATCAGTTACTGTCCATTTATTTCATATTTTTGAGTAGAATTACTGAGGGTTAAAGGTGGTCTTAACTGAACCCACTGGCCCACTTTATCTAGCACATTTAGCTATGCCAAAACATCTTACAAGAAAAATTCATTTTTATTCTTTGCATATTAATCCATGTTACTCCTAGTAACAAATACAACATGTACTGTCATAATAATATTTAGACAGTATTTATGAACAACCTTATAAAGTATAAATGAAAATATTATTGTTGAATATTACTACTGCCAGGCATTGGGTTGCAGGAGCAAGGAAGAGGTGAGGTGAGGATCTATTAGCAGCAAACATAATCATTTACTACTAATACACACAGGAGTTCAAGGAGCATGCAAACCAATGCTATGTTAGGGAGTATTTACATGACATGTTTTTATGCGGGTTTTTTTAACATGTTAAACGTTTTATGCGTTTTGGCCATTCAATGGTGTTTTGGGTGCCTGAAATCACAACTTTTAAAAACAGGTTTCAAAGTGGAAGTTTTTGAAAACGCTATCATTATTGTCTCCATGTAAACTACAAAGAGTTGAATTTGTGAAAAAGGTGACGTCATGTGCATGCGTATTATGTGTTCGCATAGTGTTTCTTTACAAAGTGACATTGCCAACTACCGGCTTGACATGCATAATATAGTGCTTTGTTTTTGTGGATCCGAGTGAACCATAGTGTGTTAAAAAAAGTTGGAAAACGCATCTCTCCACTTCCTTCCATTATAGAAAAGTGAAGCCAAAACATTCTCAGTACGGCCACTGTCATCTTGCGAAAATGACATAATTTTGGAGTCTGCGCAGTTGTGATTCATTTGGAGGCTGAGTCTGCGCAGTAGTGATCGTGAGGTGGAGCCTCGGTATCAAAGTCCTGCCCAAACTCCAACAGGCCAAACGCAAGCACACAATCATGACACCATACCCCATTTTTATAGCATCAACTAACTAGCTAAAAGCAAACTTAAAAAAAAAAATTAACACTTGAACACTTGGCTTCACTTTTAGGTCATTTGCGGCACACTTGGTGATATGATGTTATGGGACTAAAACTTTTTTCCTCTTGCGATAAGTCATAGCGACAGATGTTGGTAGGTTTAAGTATATTTACAACATTAGGAAGATCAGGCCCTTTCTTTCGGAACATGCAACACAACTCCTTGTTCAAACTCTTGTTCTGTCCAGATTGGACTATTGCAATGATCTCTTGGCAGGTCTTCCAGACAGTTCCATCAAACCTCTACAATTAATCCAAAATGCCGCTGCAAAATTAATCTTTAATGAGCCGAAAGAACGCACGTCACACCTCTGTTCATCAATTTGCACTGGCTACCAATAGCTGCTCGCATTAAATTCAAGGCATTAATGTTTGCCTACAAAACCATCACTGGCTCTGCACCCCTTTACCTAAATTCAGTACTTCAGACCATGTGCCCTCTAGAAGCTTACGTTCTGCAAGTGAACGACGCATCATTGTACCATCCCAAAGAGGCACAAAATCACTTTCACAGACTTTTTCATTAACTGTTTCCTCCCGGTGGAATGACCTGCCCAACTCAATCCGAGCAGCTGAATCCTTAGCCATCTTCAAGAAACGGCTAAAAACACATCTCTTCCATCTTTATTTGACCCTCTAACTCTAGCACTCTCTATTCTAATTCTATTTTATCTATCTGTCTTCTTTGTATTTATTAGTCTTATTTGTATCTATCTAACCCTCTAACACTAGCTTTCTTTACTCTATCTACTTGTTTTCTTTAAAAAAAAAAAAAAAAAATACCTTGCTACGTGTACTGCGTTAGGCTAACCAAGACTTGTCATAGCGCTTGCATATTGTTGCTCTTTTGTTGGTTTTGATTGCTTCTATTGTCATCATTTGTAAGTTGCTTTGGATAAAAGCATCTGCTAAATAACTAAATGTAAATGTAAATATCGCAGCCACTGCACTAGCCATTATTTATCTTTAGTGAAGCTGTGTGGACAGTTGCTTCTGGGACTCTTCTGAAACGTGCCGCGGCGCGGCTGGTATAAACACAAGCATTGACTTCCATTACAGTTTTGCGATATTTTCCTTTTTCAAATTGCCCAAAAAACCACCTCATGTGAGCATTAAAACTTAGTTTTTTTTGCAATATATGGGAGTTTTTTGCGAATTGACGTGTTTTATATTAGGCATATTTTTAATTCACAGTTACAGTTTGTGTAATTTAAAGTGTAATGGAAATTGTCATCTGTACACGAAAAATGCAAAGGAAAAACTTTTCCGTCTTTAGTATATCGCTGTCAGGTAAACATACCCTATAGACAAGAATGAACAAAGAGCTAAACCAAACAGTGTTTATAAATACACAGATTTAAATGAGGAACCAAGCAAGACACAGATGAATATGATCAGTAACTGCTGAAACAAGAGACATCAAGTCATGTTGCAAAGATCTTATTTACAAGTTGTGAACACCATGTCATATTTATGAGTGAGAAACTTTCCAAGTTATGGGCATGTCGTTAAGAAAATATCTTGTAGAATTGCCATCTTGCTTTGACCAAAGTGATTTGAATGTAGCAATTATGACTTCCCAACTCATAAATACGAACTTCCCAGGAGGACTTAAATGCAGTCATCAGAGACCAAGGAAACCAAACAGGAACTAAACACAGGGATATATCCACCAATGTCACATAGTATCAGCATAGCACCATCATTAATTTAATTGGTAACACTTTATTTTGATAGTAGATATTTTTCTAACTATAATATTCTTTACATTTCAACTACCAGTCATTAGAGTATTAGACTGTCTGCTTAATATATGCTAACACTATTTTTATGTTCCCATAACAGACATTCTACTGACTATAACTTTGCATGTACATGTCAACTTATTCGACTAACCCTAACCTAACAGTCTACTAATACTCTAAGGAGAGTTAGTTAACATGTAGTTCCAAGTTACTTATAGTTAGTAGAATGTCTAAAGTGGAGTATAAAAATAAAGTGTAACATTTTAATTTAATTTGTATACTCTGACAGTGCATACACAGTGAACACAGTGCAATCAAGCTTAAATGGCCCTTAAATGAGACGACCCTCTATGAGATGATAAGATTCATTGAGCAAAAGTTTGATATTTAAAACCTTGGTAAAAAAAAAAAACTTTTGTGCATCTCGTAAAGCTCCCCTAAAACTCAAATTTACATGCAGATAAGTCATCTCTTTGATGCCTGTTTATATTTTCTGACCAACTTCTGTAGCTCACCTGAACAAATAAATCATTTGATTGGTGGATAAAGTTTATCTTGACACATCTGTGGAAGCATCAGGCAGAAGATTATTCAAAGCTGACACGGTTCTACAGCCTTGGGTGTGAATTAGTTCAGCATAATCTCTCTATTCTGCTTGATAGACTCGTGACCCATCACAGTTTATGCAAATTAGAGATTCTTTGGTGCAAGACTGGGAGAGTCATATCAGCGTGTGGTTCTCTCATAACACATCTGAAGCGTTGAGAGAGAACTTCAGTTTGTGATGTGCCAAAAATGCTGTGTATACAGTCAGGCAGAAGCTTCCTCGTACATTTGTGCGAGAAGCAGGCCAGAAGAAAGCCCTTTTTGGCCTTTCTGCCACTAGCAAACCTAAATGTAAGTATTCGATTTTAGCATATATGTTTGTCCCACATTGTTATCATACATGAATGAACCCAGCAGGCACCAGATGTCTATGTAACGTCAGGTTGACGTTGGACATGACGTCAAATAGATGTTGCATTTTGGTTGAAAATGAAAATCGGGTTGACGTCAATATTTGACATCAATTTGACGTTGACTTAACGTTGGATTTTGGTTACACAACCTAAAAACAACAAAATCTCAACATCAGCTGACGTCGGTATTAGACATCAATTTAACATTGACATTAGACGTTGGATTTACATTGAATTTTGGTCACCCGACGTCGCAACCAAAATGTAACCAAATATCAACGTCTTATGACGTTGTGTGCCTGTTTTGTGCCTGCTGGGAAACCTCAAATGATAGTTAATTGTTACTAACAGAGTGAGAGTTTTGTGTATGTAGCAGTAATCATCATTTCATGTTGGTAAAAACTGTGTTTTGTTTTCAAGGCCAGTTCAAAATAACTGGTGTTCTGCCATGTGGTGTGAAACAGACACCTGTTTGAATGCTACACCTCAGCTGACTGAAACAAGAATACTTCAGTTGTTGAGTAGTTCACTCAAACATAAAATTAGCTGAAAATGGACTCACCCTCAAGCCATCCAGGATGTCAATGGGAGAACCAATATGAAGAAGTTTTGTATTATATCACTTGCTCACCAATGGATCCTCTGCAGTGAATGGGTGCCGTCAGAATGACAGACCAAACAGCTGATAAACACATCACAATAATCTGCAAGTAATCCACAACAATCCAGTCCATTAGTTAAGCATGTTTGTAAGAAATAAATCCATCATTAAGGTGTTTTTTTCCCCTTGAAAATGCTACAGTAGAAAAAAATAGTATCTGACCCTTGCCTTTTTATAATCAAATTTTTTTAATCATCTAGTTGATTCTACCTAAACACATATATACATGAACAGCATAACTTATAAATGAATCGGGAAATTATGTCATATCATTGTAGAATATTGTTTACTAAGTAAATATGCAAAGCATATGAAATATTTTCTGATATGGGCCTTGTGAAATGTTGCCGCAACTAACTAAACTAAACTAAACTAAACTAAAATTAAATTAAAGTAAAAAAATAAATAAAAATATAAAAACGTAAAATGATTTAATTCCAGTTAATGTTCATTTTATTTATATTATGTTTATAATGTTAATTTTTTATGACATTGAAATGTTATTGTTAATGTTATTATTATTTTTTAATAATTGTTAAATGTATTGTTAATAGAAATTTTATTATTGATTTTATTTTACAATTACAGGAAATAACTGTTGCCTCCTTGGTAAATAATGTAAACACACTTTATATAAAAAAATGCATATTTTCCAGTTTTCTAAACCTGTGTCTCAAATACCAAGAAATGTACTTTTATTGAAACTACATAAAAACCTGTCTCAGACCAACAGAATTATCCCAAATCTTGTCCCAACTAGTCAAACACAGATGTCTGAACAAAAACTCAAATGTTAAGGCTCTGTAATTTCCCAGCATGCATTGCAGCATGAATAAATTATGCAGTTACTGTTAAAGGATTATTGTTTTGCTGTTTGCTGACTTCATTTAAACTTTGTTAGTTTCTTGTTATGTTGTAAAGAGCTCATTATTTTATTTCTGTCAGGACCATTATCGTCAAAGATGATTGACAATTAGCATATAGTTTGGATTGGCGGAATGGTTCTGTTC
Source organism: Schizothorax lantsangensis (assembly GCA_027422415.1). NCBI lineage: Eukaryota > Metazoa > Chordata > Actinopteri > Cypriniformes > Cyprinidae > Schizothorax > Schizothorax lantsangensis. Next base: position 9,936,799 of record CM049845.1, read on the forward strand.
TGGGCAAGAACTCTCTGCGCATCCATGCAGCCTAGCATAGAGAGCAGCGATAACCCCCCAGGGTAAACAGAACAGAACCAACAAAAGTATTGCAGATTTGTTAAAATGTTCAGTAATTTTATACACACCTTTTTGAATTTGTCTGATTCAAAAGAGAATCAGAAGGCTGGATCCTGACTGACAGAGGAGAAGTTGGGGATGGAGGAGGGTAATTTGCTATTGAGCAATGTGAAAACTGCTGATAACACTGAGGACCTTATATATGGATGCTTAGATAGGTGTCATATTCCTATAGGTAGATGGGGATCACCTGAGAGTCAGCTGACGCGAGCTTGACTAACGTGACCTGCCAGAACTAACGCTACGCTCGATATTTGTTGATTGCCGCCATTCTTGAGGTTTGTGTGTCAAGTATTGAGGCCTAGAGTATGTTCGAACACTTAATTCTTTATTGTGGATATCTTTGTTTTGTAGGGTGATTATTCCTTTATAACCAAAGGTAATGTTGTCCATTAAGGATTCTAGAAAGTTTCACTATATTCTTAATACAATTGTTACAATTTGCTTATATACCTCCATGTTTGTCAGTAAACTGCACAATGAAAATGTACTGTAATTCTATGCACATACTGTGGTGTTCATTTGACTTTATCAGCCAACTGGTTAATGGTTAACCTTTAGTGGTTTGATTAAGCTTGACTACAAATAAACATGGGTGTGAATTAACTTTCCCACTAGAATGAACACAAGAGAGGTAGACATATAAAAGGAAGGCGGCGCTTAACTAGAACGTGTTTCACTCACCATTTCAGAAAGCACCTGACTGCGATGGGTTTTCATGCAGCAAAATCTGAGTGCAGCTCATCTGCATTAGAGCTCTCATTACTGCTGCTGATGTGATAACTCACTCCGCTGTGTTGTGGAGGCAAAGCTGAGTGACAGTAAAGAAGTATGAAACAGAACTGAAAGCACCTCATTCGCCATCGCGATCTCCCAGCAAGACCTCTGACTAATTTATGGAGAGCCCTGCTCTCTCAGTGTGGGCTCGTGGCTTTGAAGGAGAGGGATGAGAAATGGTGCTTTGCATCTCAATTTCAAACCTCAGAAGAATAAAACACCCACTGTGTTGATGACAGATGTTAACATCTTGAGTCTCCGGAGAGATAAATGTCAATGACTTGTTTTATTCTTTTGATTAAATATAAAGTCAAAAGAGAAAACACGCAGCCTCAGGCAAAAGCTACATTTCCAGTGCTGCTGTTAACTTCTTCATACTTTTGTTGAATTTTCATTGTTTGTCCTGGAAGGCATTTCATGGACAACCCATCTACATCAAGTGCATGCTGATATCTACAAGAAAGTACAAGTAAATGTTTTGAAAAGAACTTAAAGGGATAGTTTACTCTCACTCATGTTGTTCCAAACTTGTATGATTTTCTTGTGTGGAACAAAACAACATTTAGCCTATTGGATACAAAAAAACACTGACATTTCTCTAAATATCTTCTTTTATTTTCCACAGAATAAAGACACCATACAGGTTTGGACCAACATGAGGGTGAGTAAATAATGACAGAATAATGACATTTTTGGGTGATCTATCCCTTTAACTCAGTGGTACCCAACCACGTTCCTGAAGGCCCCCCTACACTGCACATTTAGCATCTCTTCTTTGTCTGACACTCATTTCAGGTCTTGGCGTCTCTACTAATGAGCTGATGATCTGAATCAGGTGTGTTTGATGTGTTGGGGGGCCTCCAGGAACGTGGTTGGGAACCACTGTCCTAAATGTCTGACTGACTTTCTTATGCAGTTGTATTATTTTTTTATGTTTGTATTTCTCAGCAGATAACTAACTTAATAACATAAAACTTGATGGTAAATGTCCCCATTGCATACACCTGCATATTGCTTGTTGTTGTTATTTACACTGCCTATAAAGGACCGAAACCATTGTGTTGTACACCATTCAAAAATTTGCGGACTGTGTTTTTTTTTGTAAATAAATGATTACATTTATTGTTTTAATTCAAAATCAATGCAAAAATATGAAGCAGCAAAACCATTTTCAGCTGTGATAAGAATAAGAAAAGTTTCTTAAGAACTAAATCAGCATATTAGAATCATTTCTGAAGGATCATGTGACACTGAAGACTGGAGTAATGATGCTGAAAATTCAGTTTTGCTATCACAGGAATACATTTTTAAAATATATTAAACTAGAAAACAGTTATTTCAAATTGTAATAATATTTTACAGTATTACATATTTTGTTGTATTTTTGATCAAATAAATGCAACTTTTGTGAGCATGAGATGTCTTTCAAAACATTAAAATATCTTACCAACCCCAAACATTTGATTGGTAGTGCATATTTATACATCAATACATGTATAGGAGGGGTTCTCAAGATGCACTTTCCTGCAGAGTTTACCTCCAACCTCTCAAAACTCTGCAGGAAAGTGCATCTCGAGGGCCAGAGTTGAGAACCCCTGATGTATAGCAAGCTGAATGATACTGTAAATGTTAATACAGTGTTTTACTAAAGTTATGCTCTAATACTGCAAACTGCTTACACACATATTCAATTCTATTGCCCCTATTGCAGGTTTTGAGAGGCGCAGTGTCAAGTTCCATTTTGATCCCTTTAAATAGCAGAATTCTTTCTCCAAATTGTGAAATCTCTCACATGCAAACTCCAGCTGGGATGGGTTTTGACATTTCTGCAGCAAAAGCTTTCATCTAGCACCATTTATGAAAAGCATGTACAATTGTTATCTCAGGCACTGTTTCTCAAATCTCTGTCATGGAGGATTGCAACTCTCAAATTTGCAGAAAGGCTCTACGCAAATCCAGAGTTGCTCCACATTTTCTTGTTCCAGTGTCATGAACAAAAAGGGCTGGAACAAATACTCAGTGAACTACTTCTGACATGTGTTTTATATTAAGATATTTTACTTTTGTAACGTGTGGTGATAGCCTATGCAAAGAAATTAAGTTTTCATTTGAATCACCACAGCTGAAAACAGGTGGAATACAATCAAATAAGCATGAGAATTAGAGAAGACGGACAACAGAGATCATTTAAATCAAAGGGGCATTAATACTTATTCTAATTTAATTTTTAATCTATTTAGTTTTTATTTTTATTTTAATACCAAACGTGATGAGCATGCAGTAAAAATGGGACAGAAGATGGTAGAATGGTTCCATCTGCTGGTTTTGCTCTGTTACTACATATATTTTGTAGCCATCAAACAGTGGGATTATTGATTATTGAGATCATTTTACTGAGCTGATGCGAATCTGTGATCGTATTAGGATTTTGTGAAATTGTTTTGCAAATATTTATGTTTTAAGAGAACACACTTGAAAAGTTTAAACTGCTGTTTATTTTTTATTTTTGCAACAATTAACCCTGGGAAAGAGAGGATCAGTTCATCACATCAGCCTGATTTTCTATAGGTGATTTGATGATTTTTTATTTTACTTTTTTAAAAATGTATTTGTTATTTATATTCTATGCTATGAAGATACTCTTTTCAGGTTAAAACAACTGTCAAAAAGAGCAAGGTTGGCCAAACAAAGTCTCATTCACTACAAGCACATTTTAAAGTAAACGTTTGTTAGTTTTATAATAAGATTTATATTTATAATTATAATTATAATAGAATAAATGTACAGTATCTGATTTGTGCAACATATTGTGAATTTGAGAGGAGCTACATCCCATTATCTTGAGACATATTGGTTAAAAGTAATCACAAAAATGACAAAGAAAATGGTTTAGTTATGAGAAAAGGTCCACCATGCAGTAGGTTTAAATCATTACAGATAAACTAAAACTGTGCCAAAAACACATCTATTTCAAATAAATGATGTTCTTCAAACTTTCTGATCATCAAAGAATCCTGTAGAAAAAAAAACACTTTGCCATGTTTCCACAATTTTCAACTGTGATAATAAGAAGTTTTCTTGATTGTCAGATCATGTGACACAGAAGACTGGAGTGATGGCTGCTGAAAATGGAGCTTTGCCATCACAAGCAGGAAGAATATATTCAAATAGAGAACTGATATTTTAAATTGTAATCATTTTTCACAATCTAAGCTTTTTAAACCATACTTTGATCAAATAAATATAAATAAAGTCCATGATGGTTAAAATGAAAACTGACAGCCTGTTTAAATTATGCCAAAATGACAGGTTTTAGAAAAACTCACTATACGCAATTTGGCAAATACTGGTGAAATTTGGATTAACGCAATGAGACACTGCTAAAATAGGTTATTATTTAAATATTTCTAATGTCTCAGCACTCTCAAAATCACAAACACCTTTTTAGTGCTTAATCCTATTTTGTGATCCGGTAACAGGTCCAGTGCTACAAAAATGAAAGCAAGAGCATAGTCTGTTGAAACTGTAGCAATAACATTCTGGCTGCATTTTTGTGCACTGGGGAGTGTCAAAGGTTTCTATTTACAATGTATTTTTGTAGCTATGAGCAATGTAGCCAATCACAGACATATCTGTTGATTTCTTGCACACAGTGGCCAAATCTGGTAAAAGTGCACAGTGAAGGTAGCAGCAGTGCAGATGTCCGCCAGGGAGACCCCTCAAAAGGGAGCCAATGAAGATGAAATTGCCATAGTAGAATGATAAGCTAGACCCCTATAGGCTGAACACTGCATATAGTTCCAGCAGGTTGATATGTTCTGTGGTCCTCCAAATTGGTGGAGGAACATAAACCATCAGTTTATGTTGATGGTTTGTTGATGGTTAGTAATTAATATGGAATGAGTGAATCCTGTTGAACTGCAATGTTGTGCAGATATTATACTGCTTTAAAAAAAAATAATCCTGCAGTGCAACAGGATGAATTTTAAAATCCTACGCAAAAGTGTATATTCATATAGACTACTATTCAAACTTTTTGGAAAGAAATTAATACCTACTGAATATTCAGCAAGGATGCATTAAATTAATCAAAAATTACAGTAATGACCGTATCATGTTACAAAAGGTTTCTATTTCAAATACATACTGTTCTTTTTAACATTCTATGCATCAAAGAATCCTGAAAAATGTATCATGGTTTATATGAAAATTTTACACACACTGTAGTGTGTATCCTCACAATTATATTCCTTCTTAGAGAAAAATTATATCTGTGAGGATTTCCAGTCAGGATTTAGACCGTATCATAGTACTGAGACTGCTCTCATTAGAGTGACAAATGACCTGCTCTTATCATCTGATCGTGGTTGTATCTCTCTATTAGTGCTATTGGATCTTAGCGCTGCGTTCGACAATATCAATCACAACATTCTTTTGAATAGACTAGAAAACTTTGTTGGCATTAGTGGAAGTGCATTAGCATGGTTCAAATCGTACTTATCTGACCACCATCAATTCGTAACAGTGAATGAAGAGGTATCATATCAATCGCAAGTGCAGTATGGAGTACCTCAAGGCTCAGTACTAGGGCCGTTACTTTTCACGCTTTATATGTTACCCTTGGGAAATATCATTAGGAAACACGGGGTTAGCTTTCACTGTTATGCTGATGATACTCAGCTCTATATTTCTTCACGGCCTGGTGAAACACACCAAATTGATAAACTTATGGAATGCATAGTCGATATAAAAAACTGGATGACGAGTAATTTCTTACTGCTAAATTCTGAAAAAAACAGAAGTGTTAATTATCGGACCTAAACCCCCCACAAGTAATAACCTAGAACACTGTCTAACACTTGACGGCTGCTCTGTCGATTCTTCGTCATCAGTCAGGAACCTAGGTGTGCTATTTGCTAGCAATCTCTCCTTTGACAGCCACGTTTCTAGCATTTGTAAAACTGCATTTATTCATCTTAAAAATATATCTAAACTGATGGTTCAAAATGCAGCAGCTAGAGTTCTTACTAGAACCAGGAAGTATGACCACATTAGCCCGGTTCTGTCAACACTGCACTGGCTCCCTACTACACATCGTATAGATTTTAAAATCTTGTTAATTACTTATAAAGCCCTGAATGGTTTAGCTCCTCAGTACTTGAGCGAGCTCTTATTGCATTATAGTCCTCCAGGGCCGCTGCATTCTCAAAACTCTGGCCATTTGATAGTACCTAGAATATCAAAATCAACTGCGGGCGGCAGATCTTTTTCCTATTTAGCGCCCAAACTCTGGAACAATCTACCAAACACTGTTCGGGAGGCAGACACACTCTGTCAGTTTAAATCTAGATTAAAGACCCATCTCTTTAACCTGGCGTACACATAACACACTAATACACTTCTAATATTCAAATCCGTTAAAGAATTGTTAGGCTGCATTAATTAGGTCAACCGGAACCAGGAACACTTCCCATAACACACAATGTACTTGTTACATCGTAAGAAGATTGACATCTATGCTAATATTAGTCTGTTTCTTTCTTATTCCGAGTTCACTGCAGTCACCAGATCAGATGGTGGATCAGCACCTAGAGACGACCTCTACAGCCCTGAACGTCAGCGGAGACCAGGACACCTAGATGAGCCCCAGAGACAGACCCCCAGTGAGGACCCCGTCACCTAGACAGCCATCGGGAAAAGACCACTGGAACCAGTTGAGCCCTGACAATCTGACTTTGCAGCAGTTGGATTTGAACTGCTGTGTCGTCTGGCCAGAGGAGAAATGGCCCCCCGACTGAGCCTGGTTTCTCCCAAGGTTTTTTTCTCCGTTCTGTCACCGATGGAGTTTTGGTTCCTTGCCGCTGTCGCCTCTGGCTTGCTTAGTTGGGGACACTTCATTTCCAGCAATATCGTCGACTTGATTGAACAGAAACTTTTTGAACTGAACTGAGCTGGACGATGCCATCACTGAATTCAATAATGAAATGCCTTTAACTGAAAATTGAGTGTTTAATCTTGTAATTTTACCTTATTGACTCACTATTTTCCTATTTTGATATTGTGCAGTTGCTTTGACACACTTTGTATTGTTAAAAGCGCTATATAAATAAAGGTGACTTGACTTGACTTGTCTGTAAAATACTGACTGTGAAATTCACAGTTATTAACTGGCAGCAAGTGACAAGTAACTTACTGTATAAAAAGCACAGTAATTAACCATCAGCAAGTGACAAGTAACTTACTGTAGAAAATAACTACAGTAATTTACTGGCAGCAAGTGAAAAGTAACTTACTGTAGAAAATAACTACAGCAATTAACTGGCAGCTAGTGACAAGTAACTTACTGTAGAAGAAATAACCATATTTTCGCTGTTTTCATTTACAGTAGCAACCATGTAACTGTAAAGTAAAACTCACTAATTTGCTATTTATTTATTTAATGCCTTTTTGTGCTCATCACACAGGACAGTGTAGCGATTGGTGTGGGGTGGAGAGAGGGGAATGTGATCGGCAAAGGACCTTAAGCTAGGAATCGAACACGCGTCGCCAGAGACACAGTTGCAATATATGTCAGTGCGCTAACCACTAGACTATCGGTACTGACAGATTCCATTGCTGTTTAGTTAGTAAGCCCCCCCCCAAAAAAAGAATTAAATAATGCATGTGGCATTATGCATGTGATTTAAATATAAATATTCATTTATCAACAGTCACAGTTAACTGCTCATCATTATATCAAGCTTCATTAATCATTCCAATGAATGGCCACAGCCATATCACCCTGCAGCCCAAGACTGGTTGCCCACTGAAAGTAAGCAGGGTTGATCCTGGTCAGTACCTGGATGGGAGACCTCCTGGGAAAACTAGGTTGCTGTTGGAAGAGGTGTTAGTGAGGCCAGCTGGGGGTGCTCACCCCGTGGTCTGTGTGGGTCCTAACGCCCCAGTATAGCGACGGGGACACTATACTGTAAAAAAGCACCGTCTTTCGGATGAGACTTTAAACCGAGGTCCTGACTCTCTGTGGTCATTAAAAATCCCATGGCACTTCTCGTAAAGAGTAGGGGTGTAACCCCGGTGTCCTGGCCAAATTCCCTCCACTGGCCCTTGTCAATCATGGCCTCCTAATAATCCCCATCAACTTGATTGGCTCTATCTCTCTCTCCTCTCCACCTGTAGCTGGTGTGTGGTGAGCGCACTGGCGCCGTTGTCCTGTGGCTGCCGTCGCATCATCCAAGTGAATGCTGCACACTGGTGGTGGTTGAGATGAGACCCCCCCCACACATGATTGTAAAGTGCTTTGGGTGTATGGCAATACAAAATAAAAGCGCTATATAAATGCATCATTCATTCATTCATTCTTCACTTATTGCTAGATGTGTTGAAAACAATAAAATCTTGATGACATTCTGGTCATTTTTTTATTTTTTTTTATTAAAGAATACATTTGCTTCCTGTATTGTCTATTCAAACTTAAAATGTAATTGAATTACAGTGAGGTCAAATTAAATGCAGTCATTGGCTGGAAACCCAGCTGCCAGTGTACTGTTTTCCTATCCCAGTGGCTGGGTTTCAGAAAACCCTAGTGTATGGCAGTACAGTGAAATCGCGTTCTGGGGGGTGTATTTATGATTATGATACTGAAGGTAAAATAATATGATAATGATTAAAATTTTGTATGAAGCATTATAATGAGCTGTTTTTGTAAAGGTAAAATAACTGGAAGAGAAAGACACCAGAAGCCAAACACATCCAAGTTACAAATAGTCGAGCCCGCTCTCTCGTGAAAACTAAGCTGGATATAATAGGTTACTGTTTTTTTTGTTGTTGTTTTTTTACAGCACATTGTTGGTTACAGTAATTTTCTACAGTACTTTATAGCTTATTGTGTTTTCTACAATACATTGGAAGTTACTGTGATTTTCTACAATACATTGCTGGTTACTGTGACACTCACAGTACTTCTTACATTACTGCAATTTTGACTGAAACTACGGTATTCTACTGTGAACTAGTATACAGTAATTTCCTGTGCACAAACACAGTAAATTACTGTAGATTTCACGTGCATTTTTTACAGTGCAGCACAACTGTTTAAAAAAAATTCTAAGAAATGTTTCTTGAGCACCAAATCAGCATATTAATGATTTCTGAATGTACATGTGACACTGAAGAGTATAGTTATGGCTATACTGAAAATTCAGCTTTGCCATCAGAAATAAATTACATTATAAAATATGTTAGAATAATGAACAGCTATTTTAAATTGTAATAATAGAGACTTCTTTCAAACACATTAAAAATATCCTACCTTCCCCAGGATCTTACTGGTCCATTAAGTCCCCCCTAACAACATAAAGTTGTGATAATACAGAGACAATATTTTCATGAGCCAGAAAAATTATTTAATATATAACTGTTTTATTATATCATCCAAACAACCTTTCGTGAATCTCAGGGATAAATTACATGTTAATGTCTTATGGTTGCCTGGTACATTTTGTTAACTTCTTCATTAGAGTTCACAAGAATGATTCACACGCCACATCCGATAATAGATAATATCTTATTACTGATGTACTGCATAATGTGCCTTTCATATCCGGAATAAAGACACTACATGAGATATATATACAGCATGTTCAGATACACATCCAATACTCAGTGACCTCAACGGTAGAACGGGGCATTTTCTCGAGATATTTTCTGTTTATAACGAAAACAACAGTTCACGCAAGGAAATTCATGTGCACTTCTCATGATTGTGCAACTAGAAGGCTGATGCTGATGGCATGGCGAGAAACACCATAGTCCATTATAGATCAGTTCATAAAACCAAAGATTAAACAAGGCATATGACAATATACATCACTCCACTTCCAAAAAATGCTGTAATAAAACTTATCTTTTTGTACTTCTTCTCTGACTAGTAAATCACAGCATTAAGCGTCCGATGTTTCCTAAAATTCGCCTTCTACGGCAATTGCTGTATATCAGACCACTCATCTGGGTAACTGAAAATGGCACTACTTTCATGTCTCTCATATCAATGGCACTACTTTCATGTCTCTTTCTCATTTCATATAAACACAACTAGTCCCATCTTGCATCTCAGTTATCGACTATAGTGAAAGTGACCTCAGGGGATTTCAGTCTTAATGTTACTGCAGTATTATTGCAGTGTTGGTCTTTGTAATTGTAATTCTAATTGTACATTATAATGAACTGTGTTTTTTTAGCCACAGGATAATGTTTAAGTAAAATTACAAAATAGTTTAGACTCAAATCAGATTTTTTTTTTTTGTCAATTTATTTATTTAATGTAAAAATGTCTTTATTTTATATGGATTGGTCAACTTTCTGCATTAGTACGTATCCTGATTGGCCTGTTCTTAACTATCTTTTTTATAATATACCTTAATCAGGATAAAAGGCATATTTAATTTGACCCAAATTTAAAAAATAAAAAAATGCTGTGAAAGACGTGCAATAGGATGTACAATTTTAAAGTTTTCTTTCCAGTGGAAATGCTTTGGAAAACATATAATTTTGGTTACACTTTATTTTAAGGTGTCCTTGTTACAGTGTAATTATACATTTAAGTACTGAGTAATATTAATTAACTACATGTACTTACTATGTGGTTAGGGTTAGGATTAGGGTTTGTTTTAGGGTTACTTGCATGTAATTACGCATAATTAATTGTTACTATATAGTAAGTACATGTAACGTGTGTAACAAGGACACCTTTAATTAAAGTGTTACCCTCAATGCACCTTTTTGAATTGTGTCAAATTAAATATGGATACATTATTGTTAAGCTTAATGTATGCTTTTGATTTTATGCATACACTAGGGTATGCGTACAATAGACATTTTATCAGCAGCTCCGTCAAGGTTTTTCTAACCATGGGCCTGTTCCAAATCTTGTGGTATTGGCCAATTCAGAGCATGTGCACTTCGGAGCAGTATTTGATGCTCATTCATGTTCAGAAACTCGCATGCCTCAAAATTGTGTGATGTTAAAGCAAACATTTCAGTGTAGGTTAAATTCATTGGATATTACATATAATTTGGTAGTAAATTTTGAAGTAAAGTAGCAGAGACACAACAAAGATGAAACTTACTAGCATGTGTCGAACAACTGTGTTCATGCACAATAATGAATGGAGTATGGCAATGCAGTTTTCGTGTCAATATTGGCTTTACACCTCAAAGACTATCTTATATTATTGGTTGGTTCTCGAACACGGTCAACAGAAGATGCATGAGTGGTGCTGATGATGCATCTTCATTCACCGAATCAAAGCTCAAATGCTAAACTTACCCAAAACTTTACCACAATTCACTTGCTACCTTGCAAGCACAAGTATTTTATTCAGGAAATCCAAATCTAGCCTGCATATTGCATTGCAAACTTAGCTAATATAAGTGTTTTTATATAACTTTAACATTTTCATGTTATTTTTTATGGTTGACAATCTGATTCTCAAAGAAGGTTCATTAGGTATTTCTGCTAAACGGCATTCTTCCGTTTAATAAATTCCCTATGAATTGATTGGAAGCACTTAACCAAAAGTCTAATGTTCTGTGCTGCAGCTTTAGAGTCTTTAAAAACGCATCAGCACAGAACATGGACAGCAACTATACACTTGTTTTCAATTAAACATTTAAACAGTTAGCGGCACTTCAAATCTTACAGCAAGTCTCCGTCAGTCAGTAGTACATCAAAAGAACAGTGATAAGCAAAGGAATTAATGGAAAGGGGTCACATTCATACAGGCACATGTACACTAACACACAGAAAAATAAACTCAATATGTGATTAAGGCATTTGACGAAATATTGCATGTAGGCCCGATGTTATATGTCAAGGTTCTTCTGATTTCCAAGCAGATAGATCCCATATATTCTGCAGATGAATGTAGCCAAATGGAACTCAAATAATGATCGATAAGACAGTCATCGCAGAATAATCCATGTGAATGAAGCAATCCTCTTTGGACACTAAGGGCATATTTGGTTTGAGTATCAGTTTTTTCAACACAAGCAAGTATTTCGGAGTGACACAGGTAAGTTCAACCTTTATGGAGTATCTAGATCAGCAGTCCGATGATAAATAATTCTCAAATCAATTGAAAAGTTCATAATTATGGTTTGTAGAGTAACAGTTTACTCCCACATTGGACTCTAGGAACAAAATGGCCGCCAAAGCCACACAGAGTTCCAAAACCATACAAAAACGTCACATTGCCATCTATGAAGGCTGACAATGGGAACAGGAAGTTGGCATGCTGTTCGTTTCTGTCGTCCTTTGTTTATGCCAACAAATACCGACATAAAGTCAGCGCCTCAAGATGAGCCAATTTATGACCTTTGAAGGGATTTTAAGATGAAAATAGTTTTAGCAGAAGGAGTGGGACTTATAATTCTCAGACCCACTCCTGCATGGATCGCTTGCAGTACAGTATGTGGCGCTGCGTATCCTTCCTCTTGAAGCGGAACACGGTGTAAAGCAGCACCATCATGCACAGGGCCAGGACGCAGGGGATGGCGATGGCCACCGCTTTCTCTGCTCCACCGCTGCTCTCCAGCTTGAGTACGATATCAACGTCATCATTGTCATATTGTGGTGGTTCTTCTTCCTGTGGAGGGCTCCAGTCCCAGTCGGACTCAGTAGGTAAGCTGTCGCAGCCCATAAAATCACGCAGGATAGACCTTGGGTAGCCTGACTCCACTCTCAGCCTCTGATTGTTGAACTTCCAATACTCCTTCCCCTTGTAGAAGTATGTGAATCCTTAGGAGAAAAGGAAGACAGCTCATATTGAACTATGCATACTTGAAAACATAACTATGTGTTGTTCTTAGTTGAAAATAAGACATTTTAAGCCTAATGACATTAAAACTCAAGTCAATTAAGTGTTACTAGTAATACATATATAATGTTCATGGTACTCCAAGTTCCAAGAGTACTCCAAGAGTGTCATCATATCATCATGTTTGAAAATGCATGGTACAAAAACAAAGACACCATTGCCATATAACTGCCTGTACCTGTCCCATTCCAAATAAAATAAAACATTGGTATGAATTGTGTTTGAAGGTCCCATCTGGCACTGTTGGTTCAATTATGAAGAAGTAGATGTTATAAACCCAAATTCTGCCTAGAACTGGTTGCCCCTAAAAAAAACTCAGCAGGAACAAAGAGAATTGTGAGAGAAGCCACAGAGAGGCCAATTATCACAGTGAAGGAGCTCAGAGATCATAGTTCAGAGAAACTTCTTCTCTTCTGCCAGTCAACACAGTGTCGTTCAGAGTGAACCAATTACTTAAATCCCAAAACTCTGGAGGGATTTTAAGATGGAAAGAGTTGTAGAGCATTTCTACAGTCTAGTGGCTCAACAAAATACTTATATGTGGTGATGATATATACTTACATAGATAAAAGTAATAGGATACCTGACTAGAGACATCTAATGACACCGCATTCTAAACACATAGACTTTAATATAAAGTTGGTTCTCCTGTTGCAACTATAAGAGCTTCCACTCTTCTGGGAACTTCCACAAGATTTTGGAGTGTTTCTGTGAGATCACGTACCTTGCTTTGTGCACTGGGGCACAGTCTGGAATAGAAAAGGTTTTTCACAAAACTCTTTTAAGAAAGTTGGAAACATAGAACTGTAAAATATCTTGGCCAAAGCATTAAGATTTCCTTTCACTGAGAATAAGGGGCCTAGCCCAACCCCTGAAAAACAGTACCATACCATTATCCCTCCTCCACCAAACTTTACAGTTGGTAGAATGCAGTCAGGCAGGTAATGTTCTCTTGGCATTTTCCAAACCCAGACTCGCCCATCAGACTATCAAACAGCAAGTTTCCACTGCTGAGTCCAGTGGTGGTGTGCTTTACACCACTCTATACATTGCATTGCATTGCATTTGGTGGAGTGAAGGTTGCATGTAGCTGCTGATGCACATTTTTTGTGCTGATATTAATGCCAGTGGAAGTTTATAATCAGCAGAGTGTTGGCAACTTTTACGAAACATGCACCCCAGCACTTGGTGACCTTTGTGGCTGAGTTGTTGCTGTTCCTAAATGCTTCCATTTTCCAATAATACCACTTACAGTTGACCATGGAATATCAGTAATTTAAAGGTATGTCCTAATACTTTTGTCATTGTGTAGTTATGAAAAACAGAATCTATCACTTTGTAACTAAAAACATTTAGATATTTAAAAAAAAATATATATATATACTGTATGCATAACAATTTTAGGCATTTTTACAATTTTTACATTAATATACTATATTTTATTGTGTACATAAAATGCAAGCATACTGTATTCATTGTTATAATAATAAAATCTACATAAAATGTCACAACACAATGTGTCTGAGCATATGTGCAAACCACCAGGCCATGGCACCAATACAAATTAAATTATAGCAATAATTAATTGTGAGTTCCAGTACTGTGAAACTCAATGGCTATATTTCAAAACTAGATTTGTAATATGAGCGAATTGGTTTGGGGTCTTTTGCAAGGTGCTGCATTGTCAGCTATAGGATCATTTCAATGTCTCACCATTTTCTTTGTCCACAAAGGCTCCCTGTGGAGAGTCTGGGATGCCTTTCCACACAGTAATAGGTTTTGGATATCCAGGGTCCATGGTTCTTATATCCTCATTGTACCTCCAGTATCTGTAATAGACAGAAAAAAACAGTCTCAGACATTATGGAACAGTCAAGTGAAGGCGGTGTCCACTGGGTCCCATTGTACACTGTAGCTAGAAGCTATAAAACTGACCTGTCCCCTTTGAAGAAGTAGGTTTTGGCCACGTCTTCCCACCAAACAGCTGTTTCAATGCTCTGTGTGGGCATTCCATTGCCAAAAAGAGAAATGTCCTGAGGATATGTGGGCTGTAGAGTTGTATCCTTAAACACCCAGAACCGGTTGCCTTCAGAAATCCAGAGAAAAGGAAAAGATTGCATTTAGTGTTTAAAAAAATAAATAATAATAATACTAGTATAATAATATTAGGTTTGGTTTGTTTTTGCTTTTTTTTTTTTGTGCCAGTCACATGAGTCACTTGTCCTCATAGCATCATTGACCGAGAAGTTAGCTCTGCAGGTTTATTGTCAATGTAGCCATCATTCATGATGGCCAGATTCACATCAACACAACAGTTTAAGACGAATTATGTTAACTAATGTGCTCACCCACAGAATCAGACACTGCTGCTTTTTATATAACAAATTTCCCATTATGAATGATAATACAGCTTGGTTCATTGGTCCACTGGGCCAGAATGCTTTCTCAACACATCCAAATTGCTCCAGAGTTTGTGTTCATATCTGTTATTTTGGTATGGACTTGAGCGCAATTGCTGTATTCATATATGCCTAAATGAACCAAACTAAGGGAGAAAACATGCCAGGTTCTGAAACTAACTCCAAACAAACCAGGTGTGAAAATGCCCTTAGCAGATCCTGAAATCTGAGCTCTTTCCTTTTACATATTCATGTCTATATTTAGCCTGTAAGATTTAAAACTTGGAGGAAAAAACATCTTACCTTTGAAGAAGACAAACTTGCCCTCGCTGTTTTCGTAGACAGCATCGATCTTGGGAGGCAGACCTCTCCAGAAGTAGCTAATTTGCATCGGGTATCCAGGCACCACAGAATTATCTCGCACCCTCCAGAACCACTGATCCTAATGAGAGTGTACTGGTATTAGGAAACACACAATTTACGCTTCTCTACCTCTCAGTGAAGCTGTTCATTATGCATACCTTGAAGACAAACAGCTCCTGTCGTAGGATTGCCAAAGTGTTGAAACCTCCGTCACAGATGTTGGGTTTGGAGTTGGGGTGGGCTGGTTTTGACTTCTGCGGAGGGCGATGAGGGCGACCCTGTCGGTCATGCTTTCGAGGGTCAGTTGGTAGGTGCAGGCGAGGAGGCGTAGCGGTCGTAAGCAATCTTGTAGGCTGAGGATTTCTGTCTGGAGGACCTGCAGAATGAATACAGAATTCAAATCACAAGAGTGTCAAATAAAGAAAAAATATTTTAAAGATGTATTTGAAAGCTCATGTGCCAAGTTCAAATAAATGAATGTACACTTTGTATTTCATGTGGTTGTGTAAACCTTTTATTCCATTTTCAAGAAATGTACTGACTACTGAAAAATGTCATGAGATAAATGTAATAACATATTTTCCTCACTTCTTCAATGCATGTGAGTGGTTCATTGGTTCATTGTTAGTTCAGTTCAGGTTAAATACCAGATATAATTTAACAGATATAACATTTGATTTTAATAATGTATTAGTAAATGTTGAAATTAACATTAAGATTTAAAAAATGTTTTAGAATATTTTCACTGTTAATTCATGTTAAATAATGTTAACAAATGGAACATTATTGTAAAATGTTACTAATATTTATTTAAAAAATCTATTTTTTTTTTCAAGGTAAAAAGTTTACTTTTTTACAAATATTATAAATTATTAATTTATAAATATAAAAATGATTAGTTATTATTATAATAAAATTATTATTAATTAAATGACCATAAATTGATCTTGACACAGTCATGCAGGTGTATTCATTCATTCATTCATTTGCCATGTTGATTGTACCAAATTAATATGTTTTGGCAATTATTTTAATTATTTCCCAAAGAAAAATAATAAGAGATTATGCCAAACTACATACAGTTTTCTTTTCAAGAATTTCTTTAAAAATAAAAAAGAATAAATAGCATTTTTATTGTGTCTTTGAATAAAAACAGATCATCATTACCCCTTATTAAACAAGAATACATTTGTTTTTCTTACACATGAAATCGTTAAAAGGTTAGTTACAAATTAAAACAAGTACATTTAAAAATAATAATAAGAATTATAACGTTTTATTGTGTTGCTATGCAGTTGTTAGAGTGTTCTGGGGGTTTGCTGTGGTGTTGCAAGATAGTTCTGGTTGAAATGCAGATGCTCACTGGCAAAATAAGTCAAATAAGCCCTGTTTCCATGTTTCTATAATAACCTGGTCAATATGATATGGCTTAGCCTTATTGTTGTCCATTTTATTCAAATCCTTAACCGTAAGTTTGATCAGTGTTTCTGTAAACAGATATGTGCAAGCCAGTGGATTATGAGACCAGAGGTTTAAACGCACCGTATATTTTCTGGATGCCCTGTAGATCATCATGAGGCAGTTTGAAGCTCTCGGTGTCCATATACTGATAGAATGGAGCCATTATAGCCGTAGGGTCATTAGAATGCTCCAGTCCCAAAGCATGACCAAGCTCATGGACCGCCACAAGGAACAGGTCATTACCTAAGGAGTATAGAAACAACAGTGAAAATATAAGATACAAGTGAAAATACACACACAAGATTTGCTTTGTTGTTTGCTGTGCTTGTACTCTTATCTTGAGAAGCATCTGGCATTATGACTCACCACTCAAGTGCCTGATCTGAGAGTCATCTTAATGTTGTAATGTTCATGTGTACAGTGTGTGGGCATGACAGAAACAGTAGCTTTGGAAACAGAATGCAAAACAAATCCCACATTGCTTTGTATTATACAACAATATAACTGGAAATATATTCCATGCTGACCCAATGATGAATGAAAATGTTATGTAAGCTATCCTTCTCAGTAAAGGTATTGTATTAAATGTGCAGCTGTAGTGTAATTCAAACATTAAGGTTTAGTTCACTTTCAAATTAAAATTTCCTGATAATTTACTCACCCCATGTCATCCAATATGTTTATGTATTTCTTTCTTCAGTCGAAAATAAATTAAGGTTTTTGATGAAAACATTCCAGGATTTTTTTATCCATATAGTTAGCTTCAATGGACTCCAAATGGTTGAAGGTCAAAATTATAGTTTCAGTGCAGCTTCAAAGGGCTATAAACGATACCAGACGATGAATAAGGGTCTTATATAGCGAAACGATCGATATAATGTATAATTAAATGTATAATGTATGGTGTATAATACACTGTAAAAAGGACACCTTAAAATAAAGTGTACAGGTGCATCTCAATAAATTAGAATGTCATGAAAAAGTTCATTTTTTCCTGTAACTTATTTCAAAAAGTGAAACTTTCATATATTGTAGATTCATTACAATATATGAATCTATATATATTGTAATGAATCTACAATATATATAGATTCATATATTGTAATGAATCTACATGTAAAGTAAAACATTTCAAAAGTTTTTTTTTTTTTTAATTTTGATGATTAGAGCTTACAGCTCATGAAAGTCAAAAATCAGTATCTCAAAATATTAGAATATTTACATTTGAGTTTCAATAAATGACCATCCATACAGTATAAATTCTGGGTATCTCTTGTTCTTTGAAACCACAATAATGGGGAAGACTGCTGACTTGGCAATGATCCAGAAGACGAACATTGACACCCTCCACAAAGAGGGTAAGTCACAGAAGGTCATTACTGAAAGGGGTGGCTGTTTAAGGGGTGGTCATTACTGAAAGGGGTGCTGTATCAAAGCATATTAAATGCAAAGTTGACTGGAAGGAAGAATTTGGGTAGGAAAAGGTGCACAAGCAACAGGGATGACCGCAAGCTTGAGAATACAGTCAAGCAAAGCTGATTCAAACACTTGGAAGAGCTTCACAAGGAGTGGACTGAAGCTGGAGTCAGTGCATCAAGAGTCACCACACTCAGACGTCTTCAGGAAAAGGGCTACCAAGCCACTTCTGAACCAGAGACAACGTCAGAAGCATCTTACCTGGGCTGTGGAGAAAAAGAACTGGACTGTTGCTCAGTGGTCCAAAGTCCTCTTTTCAGATGAAAGTAAATTTTGCATTTAATTTGGAAATCAAGGTCCCAGAGTCTGGAGGAAGAGTGGAGAGGCACAGAATCCATGTTGCTTGAAGTCCAGTGTGAAGTTTCCACAGTCAGTGATGATTTGGGCTGCCATGTCATCTGCTGGTGTTGGTCCACTGTGTTTTCTGAAGTCCACAGTCAACGCAGCCATCTACCAGGACATTTTAGAGCACTTCATGCTTCCTTCTGCTGACAAGCTTTATGGAGATGCTGATTTCATTTTCCAGCAGGACTTGGCACCTGCCCACACTGCCAAAGGTACCAAAAGCTGGTTCAATGACCATGGTGTTACTGTGCTTGATTGGCCAGCAAACTCGCCTGACCTGAACCCCATAGAGAATCTATGGGGTATTGTCAAGAGGAAGATGAGAGACACCAGACCCAACAATGCAGATGACCTGAAGGCCACTTTCAAAGAAACCTGGGCTTCCATACCACCTCAGCAGTGCCACAAACTGATCACCTCCATGCCACGCCGAATTGAGGCAGTAATTAAAGCAAAAGGAGCCCCTACCAAGTATTGAGTACATATACAGTAAATTAACATACTTTCCAGAAGGCCAACAATTCACTAAAAATGTTTTTTTTTATTGGCCTTATGAAGTATTCTTATATGTTGAGATAGTGAATTGGTGGGTTTTTGTTAAATGTGAGCCTAAATCATCACAATTAAAAGAACCAAAGACTTAAACTACTTCAGTCTGTGTGCATTGAATTTATTTAATACACAAGTTTCACAATTTGAGTTGAATTACTGAAATAAATGAACTTTTCCACGACATTCTAATTTATTGAGATGCACCTGTATTGTTATGGTGCTTTCATGGTACATTTTTGGAGCTTTGTACAATCTGATCTGGTAACAGTGTGTGAAGTGAATGGGAAGCATTCACTTCTAAATGATCTGTTAAAAATAATCTCCTGATTGCTGTTTATTTTATAACACACTGATGCCAATGAGGCTTAACATAAAGAAAGAAAACCACACAGTGTGTGGTCCATAGACTGTGGTGACTCTAATGAAGCCTGAAACCACGGGAATCTATTATGCCATGCATGTGTAACATCAGAGACGGCAGCAAAACAAACAGCTGAGGGTCCTGAGTGCAAGCGGCAGTAAAAATGCCAGTAGCGAATGTAGTCGCAGCCATTCATTACTGTCTCGGCCGAGACATTTTGTGAAAGGAGATGAGCATCTTAAAAGCTCTCTGCATCCAGTCGGCCCAGCTAATTAAAGCTGAGTGCCTCTAAGTGCGGCTCACAGTGAAGAGACAGATCTGATTACCTCTCATTTAATGGGTGCAACCATAATGCAAATACTACATATCAAACAAAGCTGACACCTGACATGCACACAAACATCAACATGTGCACACAAGACATATTCACGGAAGAATCCCCTTTGCGACCAATGACAACGTTGATTATTTGCATTTGTTTAGAACCTGATCAGCATCATTACTGGCTGTAAAGTATTGTTCATGATACCTAATGTTAACAAATAGAACTTTATTGTAGAGTGTTAACAAATGGCATACATTTAGTGCCTGCTGGTTAAAGAATACGGTGTTGAGTATGCAAACAGATGGAAGATGCAGAAGAAGACATCTGACAGACTTTATTGGGAGTATGCAATTTCACCAACACAATCTAGAATGGGCTCTTTAATTGTTAGAAGTGTGACATGTCTGTAGTGCAATGAATGAAAACAGGGCGAATTTGAATGTGAACAGAACAGATTTGACCAAATCTAACATTTAAGTATATTTCAATCATGATAACTCTTTGAATAGTTGAATACTTTAGCATGGTAATGAATATGAAAATGTTAATGTATTTGGTCTTGGCGGACTAGATAAAATAGGCATACATTAATCAGACAGGTGGAGCTGGGGGAGGTGGGGGATTCAGAGGAACCCGCTGCAGGACCAGCTTACAGCGAACAACTGAATCAGTGTTTAACCAATGCTGTGCAAGCAACCTTCTTGGCTGCAGAATCAGCAGAGGCCAAACAGCTTGTGCCATGTAGTAAATGATGTTATCGCTAGAAGATTGCATGTAAAGGATCTATAAGTTCTGAGTTTCAGGACTGAAAGTTATACACTACCATTCAAAAGTGTACCTCATGATATAATGCATCAACTAATGTTAACACATAAAACTTCACTGTAAAGTGTTAACAAATGACATATACAGTAGTACTAATGGCTCCAGCACATTTAGTGGCTGCTTAAGCTGGTTAAAGAATACGTTGTTGAGTTTGTACTTAAATACCACACACAGGTGGTGCAGCGGTTTAGTGAATTCTCCCCTTAGTATTTACAAAGCTTCAAACAGCACAGTTTGTTAAAACACTTATTTCAGCAAGTAAATTACAGCACTAATTACTTTACAAGTGAGTCTTGTTTTGCAGAATTGCTCTTAGCTTTAGCTATAAAACATAGTAATTTATTTTTCAGTGGTGCTTGTGAAAGTCTCCAGATGTCATTAATGATTAAGCTGCTCTGTCACTTTCACATTCCTGCTGAAATAGCAACTTCATTTGTTTGTTAATTGTTGAAATTGTAAATGTGGCCTAACCTGCCGTTCTCTCACCATCATGGTTTGGGTTGCCCAGTGTCCAGGGTTCATCTGAGTCAAAGTGCGTGTCGCCCCCTATGCCCGGCCCTGGGAAATAAGCGTGTGCCAGGAAGCCTCCTTCTCCATCAAAAGGAGAGCTGTCACCATGGAAACCAGAGGCGAAGATGATGGTGATGTCGACGTCACGTTTGCCGCTCTCCAGAGCGCTGTAGGGCACGGCCTCAAAGCGTAGCGGCGTGACACCTTGCCATACGTCAAACGCCCGGCGAATGGCCTCATGCGTTTCTCGTGCTCCCACTTTAGGAGTGACATTTTTAATGCTGAAAACAAAACAAAGAGAAACAATACAATATTTACTAGTAAATATAAACAGTAAGCCATGGCAAAGTCCAATATATGGTTTGATTCAGGCTTGCTTTTGGTTCGTATTGCCCCTCAGTGCTTTAAAGCTTTGTACTTCAGGGCTTACAAGCCCCATAACAGACAATAAAGACAATAACTATGAGACACATCTTTGTGCTGGTGAGCTTATTTTAAGGTGGCTTCCAGTAAAGAAGAAGAAGAAGAATTTATACTATTAATAGCTAACTGATACACTCTACTCGTTATTTTTGGTGGATTGCTTTTGTGGGGATAGTTCATCAAAAAAAGTTTAATTCTGTCATCATTTTTTAAAAATGTCCATTGTTGGAACATCATGAATCTAAGAGATATTTTAACATGCGATTTACAATTTATACACTGTAAAAAATCTAATTTAAATTTGGTCAAACAAACTTTTCAAGTTTGAGAAAACTGTCTAATGTAGAAAAAGTTGAAATTACATAAATTAGTTTGATCACTGATCCATAACAGTTATTGTTTTTTTCTTCAATTGCAGAATATGTAACTTATTTTAGTGCAGAGATAACTCTACAACCTTATAGACATTTGCTTGAATAATAGACAAATTTAAGTTGTTTTGTGTAAAGTCTGCCAAAATAATGTTTTATATCAGTAATGCACAATATTAATATTCAGTTTCAAATGCAAGCTTATTTGTATCACTTACTTTTGAGTTTATAAAGCTTATTATGTTATATTAACTTAAAAACTCAGACCAAAGCTGATTGCCTTATGTATTATTTTATCAACTTATGATTTTTTTTCCCCAGTGTTCTTGTTTAATCATGTTATCCGTACAAATACCTCATCTTTTAATATTTGTATTTGCTAAAATAATGTATTTTCATTATGTATTTCACTTTAATTAATTTGTCTTACTAAGTGCTTTTCATTAGCATAATGTTGTGTAAAGTGTAATGTTGCAGCTTCTTCTGGTACAGGGAGAGTTTGTCTCTGATAGAGTGTCTGTAGTATCTTCAGCAATTCTTTGTTTCAGATATGCTATAAATGGTGTGTTTTGAGTTTGTGTTCTCCACATTTAATCAGATATTAACATCAAAACCTTCACTATGATCGAAATTCAGCACTATCAAATGTCATAGTAAAAACCCTTACTATTATGATGTGTTAATATCACAGAAAAGAGAGAGCATTTTCATTTCCAAAGTGAACTGCACCAACTGCCCTTAGACTGGCATCTCTGCTGAATTTCCCACATTGAAGTCTTTATCTTCCTCTAACAGACTGAGCGGCCCTGAAAATCTCAGCTGACTTTTCTCTATAGAGGCCAGTCACTCACTGCCAAGCCTGTCTTCATTTACATTCCATTTGCATAGGTGGCCCATCAATTAAAAAAAGCAGGATTTGAATAAATCATTTCCGTTATCACCCTATGTAACCGGGAAAGTCTAAATTGAGGTGAGAGAACACTCTATTTCCTCCGAGCCCTTTAGAAGGTAATCTTCAGGGAATTCAAATATGTTTCTTGAAGGTTAAAGAGTGAATGCTGGAGGTTATTATATGCTTGGCTGTGTCTTCATTGCAGTGCAGCATATAGGATAGCGGTGACGGGACAATTTGAGCCACGTTCATCTTTTTCAACCTATCAGGGTTTGGTTTATCAAGATTCAGTACAATTCATCTTAAGAGTTAAACATCAGATAGAGGCCAGTATTTACACAAGATGTCAGATGATATGTTAACAGGAAGTGACATCAACCAAAGTTAAGAACAAGCCGTGGTCACACTAGAATTTAAGCATGAAAAATTTATTTGGACACTGCAGCAGTTGTGATATGACATCACGCTCTGCAGAGTCTTTATAAAAACATAAATTAAACACATATGTGTAAAACATGTAAAACAATCCTTTAGAACGCAGTGAAATGTGAAAGTTCTTCACGTAAGCTTGCGTTTCCGTTCTCCCACAATCGCATGCATATGAATGGAAGTCAATGGAGTGTGGTGTGACTGCCTCTTTAACCTTAACTTTTCTTAAAGTTACAGTCCACATTAACTCTTTCCCTGCCACTGGTGTAATGTTTGGTAGGAGGCGTAGTATACATCTTCTGAAAGAGTATTGAATACCTGGATCAAAACAGGGCAAAGACGAAGCAGAAGCAAGCGATATGTCAGAAAATGTGATCATCCAACATTACATAGCATATAAATTAAAACTGCCTATGTTACCAAATAAAATGTTGAAAAGCTCTGGGGGTGTTGATGGAAATGATGTAGTCCATCTATGTTTTATCATTGTTCTGAATCCAATCCAGACATAGTCATTGACAAAACTGTGATTGTCTCAGCTTTTTGTTCAAAATGTTGCTTTTTTAATGAAACTTACCCTAGCTAGAATATTTAATTATTATTATTTTGTAAGCAGAGCCATTTACATTTTGATTGTTACATTTATTTTCCAAAATATCATTATGAAAAAAAAAACTGCATAAAAAGAATTACGTGCCATTAAGACAACTCTACCTTTAAGACAACTTATTTAAAGCTCCATTATAAATGTCGAGCATTTCATTTCACAGTTCTGTCTGTTAATTTCTGTGCTGTATTTATAGACCAAATTGTTAAATCATTAACACTGACAGATGCGTCATGTCTCTCTCTAACCTGTATGTGATGTGCGTGCGTTGCCACTTCTGTCCAGTTAGTGCATAGCGCTTCTTCCTGCGGGATCCAGATATGCCCCCAAGCAAGTCTGGTACACCACATCTGGGTTTCTTCATCCAGCTAGAGGAGAAAAAAAGAGCGAAGGGAGGAGGCGTGAGGCAATTTCTGACCTTCATCACATTAAAAACTAGGTTAGCTAACATTGCTGCTTTAAGGCATAACTATAAAAGTGTTTGAATTGATTTAAATATAACTGCTTCTGTGTCCATTTATCAGAATATACTCATTAGACTTTTAC
Source organism: Schizothorax lantsangensis (assembly GCA_027422415.1). Lineage (NCBI taxonomy): Eukaryota > Metazoa > Chordata > Actinopteri > Cypriniformes > Cyprinidae > Schizothorax > Schizothorax lantsangensis. Next base: position 9,961,454 of record CM049845.1, read on the forward strand.
AATAAATCAGTGTTCTTGTGTTTACTCTGTTGTGTGTGTGTGTGTGTGTGTGTGTGTGTGTGTGTGTGTATACAGTATATACTTGAAGTCATTGGATAACAGTTCTGGAGATAACTGAAAAATATAAAAAAATATGCACAAAAACATATATCACAGACATTCAACACCAAAGTATAGTAATCAAAATCACAGTATCACAGTGACATGAAAAATTGCTTTTGAAACCCGCTGTTCTATTTTACTGCAAGTTACATAATTTCATCATTACAGCTTACGTTAATTAGCATTTACAAACCCGCTAACACAAGCTGTTTAGATAAAAGATCATGTATTTATTTATATCACTGAATGTGAAAATCAGTGCCTCGTCTTAACTTGTCATCAATAAACCATAACATGAAGACAAACAGAATAAAAACTGTTAAAAGGCAAAATAAAATGGACTGCAAGGTCAAGCAGAGAGTGCTCATGCTTCATAACACAGTGCAGTCCTCTTTGAATAACTTACACAAGCAGTAGAAAATGTTCTCAAAACATTTTAGATTGGAAAATGGCTTATGGTGTCCAAGCTAAACATCAGAGACCAGGGTTGAAACATTCAGTCCAAAGAAAAGGTGATTAATTTGAATCAAACATGAAATTCTTTAATTGATGACTCATTTCTAGGAAACGGTGTCATTTGTGTCCCATTTTTGTGCACATTATTTACTACTGATATAATTACCATGGAAAATAGATACTGGACTTAGTCATATTGTTTGATAGAGCTTATGTTTTACTGAAATTTTGGAAAACCTGCCAATTTGTATGTCCTTGTTCATCACCTTTACAGTTTAATGGGTCACAAAAAAAAAAAAATGTTGCATAATATCACAGGGAGTGACATCTAAGTTTTTTTTATTTTTTTTTACTAAATGTCATTATGTACATGTCATAATGTATAGCATTATGTTTACTCATGTGGTGTGATGATAAGACCATTTCTAGCCATTTTTGGATTGACCTTTTTTTTTTAGTAACTCAACCCTGCAACATTTGGAATGTCACGGGGTCAAATAGCTTTTGCACAAAACATGTAACAATAATAATAATTTTGCAATGCCATTTTCATTCACAAACGTCAGAGTTTTATGAGAATGGGCCTGATATGTCGTAGTCAGTATATACAGTAAATATGTGCATTTTATGTGTGACTTTACAGTATGTGTGCTTAGGAGTACTTACTCTATTGTATCCTTGTCTAGGCTCCCTGTGATGTTTAGTCCATACTTGTGCTGCATGGCAGCAATAGCGGAATGCATGGTTTGGGCTGATCGCAGGACAGCCATGTTAGGTTGTGTCTTGTGGATGTAGCCATACCTCTGTAACCACACCTGCAAAAGACAGAACAAACATAACCTGACAACATATCCCCAGCTAAACCCCAAGGCTCAGCTGTAGCCTGAACAACAACAAAAAAGAATAAGAAGCTAAACATGCCCTCGCAAGGCTTGGAAAGAGCCTACATGTTTAGGGGTACAGGATTTCAATTTATCCTGGTTCTCAGATGGTTTTGTTCTCAAGCCGAGATTGTATATTGGATATTGAATGGTAACCCAACATGATACCAAAATTGTTTGCATACAAAAGGAACAAAAATGTCCATAGAATCAAACGTTGCAAGTGATTAACATGAACCAGGCCCAACAGTATATGCAAATAACTGACATGATCATAGTTTATTAAGAATATTAACAATATTGTATATGCATAAACAGCAGCAGAAGTGTGATTCACCATGCAAACACTTAGGACAAAAACTGGGCTAAATATTATATTTGTATTAGCCATATCTTTGTATCTAAAAGGTGTGCACTTGTAGTGTACTTCAAACATTAAAAAGGATGCACTTAAACTATTGTATTGTACTAAAAAATATATAATATTAATGAAATAAAAGCCAAGTGTTCTTAAAGAGAGTGCAATTTCATGACTATGATTTTTGTTACAATTAAATTTAATATATTATAAACTTCATAATTACAAATGTGTAATTACAAATATATTTAAATACTTGACGTATAGTTTCAGTAGAAATTACATTAAAGTTTATTTTAGTTTACCATAAATGCTTGTCAGTGCATTTGACACTACACTTTAGTCATATGAAGATGATAGATGTAATTATGAAATTACTTATGAAGATGTACATAAGTCCTTCCATAAGTGGGTCAAAACCCACTTAAATTCAATTAAATGAATTTAATCAAAATTTACAAATTTTTTAGTTTTATCATAAATAATGCAATTATGTGTTAGAGAACATTCACACTCACATCAGTTCACACTTAAGTATAGATTATTTTAAAGCATGCTATTTATGTAATATGTACTATTTTAAAAGTATGCTGGAGTGTACATCTTATTCACAAGGGTACAACAAAATGACTGATGAATTTCTGGAAAATAATTGCAAAGTTTGACTGGACATCCCTTATGAATATTAACCAAGGTTTTACTACAAATAAAACAAAAAAACATGGTAACCACAAAGTAAAACCACAGTTTTACTAAACTAACCATAGTTTAACTATGGTATTTGTAGTAAAACTGTGGTTATACATGATATGCTAATCAATACGCCAAATAAATGGTAACACTTTAACTACAACAAAACCATGGTTAATTTTCGTAAGGGATGTCGCATGATATTTGATATCAACAAGATTTATAAAGTGTCTTGCCCCTCAAAATGAGTCATGTTTATTAATGGATGGAATTTTTTTTCAGCACAGTTAAAGTTTCATCATCAATTTTAACATGTATCACACTGACTTTCCAGAGATGCTAGTTTTGCTAGCCTCAGGATTTAAATGGCTGAATTCATTTAGCGTACTACTTTCACCATATTGCAGGAATAGTAAGGGAAGCATGTTAGTATACAGTTCTGAATTCAGCAAAAGGCATACCTAGAGAGCGCTAAGTGTGAGCACAAGAACATTTGATGAACTCTCTTTGTTGTTGCAATGAACTGTAATGGCCTGTTGTAATGCGTCCTATGAGAGCTGTGATTTGAGAAGAGTGGTATTCTGAAGGTGCATGTTAAGATCATTTCATTCCAAACAACATTATGCTGGAAAGAGCTTTTAAGATAATGTACTTGAGGTCAAACATACTTTGAAACAATCCATAAACAAAAAGCAAACTAAACGTTTAGTGCTCTGCCACCACATAAATCAATAATTCAATATGAATAGCCTATATGTACAACCCCAAATCAGAAAAAGTTGGGACAGTATGGAAAACGCAAATAAAAAAAGAAAGTAGTGATTTTTAAATTTACTTTGACTTGTATTTCATTGCAGACAATATGAACACAAAATATTTCATGTTTTGTCTGGTCAACTTCATGTCATTTGTAAATATACATCCTTTCCTGTCATTCAGACTTGCAACACATTCCAAAAAAAGTTGGGACAGTAAAGCATTTACCACTTTGTAATGTTGCCATTCCTTTTCACAACACTTAAAAGACGTTTAGGGACTGAAGACACCAAGTGATGAAGTGTTTCAGGTGTAATTTTGTCCCATTCTTCCTGCAAACAAGTCTTAAGGTGGGCAACAGTACGGGGTCTTCGTTGTCGCATTTTGTGCTTCAAAATGCGCCACACATTCTCTATTGGAGACAGGTCGGGACTGCAGGCAGGCCAGTCAAGTACCCGTACCCTCTTCCTCCGCAGCCAGGACTTTGTAATGTGTGCAGAATGTGGTTTTGCATTGTCTTGTTGAAATATGCATGGACGTCCCTGGAAAAGATGTACTTTTCAGCATTAATGGTGCCATCACAGAAGTGCAAGTTACCTTTGCCAAGGGCACTGACACAACCCCATACCATGACAGACCCTGGCTTTTGGACTTGTTGCTGGTAACAGTCTGGATGATCCTTTTCTTCTTTGGTCCAGAGCACACGGCGTCCATTCCTCCCAAAAAATACCTGAAATACTGATTCATCTGACCACAGTACACGTTTCCACTGTGTGATGGTCCATCCCAGATGCCTCTGAGCCCAGAGAAGTCGACGGCGCTTCTGGACACTGTTAACATAGGGCTTCCTTTTGGCACAGTACAGTTTTAACTGGCATTTGTGGATGTAACTACGTATTGTGGTACTTGACAAAGGTTTGCCAAAGTAGTCCTGAGCCCATGTGGTGATATCACTTATAGATGAATGACGATTCTTGATGCAGTGCCGCCTGAGGGATCGGAGATCACGGTTGTTCAGCTTAGGCTTGCGCCCTTGTCCTTTATGCACTGAAATTCCTCCAGATTCCTTGAATCTTTTAATTATGTTATGCACTGTTGAAGGTGAAATATCCAAATCTCTTCCTATCTTTCTTTGAGGAACATTGTTTTTAAACATTTCAATAATTTTCTGACGTATTTGTTGGCAAACTGGCGATCCTCGGCCCATCTTTGCTCCTAAAGGACTAGACCTTTCTTGGATGCTGCTTTTGTACCAAATCATAATTACAATCACCTGTTGACATCAACTGTTTCAAAACACATCATTATTTAACCAATTTACCTCATTACTAGCCCTAAATTGCTCCTGTCCCAACTTTTTTTGGAATGTGTTGCAGGTCTGAATGACAGGAAAGGATGTATATTTACAAATGACATGAAGTTGACCAGACAAAGCATGAAATATTTTGTGTTCATATTGTCTGCAATGAAATACAAGTCAAAGTAAATTTAGAAATCACTACTTTCTTTTTTTATTTGCGTTTTCCATACTGTCCCAACTTTTTCTGATTTGGGGTTGTACATGTATGATATATAAATATATATGCATATATAAGAAAAACGTTTATTTCCATATTAGTGTTGTACATGTACGTATCTTGTAAAAGGACATTAGGTTATATTCTGTAGTATATCTATTCAGGCTTAGTTCTCCTTATGAGAAAGCAAAATCGGTTGGGAGCCAAATTGATTCTCTAGCACTAATCAAACCCTGCGTCTCTAACAACACAAGGCCTGATGACTAATTTATATGAAGAAAACACAGATGTGCTATAGAGCCGCAGGGGTCTGGTATGGCGGGGTGTAACCATGGTGATAAAGAGTCATAGATAGAAGCAACGTTGTCATCCTCCGGGTGTTGTAATCACTCTCTTGTGAAGCTATAAATACAGAGCTCAGCCAAACTGATGCGCATTAAAAATGTCAATGAAAGAAAAAAAAAAATCTGTCACGTTAATATACTCAATGTGTGTCGAATAAAACTCTGCGGGTAAACACACAGGCGCTCTCACACTCATGTTTATGCATAAATAAAGCAATGCGATGAAAAACAGGCTTAATAGGTGAAAAATGGAGCATCTAGCAAACATGATTGTATAATTAACATCTTCTCAGCGGTCCAACAGTGTTCCAGAATCCCCAACCAAAGGAATTTCATCCAAATCAGCCAACTGATCTCTCCAAGATTTGTTATTATTATTATTTTTGTCTTTTCTCAAGTGTAATTATTTATTGACCCAACCAAGCAAAGAAAGAACAAAAGAAAGAGAGAAAAAAGAAAGCAATACATAAAAATTACAGTCTAGTTCAAATTGTTTAAAATACAATGTATTCTACCATTCAGAAGAGTGATTTTTTATGTTTTTGAAAGAAGTCTTTTTTAATGCTCACCAAGGATGCATTTATTTGATCAAAAATACAATAATATTGTGAAATATTATTACAAATTAAAATAATTGTTTTCTGTTTTAATATATTTTAAAATGTAGTTACTTGCACTTGTTTTTAAGCAGCATTATTCCAGTCTTTAGTGTCACATGTTTGTTCAGAAATCATTCTAATTCGCTGCTTAAGAAACATTTCTTATTATTATCAGTGTTGATCTTACAGACCCCAAACTTTTGAATGAGATAATGAATAACATGTTGGCTGTTTGTTAGTGCTTAAAAAGCACACATTCTGCATGACCATAATCTACATCCCTAATCCTACTCATTAACTTAATTTAACAACAACCTTACTAACTATTAATAAGCAGCAAAATTAGGAGTTTACTGATGAAAAAGTCATTGTTAATGGTATGTTAATAGCGAGAATTGAGTCTTGAAATAAAGTGTGACACAATTTTTAATACAAAAGCTGCTTATATTTATTAATGCTTAATAACGCTTCTTATAATTTCCAAGTCATATCGTACTGGTAAAACCAGATGCCTTTGAATCACATGTGTAAATCATGGTGTATATTGCTAGAAGAAATACCATATTACTTACTTTTGTGTATACCACCCACTTCACTAATTGGTTTAATACACACAACACTGCAAGTTGAGGGACCATTAATATTTTACTGGGAGAAAAAAAAAAAAAAAAAACTGTTTACAGAAAAACAAGTTTCATCCTAACTAGCCAAATGATTTCTCCAAACTGTGTCTATAGTATTTACAGTAATACAGGCTTTATTAATTACATGATTACATTTTAAAAAGACCTGAATTATTTCTGTTTCCAGAATCTGACAAGGGTGAATATTACCACTGAAAGACGAGATGCAAAACAAAAGGATGATTTTTTTGTGAAGGGCTAAAGATGACTATACATATCTCCATAATACACATGCAAGAAGTACTTTAAAACATGGGGTTTGCTTTCAAACGCGAGCCAGGCTACAGGTTTTCTTGATGTTCAAAGTGCTTAGTCATTAGGTGGTGGTTTGCATCCTGTCACAATCTCACCCTACCATGACAACATGAAAATGATCATTACCCAGAAGCTGCTGCCACATTTATACCAGATGGCAGAGACGGACAGAAAAAGGGCATGACGAGCTGATGATGAAAAACATCCTTCTGGAGGACGTTGCCACAACCGTGTTCCTTATGGAGACCCTTGAGTGTATCCACTAAGATAAAAAATCCATCATAAATACATAATGTCTTGAGTGTGATATCTGACAAGAAGCTGCAGTTTCATAGACAGAGATGTGTGCTTTACTGCTTTTATATGTTCTATAAGTACTGTAACATTTTTGTGTTTTAATTGCAGTGTGTTTAATAGTGCCTGTGTTTTAACTGCAGTTAATATTTAGTTATTTATATCAGTTATTATATAACTAAAACTGAAACTAAAATTGAAACCATTAACCAAAAAAATGTTTCATCATTGCTTTAAATTAAATAAGCGTTAAATGAACTTGATGTACTGAAATAACTAAACCTAAAACTGAAATAAAAATGAATAAAAACTATATAGACTTACAGACAGTTTTTTTTTACTGTAGCCTTTTTTAAAACAATAATTTCCCTTTAAATTACTAACATTTTACTCTATACTATATGCTTTGCATGAGCATAAACTGGTCAGGATACAACTTCATCTGTTTTAAGGGAGCATGTCTTTTTTCTCTTTCCACTGCAGAATTTTCTCACTTGTTCTTTCTCTGTAGCTCATTCTCACTTTCTCTCTCACTTCTCTCATTTGCATCTTGCAGCAAAAGCCAATCAATGAAGTCAATTACAGGAGTCAGTATGCCGAAATGCGGTTGCATCCTAAAATGTGCTACTGTTTCCAGGCAAACAATTCTACGTGCAAATAAGCTGCCATATTTTCCCCTGAGTGCAACGCCATCAGTTTCCTAGAGGTCTGTGGCAGAACTAACCTCAAGTACTGCTACTGTACATACATAGTCTGCCCACTAACCAGCAGCCAGGAATATACTAATCTCCTCTACTTCTCTCTTGCTCGTCTCTATCTCTCCCTCCTTCCCTTTTTCTTTCTGCAACTTCCTACTGGGCCAAACAACCCCTTTTATCCACTGTCTATGCCTTTAATCAGCTGGAAGCACATGAGTGTGTGTACGGTGTACATTATGAGCTGAAATAGGTTTCCGGTCAATGTGAGTCAACGATATTGTGAAAATTGGTTTATTTGCACTCTCTACTCACAACATTCAAACAGATTTTTGGTGCTTGCCTATGCAAAGCTTACAGTTACAATGTTGTTGTGGATGGTTGCCAAGATGTTGCTATGTAGTTGCTAAGTGTTTTTTTAGCTTGATGTGGTTGGCTGTAAACTGATGCAAGGTGTTTCTAGGTCATTGTTAAGGTGTTCTGGTTCTAAGGCTCTTCTTCAATCTAAAAGAGTATTTCATGTTCAATACAAGTTGAGCTCAATCATCAAAATTTTGCCCAAAAAATTGAAAACTTTACACAGTGAAGGTTAGTTAGAACATATTTTATTTTTTACACTAAAACACAATGTTTACATGGCTATACAGTACTTCTGAAATATTTTAACGTCCATTTAGTGCTTCCAAACTGATCTATAATATTGATAAAATAATAATGTTTTCACAAATTGGTGCTGAATGCATATGAATTTCTATGATTTGAACACATATTGTGTAAATGGCTATACTGAAATAATGAGTATTTTAACATGTACCAATTGTGCCCCATTTACTCCCATTGTAAATGCTTCCGACCCGGTCTCAAGAGAAAACTATTTAACATCTTGGCGAATTGGTGATGAATTTGTATGAATTTGTACAATTTAATTTTTATGAAAACACGATTTTTAGAAAAAAGTAATCATGAAGGTCCAACCCTAAACCTAACTCTCAGTGGGGAGTAAGCCGATCATATGCAAATGTACAAAAGAGATTGTATGAATTCATATGCATTCACCACAAATTCAACCAAAAAAAAAAGTTAAGAGCTTCCATGAGAGTGTGTTGGTGATTCACTGCAACCTTTTTTAAAGAAAAGGAGGGACAAGTCAATATTCATATCCATAGCACAAATTTTTAGCAAGCAGCAGTATAATTCTCATAAACTGCTTTACTCCTTTTATGGCATCATGATGACTCAAATGCATTCAAAACTTCATTTAAATTGATGAAGGGTATGTACTTCTTGTCCACTTCTATCATCCACAAAACCCACACCCTCTTATCCAAACCATTAATAAGATGTATGACTGTTTACAGTAGCTCAGTGGTCAATAGCACATAGCAACAACCCCTGACTCCCTATTAATCATATAGAACCAGAGCTACATGAAATGTCGTTACCGATTTAGCACTAAGCTAAGCACATTTGCACCTGTATGCGAAAGACGTGCGTAATTAAAGCCCTGGGGGCCCAATCTTGATTTCACCGCTGAATCCTTGAACCTTGCGCTCTCTAGTCTATTCCTAGTTCAGGATCAGAGGTCCCCCCTCCGAGCAGTCATTACTCATCTCTCACACACACATTCTCTTTCTTCCCCAAAGACCACTGACCTGTGCACTCAACTCACAACTGCTGCCAACCAACCACTGCAGCCCTGCCAGCAAAAAAACCCACACAGGAGCTGCATGGGTGGCAGAGAGCTGAAAAGAAGAAAGAGGTTCTAGTTTCCAAGAAAGTGAAGACCACTAATTTAGCATTCAGATGGTTCTGTCCCACTCATCTTATTGTAATTTTGTGAAAGACAGTTTCATCAATACAGCCTGCTCTAAAAGAGCATCAATATTATCATGACAATACCATGTCCACCATGAGCTGATCCACTGGCACAGCACCCTCTACAACTCTCGCCTCCCAGCCAAACAGAACCGGGCGGGTGACAAATTCTCTCAATGTCAACCAACGCTGCCAGCAGCACTAAACATCACATTTGCGCCCATTCCAGCCCAAAGGAGTTTGGGGGAGAGTTGCTAAGCAACTTACATAATCTTTATGTGCTTCACATTATCGCAAGAGTCTGCGGTTGAGTAGCACTGAGTGACTCGAGGTCTTGCTTCCCCTATCACCCCATTGATCATCGCATGGCCAGGCAGAGGTGTGTGATTGTCATCTCTGAGTGAATGGATTTGGACCGGAGGAAGGAGCAATATCTCTGATTGTTGCTGATCTCTCTCTCGCTCATGCCTCAGGTCTGCACTGTTATGAGCTTGTGAATTAAATTGCGTAACAGTGCACAATTAAGTATGAAGCATGTTTAAAGCTATACTTCAGTTAGCATTTTTGTCCATCAGTATACGAAAAGAGAATAGAATAGAATAGAATAGAATTCATGTTTAGGCTACTCAGTGCACATTTAAAGAATAGGCTGAAATAGGCTGGAAAACTAGAATTGAATAGAATTTGTGTCTCCTTATTACTAAGAATGGCAGAATAGAATGACATTTCTGTTTACTTTCTATAGAATAGCAGCTTTCTATTCTATTCTGGTTAAGAATAGCCTTCTAATCTAATCTAATCTAATCTAATAATAACAGGATTGCTCTTCTATTTTGTTCAGTACACTGAATAACAGAATTGGCTATATGGAATAGAATAACATTTCAATTTGCTTTGTATTACAGAATAGGAAGGAATTTTGTTCAGTACACCAAATCACAGACTAGAGTAGAATTTCAGTTTACTTTGTATTACAGAATAGAATAGTTCCTCTTTACTTTGTATTACAGAAGCATTCTATTCCATGATCAAGTGTAGCCTAGTCTACTTTATTATATTTTGTAACTTGGTGTAATAAGTAGACATGAATACAAGTCTATACTTTTCTATTCTGTAATTCAGAATGCAAGGTAGACAAGAATTATATTCAACTTCATTCTTTTTTTGTAATAGAAGGTAAACATGAATAACATACTATTCTATTCTGCTCTGTTATACAAAGTAAACAGAAAATATATTCTCTTCCATTCCAGTCTAGTCTATTTTTATGTTCTTCTATTCATTTTACTCTGTACACAGAATTACAGAATATAACAGTATAGAATTGCTTTCTTCTCTACTCAGTGCACAGAATAGGCTAAACCAGACTGGACTATAACATTTCTGTTTACTATACCGAAATAACAGAACAGGGTTGCGTTCCGAAATACAGACTAAAACTAGACTAGACTGGAACAGAATAGCTGTATATATCATAGCACACATTCAGATCTACCAGGTGATTCAATGTGATTCTGTGCAAGTGCTGTTCTGATTTATTTATGACCTGTCTCGTAGGTCTCAGTCAAAGCAGGACGCGTTTTCTCAACGTTCTCTTTTGTGTTTAGATGTTTTTCATGTGAAGATGCTGCTGCTGATGTTGGGCCAGTCTTACCTCAACGCTGAAATGATGGTCTTCGGCCGCTGAACAACACATCCACACAGCGTGATGGAGCCACAACAGCACCGCATACACACAGTCCAGCCTTCGCTTTTTAAGCAGCGTACCGTTCATATTTGTAGATTCGCTTGATTTTCCTTTATCAATGACTATGTGTGTCTCTATCCTCGTATGTCAGTTAAGCAAGTGGCGTTTTGGACCGAAGATGAAACCATCGGAGCGCGGAGAAGCATCGGCGTCCGCACATTTTGTCATTTGGCTGGCAATACACATTCCATCTTGCACATCGGATGCACTATTTCGAGGCATTTCTTCTGCTTTGAAACGTTACCTTGGCGAACAGGCAGGTTGCTTTTCTATATTGAGCAGCATCCAGAGCGTAAGCACTGCGCATGCGCTCTGACTCACTCGCCAGTGATGCTTGTTGACTAGTAGGCACCATTCACTCTGTCTTCATTCTTCTTTCTCTCCTGTCAATCACAGATCAATGAAGGTGTAAAAATGGGTCTTAGGTTGGCGAGACGCTGAAACGGCTGACACTGACGGTAGCTTCTGGCAAACCGTTAAATTGGGTCAGCGCCAGTATTTCCAGCGGTCAAGCATCCTTTTGTTTAATAATATCATAATAATAACATTAGACCACTGATTGCAGAGTACTAGCCAGAACAAGCAATAAATGTGTTTATGGTCCAAGGAATTATTGATCAATCTGTTCCATATTTATTTTCTATGTCTGGGTGCAACCTTTCATTTAGCACATTTTTTTTCTCCCTTTTATTCAGTATGGTTTACAATCCTTAAATACAAAAATAATTAATCAGATATGTTTTATAAATATACATATAAATATACATACTGTTAAAGTTAGTCTTTGATTATAAAATAAAACCTAAAAATAAAGATTTGAGAACATTCTGTAGGCTATATGCTGTCTTTATGTTGTCTCTCTCTCGCACACACACACACACACACACACACACACACACACACACACACACACACACACACACGAACGAACACGCACACTCGCGCGCACACACACACACACACACACACACACACATTTATTGATTTAATAATAATTGTTTCTTATTAATAAAATAATATACAACGACCAAACAGTAACTTTCTTGTTGGGTATAAAAAAAATAATTATTGATTTATTTGTGTAACACAGAATTGTAATGGCTCCATATCTTCCTATATTCCTCTTTGTATCACAATCATTGTGCAAGAAAAAAAAAGAAAAAAAAATGGTTGGGAAAAAATGAAAGGTACATCTGGGATCGGACAGAGGACATTTCATGCCCACCACAAGATGGGGGTGGTTCACTATATTAGGAAATTTACAAATTTCTTTTCAGTTTGTTATAAATACATCAAAAAGAAAGAGTGTGTGTGTGTGGCTCAGTGGTAGAGCATTGCCTTAGCAGCGCAAAAGGTTGTGGGTTCAATTCCCAGGGAACATACATACTGATAAAAAAAAAGTATAGCCTGAATGCACTGTAAGTCGCTTTGAATAAAAGCGTCTGCTAAATGTAAATGTAAATCACATTATGTAGTCATCATTATTTGGAAAAGAATAAAAAAGTTATTACAAATATTAAGTTACAACATAACTTTCATAAAAACTTTTACAGATTTATCAACAATATAAAGCATTAAAATGTTTGGAAATGTTGTGTATTTAATACAGTATAACAGCAAGACAAATGACTGCATTAGAGCAGAGATCAATAATGGTGGGGAGGTCTTTGAAAGCTCAGTCATGGGAAAATGAATTCATCTGCTTCACACATTAAAGAGAGAAGATAAAGAGGCATCTGCGGTGGCCTCTGGTTTTGTGGGTATTAATAGCGCTCAATTAAAAATAAGCTCAAGGTTTTAATTTTCACACAGAGGTTGTGCTGGTGAGGAGCCGGTGATGAACACTGTAATTTAGTCTGATCAGCTGATCCGAAAAACAAACCACTTACATTGATACTGCTCTCTGCTGCACTCAGACACTTCAAATGTGCTGTGAATTGAATGACAATAATTCATGAAGAAATCTTGACTCAAAAGACATACACTGTGTGTGTATCATTATTCAAATTGCCTCTGCATCATCGCTTTGCTTTTCAACAGAAAAAAAAGAACACAAACTGACATCTGAATTGTAGGCATCTAAATAACATGCACAAGATCCTTCAGCCACACATTTATGAATAATGTTTGTATACTAAACTTAACTGCTATTGTTTATGACTGTTATTAACTAATTAATTATTAACACAATAATCATTAGAAGCTGTTCAAGTCATGTCTACAAGCCAAAACCTTGTTTTTGTGTAATGTTTGTTTGTTTAAACCATCTGATATAAAGGTATTCTGGATAATTTATAACAAAGTCAAGTCTAATCATTTGCCCAGTGTGAACTTTAGATTCACAGTTAGGTGAAATCAGTTACACAAATTATATTTAGTGTTAAAAACAGTACTGATCAATTTCACAGTATTTTTAAGTGTTTTAGCTCCACTGAAAAGTCAACTAAAACATAAAGTAATGATGTAATGCCACTTATCTGTATATAAAGTCAATATAAAAAGGAATAAAAAATGTAATGGAAAATGAAAATAAATGTGGCCTATATTTGGAAAATTTAAAAGCAGAAATACATTTTTTAATAAAACATTTACATTAATTATTATGTTAAAACTTATGTATTATTTTACCTATAAAATTGTTCCTTTAATTTTGTGTTTGTTTACATTGTAAAGGCAACCAAGTTTAACAGTCAGATATACAGTAACTTTACACAGAAAAATCTATTTTATCACACTAAAATCACGTTAACATATATTGTGTCTGTACTACTGAAAGAGTAAGCATTTTAACTTTTACAGATTGGCCCCATTTAATTCCGTTGTAAATGCCTGTAACCCAGATTTATTTATTTACTCATTTATTTTTTAATGAAAAAGAGTGACAAGTCAGAAATGAAGTTTAACATTATGCCGGAAATCCTGTCAACTGAGCTTAACTTGTATTGAACCTGCAATATTGCTTTAAACTGAACGTCGCTTTAAAGTGCATAAAGTGAACTTGTGAAGCTGATCCACCTAGTATTTAAGAAGCTTTACTCAGTTACATGAGTTGCAGATATTTATTGTTTAACCAGGAGAGGAGCCATGGTGACATGCATGCTATGACAAGTGTGCCTTGGCAACGGTCTGATGTGGTCTTGCACAACACCATTCTCAACAAAGAGCAAACTGAAGAAAGAATGCTTGTGTTGAGTAAGAAAATGAGCGTTAAATTCATTTCCCATTTCCCAGTGGTTAACTTGATATATGTAGCTCTATGTACATCTGTCTTCATTTTAAATGATCCACTGACATTCTTGTGGATACATGAGAAAATATAGCTGACCTTTCTACCAATATTTCATCTTCTAAATTTTTGTCGTTTACAAAACATTTTACTTATAATATTTATAATATGGTAATGTGACAGAGTGAAAAAGGATCTTAAAAATGAAATATAAATGCAGGTAGAATGTTTGATCCATCTGGAATTGGTTAGATTCTGAAAGTGTGTCAAATGCAAGTTTGCTAGAACAGCTGTTTTGATGTTGTGATATTTTGACATTATCAGCAGAAAGGGCATCCCTTGTGAAAACGACGTTTGCTTAATTATTGAATATGCACTAGTAGTGTACTTCAAATCTTAAAAGTATAGCCTATTTTAAAAAAAAATGTAGATAATATAATACCAATGAAATAAAAGGCTACTTAATTGTACTTAGAGTGCATAACAAGTTCTTAACACACTTAAGTACACACTTAGGTTTCTTTTTTTTTTTTTTTACTTTTAAGTAAATTTAAAATCATTATATTTTAATAATCTTTTGTCATGCTTTAAAGAAGCACACTTTTTGATGTGTTGACTAACACACTAAAGCACAAGTGTTATTTGATATTACATATACCCCCGGTTTCACAGACAAGGCTTAAGGATAGTCCTAGACTATAATGCATGTTTGAGCTGTCTCAACTAAAAATATCTTGCTCTGACATATCTTAAAATATGTCGGTGACATTGTTCTGTCTCAAGATGCACACGTGTAATGTTTTCTTCTAAGGCATTTTTATAAAAGCTGTTTAAATGTCTTAATTTAACTAAGGCCTAGTCCTGGCTTAAGTTAAGCCCCGTCTGTGAAACCTGGAATTAAAGTTAATATATTTTAAATATAAATGTGTAATTACAAATATATTTAAATACATGACATAGACGTTCCAATAAAATTACATTTACATATAATGTTTGCTTGTCAGTACATTTGACAGTACACTTTAACCATATTTCAAAGACAACAGTGGTAATTATAAAATTACATATAAAATATACTTACAGTAGGTGGGTTAAAAACAGCGTTAAATTCAACTGATTGCATTAATTCAATTTTAATTTAATTGTCTGAAAATATTACATTCAGTTCACACTTAAGTATATTCTTTTAAAGTACATGCAACATAGGCATATTATTTCCATAATAAGCACTTTAAAAAAAGTGTGCTAGTGTACTTGTTTTTCACACTGCACGTTTCAAAGGAAGAATAACTTATTACATTTTAATTAAAGATCATTTCTTTCTTTGGAATAACATACACTGATGAATTGTTCACAATGAGAGCTGGAATGCACATTAAATTGGGTCAGTTTTGCTGTAATGTTGACTCTAAATGTAATAATGCTCGGTATGATTGGCAGGTAGGGTGCAGACAGCCTTAAGGAGAACAGCTGCTATGGAATGTTATAGACTTACTCCCCTCCTTAATTAAGTCTAATTATTTCTCTTCTGTGTTTGTACTGCCTGCAGCAGATAGCTTTCTCAACAGAGCGTTGTGGGCGCAGCTCTTCAAATCACAATGGCTACTTAATAATTAGAGCAGAACCGCTAAACAGCGTTTGATTTGTTAGAGGACTGGGACTGTGAAGTGAACGGTTGAATGAACTGTGGTTGAGTTATTGTGTTAAACATTTGTCATGGCAGGTGCTGGAGTGAACCATTTTCAAACCTTTATAGGGCAAAAATCAGTCAAACAAAGTGCACAAACTTTAGATATGATACAGAAAACAGACAAAAATGTGCTAAAAGCTACTGTACATTTGTTATTGCTCAGAAAATAAGTTGCAGTTTATATAACACACATTTAACTATGTTTTATAAACCTGGGGAATGTCATCACACTATCTGCTGAAGCATAAGTTGTCACATTTGTGCAACTGCATAGAATTTACTGCATATAATTTATTAAATATTAATTACATAGCTAATAAATAGCATATTCTATGCTATTGAACAATTTTAAAAAAAGAGAATAAATAAATGAATTTAAGAGGGTTGTGTTTGAAATCAACATACTCTACCTAACTCAAACCACTGTTGGGGCCAAAAAAATAAATAAAACATTTGTCACAACTTAACCAACTTAACTCACTGTAAAACCCAACAATTTAACTAGCCTAACTAATTTCATCTAAGGAAACTGAGTGTGTTAAACCAAAAAAGTAATATATATATATATATATATGCACTGTGAACTTATTTAATTTGGGCTTGTGAAAGAAAAAAAACTATATTTCCTAATATAAAACTATATTTCCTTAAATAACTATAAACTCAAATTCATTGCATACATAAAACCATAAGTTACAGGGATAGTTCACCCCAAACTGAAACTTCTGTCATCATTTACTCACCCAGTTGCTCTAAACCTGTCTCAGTTTCTTTATTATGTTACGTAACATAAAAGAAGATACTTTAAAGAATCATGGTTCACAGTTGGTTTAGCAGCAGAAAGAAATTCATACAGGTTTAGAACAACATGAGGTTGAGTAAATGATCACTGAATTATCATTTTTGGGTGAACTGTCCCTTTACGTAAAACCATTAAAATGAGAAATATCAACTCAACTATCTTGTTGAACTTAGTCGATTTCACTGTTAGGTTTTTGCAGTAGCCTGTATGTGTCCCCTAAAATAATGCTTTGATGAGCAGGATTCTTAAGAAAAGAAAAGAACCATATCCTTAAATAACCTCCTAATTGACCTCATTACGGTGTTGTCTGTTGTTCATCTGTCTGTCCAAGCCGTTTTCCTTTGTGATTTGGACGGCTCCTTCACTGTCCAGCTGGATGTCCTCATGCAAGATCAAAGCGGGCAAAAAAATGCTTGCGAGACCGTCCTGCACGGAGGAATCACACATTCGCTCTTCTGCATCAATAAACAACTTAATTGCTTCCTTGTCTCATTATCTGATGAGAGACTCGGCAAGCAGGATTTAAAGAAGAGCACAAACCAGCTCAAAAACACTTTACACCTTAAGATGTATTATTTAGTCCTGCTTTGCCTTTCTGAAAATGATTAAAGAATAAAATAACATCAACAGAATGGGTCTGTTAATAACTTGTGTGCACCCAGATGGCATCCTTGAACTCAGTCTTGACCCCTGCTGACTGTGTTTGTGTGTGTGTGTGTGTGTGTGTATGGGTGTAAATAAGTGCATTGTGCTGTGCAAATGTATGTAAATCACCTTATGTCCACAACTTTGTATATGCGCCAGTGCATCTAGCCATTCACTGCTGTTAATAAGGCCCATAATAAGCCATTTTAATGTTAAATTAAAATGAAACTTTCACAAATTAAGATTTATGTATTTGAATTGCATATTAAAATTCCATAAATTTGGATTACACAGTTTTAACACAAATAAATGAATAAACTCAATGTGATGCATATTTGTCACATAAATCAAACAGGTCAGATTTCTGCATTTAGAAAATCATAATTTATTATTAACTACTTGCATCTATTTTATTTTATTTAAATCATCATATTTTCAAATATATTTATTAATATTGCTTGAAATCAGTTCATTGTGAAAACAATGAACCGTTAAAAATATGAACATGGTTAAAATATGCCTATATAGCTGTGCAAGCTTTATTCAGTTGAAGCAAATTATATTTAATGTTAATTATATATTTGTTTGTTTGTTTTTGTGTATTTACAATACATTTAGTTTATTAGCACTATTACAGAATTCTTACCTGTTTCATTTATGTATGACTGACGAATATGCATCACATTTAGTTTATTGTAAAAAAAAAATCCAGATGAATGGAAATATGCAGTTCAAACACATAAATCTTAAATTTTGTCCAAAATATATTTTTGGGGCTTTTACGAGGGTCATGTGGTGTATCATGGGGGAGGGTCTTTTCTGGAGTCAATCATTCTGTACATGAGGGATTAAAATAAGCTTTTACTATTTTAATCTTTTCAAATCAAGAAGAACACACATATGTCTCTGATTAAATTTGCTTTTCCAATATCTGTTTGACTCTCACTATATAATGAAAAACAGTCCCTTGATTATGTGATTACAGAGAACTATAAATATTTGACTTTCTGAGCATGAATTATTAGGCAAAAACAAAGATTGTCTAACAGTCTGTTGTTCTTCCAGTTATTGGCAGTAGCCTAGCAGGCATTATATTACACGGCTATTTGTGAAGATTATTTTTAATTTAAACACATGTGCTATTTTGGATGAGTAGTATCAGAAGTGTCATGCATATGTTACTCATTTGTATGTTTCATAATTAAAGTTGCACAATTGGAGGTAAAATGTGTTTGTTTAGTAATGTCTGCTAGATGTTTGTCTATAAAGTGCTGTTGCAGAAATCGGTGTAAATATAGTCAATCCATCACTCATGTATATATTATTTCACTTAGAAATAGTAATAATACATATATATTTTTTCACTAGTACTTATAGTCAATCATCCCACTGCTGCTACACTTTATTTATAATACACTCTCAGAAAAAAAAGGCACAAAACCTGTCACTGGGGTGTTATCCTTTCAAAATGCACTAATATGTACCTTTAAGGTACAAAAATGCACCTATTAGAGGTAAATACAAACGGTGCTGCCCCAGTGACAGCTTTTTTTCTGAGAGTGTACTGTACCTACCTAACTATCAATTTCCTAGTCATCTCATGCCTGTTAATTCTGTTTTTACTCTGTGTACCTGTATTCTTTTGTCTGCATATTGTCGATATACACTGTTGTCTTAGTCCTTGTGACTGTCTACATGTATTAGTGTTGTTTCTTGGAGGGACTGTTTTGTTTTTATCCATTGCCATGATGTGCTAAAAGTGACAATAAATTTGATATTGACTTTCTGTTGAAGCCTATTTGACTTTTTTCCCAAATAAGACAAAATGACTTTTTCCTAACATGTCAACGCTGTTCTTTTTCATAAAAAATATATATATATATTTTTTAATTGCAATCACTAGCTTCAAATTCAGTTGAAATTTTACTTAGTTCATCAAAAAGATATGGGGAAACCAGTGGTTATAACATTTTTTTGGTGCTGTTTATCTCACAATTTGTCCTTAAGCTTTTCTAAGTTAATGTCAAGTACAAAGAGTGCTTTTGTTACTAGGGTGAGTTAACAGTAAGTTGAGGCTTGTAACACTATTATAAGACATCAGCTTAAATTTTGTAAATGTATTTCATTTATTAATCAAATAAACTTTTTTATTCCAATCTCCAAAAACCCCTTCTCTCAACTCACCCATATTAATTAATGAAACAGTTTAAAAAAAAAAAGTTGGAAAAAGTATTGAACAAATAAAGCAATTTTTAAACAGTAATAGTGTGTCTGTTGATGTTAGTCACGTTCACAGTCGTGACAAATATTGGCTTTCGCACATTTTGTTCTATCTTTTTGGGAACATTAAGTAAATGAGGAAATTAGTGTTACAACTCTCCCTGCCTAACTCAGACTTAACAGAATTGAGTAAATGCTGTGTCTCATAATAAATTCTGATTCACATGATACCAGGGATGTACGGTACTCGGAGTTGATATCATCTGAATCAGGCAACAGCACTTAATGACTGTTGATTATAATAAAACTTAATTTCCACTTATCTCTCCTTTTCTTTAAAAAATTAACATTTACAATGTGCAGTTGGAGAAGGTTAAAATGCTTAACTGCATAGCCACAAGATGTAAAAAAGATGTATTTGTATTTTAATAGGTTTTTAGTGTGAAAAAAATGTATAAACCTTTTCTGTGTAAAGTTATGACAACACAATGCCAGTGCTCTAACATTTAAGTTTTAATAAGGGAATTAATGTAAGCACTTTTGTGGTAATCAACATTATGCGACAAATATTTTTTCTATTTTATTGTCTTGCGGTCTTATAGATGTGCTTATAGATTGCTGTGTTATGCAAGAGTTTGTTCCAGTCCATTAAAATCTTTGGAAAAGCAGCGTTCCTGCTTGAGTAGAATACTGATATTTCATATCACTGGAAACTTTTATTGTTTGTATTGGAATGGTTTTGATTATCCTTCTGTAGTCAAACATATCCATCACTGCTAAAAATAACACTCTTTTTAAACACCACATAATAGATATTAGATTAAGTCTTTTTAAACTCTAGATACTAGCAGGGCCGTTTTTACAAAACTGATTATGTAAACACTCAAATCTTAAATAACAACATTGATACATTTACAAATTATATTTGTATATTGGTTATATATAATTTCTTTTTCAGACATCAGTTTCTTGTCACATCCAAATTGGTTGTCATAGTAACGACACTAATTTGCGAAATTTCAGAGCATCGTGAGATCCACAAATCTGAACACATTAGGCCTATTTGTAAATTGACTGTTAAGATAAAACATTTTGCACAATTTATTATCTGTGATACCATTATAGCCACTGGATGCCTGTATAGCTCTACGTAACAATCCCTATTGCTAAGAAATTGTCATCACACATAAATTAATTTTATTACATTTGGATTTGGATACATGTTTAGATATTATCAATGCATGGCTAATTTTTGACTTTATCTGTTTTTTGTTCAATTGTTTTGTTGTTGTGTCAGTTATTGCATTATTATTTCAGTCAAACCAATAAAACCCTTTGTTACTGTGACGGGGCTGACGAGACGTGAGACATGCGGATCCAAATGCAAGCTTTTTATTATAAAACATGGTCAATACAGGCAGGGTCGGGCAGTAGCAAACAGGTATGGCATGGGCAAGACACAAGAGTAGTCCTTAGGCAAGCGTAGGTCGGCAATCGGCAAACTTAATCCAGAGGGCAAGGCAGAGAGAATAATCCGGGAGCACAGGCAGAATCAGAACACAGGAAATCAAACTAGGAAAACGCTTTGTAAGTAGCTAGGCTAACAATACTCGGCAGTGTGTGAGAGGAAGTCCATTGTTTATATAGTGTGTGTGTGTGTGTGTGATTGGGTGCTGGTGATTGTGAGATGGAAAACAGGTGTGTGCGTGATCAGTGCAAACAGCTGTGTTGGTGCAGTGGATGATGGGAAATGTAGTCCTTGAGTGATCTGTGACTGACTGTGTGGTGTGAAAGTCAGTGGTGCAGGTGAAAGTGACCTCTAGAGGTGAGTGACTGGAAGTTCATGGCCAGGATTCTGTGACATAGCCCCCCCCCAAGGAGCGGCTTCCAGACGCTCCTAAAACAAAACCTAGGTGGGCGGTGGAGCGGAGGCGGAACAGGGGGAGGGACGGAGGGCCAGGTCCATGTGGAAGCAAGGGCGGAGAGGATGGAACTGGAACCCACCAGGGCGGAGCAGGCGGATCTGGAGCCCACCAGGGCGGAGCGGATGGACCCGGAGCCCACCAGGGCTGAGCAGACAAAACTGGAGCCCACCAGGGCAGAGCAGACGGGACTGGAGCCCCCCAGGGCGGAGCAGACGGACCTGGAGCCCACCAGGGCGGAGCGGATGGGACTGGAGCCCCCCAGGGCGGAGCGGACGGGACTGGAGCCCCCCAGGGCGGAGCGGACGGAACTGGAGCCCCCCAGGGCGGAGCAGGCGTGACAGGAGCCCCCCAGGGCGGAGCAGGCGTGACAGGAGCCCCCCAGGGCGGAGCAGGCGTGACAGGAGCCCCCCAGGGCGGAGCAGGCGTGACAGGAGCCCCCCAGGGCGGAACAGACGGGACCAGAGACCACCGCAGGGAAGCAGACTGGGCAGGTAGCCCTGACAGCACCTGGAAGTAGAGGAGAACAAGGACAAACAACACAGGGAGAGCAGAGACAGACAACACTGGGAGAACGGAGACAGACAACACTGGGAGAGCCTTCCTAATCTCAGGAGCCGTACCAGGGCAGGACAGGAAATCCCAGACGGCCTCCGTAGCCATGACAGAGCCGGACAGGGAATCACCGACGGCCTCCTTAGCCGTGTCAGGACAGGGCGAAAGTTCATAGACGAGGACAGGGCGTGAGTTCATAGACGGCCTCTGGCCGGGACAGGACAGGGTGAGAGCTCACAGACGGCCTCCATAGCCGTGACAGGACAGGATGAGAGCTCACAGACGGCCTCCATAGCCGTGACAGGACAGGATGAGAGCTCACAGACGGCCTTCTTAGCCGTGACAGGACAGGGTGAGAGTTCACAGACGGCCTCCATAGCCGTGACAGGACAGGGTGAGAGCTCACAGACGGCCTTCCTAGCCGTGACAGGACAGGGCGAGAGTTCACAGACGGCCTCCATAGCCGTGACAGGACAGAGTGAGAGCTCACAGACGGCCTTCCTAGCCGTGACAGGACAGGGCGAGAGTTCACAGACGGCCTCCATAGCCGTGACAGGACAGGATGAGAGCTCATAGGAGGATACCACCGACACCTCTGGAGGTTCTGCAGCTAACGCCGCCACCTCTGGAGGTTCTACGGTGGTACCATCACCGGGTGAGAGTATATTGCTGGGCGCCACCACCTTGCAAGGGACTGAGGCGAGCACCACCGCTTGGGGAGGTTCTGCGGCAGATGCCCTCCCCTGGGACAGTAACGTGGTGGTGTATGTGGCCCAAATGCAACATAGTGCAATCCCCACCCTGGGAAGCGCTTCAGACAGGGTAATCAGTTCATGCACAGGGGGGTCAGAGTGAGTGGTTTTGGAGATACCAGCAGTGCGTACAGACACCAGCTGTGCATCCCTCACGTTGGATATCAACCGGAGAACTTGAAGGACTGACCTTGAGTCTCTGGGTGGAATAGGTTCTGGCTGAGGAGCTGAGACGTGAAGAGGTTCTGGCTGATCAGCTGTGACGCGGCGTGACTCTGGCTGGTCAGCTGCGACGTGGACTGACTCTGGCTGGTCAGCTGCGACGTGGACTGACTCTGGCTGGTCAGCTGCGACGTGGACTGACTCTGGCTGGTCAGCTGCGACGTGGACTGACTCTGGCTGGTCAGCTGCGACGTGGACTGACTCTGGCTGGTCAGCTGCGACGTGGACTGACTCTGGCTGGTCAGCTGCGACGTGGACTGACTCTGGCTGGTCAGCTGCGACGTGGACTGACTCTGGCTGGTCAGATGCGACGTGGACTGACTCTGGCTGGTCAGATGCGACGTGACGTGACTCTGGCTGGTCAGATGTGACGTGACGTGACTCTGGCTGGAGAGCTGTGAGCTGGGTGAGTTCATGACGATCCACAGTGGCTTGGTGTGACTCACGGAGATCACAGGTGGCTTGGCTTGAGATGATCAACTGTGCTTTGGCTTGACTCGTGACGATCAACTGCGGCTTGGCTTGACTCATGACGATCAACTGTGGCTTGGCTTGACTCACGGAGATTACTGGTGGCTTGGCTTGACTTGTGACGATCAACTGTGGCTTGGCTTGACTCACGGAGATTACTGGTGGCTTGGCTTGACTTGTGATGATCAACTGTGCTTTGGCTTGACTCATGACGATCAACTGCGGCTTGGCTTGACTCATGACGATCAACTGTGGCTTGGCTTGACTTGTGACGATCAACTGTGGCTTGGCTTGACTTGTGACGATCAACTGTGGCTTGGCTTGACTTGTGACGATCAACTGTGGCTTGGCTTGACTTGTGACGATCAACTGTGGCTTGGCTTGTCTCACGGAGATTACTGGTGGCTTGGCTTGACTTGTGACGATCAACTGTGGCTTGGCTTGACTTGTGACGATCCCGAACTGTGGCTTGGTTTGACTTGTGACGATCAACTGTAGCTTGACTTGACCTTTTAACATAGGCTGTGACTTGACTTGGCTTCTTAATATCAGCGGTGACCTGACTTGACTCTTTAACATCAGCGGTGACTTGACTTGATTCTTTAACATCAGCGGTACTTGACTTGACTCTTTAACAGGCAGACCTGACTCTTTAACAGTAGCGGTGACTTGACCTGACTCTTTAACAGCAGCGGTGACTTGACTTGACTCTTTAACAGCAGCGGTGACTTGACTTGACTCTTTAACAGCAGCGGTGACTTGACCTGACTCTTTAACAGCAGCGGTGACTTGACTTGACTTGACTCTTTAACAGCAGCGGTGACTTGACTTGGTTCATGATTGGAAGCAATGACGCTACGGGGTGTTGTTGTTGCCGCCATTTTGTGAGCGTGCTCTAGCGTGACTGTGTTCAACCAAGTGGGTGCGGTGTCTCGTTCCTCCGCGACTCCCACAGTGAACGTTGAACCAACAGTCAGTAGGGCATAGTCCAAAAACTGAGCGAGTGAAGCACGCGTACCCTCGCGTCTAAACTCCGATCTCATGGGTTGATTTATGCCATCGCAAAAAATCTCGATCAAAGTAATGTCCGGTAGATCTGAGTAATTTGCGATGGCTAAAAACTCTCTGATATGTTGCTCCAGTGATCGAGGACCCTGTTTAAGGGCAAACAGAATTCTTGTTGTGTCCATACCTTCTGAATGACCGTCTGAGAAGCTGCTGGATCCTAGTGGGCCGAGTATTCTGTGACGGGGCTGACGAGACGTGAGACATGCGGATCCAAATGCAAGCTTTTTATTATAAAACATGGTCATACAGGCAGGGTCGGGCAGTAGCAAACAGGTGTGGCATGGGCAAGACACAAGAGTAGTCCTTAGGCAAGCGTAGGTCGGCGATCGGCAAACTTAATCCAGAGGGCAAGGCAGAGAGAATAATCCGGGAGCACAGGCAGAATCAGAACACAGGAAATCAAACTAGGAAAACTGGGAAACGCTTTGTAAGTAGCTAGGCTAACAATACTCGGCAGTGTGTGAGAGGAAGTCCATTGTTTATATAGTGTGTGTGTGTGTGTGTGACTGGGTGCTGGTGATTGTGAGATGGAAAACAGGTGTGTGCGTGATCAGTGCAAACAGCAGTGGATGATGGGAAATGTAGTCCTTGAGTGATCTGTGACTGACTGTGTGGTGTGAAAGTCCATGTGGTGGGTGAGTGACCTCTAGAGGTGAGTGACTGGAAGTTCATGGCCAGGATTCGTGACAGTTACCCCAATCTACATAGGCCTATAAAAGCCTGATCAGTGACATAAAAGTAATCAGAATGCAGCTACTTGTTCTTTTATTACTCATTGACGTGTGAACTTCTCTTTAAATAACGTGACGCTCTGCCCTCTGTATGTATGACGCTGCTCCCTTTAAGCGCTGTTGGAAGCAAATTATTTATTTATTTTGGAAGATAATTAATTGATTCAGCATTTCGACACTTCCGTATAAGGATGCGTTACATTTAACAAAGCGGTTTAATAAAGTATGTATTGATCTTGTGAATTAGCGAATTTTACTACACCAATATTTTTTAATTGGCTGTAAAAGTTTTATATGGGAATATTACAAGACACACTGAACTTTTAACAATGCATTGGTGCAAAAAACACACACCTTTTAGACCAGTTTCACATGAAACATGATTTCTCGACTGCCACAAATACTGCCTAAACAAAATACAAATTTTGTGCACTTTTTATGTACCAATATTGTCAGGGTTCTGTCACTTCGGTCTAGTGTTATTCATGGTTTTGTGACAGAGCCCTGACACTCCCTTCATGTCCTGTTTTTATGTGAGTGCGCGGCTTCGAGTGTGCTCGAGCCGCGCGCTCTCTTGTCTGCGTGCCTTGTTTTGTGTTGGAGCGTGGTGTTCGGATCCCAGCACTCATGTCTTGAGTTTCGGTTCGTGTCGGGGTTCGGACACTCGTGCTCCATGTTCTGTCTCATTGTGTGAGCGTGCGGCTCGAGTTCGCTCGGCCGCGCGCTCTTGTCCACGTGTGTTGTGTGTGTGGTTTTGCACGTAGTTTCGTGTTTTTATCGGCTGCGTGCATTCATGTTATGTCTTGTGCTGTGTGGCACGCAGCTCATGTATTTCATTGGCTGCGTGCTTTCATGTTGTCATGTCTTGTGTGAACACGCGGCTTATGAGTGTTCTCATTAGCTGTGTGTTCGTGTCCTTTTTTGCACATGGCTGGTAATTTGTTTTGCTGGCCATGTGCTTGTTTGAGTTTTGTGTGAGCACATGGCTTTTGTCTTAGTTTTCTGTGTGCCATGTGCTCTCATGTCAATTGTCTTGACCCCACCCATCTTGCATTATTGGTTAATTTGCCCCACCTGTGTGTATCTCATTACCCTCCTCATTTGCTCCCTTTATAATCTCCTTGTGTTTGCAGTCCCGTGCCAGTTCGTCATCGTATGTTCCCCGTTGATTTGACCCTGCCTTGTCGTGCCTTGTCCTGCCTTGCCAAGCCTGCCAGCTGTCCTGTTTTTCCCCTACGGGGTCTAATAAAGCCCATTCTCTTGCACTATTGAGTCCTCGCCTCATCCCTTTACCCAACACTGACAGTACGAACTGGCCAACAGAGGACTCAGCAGAGATGGGTATCTTCCTTTTTCCATCTCCCACCACTGGATTGTCCACCCGCCAGCTAATGGTCCAGCATGTAAATGCTCGCTACTTCTGTCAGCAGGGGGCTGACGTGAGGGACTTTGCCTGTGACTTTCTCATAGAAGTGGACAGTCTGGACTACAGTGAGGCTGATGTTAAGGAGGTTTTTAACATCTGCCTCGATCAGCCTCTCAGCCCGTGGGAGATGGAAAAGCTGTGGAATCTTGGCTTCTGGGACTTCGTTTACCATGTTTTCCATCATGAGGAGCTGGAACCCCCACCCCAAGCGAAGTCCCACTCCACTGACTGTCCCCCCATTCCACCTGCAGTCAGTGGAGGCCCCAGCCCTCCAATGACCCTGAAACGGAGAAGGAGGAAGAATGGGCCCGCCTCAGCTCCCCCAGAGGCGGCCGAAGTCGCTGCAGCTCCCCCAGAGGCGGCCGAAGATGCCGCAGCTTCCCGTTCCCAGAAACGGAGGAGGAGGCGGAAGAAGGCTTCCTCCGTCCCACAAGGCCAGGAGGCCATTCAGGAGCTCACTGCTGGTCAGGAGACCGTTCCAGAGCCGCCCAAGCTCCTCGCCCTGCCGGCGCCACCCAAGCTCCTCGCCCTGCCGGCGCCACCCAGGTTCCTCGCCCTGCCGGCTCCACCCAGGTTCCTCGCCCTGCTGGCACCACCCAAGCTCCTCGCCCTGCCGGCTCCGCCCAAGCTCAAGCTCCTTGCCCTGCCGGCTCCGCTCAAGCTCCTTGCCCAGCCGGCTCCGCTCAAGCTCCTTGCCCTGCCGGCACCACCCAAGCTTCCTGTTTGGCCGGAGCCTCACTGGGTTGTCCCTCCGGCCCCGCCCTGGCCATCCTCCAGGGTTTCTGTGTGGCTGGAGCCTCCCTGGTCCGTCCCTCCGGCCCCGCCCTGGCCATCCTCCAGGGTTTCTGTGTGGCTGGAGCCTCCCTGGTCCGTCCCTCCGGCCCCGCCCTGGCCATCCTCCAGGGTTTCTGTGTGGCTGGAGCCTCCCTGGTCCAAATATTTTAAATTGGCCTTTGAATTTGCATGGCAAGAAAAGCCTTACCTTGCCAAAACACTGACAGAACCCATTGATCTAACGGCATTGTTGAGCGCTCCAAATCCAAATGCAAACT
This sequence comes from Schizothorax lantsangensis, assembly GCA_027422415.1. Lineage (NCBI taxonomy): Eukaryota > Metazoa > Chordata > Actinopteri > Cypriniformes > Cyprinidae > Schizothorax > Schizothorax lantsangensis. The sequence continues at coordinate 9,989,428 of CM049845.1, forward strand.
TTGCATGCAACAATCAGAGGCAGCAATTGACAGCGCTCTGATCCAATGTTGGGGGATCCAGTGGGGGCGGCAATCATATTTCAGGGAGTCCGTGCCACTCTTGATCACAACCCTGTTAAAATGTAGTGGCAGTACGTGCGCTCATTGGCGCACGTTCCGCCTAGCTTGCCTATGCCTAGAAACGGTACTGATGATACTAGTACTCCTGCAAATTTCCATACAGGACAGAGTGTTCTTGGCCTATCTCGACTTTAAGTCTTACTTCTCGTTTACTTGACGTTTAAATTTTTTTTCCAATGGCTGGGTTAGCTGACGAAAACACTGGAACTTTCCAGCAACAGGTTGGTGGCAATCACTACAGCCTTGCTAACTCAGAATATAGATCTTGAACCGCCCCCAGCCCACCTGATGCTAATACTGGGTCTCTTTTTTTATTTTGATGACCTATCCTTGTCATCCATAATCAATCAAAACTCAACCACACCCATTACATCCTGTGTGAAAACCACTTAACGAGGCATTAGCTTACTATAATGCAATTTAGCTCATAAAAATGACCGGAGACATATGAGGTCTTTCACATCTGTCCCCATGCAGTCTAACTAGGGATATTATTAAGATTTGTGGCCTTCTCAGTTTGCTGAAATGACCACTTTGAAACTCTTATTAATGTCAGCCATAATTGTTTCCCAGGTAATGTTGTTGTGACATGACCTGAACAAACTAAATTTAGTATTAAAACAACTTAATAGATCCGTTCCAACAGACATTCAGGTTATAGATGTCAAATGTAAGATTATCACAGTCTGAAGTTGTTATATAATGTCAATAAGGTCGTAAATGTTAAATCTTATTGAATAATTCACATTTTAGGTCTCAAACGTTCTGCATGTGTCAAATCTGTTCTGGACTGCTTGCCAGCTGAATTGCAATGTGTTTCTCTATTTAAACTAAACTGAAATCAGCCAGAATCACAAGTATTGCACAGATAGGTTATAGATGTAAAATGTAAGATTCAGTAAAATTCAATACATAAATGGGTGTTCTGCTGTTCTGATGCTTGCCAGCTGAATCATCAACAGGACACAAGTATTGCACAGATGAAATGTTAAGGTGTTGCAAATAAACCCCTCCAAAGAAATTTCAAATACGTACATTCAAATAAACCTCTGAAATATTTTAAAGAGAGTGTTTACTGCTGATCTAACTATATCATTTGGAATCAGTATTTCCAGTGATGCTCTATATCACCATTCTAAGGAAGCAAATACACAAACCAAACAATTAAATTACATTAATTACATGTGAAATTCAGTTAAATCTAACCATGTTTTTGTTTGCCAGGACTCTTCTATTTTATTTTATTTTACAAATGAGAAGACTAAAACTAGCTGTTTTTTTTTTGTTTGTTTTTTACATAACTTCAGACACATAATTAAATAAATAGATGCAAAAGGTCAGTTTACTCAAGACAGAATGGAGTTTGAGTGGGAAACACAGGATTCTTTGTGGTCAGTTGATCTTTGGTGACCTTTGGGAACACAAACTTCCTGGATGCTTTCCATCTCCAAACCACTGTCTGGCTACTGTGACAACCCAAATGAATGCAGCCATGTCTATGGTCATTTCTTAAAGGACTCAATGGACGATTCACAACAGACAAGGGAGGTTTCCGGACAGATAAAGAAACCCTAAGAAATACGTCAATGGACAATTTCCAAATGACACCGTCTCTCCTACAACTTGTAAGGTTATCATGACTTTCAAATTATTATTCTCAGTCATCCTTATGTGTAAATAGTGTTGAATGAATGAATGTTGTATTCAAATATTTGGCACATCTACATTTTATTGCTCGGATGATGCTTTTTCACAGATCCGATCAGAATAATTCTCAGGTATTTTTTTTCAGTTTATCAATTAACTTACTTTCTGCTGTTTTCATTATATTCCTTGGAACAATAAACAGAGAAACAAAATAGTCAATTGTTAAAGGGATATTTCACCCAATTAAATGATGAAACTAGTGTCATGACCCTCCCTGCAGCCTACCTCAGACTTAACAGATTTGAGCAAATGCTGTATCTCAAAATAAATGCTGATTCAGATGTTATCTGAAGGGATGTACGGTGTGATAGTTCACCTTAGGTTGGTCCAAACCTTTCTTATGCTGAACACAAAAGAAGAATGTTGATAACCAAACAGCATTTTTTCCGTACTACTGAAGTCAGTGGGGACCATCAACTGTTTGGTTACCCACATTCTTCAAAATATCTTCTTTTACCTGTTTGTTCAACAAAAGAAAGAAACGTATACAGGTTTGGAACATCTTAAGGGTGAGTAAATGATGCATTTTCATTTTGGGTGAACGATCCCCTTAACATCAAAAGTACAAAACTATATGTGAATAACACTTCAGATCATTTGGTCTTTGGAAGTATTTGTCAAATCAACAACTTTTGGTTACAGACTTATATTTTGGCAAATCTGAGCGTGGTTTGTGAAACTGTTGAGATCTCTTCTGAAACTGAGACACTTGAGTTTACTGGGTTCTTTTTCTCTGGAGAAAAATCTGAGAAACAATTGCATTTCATTTTATCATTGAAAAACAGTTGAGACTGGGAGTGTTGAAACACTTTCACTTTAACCAACTAGAAATGACCTAAACGGATGAAATCATACATGACCATTACCATCGATGACAGTAAAGTTGCAAAAGTTGCAAAAGAAAAAAAAACTTATGTTGATGTTGTTTATGGATGTTAAATAACAGATCTGGTTTGAATTAGCAGTTATTCTTGTTATAATTATACACTTTTACAAGCTTTTTGGCATTAAATAAAGAAATGAATGGATAAAATCATGTAAATCATGGATAAAAATTCATTCAGAAGGTGAAGTTTGTAGACTTATGTAATTCTACTGGGCAGATGAAGATTGACATAAATTGTTTGACATAAATACTGAGCAGAATAATTGTTTCCAAGGTTGATGATAATAAATGTTTCTAAAGCACCAATTCCTGAAGGATCGCGTGACACTGAAGACTGGAGCTTTGCCATAAAATAAATAAATGACATTTTAAGATGTTAAAATTATAATAATAAAAAAACAGTCATTTTAAATTGTAATGGTATTTCACAATATTTTCTTCTGTATTTTTTTAATCAAAAATACAGGTCTTACTTACCCCAAACTTTAAAATGTTAGTGTGCATATATATTATTTTAGTTAGTTTAGTTTACTATAGTATCTTATTTTTCATTAAAACGGAGGGATTCGTTTTGAACATGTCAATCTGATTAGCACAATATTGAGCTGTAACAACAGCACTCTGTGTACCTTTGAGTGAGAGACGTTGTAGATCTAATTTGTTGCAGACAAGTTTGTGACAAAAACAGACAGAAACAATGTGTTCCCGAGCTCATTTGTTATTTCTCTTCCCTGCGGGTCCTCATTGTTGATTGACAGCAGGTTAAAGATTTCATTTGGCATCGGAATGATGTCACAAACCTCGAGATCAATAAGTAGCTACCTGAAGTTGAACAGCACGCGCGCGATCCTCCCTGCCCCTGCTGCTGACGTCACGAGCGCTGCGCAGCTCTGTCCAGCAGAACGCGCCTCTATCACTGCTGAGGTTCGCGAGCGCGGAGGAGGAGCTGTCAAAGTTTACAGCCAAGCCGAGCGAGTTTTCTCAAGAAGACGAGAAGGCAAGATCTTGGAACATTTAGAAACCATTGAAAGAAGAGCCCCTCTAACTATGGAGTGAAGTCTGAGAGGTTTTACACGTAAGAAATGGCAGGACCAACTGAGATCGGATTGTTTTTTACCTTACTGCTCTCATGGAGCTTCTGCGCGACGCCGGAAAAGAAAGGTAGGAGTATTGTGACACGGCTTGTTGTATAAGGTTAAACCTTAATCTTTGAGACAGTTCTTTGGAGAATGAGTTCCTAAAGAGCTTGATGGGAACGGTGCACATACCTTCAGAGATGTGCGCTTTGAGGAACCTCGGTCAGCGTGGGAACAGTGGAAGTTTGTGCTCACAGTCCCACAGAGAACTTCCACTTGGATACTAAGTCGTTTTTAACTGAGGCTTTTATTGAAGTTGACTTGACACAGATAATGCTCCTTCTGGAACAACCTGAGGTGTCAAGTCAATTTCAATAAAAGCGTCAGTTAAAAAATACTTAGTATCCAAGTCTGTGTCTGTAGTTCACGGATCAATCCTTGGGTTTGAACTTTCAACCTTTCACTTCCCAGACCAGATTTTAGTATATGACCCCACCCCAGACTTTTAATAAGGTTGTGATTTTTTAGCTTTACATTGCATTTACATTTACATTGCGTGGCACTGCCATGATTCAAATTGCATAGCAGAGGCTGAGAGAAGAGGAAGATTCTTGCATTATAACAATGTTTTATCAGGCAACCTAAAACTTGTTTCATGTGGTAACATTGCAGTTGGCTGGTTTCATTCAAAAAAACAACTAACTACATAAGGTTACAGTTATTACATTGTTATATGTGTCAGATCAGGTAGAAATAGCTTCTGCACATTGTTTTTAAGTTAATTTCACAGTTTGACATCAACATTTTAATTATTTTTTTTGTCAAATTTAACTGCTATGCTGTCAGCCTACCTAAAAATGATTTTTGTTTGTTTATGTCATTTAACTTTTTGCAATTATTTTTAATCCATATTTATGTTTCAACTTGATAACTTTTGACATCAACATTTTTAATAAATAATTAAATGAAAAGTGTTAGGAAAAGTGCAGTAAACTTATGGTTATGAAATTTTAATCACTTTAATTAGAATTTTAGTTTTCGATTTTAGCATGTAAAAAAATTTTTAAAAAGAGAAAATAATTGTTGCCTTATTTGATCTGACCAGGACTTTGTTGGTTTAACCAAATGTAGTCCGGTTTATTCAGTCATTTTAACTTTTTTTTAGATTTGAATTTATATTTTATCACACAAATAACTTTTATTTTTCTCTAGGTTATCTAAATTATGTTTTAATATGTAGATCCAGTGCTCATTGTAATGAACATTTTCTTTTAAATGAATTCAATGAACTAAAGCCATTTATTTAATCTATGATGTTAGAGTTTGTCACATTTATTAGATTAGTTAAAGTGTGCTTATATGCCACTCTGCATATTATTAAGATAATCTCAGGGGTGTCCTGTGTGTAAACACATGACTGTGCCAATACTGACAGATGGGGCACAAACAAATCACTTTATTACAGTCTGCTTCCTCATTTGGACTCATTCAGGTTTACAGTCACGTTGCCAAGAGAGGAATCACTTTCCTCTAATATACTGTAAGTTCTGTTTTGACAATCATCAATGATGTTACATTTTCATGCTGAAGGTACCCAACTGTTTGTTACAGTTGGATACCTTTTGCTTTCTACTACATATGGAAATTATATAGAGAAAGGGTCTGAAGTGTGAATAATATTCAACAAATTGGTTTTAAGTGGTGTTTTAGTCACTCATTGTCATTGTTAATTGCACTGATTGCTGGTTTTCCAGCCCCTAGTGTTTTAGAGGACAGTTATTACAGTATCAGTGAGGACAGTCATGACGTCCTATAATGTCTTCGGGCTCCCTGTTGTGCCTCGCTCAAGGTCAGAGAAAGGTTGCAGCTATCTGTTATATTTTAGACCGAAACAGCTGTTTAGTCTTCATAGACTGCCCAGGTTAAATACTAGATAAATGCATTGCTGGCCCAGATTCCAAGTAGCTGTTTCAGCGGTGCACCGTGTTGAGCTATATTTGAATTTGCAGTAAAACGTCCCACATTTGGTCATCAGTCCAGCCACATGACAGACTTTCAAGTGTGTCTTTCCTTTCATTAGTGTGGCACTGACCTCTGGATAGCGTCCAGCCTCATTGTGACCTAGAACAATGTCTCTCAGGCGGTCACCTAAATCACCAGTGCAGTGAGAGCCATATGTGGGTATGGATGCTGGAAACTGTTAAACACTCTTTGGGGTAGTGTACATACACTACAGGTCAAAAGAATAAATACAATTTTAATGTTGTTGAAAGACATCTGTTGCTCACTAAGGCTGCATTTATTTAATCAAAAATATAGTAAAACTGTAATATTGTGAAATATTATTACACTTTAAATGAACAATTTTGTGTTTTAAAATATTTTAAAATGACATTTATTCCTGTGATGGTAAAACATTTTTTTTCAGCCATTACACTGGTCTTCAGTGTCGCATCATCCCTCAGAAATCATTCTAATTGGCTGATTTGGTGCTCATTTTTATTATTATTAATGTTTAAAACCGTTTTTGCTGCTTAATATTTAAGCTGAATATTCAGCTTAATATTAACCTACAATACAATAATATTTCACAATACCACTGCTTTTACTGTATTTTTTGATCAAATAAATGGAGCCTTGGTGAGCATTAAATAATCCTTTCAAAAATGTAAAAAAAAAAAATCTACATTTTTGTAGTGTATATATATATATATATATATATATTTTTATTTTTTTACTTTGCCACCTAAATAAAAGTATAGCTTCAAAACAGACATTACCAGAGCAGAACAGAAAAAAAACTCCTCCTTTCTTCCGATAAAGGGATGGGCTGTAAATCATAAATGGGCATGTTCTAAAGCGGATAAGATCATATTCTTTAAACTCAAGTTTCTTGTGTGTTATTCCTATTTTATTGGACTTCACTCAGTCCAAAATGAAAGAAGTCCCCAAAAACCCCTTGTTTTCATTGTATGTTTTGTTAGTTTTAGTTTTGTCTAAAGGGAGGGGGATTTTTCTCACAGGTCTTCTAAGACACTGACAGCTCACAGTCTTTTGTGAGGTTAAGTTAAAGCCAAATATTTGTGTGCAGTTTCCTGCTGGGGCTACAAAGTGAAGCCACAGTTTTAGGTTGGGTTCAGCTCTTTAACAGTCCAGAGGAACAAGTTACATTAGTATTTCACCCTCATTCTTCACCTCAATATATTCTTATTGCAGCCAAAGGATTTTAATCTGAAATTCTAAAATGTCAGCAGAACTGCTGCAGAGAACCAAGAGACTTTAAAAGGATAGGATCACATCAAAATGTAAAACTGTGTCATTTACTCAAAAAAAAAATATATATATATCATCACAGCTTTCTTGTACTAGATGGTGCGTCTCATATACGAGTCTGCTTGTTGAGTCAGGCTTCTTCTAATCATGTACAAATTGCTTGTGTTTGTGAGCCAAAAGACCGATCTCACAAATATTTCTAATATTTAATTGCCTAAATAAAACAGGCATCACGTGCTGTACCAATCCTTATCGAATCGCTGGCATGCTTAGGAACTTTCGAGACAGTGAGTAAGAGCATGATCTTAAAGAGTTTCCTTTAAAGGGATAGTTCACACAAATATGAATCTTCTGTCATCATCTACTCGTCCGCAGATTTTTCCAAACCCATATGACTTTCTTTTGTGGATGTCAAAAGGAGGAATTTAAAACAATTGCAATGGGCATTCTTTACATTCACTTACTGTACAATGAATAGGGAACTGGTGCTTTCAAAATTCAACAGGATGCAAAAGCACCATAAAAATATAGAAAATAACTCCTTATGACTTCTTAAGCCTTATGATAGTTTTGTAAGGAACAGACTGAAATTTAAGACATTTTTCACAAAAAATCTTCCCATCCAGTGAGACGTGAAGCACTGCAGTTGTTCACAATCTTTGAGTTGAACTCTGAGTCGTGAATGAATCATTTAGACTGGCTTTTGAATGAATCAACTCGATTCATGTTTCAGAGGGCTTGAAAAGGAAAATACATAAAAAGGATTTTGTGTAAGACTGACAAACCCAGTATTCATATTATATACATGCATGTCATATTGTAGAGTTATAGCCAATGTTATTATCATATACAAGTCAAAGGCTAGAGTAGGATGTCTTAACAGTTTACCCAAAAATACAAAATTCTGCCATAATTTACTTAGCCTCATATTGTACTATTTCTATATGATAGAACACTATTTCTATTAATAGAACACAAAAGATATTCTGAAGAATGATTTAGGCCATACAAGAGTCAGCTACTGGGAGTCTAATGTTGGACCATGTTGATTTTCATTGTATTGACAATTTTTCTAAATATCTTCTTTTGTGTTCCACTGAAGAAATAAAGTCATACTGGTTTGGAACAATATGAGGGAGAGTATATGATGGCAGAATTGATTTTTTTTTCATTTCATTAATTCCTTTATGTTTATCCAGGATTAACTCTCCAATTGGGAATCCTGTTTATCTCAAGTCTCTCTCATTTATTTACAATTCTGATTTGTTTCTTAACGATGAAGGTCATAGATGGATTTGTTTTGCACTCTTGTGTGTGTTTTGCCTGTTCAGCCTCAGGCATCATACCATTTAGATTTTGTCTTGAAAACACCCTGATATCCTTGCCAACACTGATACCTTAATTATACACTGATACCTTATACAAAGACAGACCATTTTAATAATTACAGGCTCACCTAATTTTCAAACACACAGGGTGCACATCACTCCATGTTCCCCTGGTCTGCCAATTCAAATTATTTTTATGATAAATAGTCTTTTCTATTTGTCATATGGCAGATAAAAAGTGCACCATAATCCAATTGTCCTCTATTGCAGTCACATATCCTCCTTCAAAAAGCTATCATTACTGCAGTAATGGCTGGATACCATCAATGTTCTCCATTGGGATTATGAATTGTTTAGCCAGTGATCTTGGGAAATACATCAACCCTGTTTTCCCCTAATTGTGAGTTGAATTTGAGATGTGATACTGCTCTTCTTTCCCATTATCTTCCTCCCCCGCCTTGGGACGGTCCAAGATGGAGGACCATTACGTTAAACTGTCAGGCATCATTTCATCGTGTCTTCTGCCAAATAAGAATAAATGTAAATAACATATGCAGTTGGATTGACTGGAACATCTTGGTCAGTTAATTGACATGGGAACAGTTTTTGGCACTGGTTTGCTAGTGTCATGCAGCTTTAATAGCGATGACAGCTCGCTTTCTCTCTCGCTCTCTTTCAGTCTTGTACTCTGGGGGCTAAATAACATCTCCTCACCAAATAAAAATCATTGCAAAGGAAGGCTTTGAGCCTACAGCTTTCCTGTAGTTCAACAGGTAGAGCATGGTGCTTGCGACACCAGAGGTTGAGTTAACAGGAAACTTTCCACCATTTGCCTGAGCTTTGACTAATTCAAAACGCTTTCCGTCATTTTGACAGAAAAGAACAAGAAAAAACATAATTTTAACTCAGTACATCAAGTGAGCACTCACTCTCAGCCAAGTGACTGTTAGAAAACAGGACTTTTTAACACACAAGTAGCTAATGTTCTACTTTCCATATGAAGTAAAGATGTAGCATAGTTATTTAGGTACGGTATATGACAAAATATACATTCCCCAATTCAGAGAAATAATGAAAAGAAGACGTTTCCACATGCTTGTCAGTGATTTTACTTTTTTTAATGTCTTTATTTTGCATGGTCCAGTTCATTGTAGTGCTAAAAATAGTGGAGACTATGACTCAAAAGTGATATATGCCTAAATTACTGCTGTTAAAACAAGAAATGGCATGATGGATAAGCTAATTCACACATGAAAATTATATCATTTATCATTTAAATATCTTTAAACAATGTGTTTTGTGATTATACAATGAAAGTCAGCCAGTCCTGTTAATTCTGCTGTAATTAAAATAAAACTCATAAATATGATGTCAGTGTACATCATTATTTTAACTTTTTCACTTTTTTTTTTTTTATTCAACATTTTAGGATTGTGTAAGATCGTATGTAAGATTATTATTTTTAATTACTGATCATACTGGCTATATTAAGGTGGTGTGACAAACGTCCATATAAAAATCAGGAAAATTTTGAACCAATTGACATGACAGATAAAAAATAGGCAATGATGGAAATTTTACAATTACAGTCTTTCACAGTGACAAAAATGGTTATTTGAAGTACATCCTCTGAGCAATACAAGTCACGGGATCAATAGCTAAGGAAGAACACTGTCAAAATGTAACTATAAATCACTGAAGTTAATTTGGATTAAGGTCACATTTGATCCAACAAACAGATTTATATTTATGCAGAGATGTATAATAATTGACAAATGGAAATCACAATCCAGGGCTCAATACTAAGGATTTTTTCTACTGGCCTAGTTGGGCCAGTGGTTCAATTTTTTACTTGCCCTACAAACATTTTAACTGGCCCTGCCACAAAAAAAAACCCAAAACAAAAACCTTATCATTGTTTTTGACCCTTGTTATCTTGTATCCTAATAAATAAGCTTATATGACATCAAAATTTTAGATACCAGTTAAATTATACAATTCTTGATTCCAATTTCAACACCACAGCAAAACCACTAGCCTAACAAATATGAAGTTAAAACATTATTAAAGACAAGTGAACAGTCAGTAAATAAGAACATATTACAAGCAATAACACAAATAAAGAAATAGAACAAAGATTTAAATTAAACAATTCTTTAGGTTATAGGAGTGTGTGATATATATCGTTTGCGATAATTTCGTAATTGTTGTTTTAACGAATATATTGCAAGAATCAAACAAAACACACATACAGAATGCACGCATACATTACGTAAAGAAGTCTAGGTTAGAACTAGCACATGTGCAAGTGTGCTCTTTCACTGCATGATTCAGTATTAAAATGCATGAAGAATGATAGGTTATATTGTATGAATGATGTCATCAGTCCGCCATTGTTTCAACGCCGGAGCGGGTGTAGACAAGAATGTCTCCTAAGTGATTGAGGTGTTTTGTTGTTGGATGTAATAATGAACATGGCAATTGTCATTTTACTCCCGACATCTGAGCTGCTGAAGACGCAGAGGTTTACATTTGTTTTTGAAGGGAATGCGCCCCAATCTACCTAAATATGTCTATGTTCGCGCAAATCATTTGTGATCCAGCTTCACCTACAGAAGAAGTGAGTATGAGGTTTTTTTTATAAATCTTTGCAAATCACCTTTCCTAATAATGTGCTAGTTAGCAAGATTCATGATGAATGCAGCTAAAGTTAAGAGTCTCTCAGAGAACGGCTCATCTCCCCTCGGAAGAGAGGGGTGGGGTGAGCAGAGCTCATTAGCATTTAAAGAGACATGTCAAGTCAAGTCAAGTCAAGTCACCTTTATTTATATAGCGCTTTTAACAATACAAATTGTGTCAAAGCAACTGCACAATATCAAAATGGGAAAATAGTGTCAATAATGTAAAATGACAAGATTAAACACTCAATTTTCAGTTAAAGGCATTTCACATGCAACGAAATGGCTTGCTATGAACAGAGCTGTTTTTGACAGGGTAAAAATGTTGTTGTTTTACACTACCATTGAGAAATTTTAACCAAAGTATGTTATAGACTTTTTATCAAGACCCTAAAGAATCAACTTGTGGAAAATGGGCATCCGATGACCCCTTTAAAATCACTTGAATGTTTAGATTGGCAAGGCTTAAAAACATGTGCAAATGATCAAGCCAGTGACAAACCCGTCAACTGTCCCGAGCGTCTTTCACTCTGCCCCTGTGCCATCGGGCAGTCCTTATTGTCGAGCCCTGCAATCTCAATCTCTTCTGTGTGGCAATCGTGATTTCTTGATTTATTTGCAAGAGCTTTGCTCGCTGCCTACAAATGATTATTTTTGCAAATCCCATTGACAAGTCTCTACCCACTAAATAAACATGCTTGACACCATGAGTTTTTGTTTCAATACTGTTTACATTTCTTCGATTTCAACATCATTGTTTACACTATAAAGTGAGGTAATGATATGCAAAACACCTTGAAACCTCACAATTTCTTCACCATCCTGATTTGCTGTCTCATTGTCCTCATCTGTCATCGAGCTCCCACACTGTTTGCACGCGCTTTGCATGACCTCGTGATTGGTTTTGCAGACGGCCGGCTGTGAATTCTCTCAGCAAAACCTAATGCCCGGCATCAATTTCCTGCCTTTAATACCTGCATACTTCCTCCTCCATCTCTACTAAGTTTTCATCATCCGTTCTGAACGCTCTTTCAAGATGAGTTACCAGAGCCCACTCATGGCTCCATATTGAGTTCCCGGGAGGGCGATTGTAAAAAATTGTCCGTTACTAAGGGGCCTGCAGCATGTGAAGGCTGGTTGTTTCTGGGTCTTGATGCCTCTCCCCGGTGATTGGCTTTCCCAGAATCACATCTGCTGAAGCGATTGGAGTTTCAAGAGCTGCGGAGAAAGTCAAATGAGTTTGCCGGAAAAGACGGACCTCCTGCTTTGATAAACTGTTGAACAGTTACCTAAAACTGGCGAAGACGTCAGTGCCTCATTTGCTGGAGTGGCTCTCTCTCTCTCTTTGGCAGAGAACAATGAGGGTTTTCTTCAGGCAGACTGCAGTTTTTGAATGTTACTCCATACGACTGCTATAAAGGAAAGAGCTATGTGACAGAAGTGTCATGTTCTTCGAGTTCCTTTGTCACTCACAGTCGTGTGGCAGCTCTGACAGTTCGATTGTATGCTGATTGCAGTGACAGGGATTGAGCTTGAAATAGCCAGAATCTGTTTAGATCTAAACACTGTGATTACCTGTGACAAAAGGTCTTTCTTTCTTTCTTTCTTTCTTTCTTTCTTTCTTTCTTTCTTTCTTTCTTTCTTTCTTTCTTTCTAATAAGAACTCTTAACTCTTAATAAGAATCTACGTCTGCATGTTAACATGCATGCTAATTCTCAAGCTAATTCTGTGACGTTTACCAGATCATGGGAAGACTACGTTTGGAAACTCATGAATGTGCCCGGAAATGGTGCATTGCACCTGGACGTCATGGAGTTTATAGCATTTCCGTTATCAAGTTCCTTTATCTATGGTGGAAAGAGACCTTGGAATTAAGGCTGGAAAAATTAACTTTCCTTTTCATTCTTGACATCTCATTAGGGTGTGGCTTCATGTGAGAAGATGCAGTTTGTGCAAATCCCACAGGATTTATCATCACATTTAATTGTCCACTAGAAAAGACCACCACAAACACACACACACACACACATATATTTCTTACTTGTGGGTCAATAAAAAATAAGAGTGTCCAAGGTAAGGAAAATTAAAGTCTTTAAAAAAATCAGGTTTAAAACAAATTGGCAAGTTTTTAGAATTTTCTTTGTATTAATGTTGAATACATGACCATTTTAAACATTTTAAGATTGAAGGACTGTCATTAAAGAATGTCATATTGTTTAACCATCAAGTAAAAAAGATTACATTTAACTTGCTGTCACGACCTCCCCGTCTAGGGTTAGGAATGTCGATGACAAATAAAACAATTAATTTTATGCATACCCCTTCTCCTGTCCCAGCTCACAAACAAATTAATACCAACAAAACGAAATAGTCAAAAATAAACTTTTTATTAACACAAATATGAATAACAGGAAGCGTGAGTCTTCAGAAGGGGTTCAAGCCAAAATAACAAACAAAAATGGTTCTAACTAAAAGAAAAAAAATAAATATAACTTACCTAACAAAATAAAAATCCCAAAGAAAGTACAAAAGTCTTTCCTTACTCCCTATCTGACCATAAACAAGAGAAAACTACTCAGGAAAAACAAATGGCAACCTCCTCCCTACGGCTTCCAAAGTAACAAAACAAATATCCTCATAACTCAACAGTGAAAACTGGCCACACAGGCTTTAACTCACTCAAAAGAACAACACACTAACATTTAGAACTCCAACAAAAATCTAAATGTCTGGGGCAGGAGATGAGGGACGAACGACAACAGAGCTCTACGACGTGTGCACCAGAAGCTCTCTCGTAATGCCGTCTTTCCCAGTATTTCAACACTCCCGCTCTCATCAACGTAATCTGCCGCAGCTGAACCCAATAAAGCCTACTCAGAAAGAGAGGGAGAGATAAAGCAAAAGAGAGACAACGAACTGCACAACAACAATTCACAACATTAAAAATAAATATAAATAAATAATAAAGAAATGACACATTACGTCCAGAGACGTAACACCCCCACCCTTAGTTACAAAACCTGATTTGTAATACAACACTTCATGACGCTTTTAACGGTCAATTAAGCATCACCAGTATAAGCCCTTGATAATGCGTCAGCTACGACATTATCTACACCTTTTTTATAACGAATGTCCAAGTTGAACTCCTGTAAGATGAGTGCCCATCTCATTAATCGCTGGTTAGAATTAGACATACGAGCCAGAAACACTAGAGGGTTGTGATCCGTATACGCCACAATACGGTCACCAGAACTTAAATACACCTCAAAGTGTTGAACGGCCAACAGTAACGCCAGGGCTTCTTTCTCTATGGTGCTATAGTTTTTCTGACACCTGGTGAATTTTTTTGAGAAATAGCTCACTGGATGTTCGATACCAGCGTTATCTGCTTGCATCAGCACCGCACCGGCGCCATGCACTCGCGTCCACCTGTAGGCTAAAAGATTCAGTGAAATTTGGGGCGGAGAGCACAGGAGCGTTACACAATAAATCTTTAGCAGAACAAAAAGCAGATTCACATACTTCGTTCCACACAAATTTTCGCTCAGTGCTTAAAAGGTCAGTAAGGGGTGCAACCACAGTGGAAAAATTCCTACAGAATCCCCTATAGTATCCAGCCATTCCTAAGAAACGCCTCAACTCGCGTTTATTAGTGGGTGAAGGAAAAGTAACAACAGCTTCAACCTTAGCCTTCACGGGCTTAACCTGACCCTGCCCAACAATTTTACCGAGATAAGTCACCACTGCTCTGGCAAACTCACATTTGCTGAGGTTGAGGGTTAAGGACGCTTCAGCCAAGCGTTTCATGACTAAACTCAGGGTGCATAAGTGATCTTCCCATGTCATAGAATAGATCACTACGTCATCTAGATACACTTCGCAGTTTTGTACATCTGATAACACAATCTGCATTAATCGTTGGAATGTGGCAGGTGCATTGCGCATCCCGAAAGCCATCACCGTATATTGCATGAATGCATCAGGCGTGACAAAGGCGGAGATTTCAGAGGCACGGGATGTCAATGGCACCTGCCAGTATCCCTTCAAAAGATCGAGTTTGGTTACATAGCGTGACGTACCCACACGATCAACACAATCCTCCATCCTGGGGAGAGG
This sequence comes from Schizothorax lantsangensis, assembly GCA_027422415.1. Taxonomy (NCBI): domain Eukaryota; kingdom Metazoa; phylum Chordata; class Actinopteri; order Cypriniformes; family Cyprinidae; genus Schizothorax; species Schizothorax lantsangensis. The sequence goes on from CM049845.1 coordinate 10,004,616, forward strand.
AAATGAGTCAGCTTTGGTAAGGTTATTAACTCTGCGAAAATCAGTGCAGAATCGAAAAGAATGGTCAGACTTAGGCACAAGTATACACGGCGAACTCCATGGACTCTGGCTGGCTACCGCAAAACCATTTTGCACCAAATAATTAACTTCGTCTTTCATAGCTTGTCGTTTGTGCGGGTTAACACGATATGGATGCTGTTTAATGGGTGTACTTTGACCCACCTCAATATCATGCCTTAACACATTTGTCTGCGAAGGAACATCGTTAAACAATGTAGGATAGTTGAAAATTAATTCAACAATATCATTACACTGACTCACAGACAAATAAGAGAGATGAGACGGCAAGTTGGCCAGAATAGCGGAATTCGGGAGTCTCCCACAACAGGCTTGAGCATCCTTTCCAATTAAACCATCGGTCTCTAACACATAAATGGAAGGCAGAGCAACAACATTAACAGGAGACACGGTTTCAACCACAGTCTTAACTTCAGGCACATCTCTAGGCACATACGCTTTAAGCATATTTACGTGGCAAACTCTATTTTTGCGTCGTCGATCAGGAGTTAGAATTGTGTAGTTGGTATCACTCAATTTTTTCTCTATGTGATATGGACCAGCAAACCGAGCATGCATAGGAGAGTTGGGTACAGGCAAAAACACAAGCACAGAGTCCCCCGGTTTAAAATTGCGAACTACGCTGGTTCTGTCATATCTGCTCTTCATCCTTGATTGCGACTCAACGAGATGCTGTTTAGCAACCTCCCAAGCACTGTGGAGTTTTTCACGAAACACATTCACATACTCCAAAATTGGTACAGAGGGAGGATCTTTAGATTGAAACTGTTCACTGATCAATTTCAAGGGTCCTCGAACTGTGTGTCCAAATACCAGCTCAGCTGGACTGAACCCTAAGGACTCTTGCACTGTGCTCCTTATGGCTAACATTAATAAGGGTAGACCATCCACCCACTCTTTATCAGTTTCAACACAGTAAGTGCGCAGCATTGACTTTAACGTCTGATGGAAGCGCTCAAGCGCACCTTGCGACTCTGGATGGTATGCGCTTGACATCTGATGTTCCACCCCCAGTTCGTTTACCAGCTGTTCAAACAAGCGTGAGGTAAAGTTTGTTCCCTGATCTGTTTGGATTACTTTAGGTAACCCAAACATAGAACAAAACTTAACCAGCTCTTTAACCACAGCTTTTGTTTTAATAGAGCGCAATGGCACGGCTTCCGGGTAGCGAGTAGCTGCACACATAATAGTAAGGAGATACTGGTGGCCTGACTTAGCCTTAGGCAATGGACCAACACAATCAAGGATAAGTCTTTCAAAAGGCTCTCCTACCACCGGAATGGGTTTAAGTGGCGCGTGAGGAATCTTTTGGTTAGGCTTGCCAGCACGTTGGCAAGAATGACAGGAACGAACAAACGCAGACACTGATGATTTCAAACTTGGCCAAAAGAAATGTCTGGAAATTCGGTCGTACGTTTTCGTAACACCAAGGTGTCCTGAACATAGATGCTCGTGAGCAAGCTGCATGATTTGATACCGATACCCGGTAGGAAGAACAATTTGATAGACACGGTCACTTTCAGAGTTTGACGGCTTCCACCAGCGCATCAATACTTTCTCATCCCAAAAATAACCTACCGACTCATTTGAAATTCGCGTTTTGTCCCCAGCCGCACTGATACATTTACTTAAGGTCAAATCCGATTTTTGCGCAGCGATCAACTGTTCCCTACCCACTTTTAAGGGAATTTCACTTGCACTCAAATACTCATCAATCATGGTCGGTTGAGGTTTAACAAACAATTTACATTCCACCCTCTCTGGCGATGCAACTAAAAAGGAACTTGAAAGATCCACCACATCTTCAAATTTCTTGTTCTGTGCGCGCGTTACAACACATGCCGGAAAAGCCATGGGGGACTGTGACAGAGCAACTACTTGAGTACTAACGTTAGGCTCGGCAGACACAATCGGGTACGGAAACACTTTGGTTCCAGCTAAATCATTACCTAAAATCATACTCACGCCATCCACAGGTAATTGTGAATGCACACCAATAGAAACCGTGCCAGAGATAAGGTCAGATTTCAACTGAACAGTATGCAACGGCACAGGAGTACAACCCATTTCGATACCGCGAATGAGCACATCATTGCCTGAATACGACTTCAGCGAAAACGGCAGAGCACTTTCTAATATTAAAGATTGTGCGGCTCCTGTATCTCGTAACATCACTATGGATTTTATCTCAGGGTTATCTGGAAGCGAGACTAAACACGTTTGTAGAAAGGACCCAAATGCATTCGATTTTTCCTGCGATGATAGCTCAGAAACGGAGGTAAACGCTACCCCTTTAGGCCTACCTCCAGATTTCTGCTGCCAAGCTTTACAGCTTGTAATCAGATGGCCAGGATCAAGGCAATAAAAACAGACTCTTTTTTTATCAGGTCGTTTTTGCGCATATGCTTCACCATCAGCCCTAAAAGAGTTGTCCCTTATCATTCGTTTATCTTTCCCTACTTCCACGACAAAGGAGGGTTTAGAAGCGCGCACAACGGAGAATACAGTCTTATGAGTAAGCGCAAATTCGTCTGCGAATATTGCCGCATCAGAAAGTTTAGATACTTTCTGCTCGTTTAAGTGTACTACGATGTTTTCTGGCAAACTGTTTTTAAAATCCTCGAGCAAAATAAGTTCTTGCAATTCATCAAGAGTTGTAGCTTTTGTAGAGACACACCACTTCTCAAAAAGCGTTCTCTTTTCACGCGCAAACTCCCCAAACGTTTGCTTGGCTGCCTTTGAACACGCCCTGAACTTCTGCCGGTACGCCTCCGGTACTAATTCATAAGCACGCAGCACAGCCGATTTCATCATATCATAATTCAGTGAATCATCGATCGGCAAAGCCGCGCAAACCTCTTGGGCTTTGCCAACGAGATTACACTGCAACAACAACGCCCACATATTTTTGGGCCATTTCAATTTAGCCACGACACGTTCAAAAGCCACAAAGTACGAGTCAACTTCAGATTCACGAAATGGAGGTACAAGTTTAATGTACTTACCCACGTCAAAGTCAGGTTGCCCCCCCTCGGAAGAACTACCAGAAGCATGTCTGGAGCGCGGTGACGGCACTGGTCTGTGTCGCTGCCTCTGGGCTTCCAACTCCAGCCTACGCAACTGAACATCCCGATCGGTCTTTAATTCAAACTCTTTCAATCGGAGTAGTTGCGTTTCATGCTCCTGTTTCTTTAACTCCAGATCTAACTCTCTTAAGCGAACAGTTAACATAGGATCTAAACCAGCAACCTTTTTACCGCTTACCGAATCTGCTTTATCAAATGTCAATTCCTCCTCAATCTCTAACTCAGGAGCAAGCCCAGGCAAAATACCATTCTCAACTAACCTACCATACAGCTCATCTTTGATGACTTGTTTCTTTGCATCTTTAAGGACCGTTACCTTATAAAATTCTGCTATTTGAATTAGATCTCTTTTTCTACACCGTTCGAATTCTTTCAATGTAGGTGAAAGCGTAAACTTAGTTAAATCAAAATCCATATTACACAAACTTCCTCCCCCACGAAAAAAATTCAAGGCAACCAAGCAAAACTATTGAAATAGCAAACAACGACTAAAATGAACGAGCGGACGAGCCCCCAATTGTCACGACCTCCCCGTGTAGGGTTAGGAATGTCGATGACAAATAAAACAATTAATTTTATGCATACCCCTTCTCCTGTCCCAGCTCACAAACAAATTAATACCAACAAAACGAAATAGTCAAAAATAAACTTTTTATTAACACAAATATGAATAACAGGAAGCGTGAATCTTCAGAAGGGGTTCAAGCCAAAATAACAAACAAAAATGGTTCTAACTAAAAGAAAAAAAATAAATATAACTTACCTAACAAAATAAAAATCCCAAAGAAAGTACAAAAGTCTTTCCTTACTCCCTATCTGACCATAAACAAGAGAAAACTACTCAGGAAAAACAAATGGCAACCTCCTCCCTACGGCTTCCAAAGTAACAAAACAAATATCCTCATAACTCAACAGTGAAAACTGGCCACACAGGCTTTAACTCACTCAAAAGAACAACACACTAACATTTAGAACTCCAACAAAAATCTAAATGTCTGGGGCAGGAGATGAGGACGAACGACAACAGAGCTCTACGACGTGTGCACCAGAAGCTCTCTCGTAATGCCGTCTTTCCCAGTATTTCAACACTCCCGCTCTCATCAACGTAATCTGCCGCAGCTGAACCCAATCAAGCCTACTCAGAAAGAGAGGGAGAGATAGAGCAAAAGAGAGACAACGAACTGCACAACAACAATTCACAACATTAAAAATAAATATAAATAAATAATAAAGAAATGACACATTACGTCCAGAGACGTAACATTGCACATTAAATACATGAGCGCATACATCAAATTCTTTGTGCTTTATAAATATTTTGAAGTATATTTATTCTAAGATATATTAAACAAATATCAAGAATTATTCATTAATTACACATTTTAGAACCTGAACTTACATACAAAGACCAACTTTTCTGATCTTTTAGAAGACATATTTACCTTGACACACAGAATTGAGGGTCTACAAAGGTCCTCTCTACGATATGATTTATTTATTTTCCTTTTTTATTTGAATATAAGTACAATTGTAACACCCTGACATTTTTTTTACTATATGCCACCAAAAATATCAAAATTAAATATGTTTAAATTTGATATCAAAATTAAAAACATGCTCATCATAGAAGAGGTGTAAGTCTGTGTATGCATAAAGGTAATTTTGAATAAAGTAATAGAGCCAGACAAAGAAACAGCATGACAACATTGATTGTGTGGTGCGTCACACTGACATTCATTGGTGGCTATATTTTCATTCGCTATTGGAAATCACTGAGGTGTAATATTGCAGGGAACACATTGTACAGGATTTTGACCGACGCAAAAACACTGCAAACAGAGTCTGTCCTGTCTAAAGCGTCAAACAGTTGCTTAAATATTTGACTTTACTATTTGATCAAATAGATTACCTATTTTGATCGCAATATAACGCCACTGAGGATGGACCCCTCATATCTGGTATCTAGTGACTACCGTATGTATATTAGACAGAAGATCTGGGAGGATGTGGAATATATTTTTTTAGAATTGTGCTTAGATGTTCAGGTGCTTGTTCTCAGACCCTTTGAATTGGAAAGTGCTGTTTCCATTTATTATTCCATGGAGTGTATATTTAGCAAACTTTAAAAGGGGGAAAAAAAGAAAACCGTAAAGGAAAACATTGAGAAACAGGATGACAGTTCTAGGCCAGCAGCTCCTGACGCACATACGCTAAAATGCACACTAACACAAGCATGCGCAAACAAAGCGCCGTTTATTGAATCTGTACCACATTTTGTGGTTGACAGTGGCCCATTTTGAAGTCTGGAATGATCTTTTGTCCTAGAATACCGAAATTGTTTTTCCTCAAAATATCCAATTGAAATCTCATCATGTCTGCTGTACTGCGTGTAGCGAGTGTATTGGTGACTAAACTTGTCAAATCAAATCAAATCGAATCACTTTTATTGTCACATCACCACAGCACGAGTGCCTTGGTGAGTGAAATTCTTGAGAGCGTGCTCCAAACAGTGCAAAAAAACAAAAAAACAAAACAATTAACATAGACAGTACATATTTACAGACTGTACAGAAGACAATGTGCAAAATAACAGAAGACTCCACATGTACAAATGTGTGTAACATTTTACATTATGTACACATCTATACATGTAAGTTAATTTAAGGTGCAACAGATTATAGATTTACATGAGATTAGTTGTGCAATAGATAGTTGTGCAAAGGTGCCTCTGATTATACATATGCAATGTCGTGGATGTGCATTGTATGGTATCCAGTGATAACAGATAGGTTGTGTTATTGCAGTGTGTGCGTGTAGTCCAGTAGAACGGTGGTAAAGTGCAGCGCATGGCATGATGTGTGAGTGGGAGTGTGATGTAGGGTGGATTAGTTCTGACTGTTCATTTGCCTGATAGCCTGAGGGAAAAAGCTGTCTCTCAGTCGGCTAGTAAGACGTCAAATAAGACGTTTTTGCCTTTTAAGCAATGGGAACCATTTTGACTCCCCTCTTCCAAACCCTACCACATCTAACTGACTTTTCAAACCATAATTTATAACTTGTGTTCATAAAACATTCAATTTAAGGCAGAGCTTGTAAGGAAACCTTCCTCAGCCAAAGTGAAACATTCAGCTCTCAATAACCTTCTGCGTCTTCTTGGATGATCACGTTTCAAAATAGCACTTGATCCAAACAGGCCACAGATGCCCTGGGATAGGTGATACAGCTATCAGGATCTGTCATGTTGCTGATGTGAAAATATAGACCTTTGTTTATGTATATTGTTGCTCTCACCCGAGGCAGAATACAAACGCATTCGGAGACAAAAACATTGTTTTATTTTTATTGTCAGTTTGTCTTTATTATATAGGTCAGTGGAAAACTGACAGGAAAGTGGAGGGAGTACGAAAGGCAACAAGGTCAGACCATGACCCAGGCCAAATTTAAACTCAAGACCCTACTGTGATAAGTCTTTTTAAGACAAAGTCTGTTTTTATGTCTTTTAAAAGACTACTCCTGGTGATTTTATTTTGACAGCACCTTTTGCAGCATCAAATTTGTTTATTTTCCCACTTTCTTCTTCATAGCTCTTCTCTTAATTTTTTTTAATATTTATAAATACTGTATGTCAAAATAGAAAATATATTTTAGCCTTTGCAAAGTTGTATTAAAAAAGTAAGAAAAAAACATTATCACACTATTAAATATGCTTTCTTTATAAAAACGTTAAAAAAAACATTAAAAAACATTTAGTCACCATTTATTTTAATGTTTCCTCATTGCAGTGTCATTTCACAAATAAGTATTGAGCAATATTAATTGACAACATACTATAGATTTAGGGTTTAGGTTTGATTTAGTGTTACTAATAATGCATAATTTACTAACATTTTAAAATAAAGTGTTAGCAAACATTTTAGCAACAATTTAAAATTGATGTTCTTTGAAAGTACTGTTCTGTAAACTTTTTTCATGTTTGTGCATGTGTGTGAAAATTGTTCATCAAAATATTTTTTTGTTGTAATCACATTTGACAGACAATTTCAATTTCTTGTAATCAATGCATTCCCAGCACACAATGGTAAAAATTCGGTGCTATAAATATATACAGTATATTGATTTTGCATCCCAATCATAATTGATTGTCATGTATCTCGAACATCAAGAAATTGTTTGTTAACTTGCTGAAACGGCACGTCTCATAGGAACTGCAGTGATATGCATCTAGGATGTAGGCCCTGCTGGATGTGGTTTTCCCAGCCCTAGGCTTTCTGCAGCTGAGGCTTGTGAGAACAGCTGAACTTTTTCCTCTCTTTCATTCTTTCCTATTTCCTCTCTTTTAATTCACTGAAGTCTCCTACTGTTCAGTACAACGTAACTAATTCATCACTGCGCAGCACATCTCTGTCTTGACATATCCATATATGCGATAGCCGTAACTTCGTGTGAATGTTAGAAGCTCCGACTAAACCTGTGGAAACCTAATGTTGAATGCTCTTGACAAAATATCCTCCAAGCAGACACATATACACCCTACTCTTGCAAACCTTGATGATTTGGTATGTGCAGTATCTCCCGATTTAGACTCATTTTTTTAGTCAGACTGTAGGCATGGTATACGATGCAGACAGTGTGTGTTGATTTGCAGGGGAACTTTTACATAATAGTGCAATATCTGCAAATGTAATTTCTTAGTAATGCCAACCAAATTAATTATATAACATTACATGAGATGAGATTCTTGTGAATTACCACTTCAGGGCTGAAAAAGTTAGAATCTTGTGTGTTAAATTATTTTTAGTGGCAAATTAATACATTTCCTTCTTGAGATGTGTGTACAAAGGCTTGCCCTGAATACTGAAGTGATTGTGGCATCCGAAAATGTACTTCTTCAGAATATGAGACGGATGGGACGTGACAAATAGAGAAAGTGCAGAAAGAGAAACATTTGCCCTCACCAGTGAGGCCAGGAACAAGTTTGAGTACATTGTCGTTTCCATGGGGACAAGTGCGGGTAACACAACCTTTATTCAATGATTTAGCGTCGACTTTGAAACAGGCTTTACCGCCATTGTTGGCAGCATAATGCTTTGTATACACATGACTTTGCTTACAATTTTACTCTTTTACAGTAAATGCTGCGGTAAAGGAAGATTATTATCCTGTCTCACTATCCCCTTTTAAACACAATAATTCACTAAATTAACAAACCTTAGAGTTAAGCAATAAGAGTCATGCACAGAGTCAGAGTAAGTCACCTAATGCTGTGTTGACAAGAGCAGGAAGTTGAATCATTCTGTGGATTTTCTGTATTTTACAGAAGCACATACAGTGATTATGATAGCAAACGTCCTGTTTGGAAGCTCTAGTAATGAAAAGATGCAAGTTTGTGCAATTCTTCATCATTAGTTTAATTAACCAAGATAATTTCATTTCACACTGGCAGCGTACCAATGATAATGGTCACATCTGTGGACATAAGGTGATCTTCTTCTGATAGTTTGTTTTGATATTTTTTGGTTCTTCAATAGAGCACTGCAGTGATGACTAAAATATTTCTATTTGCCTTTTCTTTGTAGAAAATAAGCTCTTTGACCATAAAAAGTTCATGATTCTTATAACTTTTTTCATAATGATAATATTCACAAAAGAACACAACTATTATGCATTTTGAAACCTAAATATAATCAGCAAAAGTAAAAAGCTCTACATAGGTTATCAATGAAATTCCAATCATTAAAAACTCTGTCAATCTTTGAAAAAAAAAATACCTGAAGTTTGAGTTTTTGAGAATTGTTTTCAATGGTGAAATTATAAAAACAATGAAGCTGTTAAAGCGGACTAGCAAGTAGACATTTAAAGGGAATTTCTGTCATTACTCACCCTAATGTCTTTCCAAACCCATAAGACCTTTTTTCATCTTCAGAACACAAATTAATAATAAAAAATAAATAATGTGATGTATCGTCAAGTATGGTGACCCATACTCGAAATTGGTGCTCTGCATTTAACCCATCCAAGTGCACACACACAGCAATGAGTAGTGAACATGCACCCAGAGCAGTGGGCAGCCATTGCTCCAGCGCCCGGGGAGCAGTTGGGGGTTCGGTGCCTTGCTCAAGGACACCTCAGTCATGGTATTGAGGGTGAAGAGCGCGTTGTAAATTCACTCCCTCCGCCTACAATCCCTGCCGGACCTGAGATTCGAATCCACAACCTTTGGATTACAAGTCTGACTCTCTAACCATTAGGCCACGACTTCCCCTCAAGAAAATACATTAAGATATTTTAGATGAAATCCAAGAGCTTTCTGACCTTGCAATGGAGCTATCACTTCAAGACCCAGAAAGGTAGCAAGGACGTTGACAAAATAGCCCATGTGACCTTAATTTTATGAAGCTACGAGAACACTTTTTGTGCACAAAAAAAACAAAAATAACTTTTTAACTATGTCCTTACTACCTTTCTGGGCCTTGAATGTGTCAGTTGCGTTGCTGTCTATGGAGGGTCAAAATGCCTTCGGATTTCATCTAAAATATCTTAATTTGTGTTCCGAAGATAAACAAAGGTCTTACGGGTTTGGAACAACATTGCGGTGAGTAATTAATGACAGAAATGTCATTTTTGGGTGAACTAACCCGTCCCAACCACTTCTGTATAGTCCCACTTGTTAGCAACCTTTTTCAAGACAAGTGAAAGCTTTAAAAAAATCACAAAGGGGTATTACTGATGTATTTTTTTGTCATAGAATAAAACATGAAAATATCTTGAGCTTGTGTTAAACAGTTCTAATTTCCGGCATTTAACCAAAAACCAATTCAAAGGACCCATTGATTTTGGGAAGATGGAGCTGGAAGTGCTAAAATGCTAACTTGTTTCAGTGTTTTGGCATACAAAGATATGTCATCCTTGCCACGCTCTATGCATTTGGAGGAAAACAATTACATAAAAAACTAAATTTGTTGTACTTGTCCACTTCGATAACAGATTGTCCTGTCATGCGGTTGCTAAAGGGCATTTAGTGGTTTTAGCACATTACTATGTCTAAAGTCTAATGTCTAAAGACTTGATATAACATGGTATTACTATTGATTCACCCTATTTTTGAAAGTTCTTTTGCTGTGGGAGTGTTTTTGGCTGCTATTCCTTGGTATTTTATAATTTGCCTTTAGAAAAGTCAGGTGGCTCACAATGAAGCAAAGACTGAGTGTTCAGAATAATGTAGGTTAACAATTGAATAGTGGCAAGCTGCCAAGAAAAAGATCCTGTTCACATTTCAGAAGTAAAATGGGCCCGGTATTTTCAATTATGAATGACCAGGTCTTCTTGTGTAGTTCCTTTCTGACAATAAACTAGGCCTTTATAGTAGTTCAATTTTAAAAAAAAGATCCTACTTGATAATCCATAGTCTAATTTGCTTGCCGGTAAACTGCAGGTGTTCTAGCCAACCTGAACAAGACAGAACCTGTTAACAGACCTGAAAAGGTATTAAGCCTTTTTCTTGACGGTTGACATCCTAACTAAAGCAACACTTCAGTATCAGTAATAGTAGTTACATTTTGTAAAATTGCACAAAAAAGTATTTCTTTTGCTATGTTGAGAGGAGTGTATGAAACATTGTATTGTACTGTAGGTTGACACACAGACTGTGTCTCAAAACCGTCAGGCCCTAAGCCCTAATCACATTTTCATTTAATAAATAAATAACATGCAATTATGTGTCCAAAAACATTACATTCAATTCGCAACACTTTAATGAAATGATTTTATTTATGATCAAATTCCACAAATGTATATTTGGATTACATGTTGAATTATTGTGTTCTCCACAAAATATACTGTACTTGTCATGCTTAATGCAGTAATATCATTTATTGCAGTGACAGCTGAAGATTTGAGGTGATGTTAGACAGGTGCAGCTAATACTAATGTACAGTGACGAAATATGGTAACTTCAAGTAATGTTTACCTTTTGTAACAGTGTCTGTATTTAAGATGCCTTTAAAATGGTGTCTAGATAGGCTGCTCACTAGGTTTTGGAGTGGAGTAGATTAGTCACAAACCAGTGATGCTGCATACTGTCATACTGCTTTCAGAAGAGTTTCTAATTAAATGAATTAATCCAGTCCTGCTGCTCAGGGGTATTTCCAGTGCTAAGAAAGTTGTAGACATCAGAGCTCAGAAGGATGTTACACGCCTCAGAGCAAAGCAATCCAGCTATCATTTTTAGTGATAGGTGTAGAGGCTCTTCGGGACACTGATAAAATCTCCTTAGAGATAAGCTTGGAATGGGTCCAAGTGCAGATTAACTCCCTGACTGGTCCAGGGGAAATGTTTTATGCATTTAATTTTTCTCATCAGACCGATTCTGAAAAGGAATCCTTGAATATTTAATTTAAAGATCTTGTTTTAGTTTTACTACAATTTTTATCCATTGGCAAATCTAATCATATGCTCATAACTATGGGATTAGAGGATTCACAATTGGTTAACGGGTCAAGAGGTCATTTATGCGAGAGAGGCTGTTTTCATAGTGGCTAGCCAAAGCTATGAGAGGAATTTGAGGCAGGCGATGACCGTATTCCAAGGCCCCTTATAACGCCAGCAGAACTCGGAGCTGTATTAGGATTTTAGCCAGCTGACCAAAATACAGTAAGGTCCAAAATGTCTGAGACCACTTAGTGAAAATTATTTTGTTTTGCTTTTTTTATTTTAACAAAAAAAAATTGTATTATTCTATTCTATTCTATTCTATTCTATTCTATTCTATTCTCAATCTGTATGAAATCCAAAAAGGTTTGTGTTATCCAGCATGATTTGAGAATGACACACAAGCTCAGTGTCACAAGTTTATTTATTTATCCATATTTCTGCATTTAATATTTAAATATTTAATCTTAATTTTCTGTTATACATTTTCTTTGTTTAAATGTTAGACCATTTTAAAATGTGGATTTGGAATCTCACATTAACAGTGTGGTCTTAGAATCAACCTTACTCTTAGCCGTACTGTACAATAAATATTATTTGGTTATTTACAAAATTCAGGCAAGATTATGTCTCATAAAGTTTCTTTCCCCTAACTTGTTTTTCTAGACCATACATTTTGCATAACCTTCATACCTTCACACAACAGTCAGAACCTTCATAGAAGGACCCTTTGTTCAGTCTTGAAGAATTTTCTAGCTTGTCATACAAGGTGTGAATTAGGTTTAGTCATAAATTCAATTTCTTGTTACATGTGGATTTGCCATGTGTCCACCAGCTGTGTCTGAACATAAAATAAATGATCATGTTCTTTGATGTAAACCCGCAAGGTGCTTTATCATCTGGTTTTACACCTCATGCACATCTGAAAGCAAGTCATCCAGTGTAGTCTTTTGGTCCATGTTGGTGCGTATCAGCGTCAGTGTTCTGGATAGAAAGAAGGGTCATGGTGCACTGCTGGAATTTGAGATCTTATAATTGCAATGGAAACATGGAGCATTCTTCACAGGAAATATCACTGCATCTGCAGCTGGTTGAACATCTGTTCTGAAGTCTTCACTGATGTAATCCGGTTACGACACGTGAGCATTCTTTGCTTGTGCCGCTGAAAACTATCAATGTAAATAAACAAGAAAATGATTCAATTGATTTTATGTTGCGAGTGACTTAGACATTCAATTAGAGATGAATTATATTTAGAGAAATAATAAACATTTTGTAACTAATAATAAACAGTTTGTTTTCTCTTTCAAGTGTGAATGATATTTTGGAGACTTTTTAAAGTAACCAGAAGAGGAATGCTTTGAATTCAATTAACATCATCTGTGGCATGCTATTGATTACAGCAGAAAATAATTTGAACTTATCACTCGGTTTGTAAAAACAAACAAGAAAATCCTGTGTGCATTTATGTGTTTACAATGAAAGTTTATGGGACAAAGTCATTCTGAGTGGATTATAGACCGATAATCGGTTCGGCAAATATATATATGTAAGCAATAGTTAAATGGTTCTATACAGAAAAGTTTGACCCACTTTTTTTTTAATTCATAAAATATTATAAATATTTACAAACAACATTTGGTCCCACTTTATATTAGGTGGTGTTAACTACTGTGTACTTACATTGAAATGAATGATTTCATACAACAATGAACTTATTGTTGTAATGTAATTACATTTGTGATTAATTTCTGTAATTACATGTATAATTACACTGTTGACCCTTCCCTTACACCTTAAAGGGATAGTTCACCCACAAATGAAAATGTGATGTTTATCTGCTTACCCCAAGGGCATCCAAGATGTAGGTGACTTTGTTTCTTCAGTAGAACACAAGCAAATATTTTTAACTCAAATTGTTGCAAACCGTTGCAGTCTGTCAGTCATATAATGGCAGTCAATGGGACTCACGGCTTTGAGAGAAAAGAAAACATACACAGACAAAACCAAATTAAACCCTGCGGCTCGTGACGATACATTGAGGTCTTAAGACACGAAACGATCGGTCTGTGCAAGAAACTGAACAGTATTTATATCGTTTTTTACCTCTGATCCACCGCACTGTCCAACTGTCCTGAGCGCGTTCACAACAGCCAGGCGTCTTCTTCTTCGTCTTGCTTTACGGTGGATCGCAGACTTATAAGTGCATTACCGCCACCTATCTCTCAAATGGACCATTGACACTCTACAATCTCAATTAGGAGTGTCAATGGTCCATTTGAGAGATAGGTGGCGGTCGTGGATGCCCTTGGGGTAAGCAGATAAACATCAAATTTTCATTTTTGGGTGAACTATCCCATTAACCCACCCTTAAACCTACCCATCCCACCAAACCTGTCCCTAACCTTACATCAATACCACCACCTTAATAGCAGCAAAAGTGTTTTGCAATACAATATGAACACAATAAGTACATTGTACTTATTTTTGATGTAAGTACATAGTAATCAAGGCCACCTAATAGAAAGTGGGACCCAACATTTCTATGTATTTCTATGTATTGTTATTCATTTTATTGTTTATTTTTCTAACTAATAATTATTTAGTTATTTCTATTTTAAAAAAACATAAAAATAATGAACATTTGTCCAAAAAATAATAATTTTGATTTAGTTTTAATGCATTGATGTGAAATTTCTGAAATTTGAAAGCCTTAATAATTTCTTATGTACCAAAATTTTATTATTATAATTTTTATTGTATTATTATTTTTATTTATTTAAATACTACAGATGCTGAATATCTTGTATTGAAACCAGAACATTCCCTTAACAACCACCTTAACATTTATTCATTTAGCAGATGCTTTTTTCCAAAGCGGTTACAAATGAGGAATACAACAAGCGATTCATTGTAAAGTCTCAGACATTGTTTAGAGTAGTACAAGCTAGGACAGGGAAGGATTAAGTAATAGTGAAATCATAGAAAAAAAAAAAAATTCTCAGCAGGATGCGGTTAAGTGCTGATGGAAGAGATTTTTATTTTACTTTTTTTATTTATTTTTTGCTGTTTCTGGAATATAGTCTGGGATTTGGTGTTCCGGATTTGGTAGGGTCAGGGAAGATCATTTCACCAGCAAGGAACAGTGAAGGAAAACATTCTGGAAAGTGATTTTGTGCCTTTGTCTGAAGGAGAAAGATGAGGCAGCGCTATACTTACGTATCAAAATATTAAACCTCACTGAGTAATCTCACATCATATTTATCATCAGACATCGTGCCTGGTCTTAGATTAGATTACACAGTGGAACGTTCTTCAAACCACAAAGATTTTGGCAATATGATTGCTCTTCAGTCTCAGACTCTTAAGTATTGTCTTCATCTCCCAACACATCATCTCATGTTTCTTTGCTCCATTGGAAGCCCGGCCGTTTCAAAGCAACTTGTCTAGAATTTATCTCAGAACAAGTTAATTCCGAGCCAACTTCAATGCCCAGTTGAGTGATACGGGGCAGGCCGCTCAACCCTTTTGAGTTTAGAGTGAGGGGGTGGGCTTAAAACAACTCGCTTGAGGATGTGATTGCAGTTTTAAACAAATAGTGCCATTGTGTTGAGAGCTCTGCCTTGGCCCATGCCTTGTTTTCAATGGAAAAGATGACTGTTGCAAAGCCATTGGTGAACTCCAGATGAGTTTCAGTACTAAAAGAAGATATCAGCTACAATATGTGAAATGATAAAGTACTAGTCATTAGTATTTTGACTGGGACTTGCTCATTTCTGTAGATTTCCTGAGATTTATCATGTTTTTGGCACATAATCTGCATTTTAAACGTGACTCCTTAATGTGTCATCTAAACCCCTTTGGATTTCAGAGAAAAAATCTGATTGGTCACAGTTCTAGCAAAGGCTTGCCAAAAATACACCAAGACCCTTTTTGCTATTGCGAAACATAGTCTTTACGGTTAGCGCGAGTAGTCCATCTTGTGGGTAAGCCTCTGGAAGGGAGTCATTCTTAATCTGCATGAACAAAACCACGTGTGCCATAATGTGAAATGCAGAATGTTACAATGAGTAAATGATGAGTAACGGTTGGGAGCAGCACATAGGAAGCTCATCCTTGTGCTCCAGTGCACTCGCACTCTTTAAATCAGAGCTCCATCCTCTAGGTCACTCGCATACCCATAATCAAAAACATTACTGCCTGTTCTGTATGCCTGAACATCTGTTAAAATGATACAAAATCTAGGTTGTTAGGGCGGTAGATTAAACATATTTGTACAAATACATATTGATGTTCACAAATACGCTTGATAAGTGTGTTGTTTCATGTTTGAGTCCCAAAGAAACATCTGAAGTTGGTGGTTAGTTGTCACCTCTGAGATTCATTGTGTGCTGCTCTGTAGTTTGTGGAAAAAGAAAAAATTGGGAATGTTCAGGGCAACAGGGGATTCCCGAAATGCAGCTTCCTCTTTCCGGCTGGAATGATGTGTGAAATGTGTGGGTTATTCAGCAAATGTGTAGTATACTCTTTTATTGCATAGTAGTGGAAAATTGGAAAGTTACCACAGTTTTGCCCATGTTGCCTGCTCACTTTCTCTCAGCTTTTGCGACTTCCTGTATTTCCTGTAGTAAGTATAAATGAAATGTTTTGTGACATATGAGGACACAAATTTGTATAATGACATATGACTTAGGTATACAAGGAGAAGGTGATTTATGAGGATTTCCCCATGTCCCCATATTTCAAAAGGCTTATAAATCTTACAGAATTAGTTTTTTTGAGAAAGTAAAAATGCACAAAGTTTCCTGTAAGGGGTAGGTTTAGGTGTAGGGCGATAAAAAATACGGTTTGTACAGTATAAAAACCATTACGCCTATGGAATGTCCCCACAATTCACAAAAACAATTGTGTGTGTGTGTGTGTGTGTATATATGTGTGTGTGTGTGTGTGTGTGTGTGTGAGTTGCCGAATGCCTAAAGCTGATGCAATGGTTTATATCAGGATTTAGTTTATATTAGGCTAAATGGTATTTTTTAAGGTTTGCAGGAATAAGAATGCTGGTCAGTGACATAACCTTTATTATATGTTAATCAAAAATATGTAAAAAAAAAAAAAAAAAAACATTTTAATACAGACATTAATGGTGTAAAGTCAAGGTATAACGTCAAAAATATCAATGGTATAACTGTGCTGATATCATATAGACCCTTTTTCTGTTAGTAAACATTGTGACGTTTTTCTGTGGGCGGAGCTTAACTGGAGGCAGAAAGATTTCCCTGACCGCTTCACTAACGCTAGCTATGAAGTTTGTTAGCTTGTTTTTTTTAACAATAACTGGAGAAATTCTGATTTAACCTGCATATCTAAGTTCACTCACTGTCCGGGACCGCGATTGTTATTTGAAAAGGTTAACTTTAACGGACCAAACCAGATTGGCTGACCCGCACACGCTTTTACTCAAAGGATGGATGATCTGACAGGATTCCCTCCGGTTGAGTGACTCACATCTAACGTGTAAAGACAAACTCACCGTGTATCTAGTCATGAAGATGTATATATATATTTCAATTTCAGCAGGCAACTATTTTTACAGCTACATTATTATTCCAGCCACAATTAATCACAACAATGTTTATACAATTACATATGATTAAATCGTCAGTTTGTTGTTTTACACACATGCACCCACTCGTTATTTCATACACGACATAGTAGTGAGATGCATAAGAAATCTTTAGACGTGCTCATAACAACAAAAGTCAATACTTAATTTAACCTTTTCTGATAAGAAGTGTGCGCTGCAAACGTGAGCATTTTTGACGATCGTTTCTGTCCAGTCCGCTCGTTTTATTTAGTTTAACCACAGCTGTCGTCAGTTTTTTGTCTGGCAGTGGCAGCAGGTATGAGATAAAATTTCAAATTGGAGCCTCTACAACATCGATTCTGGCACCCAACATCACAAGAAGATGGTATTTTAAGCTCCTTGTGTAGACAAATCTGTGTATTATTTAGTCGGCCCTTAAATGGTCTATAAGCATAAAATATCTATTACAGTTATATTCTGGTTTGAATTGGCCGCCTCCAGTTTTCGATTTGTTTTGCCTCCAGCTAGCGCTGTGACGTAATTTAGTCGGCCCTAAAAGGGTCTATAAGCATAAAATATCTATTACAGTTATATTACAGTTTACATTAAAATATTACAGGTAGGGTCCAGTAAAATTCTATTTTATTACAATTAATACTTGTATTCAGCAAGGATGCATTAAATTGATAAAAACTTAGGCTACAGTAAGACGTTTACATATCATGTAAAAAAATGCTGTTCGTTAGAACTTTCTATTCATTAAATAATCTTGAAAAAAATGTATCACAGGTTCCACAAAAATCTTAAGCAGCACAACTGTTTTCAACATTGATAATAAGAAGAAATGTTTCTTGAGCACCAAATCAGCATATCAGAAAGATTTCTGAAGTGTCGTGTCACACTGAAGACTGGAGTAATGATGCTGAAAATTCAGCTTTGAAATCACAAGAATAAATTACATTTATAAATATATTAAAATAGAAAATAATTAAGTAAAATTGTAATGATATTTCACAATATTACTGTTTTAGCTGCATTTTTAAACAAAAGCTTCTTTCAAAAAACATTTGAAATCTTACCGACCCCAAGCATTCTAAACAATTAAACACACAAAAATACAATTTCACATTGCATTTGGAAAATGTTCAGTATGTGTTGTATTTTCAGTGTTTTTGCAAGGGAATGTTGTAGAAAAAAAACACCATGAACATCTAATATGGTCATTTTTTTTTTCTCAGATCAAATTCTATCAGACTAGAGGAACAGTTTGATAAGAATCTTGCTAAAAAAGTTAGTTAAAATTAGTCAAACTGTCGACTTGTTTATAGTTAGCTACTTGAGTAATAGCACTTTGGTTTAATGGCACAGATATCTGAAGCTAACTCAACCCCTTGAGTACTGAAGACAACCACAATAATGCAAGAACTGTACATGAATTTCTCAACTTATTTTTGTGTACTTGAGTACGTTTCTGGTTTGAAGTTGGAACAATAAGTGAACGTGTGAGCTTAAGATTTAGCACATGCATTACTGAGCATTACCTCACTCTCCAAGAAATAAGGACAAAAACTAGCCAGGGATTTGACTCAACCTCATAAAACCGTTTTCTTCACTTACTTGACATGACACATTTTCTGGAAGTTCAGTTTGAAGTCAAAAACATGCTGACCTCCCTGGCTAGCTGCTTGCTGTATTAAAATATAATGTCTTTCTCAACTTTGCCTAGTCATCTGATGTTATAGGGTTATGACAAGCTTGATGGCATGATTACGCCCCTGCAAACACTAATGTTGGGTTTCATATACCATTTGGAATGAACTGCTGGCTGGATTAGGATAGAACTTTCTTTCAACTCATAACCGGCCATATATACAGCAACAAAAGAGGTCAAGTCAATGATCTTAGCTTGACGCTAATGATAACAGTGCTTCTTTGTTACAATAAAAACACAGACACAGTGTTTACTTTCTGAGAAGAATATATCACAGAAAAAGACACAAATCAAATCTGTGGACAGAAAGAAGACAACTATTGAAATGAATCAGCTCTTGGCTCTCTCTGGTTCTTCCAAAACGATGAATAAAGCCCATGACTGTGTGGGCACCAGTGATCACATTAGCAACTCAATGGGTAACGGATCTGAGTATCATGAATGGGCACGTTTTGTTCACACGGTCAGCAGAAGATGAATGTTCACAAGCCTTTTAGGCTCCTAATGCAAGTAATAATGTTCAATAATGTTTCTAATGGGGTGTTTATGTATTTGTCCATAGTGTGCAAACATTTTGCATCAGTGGTTTAAAAGGTTATTGTAAATAATAGAACAAAAGCCACCAAGTTAGGAATGATCTAGTTGCGTGAAATCCTGCAGACGTGATCTCACCACAACTTGATCACAAGTCCACAAAGGAAAATGTCAAATGCTAGCGTGCTAATGTTTTGATAATGTTACGACTAGGTGCTCAAAAGGTCCTTTTCTCCGGCATTCCAGCCCTGGGCCTCAGGATAAACAAAGTCAACGATTTGCAAAGTGCAACTGGAGATGTACACCGAGTTGTTAGGGAGTGCTTTCCAAGAGAGATAAACATTTGCCTCAGTTTAGGTCCTTATTTGTCTCTCTCAGGAGTTTTCGAAGAAAAAAAGTGTGATGCTTTGCAAGATGAATGACATTCTCTCATCTGATTAAACTGATTACCCAAACACAACAATGTCTAAGAACACAGTGTCCATCAGGTTCATAACTTTTATCTCCTGTGTAAGATATTTTTCAATGTTGAAACGTGGCATTTTGCTACTTAAAACATGGTGAGACTTCAATGCTGGGCAAGTTACATTGAAACGTTAGCTTTCCAAGCTAAAAGCTATGTAGAATTACTAGCTCCATTTAAGCTTATCTTTAAAAAAAATGTAGTGTTTAGCTTCAATAAAAACTACTAATTCAAAATAACAAACTATATTAGAGCTATTTAATGAGATACTATTTCAATGAATAATTGAAATGAGAATTGTTTCAGGCACAAAACTTTTGGCTTTTGAATTAAAGAACAATTAGGGTGATTTAAACAGATACATTTACATTAAACAAACTGTGCAACTGAGTTGAACACAGTAATGAATAGTATTTAACTAAATATTTCTGTGTATCTCTTTTGTGATATCTATTCATATAGGCCTATATGAACAGTCTGAAAGAAGAGTGAATCGACAACACAGACAACACAAACAACACAGTCTCATGACAATTTGTAACTGCTTTATGTTTTGTAAATTCGTTTGAATTCATACTCTTTTGTACATTTTCGTACAACCTACTTGTGCCCAGAACAGAACGTTAGGTTTAGGGGTTCAGGTTCATTCATTTTTGTTTTTCAAATAGTACGTTTTCAAATCATACTCAAATCATACGAAATTTCGTGAAATACTTCTTGTGAGATCGGGTTGCCAAAGTAAATATGAAAGAGAGAATGAGAAAGAAGTTTAGCACAGCACGTAACGTTTTTGTAGTGATGCACCAAAATAACATTTTTTATGAAACACTAAAACTGAAATTAAAGCTTTTATTAAGCTGAAGAAGAAAAAAAAAGTTTTAATTTAATAATTAATTAATTAATTAATTGATTTTATGTAATAATTGTATACAAACATTTAAATTGCACATCAGGCAATTTTAATACCAACGTCCTAATTATAATGATGCTTCTACTCCAGTTCATAGGTTAAAATAAATTTAAATAAAAACAGTGAAAACGTGCCATCGGAGAAACACTTATGAAACACCACTATTTCAGTCACTGATCATGTCTGCCAAAACTGAAAATTTAATGCCATGACAGCATTTTCTCACACTGTGCAATTGTTGGAAAAAGATGTTTGTTGAATGAAAAATCGATGGTACTTTTAAACAACTGAGCAAGTGTTATGTGTATTGTTAAGTTTGCTATTCCTCAGCACCGAAGCCTACATACTCATGCGCAACAGAGGAGGAAGCTTTACAACCGGTGTAATAAAGTCAACACAGTATCACTTTCTGCAAGTAAAGCTAATAATGCATTTAAAGTACATCCTGTGAAATAAAATACATGGCTCTTCTGTGGGTGTTTTGCATCTGGCTTGGTTCAAACACGTGTCTTTCTTCCCAGTTCTCTCAAATCCGCCCTTTCTAGCTCCCTCGGCCCTCCCCGGAGGCCACTATAGCATCTGGGTTTGGAGTAACGCAATGACTGACCCCATAAAAGGAACTTCCTGAAATGTCAGAAGGGCTTTTTTTTTTTCTCTGTTTTATTGCCATCCACTTTTTCAAATGGTAGTGGTGGTGTTTTTGTGTGGATGTGTGTCTCTGTTTGTTCCATCTTCTTCCTGTGTGTTCCTCAAGTCCCTGATCTGGAACACCCCCACATCTCCACAGTTTTGAGTCTGTATCCCACTCATTGCATACATTGGAGCCAATCCCGGTTGGAATCCAGAATTGAGCTTCAAAGACCCAGAATACATTATTGTCATCCACACCCTGAGAATCCTTCATTGTGTTGCGATGGTATCTTTGTTTACATTGCACCATGTAGCGGAATACACCTCCTCTGATGAGTCTCAAACAATTGTGTCCTAGCAGGAGAGGGAAGTGTGTGCTTAATGCACAGGAAGAGCTGAGGAAAAGCTTTATTTTCCTCATTAAAACAGATAGTGGTCCTGAGGGGTATAAACTGTTCTCTAAACCTAAAGCCTTGAGCTCTAGATTCAAGATGGATGATTCAGAGACATCAAAATTACTTTACAAAAACATCTGCCTTTATCCTTGTGAGAAAAAAACATATGTTCTCTTTCACACTATCAATCTTCCAGAAAAAGCTTTCAGCCAAAGTGGGGATAAACTTGATGCTATACAGTAACTCATTAGGAACTCTAGGAGAAATGGGAGAAATAATCACCTAAATTAATGTTATCTAAATTAATGGGGTTTGCAATTTGACATTTCAATTTAATATGATTGTTTAACTAAAAAAATAACTATATGTATTGTAATATATTTATATATTTTAAAAATGAATGCATTTTATTATAAAATATTATATTGCCATGAAGTTTTACACCTTCATGTGATTAATTGCAATTAGTTTTATTAATTAATTGGAACATCAAGAAAATGAATAAAAATCTATTGATGACTCTAATTATAATACCTAGTAAGTAAGTAAGTACAGCTGGATGCTGCAGAAAAAAAAAGTTTTTTGAAAAAAGATGTTTTGATTTAATATTACAGGTGCCTAGTTCCAAGGAATAAATAATGACTAAATCGTTAGCATTGCCTGTTTCCAGCTTATAACTGTGGTTTTATTTTCTTGTAACTCAATTACATGACTTAAATAGATCAATTTCATTCCAGGTAATGATACTGTATTTTATGAGAGAAAATTATCTCTGCCCCTTTGTCTATTTTATGTTGTCTTAGAAATGGTTTAGTAGAAATCTATTTAGTTTATAGGTGCATTCAGTAGTTTAAAAGGTTTTACATTAAGAAATTAATTGTGTTTGTAAAGAGTCATAAAAATTGCGTACACTCACATAAGATGATGACCGTACTCATAATCATTTTCTATAAAAAAATAATAATTATGTATAATGCAGATTACCACTCAGTGTATTTCACAATGCAGAAATGCCATGACCTGCAATATTTCACTGAACGTCAGGAATAATTCTCATGGTCATAGGTTACTGTTTCATATGATAGTAGCGTAGTGTTGTTTGTTGAGCAAAAATTAAAATAGACACACTCATTATTGATTTTCCCAGCAAAGTGTTGTTTTTTTCTTGTATAATTGTCATGTTTTTTTTTCTTATCTCTTTTAATTTGCTAAGAAATCTAATACACTGCTGTTCAGTAACCAATCATTTGTATATTTTTTGCTATATTTACCTAATGACAATTTTATGATTGGTTTATCCACAAACACAATTTTTTTTTCTATTTTTATCACAGAATAAGGCATAAAATATATTTTATAGTTCCTATACTGTAATAAATGCTATGTCAGTTAACACTGCATTATTCATATGCTTTATTTATTTATTACCTGGAGATGACTTGGAAAAACCAGTTAGAGCCGATATGATAAACCAGACATTGTCAAAAGTGTGTGTTTATTGTCTTCATGTTGCATCAGTTAAAATGTTTGTGCTTTTTATTTAGCTCAGCTACAGCAATAGCTGGATGGCTTTGTCCATATTAGGGATATCCTGGTACATTATAAGTTATTATTTCTATGAGTCCATTTTGGACTTTCTGCATGAGAGGGCCCTCCGGCTTCGAGTATGAATGCACTGCATGAGAGTGAAAGTGAAAGTGAAAGTGACGTGACATACGGCCAAGTATGGTGACCCATACTCAGAATTTGTGCTCTTCATTTAACCCATCCAAAGAGCACACTACACAGCAGTGAACTCACACACATCGTGAACACACACCCGGAGCAGTAGGCAGCCATTTATGCTGCGGCGCCCGGGTAGCAGTTGGGGGTTCGGTGCCTTGCTCAAGGGCACCACAGTCGTAGTATTGAAGGTGGAGAGAGCGCTGTACATTCACTCCCCCCACCTACAATTCCTGCCGGACCTGAGACTCGAACTTGCAACCATTAGGCCATGACTTCCCCCTTGTGTTGAGTGTTGAGCGCTCCATAAAGTTCACATCGCTTCATTTTGGATACAAAAAAATGTCAGGTCATGCATAAACTATTTTGTGTCTTTGAATTTAAATCTAGATTTATTCACACTGGTCCTTGAAAACCTCTACAAGAACACGCTTGCCCAGAAAAGTGTGGAGGATGAATTTCCGTTTTATTAAAAGTGGGGGTGGGGGCATATTCTACACCCATGTTAAGAATGAAGGATAGAATCTCAAAGCAGGAACTAACTGGTCATGGTAACCACCCAAACCTTTTTTCAAGCCTTTTCCGAATAATTTTGTAGTAACATGCTAAAGAAACCAAATACATTCACACCCTCTTGAAAAAAGACCATTTAAAATGCGTGACCAGACAGTAAATAATTTTTTCTTTTGTATTTTGCAACAAGTTTTACATGACTCAGGTTCTTGGTGTTAAACCTGTAGTATGAGTGCATGGGAACACATCATGAGTTCAGCACACCTACAGCCAGAGGCAATAAGAAACACTCACACAGTTACGTCATATCTGGAGAAGAACAGTGTACTTACTGAAGTTGCCACACCTTACCTTTACTGTCATGGCACTGGGCCAGAAGGATTGCTAGAAGGAAGCGAGCCAACTCAAGCTTTAACGATGAAACAAGTGACGTTAGGTACCTCTGGCCATGATTTCTTCATCACATGCTACAGTATCATCTGGATGAATGGAAAACATTATACTGTCTCAGGACGTCATATGTTTTGTGCAACATCCAGTGAAATCAACCTGTCATCTGCTTCAGAAAGCCTTCATTCTGCCTGTGACCAACGCAGGAAATGAGTTACTCCATATCGGCCGTCCTAGATAACACCGTTAAGGCTCTGTTTATGAATTTATCTTGTCCAGTGTGTAGGCGGCAGGCTGATGGCTTTACTCTGGGCTATGAAACACACTTTTATTGCAGTAAGTGTAAAGGAGAGCACAGGGAACCTGTTTCTCATCCTCAGTTTTTCCTACTAAGCTGTTCCTCATAACAGAAGCACTGTTCTTCAGAACTACTTAGTACTTTTGGCAAGTTGCTTTAACTGTTGGGCACAAATGAGAATATACATCAAAACTCCCTCTGGAAAACATTTACACAGTATAAGGCGTAAAATGAAGTTTACATGTGATGTTTTATTTGAGTGCTGTGACAGGAGTTTTCAAATACAAGCCATTCTGAGGAAACCTTTCTTAAAATTAAATGGCAGCTATTTGTTTGCATGTATAAAGACCCACATGTAATGATGGTGGAATTTAGTACATTTAAAATATAATGTAATATCAAATAACTCACTAAAGTACCAATTAAATTTATTCGTTTACCACTTTTTGCAACAAATATCATTCTTGTACTGTGAACATTGACAACCCTAAAAGTAAATAATAATACAAAAATACCAATTTACCTAGAATCCTCTTGAGGCCCACTGGAGGGACCTCAACCGCAGTTTGTAAACTTCTGCTCTGAGATATACTATGAGTTCAACATTCACTTTGCAAATACTGTATACTGTAGATCCTTCTAAACAAGTTTGAAATTTGTATTTGCAACATGTTTTCACTTCCAACTCGTCACACATAGACGCTTGGTCAGGACCCCTGGAGTCACTTTTTACCACTTTTATTTTTAAGGGTACACCATTACTTCTTGTACGATCCAGATGCATTTAATTATTTGCATGCAATTGTAAAAGTAATAATTATATATACAGTGGGGGGAAAAAAATATTTGATCCCCTGCTGATTTTGTACGTTTGCCCACTGACAAAGAAATTATCAGACTATAATTTTAATGGTAGGTTTATTTGAACAGTGAGAGACAGAATAACAACAAAAAATCCAGAAAAACGCATTTCAAAAAAAGTTAGAAATATATTTGTCTATACAATTCAAATTTGGACCCCACTGATTTTCACTGTATGTACAATATCCACTTTTGTGTTCTGCAAAAGAAAGAATGACATGAGGTTGAGTAAATGACACAGTTTTCATATTTGGGTAAACTCTCACTTTAATGCCTTTTTAAGCACCTTTTTGAGACTTCTGTCGCTCACTTGTTTACAAGCTTTTCCTTCAAGACCAGACACGTTAAAGAATGTGACCCAACAACCTCACGGCAGCGAGTATTGCTCCCTACTCCATGTCAACACCTCATCAAAGCTACAATACTATGAGTTTAGCTGAGGAGACTTTGATGAGTGAATTCTGCAATTGTGTTGTACAGTTCATCCATTCAGTGTTTATAGAGAGAGACGCTTGTGTGACTATAAAGCTCCATTCCTCAAGACCTGGTCTCCTTGTCTCAAGCTGGCTCCTCTAACCCGTCAACATACATTTTGAAATGGGAGTCTAGTTTATCCTAAAACTAGAAACAACTTTGACCTGAGACTGGTTGAATTGTTTGGCCTCACTGTTATCTAAGCCTATTAAAGATCTGAATTGCCACCCACACAACAATGCTTTCTTCCACTGACTAGTGCAGTGGTTCTCAACTGGTTCAGGACCCAGAGTAGACCTTGAGGTGATCAACACAGCACCAAAAACCTCACAGGCCCAACAGCATGCTAAATTATTCTGTTTGATTTCTAAACATCTCTTAAATTCTGATGACACCAATTCACCATACAAAAAACATTATGGTCAGCACAAACCATATTTATGCTAGTTGCAAGTGACCCCATATTTAATGTGGTTTGAGTTACATTAAATCTTGATATGGCTCAGTGAGACTATCAGATTGGAAAGATTGAGACGACTTAAATAAATATATGCACTGCACTGTGTGTTTCAGAGTGAAGCGCAGCACTGTGCTCTTTAACACATGAGCAGCACATAAAATAAAATAAAAAATAAAAACAGCTAGCTGCTAAAGCTACACTGATGTACTAAAACAACTAAAACTAGAACTGAGAGAGCAAGAAACTATACCAAGAAGCCCACCATGACCCATGAATACATAATTGTTGATTCATTGAGGAATTTTGAGTCTTTGTGTTGAGGTTATTTTGTATCATATGTGTCTCATCTAACATTTTGAAATGCTAATTTCCTTCAAATCAGTGCTCACCCTTTGCATCTGATCAAGTGAAGTCACTTTTGAAATGCCTGGACCTGTCTTCTGTTTCCAATAACTTAATTATTACATACACAATAATGTAATTATTCACAATTTCACAGCCTCATGCATCTATTAGTGGAAACTGCTAAGATGTTTGTCTCATTGGGGATATCTTGTGGTGCAAAATAGGAGTTGTTGATGACTAATTCTGTCACTAATCATTAAAACCTTACAGTTTTAGTGGCTTTAATTCTATTTTTGCCTTTTAGTCAGAATCTTAATGGTCTCTGCAGCAATATAGAACAGACTGAGTAAATGAAGTAGTATTTTTTTCCCAAATGAGTGTGTGAGAAAGCCATTCAGAGGAGTTCTCTGCCATGAGCACTATTTATCTTGGCCCACCACAGAGTCTTTCCGTTGCCGCTCAGAGCACTTAAAACAAACGTCCACCTACACTGAATTCTGACTGCTTCATTAGCTGCAAAAGACACCTACATGCCTCAGATTGGCTCTGACTCCAGCAGCCTCATTTGATTTATTACAATCATTTTAGCCTTCTATTTGTGTGTAATAAAGATTTTCAAATTGCTTGGCCAGAGCCTAGACCTGTGGTTTGACTTGACAATTGCAGTCTACAAACGCTCTCCGTGTAATTTGTGTAATTGGAACAAATTTGCATTGCAAAATGGGCTACAATTCCACAAATGTGAAATGCACAAGAAGGCTCAAGACTGTAATTGTTGCTAAACTGTATACAAACCTTTGATTCATTGATTTGAATACAAATGTGCAATACAGTTTTATTATTTTTAATTTATTATTTTAAATAAAGTCTCTTAGTGCATTTATTTGATCAAAATACAATAACAATATTATGAAATATTAATACAATTTCAAATAACAGATTTCTATTGTAATATATTTTAAAATGTAATTTATTCCTGTGAGGGCAAAGCTGGATTTTCAGCATCATTACTCCAGTGTCACATGATCATTCAGAAATCATTCTAATATGCTGATTTTGTGCTCAAGAAACATTGAGACATTGAAACAAGAAACAAGAAATATTTTTTTTTTCTGAGGATGTTTTCTGTTTTTTTTATAAAGATATTTTCTATATTTTATTAATTTAAGGATTCTCTGGAGAATAGAGTACAAAAGAAAATTATTAATAAAAGTCTTTACTGTCAATGCATCCTTGCTGAAGAAAATAACTGTTTACTTTCCCATGTCTTACTTTAATATCGAATGAATAAAAATTATTTCAATGTGTTCAAAAGTATATTCAAAGGTATTTTGGTTGGGAGGTTTAACAGCTAACTAAATTGCAAAAATAATGAAAACTTAATCACCACCAGATAACATTTTTGCTTCTGTTGGTTTTGCTGGTATTGTACTTTTTCCCATAAAGGCCTCAGATGGATTTAATTGGGCTTTCTTTCTCTCTGTGTGTTTAAGTGTGTCAGGGAGCAAACATCAAACTGGCTCTTCTGGGAACAGTGGATGACCATTATCAGATTCTGGTAAAAATGTACAGCAACTGCACCGTCGTTCTGGAAAACCTGGAAATCACATATATGACAGAAAAACACGACTTGTCCTTTCTCAGGGTACGATATATCCATTTTCAAACACTATGATCAATGCTAATTTGCTGTTACCTTAGTGTTTGGTTGTATTGTAAGTCATCGGTACACCATATTTTTAGCATGTTGCTACTTCCAGTTTATATTTCATGACAGATTTTTAAAAATTGAACCTGCATGTTATTCCAGACAACTCTTTATATAGTTACAGTGTTGTAGGCTTAGTGAGTTTTGTGTTTAATGTTATTTTGTGTTGTTGTTCCTGATTTTTAGAGCATCCAAGAAGTTGGTGGCTATGTTCTTATTGGGATCAACACGGCTCCCAGAATCCCCCTTGAGAATCTGCGCATCATCCGTGGCCACTCTCTTTATGATGAAAAATATGCTTTAGTTGTCCTCCTGAACTACAACAACAGCATCGGACAAGGCGTGAACCAGTTGCCACTGACTAGCTTAACTGGTATGTGGTTATATAAAACTGTTCTTTGTTTGTGTGTTTCCTGCTAAATGGGAATAACAAATGACCTATTTATGTCTTTTGCACATTTGTTTTGTAGAGGGAATAATATTCATTAATTCTCATGCCCAGCTCTGGAAGTTATATTTGGAAAATATTAATAAACCTGTATTTCAAATGTGAAGTTTGTCATACGTGAAAGCATTGTTCAAACACTGTCGTTTTACTTTCCTAGAAATACTGAAGGGTGGAATACAATTTTCCAGTAACAATCATTTATGTAACGTGGAGACCATCCAGTGGACTGACATTCTGAACATGAAGAGCCAGCCTAAAATCAGAGAGCCAGAACCAAGCTCAGCAGAACACTGTATGTCCCTCAGGAGTTTGTTTTTATACATGTATATTAAATGGGACTAATTCATTTTGCATTTTGAATAGGAATGTTTTACTTTACCTCCCGCAGGTAAGAAGTGTGACCGGAGCTGTTACAATGGTTCCTGTTGGGGCCCTGGTCCCCAAAACTGCCAAAAAAGTAAGTGGCCTTGAACTACTCAAGGGACTGAATCCAATTTTTTTTCCTACCTTTTAAATCTTACTGAATTGGTGAAAACATACTATTTAGAGGTGTTTCATAAAGATATAATGAAAACAAAACATTGAAAACATTTCAGAAGTTAGTGACTGGAAACAACATACTTGTTTGAACAGTACAATACTGTTCAAAATTTTAGGGCTCAAATCACATGCTCACCAAGGCTGAATTTATTTCATCAAAAATATAATAAAAACAGTAATAATGTGATATATTATTACTACTTAAAATGACTGTTTTCTGTTTTCATATATTTAAAAATGTTATTTATTCCTGTGATGGCAAAAGTGAATTTTTAGCAGCCTTTACTCCAGGCTTTAGTGTCACATGATCTTTCAGAAATCACTCTAATGCAATGTTTTGTGCTAAAGAAACATTCTCTTATTATTTTTTTTGTGAAAAACATGATACTATTTTCAGGATTCTTTGATGAATTGAAAGTTCAAAAGAACAGCATTTATTTAATATAGAAATCAGTTTTGATCAGTTTAAAGCTTTTGATCAATTTAGATGTTTTTTTAATTAAATACCTATCATTTTGAACGGTAGTGTACTATAAACAAACATTTAAGAAAAAAAAAAAAAAAGTGGCATTCACACTTGAAATTTTGGATCCAGTTTGATATGTAACCCTAGGTTAACGTAAACCTGGGTTATTAATCCATAGTCCCACTGCAAAATGCACTGGAGTACCAATTTGGGATTTCTGCTTTATGAGTAGTTTTTAATGCGCCTCTTTAGTTTATTTAGTTCATCCCTGGCTTATATTTCACAACTGCTGAAAAAGCACTACTTGACCCACAGAGGAATGTTTTGAAAACTCTTCGGACGAATATTGAATTGTTGTTGCTGTGCTCAACTCTAGCAAACACAGACAGTACAGTCAGGGTCTGTGAAGTTTCTTCTCTCTCTGTATCCAGTGACTAAGGTGATCTGTGCGGAGCAGTGTTCAGGGAGATGTAAGGGGCCCAAACCCATTGACTGCTGTAATGAACATTGTGCTGCTGGCTGCACTGGACCCAAACCCACCGACTGCCTGGTGAGAACAGCACATATACAGATAAAGATTTGTTTCTTAATAATTCACTTGTTTGCTCATTCATCTTTCAATACATACTGAATGCTATATGTAAGCGTAAATACAGTTAGTGAAGTCATCCATAGCTGTAGACATAATGTTTGGATATAATTATGAACTGAATTAGTTCAGAGTGAATAATGACAGTAATATGACTCAAAATGTGAGAAATTCAAAGCAGCTTGAATGTGTTAAAAACTATAACACACTTATTTTGATTAAATAACAGTACAAGACATGTCTGCAGTTTTACAGTGAAACATTAATTGCCAGTGAAGTGTACAGCTGCAGTAAAAGTAACCTCAAGGGCAATGAAAATACTTTCAGACTAGTGTGCTCATGGGAAATGTTGTTTGTGTGTTCTGTAGGCCTGTAAGGACTTCCAGGATGAGGGGACATGTAAGGACGCATGTCCACGGCTCATGCTCTACGACCCCAACACCCACCAGCTCGCTCCCAACCCTGACGGGAAATACAGTTTTGGAGCAACGTGCATCAAGACATGCCCACGTAAGGCCTCTCAAGATACAATTCTTCATTCTGTCTTCCTGGTTGAACACATAACCATAACCATGTGAATTCAAGCTGTTAGAAGGAAAGTTCATGACAAAATGAAAAGTTTGTCATCATTCACTCACCCTCATGTTATTCCAAACCTTTCGTCTTTCTTCTGGTGAACACAAAATAAAGATATTTTAAAGAATGTTGGTAACCAAACAGTTGCCGGTAGCCGTTTACTTCCATGGTATTTTACCATACTGTGGAAGTTAATGGCTACTGGTAACTGTTTGGTTAACAACATTTTCAAAATATCTTATTTTTTTGCTCAGCAGAAGACAAATTCATACAGATTTGGAACAACATGAGGGTGAGAGAATAATGACAACATTTTCATTTTGGGGTGAGCTACCGCTTTAAATCTTGAACTCTTGCATTCTGGAGATTAATGTTTTAAGGGACCAGGGTTAAAATATAAATGACACATTCCAGGCAGAGAGAAATACTCTTCAACTGTTGCTCAACTTTGGTTTCTGAATAACATTTCAGAAAGCAACATAACCATGACAGAATGATTTGATGTGAACATCAGTTTCTGTTGTGTTGTTGTGTTGTGTTGCTTTGGTTGGTTGTGGTTAAGGACTCTGGAGTGATTGCTGGTTTGGTGTTTTTTTTCTTCTTCTCAGACAACTATGTCGTGACAGACCATGGGGCATGTGTAAGAACATGCAGCCCTGGCACCTATGAGGTGGATGAGGGTGGAGTTCGGAAATGTAAGAAGTGTGATGGCCTGTGTCCAAAAGGTACAGTTGAGACTGCTAGTCGGGTATATGTTGTTTTGTAACAAAAGAAAAAAATACAGCTTGTTGTTTTATCTTTTTTTACTTAGTTGAACACACACATTAGTCTTGTTTTAGGTGCATAACAACTTTTATTTTAATAGAATAAAAAAAAAACATTTAACGATATAAAAACTGTAATTTATTACAGTGTCTATTAGTAGTCTGTCCTACCATAATATTGCAAATATATATAATGTGTGTACTTTTATGTTTGCATTTGTTTTCAGGATAGTTGACAGACACAAATTTAGTTTTGCAGAAACATTCATACATAGGATTAATTTAAATTAGTTTTCAAACTAAAGTGATTTAAGGTTTGGACTAAAGGTTTTTTCAATCATTCAAAGCATAAATTCAGTCAAGTGTGTCTAAATCTTTTACTGGTAGCATACGTGTTGAATTTATTATTGCTTTCATGGCTAATTCTTTACTTAAGAAAGAAGTTGCAGTTAATATTTAATGTTCCCTACCATCCCTCTAGTTTGCAGTGGGCTGGGAATGGGGCCTCTGGCCAATGTCCTGTCAATCAATGCCAACAACATTGATTCCTTTGAGAACTGCACACAAATCAGCGGAGGTGTTGCAATTCTCACCACGACATTTAATGGGTGAGAAGGATGTTTCACACTCTTTGATAAATACGATTTGATTCCACATTGCTTAGTACCATTCCATGTTGCTTTAAGACAATTATACTTTGATTATTTTCCATTTTTTAATTATGTAGATTTGTGTGATTGAGCAAAATCTTTTACAATCTCTGATATCCTTTTTATTACTATTATTTACAGTGACCAGCATACTAAAACTCCAGGACTGGACCCGGCCAAGCTTAACATATTCAAAACTGTAAAAGAAATCACTGGTGAGAATGCTGTGGTTTAATATTGGACATTTGTAATGGTTAAAATGGTGTTTCATGTAGGGGACCTTTAGCCCCTCAGTGTTCGTAAACATTCCTGAAGATATTCTTCCTCTCCTAACTCAAAGGCTACCTGGTGATTCAGCAGTGGCCAAAAGACATGCCATCCCTCGGTGCCTTTGAAAACCTTGAGGTCATCCGTGGACGTACAAAACAACAGTAAGTCAATAAAAATATGTCAGCAACTTCAGAGAATTTTGACGATAAATTGCTGTTTCGTATATAAAGACACCCCGTGTCTCCTTCCTGCTCCCACAGAGGTGCCTTCAGCTTTGCTGTCACCCAAACAGAAATCACATATTTCGGCCTGCGTTCTCTGAGGGAGATCAGTGACGGTGATGTGGTCATCACTCAGAATAAGCATCTCTGCTACACCGGCCCTGAACATTGGAAACGCTTCTTCAAATCTAAACAACAGATTGTCAAAATGTCTGGAAATGCTCATGCTGCCACCTGTGGTAATGAATTATCACAATAACACCTGTCAAATAATTTCTGTTTGGTTCACCCAAAAATGACAATTCTGTTGTACGTTACTCCCCCTTATGGCATTCCAAACCTGTACTGTACGTGTCTGTTTTTTTTCTTCTGTAAAGCACAAAACGAGAATTTTTTAACAATCTTCACGCAGTCCTTTTCCAAATCCAGTTCATAGTGACCACATCTGTCAAACTTAAAAAAGCACAGAAAACATCATGGAAGCTCCATAAGTGTTGTTCATATAACTTATAAACAGCAGCAGAAGTGCAATTTACAACAGCTGTGTGAAGATTCAGTAACACTTTAGATTAGAGAGCACATATTCACTATTAACTAAGAGTTTTCCCTAATAAACTCCTAATTTATTGCTTATTTATAGTAAGTAAGATAGTTGTTGTAGTAGTTATGTTTAGGTATTGGGTAGGGTTAAGGGATGTAGAATATGATCATGCAGAATAAGGCATTAATATGTACTTTGTAAGTAATAAACAGAGTTTGCCTATTAACTCAGAAAATGTAATATATTACTCGGTACTAGTTACCACTGGTGTCAAAAGTATTCACATTCATTACTCAGGTAGAAGTATAGATACTAGGGTTTAAAAATACTTCTGTAGAAGTTGAAGTATCAACTCAAGCTTTTTACTCAAGTAAAAGTGTAAAAGTACTGGTTTCAAAACTACTTAAAGTATAAAAGTAAAAGTAATGTAAGGAAAAAAATGCCATTAAGGACAAAAGCTTAGGCCGCGCCACAGAGGCCTATTGTGCACTACCCCACCTCCTCCTCCTCAAAAAAAATATTTTTTTTCTAAAGGCCATAATGACTATAATGTAATATTAAAATGTTAATGTTGAAACATTTGGGATGCACTAGGCTACATGTTTCAGCCGCATATATGCCCATTGAAAATGAACACATTTTAGTACAATGCAAATACATTAAAAAAACATATATGTGTACTACTGAGCATTAACTTGTTTCATGGAGCGGAAGATGATCCTGGCTACAAACCTCCTCGCTGGTGCTTGGTTGGGACATTTAGCTCGAGTTCTCTTCTTGAGTCTCTGCCACGAACACTGTTGCCAACTCTCGTGAGACAAATAAGCGACCGCAGCTTCAAAAACAAGCCCAATATTTTTTTTGATGATTTATTATCATCAATATTATTTATTAACAGTTATTTATAACTAATAAATGAGCCTGCAACATGTTAAACTGAAACTACTATTTTATCTGAAAAGCAAAAACAGAAGCTATTTTACAAAAATCAGCAAACTGCAACAAAAGTGGGAACAAAACTCATCTCCAATGACATGTAAGCAGAATAGGATTGGAGAGATGGAAAAGGAGAAAAACACAAGAGCTTCAAAGGAGAGCTGTAACATAGCCACATATTTATAGCCTAAAATATATAGGGGCCATTCTATGGAAATGTCCATTTTTCTGTCCCTAGCCTTTACAGAAATATTACACTTGGTTACAATTTTTTATATTTTAAAATGAAACAATGTGTTATTTGAACAATTACACCTTCTTGAGCCATCAATGTGGCAATATTTGTTTTTAATTAATTATAAAGAATTCCAAGCACCACAAAACTGCTCGTCCCCACAGCCATATACAGAGGGAACGTGCTTTATTTTGAGGTAAAAAAACAGTTTTTTCTACCATTTAAAATAAAATAATGTATACATAACTATCAAATAAATGACATAAAAAAACAAAATTCCAAATAAATATTATAGACAAATGTATAAAAAATATATATTAAATATTATAATAAATTATAATATATATTATATTAAAAAATAAAATATATTATAATATTATTTTAAAAAATCATTAAGCTGTCATTTATGTGTATTCATGAAGTCAAAAGGTAATCTAATAATGTGGTCTAAGTTTAAATGTTAAAAAAAGAAATACATTTTAAGACATCTTGCCATACCAGGCTATTGAAACCAAATGTATTTACTCTTAGGACATGGCTACTTGATTTTTTATTACAGCCCGTGATAATTAATACATTACAAAAACATTGTAAAAATTTGGCTAAAAGAAAGTCATCCCTCTCCTCTACGTCTACTTCTATCATCGCTTGGATTACAGCGTCACGCGCCTTCTTTCTGAATGTGATTTTTCTTCAATGAGGGGCGGAACATATGGCAAATTACTCGGTCTTATATTATTGCACTGGCTGGCTATTAACTGCGAGCAGACAGAGTGTAAATCAATGTATTGGAGAATACGGCGAACATAAATAAAGAAATGAAGTCCCTTGTCAGATTTCCCTAACAAGCAACCATATTTTTTTAAATAAGCCCAAAAAACAGCAACCCGCGACCAGGGATTTTTCCCCGCAACTTTACAAAAAAAGAAGCCCAAAGTCACGTATAATACGCGGACTTGGCAACTGTGGCCACGGACATCTTCGTACTTGGCTACATACGTCTGCTATGTCCAGTG
This sequence comes from Schizothorax lantsangensis, assembly GCA_027422415.1. Lineage (NCBI taxonomy): Eukaryota > Metazoa > Chordata > Actinopteri > Cypriniformes > Cyprinidae > Schizothorax > Schizothorax lantsangensis. The sequence continues at coordinate 10,040,457 of CM049845.1, forward strand.
TTGGGGGTAATGAGTAACAAAGTTAGTATAGCCTACTTATCACAACATTATCAATCGCGTTGTCAATCGCAAACGCTAAATTGTTCAAACGTCTCTCTACCGAACTACTGTAGCTTATGCTGCGTTCCAGGCAGGTTTTTGAGCCCGTAAGTCACGACTTCAAACCAGGACTCACGACTTTGTAGCGTTCCAGGCAAGTCACGCCAAACTGCCTGAGCGCAAGGAATTGAATGTGTATTATTTATTATTCTTATATTATTATTAATTTGATTGCAATGTTATATTGTCCTAAAGTCTATTTCTCACGTGTACCACTTGCATAAGAATAACACCGCATCTGTAAGGGCTGCCATTGTTTCCGCGGGCTGTGTGACATCAGAGCTCGGAACTGGGAGTACATCGATCTAGTACGAGTTCACGGGTAGGAAGTCACAGGTTTGACTGCCGTTCCAGTGCACTTTCACGGGTAGAAGGTTGGAAAAACACGGGTTACGGGTTGCCTGGAACGCAGCATTAATTTGCGGAGGACGAAGAGAAAGCACCCATTTGATAAATGAGCCAGTATTGGAGAAAAAATTACTTTTAAGAAATAATCTTTTTTGAATAACGACCCCAACACTGGCTATGTCCTTGCTGGAGTGTGACGTGATTTGTGTCATGTGCAGGTGCGATGGATCGCATACAAACCAATAGGGTGTCGAAATGGTGTTTATTCTTCTCATCCAACCACAATCAAATTCACTCTATCGAGATGGCGCGATTTATCTGGATATGTTTTTTTTGGGGGTTTTTTGAACGATGACAAGCCGGAATGAAAACAAGCCAAAATGAAATGGGAGTAACGAGGCTATTTTTAAAAAGTAAGGAGTAGAAAGTACAGATAATTGCGTGAAAATGTAAGGAGTAGAAGTAAAAATTCGGCTGAAAAATAATTACTCCAGTAAAGTATAGATACCCAAAATTTCTACTTAAGTAAGGTAACGAAGTATTTGTACTTCGTTACTTGACACCTCTGCTAGTTACTTTCAAATTACTCATTACTAGTTACTAGTTACCTTTCAAAAGTAATATTTTACATTACTTATTACTTCCGGCCAACAGTAATTAGTTGCATTACTACAGTAGTTACATTACTTTTCCATCACATCCCAAAAACTTGGTAATTGCATATTTTTTTGCAGCCTCTGAATCCATGAAAGTTACAGATGAATGAAGTGTACAACTGGCTCAAACTGATGACAAGCCACATTTTTTTTCCTGTTATTTAATAAAGCCGCAACATGGTAAAATCTTCAACAGGGCTCAAGCAGGTAGAACCATCCAAACATGTTGGGATCCGCAGTAGATAAAGTGTACCACTACACAATTTACATGTGACATTGATGTTTTTGTCATCCTTTATCCCTACAAAATTAAAATAATGGCTGTATTTCCAGCTGCTATGTGATGTGGGCTTCTTCATCTTCCGACGAAGCTAGCTTGCTGCGTTGGTGATGTCACGTGCATACATGTATGACAACAATTATGAAAATGAATTGGGAGGATTGAATTTCATTGATTGTTGTAATTGATGTAATTGATTGATTGATGGTAACTGTGATATTATTACTTAAATTTTATTAGTAATTAGTTACACTACTAGTTACCAGGTAGTAAGTAATATTTTTACTGTAATGTGTTACTAATAACTAGTTACTACCCAACACTGGTAATAAACAGCCAATAAGCAACTAGCTAATAGTGTTCCCAAATCTAAAATGTTAACAAAGATTCTTCAAAATGTATTTTTCTACATTCTGCAGAAAGTAAAATCTTAAAGGTTTGGTGCATGAGTAAATAGTACCAGAATTTTCTATTTTGGGTGAGCTATTCCTTCAAAGACAAGCATCCATTTGTAATGGAATGTTTTACATGTTTTCTTTTACAGACATTTGACTCTAAAACACATGTCTAGGTTTCACTGGATTTTGATGGTCCCTTTAACACATTCTGTTGACTATAACATTGCACCTACATATCTATTAGCTCTCACTAGAGTGTTAGTATTAGTAGACTGGTAGGGTTAGGGTTAGAATAAGTTGACATTCTTCCAAAGATAGAATGTCTGTTGGGACACCATCACAAAGAAGAGTTAGCAGATATTAAACAGACAGTCTACTGCTACTCTAATGAGAGTTAGTTGACGTGTAGGTGCAAAGTTACTTATAGTCAACAGAATGCTCAAAAGGGACCATCAAAATAAAGTGTTACCCATATATTTTGTGTTGATATCTTATCTGAATACCTTTTACAGTGAATCAGAACAGCACATGTGATGAGATGTGCACAAATGATGGCTGCTGGGGTCCTGGTCCCACTATGTGCTTCACTTGTAAGCATTACACCCGTAAAAAACACTGTGCGGCTTCCTGCAACCTGCTGGCTGGGTGAGTGAGAGCTCTATTAGGCCTTCTCAGTTTATCCATGTTTAAACGCTAAATAACAGCTCTACAACAGGCCATGTCTCTGAATGCAAACATTTAAATCCTTATCTTAAATGTGATTATTTTTTATTAAACCACTTAGTTTATTTCGTGATCATGGCCAGCTGACTACACATTATCCCTTACTTTTTTGGCCTACTTTTAATGAATGGAACAAAGAAATAGGGCATGGAAACGTCTGGAAAAAAACTTTTTTTTTTTTTATTTGGTCACACTTTAGTTTTGGGACCAATTGTCCCTATTAACTCTTAACATTCTACATTAAAGAATTTAGAATATGATAAGGCATTAATATGTGCTTTAAAAATAATAATAAACAGCCAATATGCTAGTAATATGCATGCTAATAAGTAACTAGTTAATAGTGAGAATTGGTCCCTAAACTAAAGTGTTACCATTTCTTTGTTCAATTATGATTCCGACTATATTGACCAGAATGGATTTTTTGTCCATACAGTGAGCCACGTGAATATGAGGTCAATAAAACGTGTGTTGACTGCGACCCTGAATGTCTGCTCATGAATGAAACCCTGACCTGCACCGGCCCTGTAAGTATCAAACCCGTTCTAAAGTACCACATGTTCTGCAGTCAGTAAACAATATTTATTCTTATTTTTTTTTAAAAGCTGATGGCAGCACACCGGTCTCTCAAACCAATGTTTTCTGTCCCAGTTGTGTCCTGGAGACACATCATTAAATTCACATCACTTGAAGACTGTAGAAAAGTGTCTTGTTGCCATCTAATTGCCAACTTTTGTCCAGGGACCCGACAAATGTACAGTTTGTGCAAACTACAAAGATGGGCCGCACTGTGTAACACGCTGCCCACAAGGCATACCGGGAGAGAAGGACGTACTCATTTGGAAATATGCTGACGCGATGCGAGTGTGCCAGTCCTGTCATGAGAACTGTACCCAGGGGTGAGAGAGGCATCGTATATGATGCTTTCATTTGAATGTAATGACATGAAACGGTCATTTGTGTAATTTAACCAGGTTCATCAGGGATTGCAGTGTGCACTAATTGTGATTGATCCAATTTATGTTTTGCTTTGCAGATGTACTGGGCCTGATCTGAAAGACTGCAAAGATTTCAAAGGGTAAGAAGAGAATCTGTCCCATAATCCTTTGCAGCATACATCCCTTTTCCAGAATATCCCAAGAATTATAGTGTTCATCCTCATATATCACTATAGTTTCTGTCAAAAAAGTAATAAAGAGACTGTGCATTATTACAAATTAAAATAATTGTTTTCTGTTTTAATATATTTTAAAATGTAGTTACTTGCACTTGTTTTTAAGCAGCATTATTCCAGTCTTTAGTGTCACATGTTTGTTCAGAAATCATTCTAATTCGCTGCTTAAGAAACATTTCTTATTATTATCAGTGTTGATCTTACAGACCCCAAACTTTTGAATGAGATAATGAATAACATGTTGGCTGTTAGTTAGTGCTTAAAAAGCACATATTCTGCATGACCATAATCTACATCCCTAATCCTACTCAATAACTTAACTTAACAACTACCTTACTAACTATTAATAAGCAGCAAAATTAGGAGTTTACTGATGAAAAAGTCATTGTTAATGGTATGTTAATAGCGAGAATTGGGTCTTGAAATAAAGTGTGACACAATTTTTAATACAAAAGCTGCTTATATTTATTAATGCTTAATAACGCTTCTTATAATTTCCAAGTCATATCGTACTGGTAAAACCAGATGTCTTTGAATCACATGTGTAAATCATGGTGTATATTGCTAGAAGAAATACCATATTATTTACTTTTGTGTATACCACCCACTTCACTAATTGGTTTAATACACACAACACTGCAAGTTGAGGGACCATTAATATTTTACTGGGAGAAAAAAAAAAAAAAACTGTTGACAGAAAAACAAGTTTCATCCTAACTAGCCAAATGATTTCTCCAAACTGTGTCTATAGTATTTACAGTAATACAGGCTTTATTAATTACATGATTACATTTTAAAAAGACCTGCATTATTTCTGTTTCCAGAATCTGACAAGGGTGAATATTACCACTGAAAGACGAGATGCAAAACAAAAGGATGATTTTTTTGTGAAGGGCTAAAGATGACTATACATATCTCCATAATATACATGCAAGAAGTACTTTAAAACGTTGGGTTTGATTTCAAAAGCGAGCCAGGCTACAGGTTTTCTTGATGTTCAAAGTGCTTAGTCATTAGGTGGTGGTTTGCATCCTGTCACAATCTCACCCTACCATGACAACATGAAAATGATCATTACCCAGAAGCTGCTGCCACATTTATACCAGATGGCAGAGACGGACAGAAAAAGGGCATGACGAGCTGATGATGAAAAACATCCTTCTGGAGGACGTTGCCACAACCGTGTTCCTTATGGAGACCCTTGAGTGTATCCACTAAGATAAAAAATCCATCATAAATACATAATGTCTTGAGTGTGACATCTGACGAGAGGCTGCAGTTTCATAGACAGAGATGTGTGCTTTACTGCTTTTATATGTTCTATAAGTACTGTAACATTTTTGTGTTTTAATTGCAGTGTGTTTAATAGTGCATGTGTTTTAACTGCAGTTAATATTTAGTTATGTATATCAGTTATTATATAACTAAAACTGAAACTAAAATTGAAACCATTAACCAAAACATTTTTTCATCATTGCTTTAAATTAAATAAGCGTTAAATGAACTTGATGTACTGAAATAACTAAACCTAAAACTGAAATAAAAATGAATAAAAACTATATAGACTTACAGACAGTTTTTTTTTTTACTGTAGCCTTTTTTAAAACAATAATTTCCCTTTAAATTACTAACATTTTACTCTATACTATATGCTTTGCATGAACATAAACTGGTCAGGATACAACTTCATCTGTTTTAAGGGAGCATGTCTTTTTTCTCTTTCCACTGCAGAATTTTCTCACTTGTTCTTTCTCTGTAGCTCATTCTCACTTTCTCTCTCACTTCTCTCATTTGCATCTTGCAGCAAAAGCCAATCAATGAAGTCAATTACAGGAGTCAGTATGCCGAAATGCGGTTGCATCCTAAAATGTGCTATACTGTTTCCAGGCAAACAATTCTACGTGCAAATAAGCTGCCATATTTTCCCCTGAGTGCAACGCCATCAGTTTCCTAGAGGTCTGTGGCAGAACTAACCTCAAGTACTGCTACTGTACATAGTCTGCCCACTAACCAGCAGCCAGGAATATACTAATCTCCTCTACTTCTCTCTTGCTCGTCTCTATCTCTCCCTCCTTCCCTTTTTCTTTCTGCAACTTCCTACTGGGCCAAACAACCCCTTTTATCCACTGTCTATGCCTTTAATCAGCTGGAAGCACATGAGTGTGTGTACGGTGTGCATTATGAGCTGAAATAGGTTTCCGGTCAATGTGAGTCAACGATATTGTGAAAATTGGTTTATTTGCACTCTCTACTCACAACATTCAAACAGATTTTTGGTGCTTGCCTATGCAAAGCTTACAGTTACAATGTTGTTGTGGATGGTTGCCAAGATGTTGCTATGTAGTTGCTAAGTGTTTTTTTAGCTTGATGTGGTTGGCTGTAAACTGATGCAAGGTGTTTCTAGGTCATTGTTAAGGTGTTCTGGTTCTAAGGCTCTTCTTCAATCTAAAAGAGTATTTCATGTTCAATACAAGTTGAGCTCAATCATCAAAATTTTGCCAAAAAAATTGAAAACTTTACACAGTGAAGGTTAGTTAGAACATGTTTTATTTTTTACACTAAAACACAATGTTTACATGGCTATACAGTACTTCTGAAATATTTTAACGTCCATTTAGTGCTTCCAAACGGATCTATAATATTGATAAAATAATAATGTTTTCACAAATTGGTGCTGAATGCATATGAATTTCTATGATTTGAACACATATTGTGTAAATGGCTATACTGAAATAATGAGTATTTTAACATGTACCAATTGTGCCCCATTTACTCCCATTGTAAATGCTTCCGACCCGGTCTCAAGAGAAAACTATTTAACATCTTGGCGAATTGGTGATGAATTTGTATGAATTTGTACAATTTAATTTTTATGAAAACACGATTTTTAGAAAAAAGTAAGCATGAAGGTCCAACCCTAAACCTAACTCTCAGTGGGGAGTAAGCCGATCATATGCAAATGTACAAAAGAGATTGTATGAATTCATATGCATTCACCACAAATTCAACCAAAAAAAAAAGTTAAGAGCTTCCATGAGAGTGTGTTGGTGATTCACTGCAACCTTTTTTAAAGAAAAGGAGGGACAAGTCAATATTCATATCCATAGCACAAATGTTTAGCAAGCAGCAGTATAATTCTCATAAACTGCTTTACTCCTTTTATGGCATCATGATGACTCAAATGCATTCAAAACTTCATTTAAATTGATGAAGGGTATGTACTTTTATGTCCACTTCTATCATCCACAAAACCCACACCCTCTTATCCAAACCATTAATAAGATGTATGACTGTTTACAGTAGCTCAGTGGTCAATAGCACATAGCAACAACCCCTGACTCCCTATTAATCATATAGAACCAGAGCTACATGAAATGTCGTTACCGATTTAGCACTAAGCTAAGCACATTTGCACCTGTATGCGAAAGACGTGCGTAATTAAAGCCCTGGGGGCCCAATCTTGATTTCACCGCTGAATCCTTGAACCTTGCGCTCTCTAGTCTATTCCTAGTTCAGGATCAGAGGTCCCCCCTCCGAGCAGTCATTACTCATCTCTCACACACACATTCTCTTTCTTCCCCAAAGACCACTGACCTGTGCACTCAACTCACAACTGCTGCCAACCAACCACTGCAGCCCTGCCAGCAAAAAAACCCACACAGGAGCTGCATGGGTGGCAGAGAGCTGAAAAGAAGAAAGAGGTTCTAGTTTCCAAGAAAGTGAAGACCACTAATTTAGCATTCAGATGGTTCTGTCCCACTCATCTTATTGTAATTTTGTGAAAGACAGTTTCATCAATACAGCCTGCTCTAAAAGAGCATCAATATTATCATGACAATACCATGTCCACCATGAGCTGATCCACTGGCACAGCACCCTCTACAACTCTCGCCTCCCAGCCAAACAGAACCGGGCGGGTGACAAATTCTCTCAATGTCAACCAACGCTGCCAGCAGCACTAAACATCACATTTGCGCCCATTCCAGCCCAAAGGAGTTTGGGGGAGAGTTGCTAAGCAACTTACATAATCTTTATGTGCTTCACATTATCGCAAGAGTCTGCGGTTGAGTAGCACTGAGTGACTCGAGGTCTTGCTTCCCCTATCACCCCATTGATCATCGCATGGCCAGGCAGAGGTGTGTGATTGTCATCTCTGAGTGAATGGATTTGGACCGGAGGAAGGAGCAATATCTCTGATTGTTGCTGATCTCTCTCTCGCTCATGCCTCAGGTCTGCACTGTTATGAGCTTGTGAATTAAATTGCGTAACAGTGCACAATTAAGTATGAAGCATGTTTAAAGCTATACTTCAGTTAGCATTTTTGTCCATCAGTATACGAAAAGAGAATAGAATAGAATAGAATAGAATAGAATAGAATAGAATAGAATTCATGTTTACGCTACTCAGTGCACATTTAAAGAATAGGCTGAAATAGGCTGGAAAACTAGAATTGAATAGAATTTGTGTCTCCTTATTACTAAGAATGGCAGAATAGAATGACATTTCTGTTTACTTTCTTTAGAATAGCAGCTTTCTATTCTATTCTGGTTAAGAATAGCCTTCTAATCTAATCTAATCTAATAATAACAGGATTGCTCTTCTATTTTGTTCAGTACACTGAATAACAGAATTGGCTATATGGAATAGAATAACATTTCAATTTGCTTTGTATTACAGAATAGGAAGGAATTTTGTTCAGTACACCAAATCACAGACTAGAGTAGAATTTCAGTTTACTTTGTATTACAGAATAGAATAGTTCCTCTTTACTTTGTATTACAGAAGCATTCTATTCCATGATCAAGTGTAGCCTAGTCTACTTTATTATATTTTGTAACTTGGTGTAATAAGTAGACATGAATACAAGTCTATACTTTTCTATTCTGTAATTCAGAATGCAAGGTAGACAAGAATTATATTCAACTTCATTCTTTTTTTGTAATAGAAGGTAAACATGAATAACATACTATTCTATTCTGCTCTGTTATACAAAGTAAACAGAAAATATATTCTCTTCCATTCCAGTCTAGTCTATTTTTATGTTCTTCTATTCATTTTACTCTGTACACAGAATTACAGAATATAACAGTATAGAATTGCTTTCTTCTCTACTCAGTGCACAGAATAGGCTAAACCAGACTGGACTATAACATTTCTGTTTACTATACCGAGATAACAGAACAGGGTTGCGTTCCGAGATACAGACTAAAACTAGACTAGACTGGAACAGAATAGCTGTATATATCATAGCACACATTCAGATCTACCAGGTGATTCAATGTGATTCTGTGCAAGTGCTGTTCTGATTTATTTATGACCTGCGATATATCCCCTTCTCGTAGGTCTCAGTCAAAGCAGGACGCGTTTTCTCAACGTTCTCTTTTGTGTTTAGATGTTTTTCATGTGAAGATGCTGCTGCTGATGTTGGGCCAGTCTTACCTCAACGCTGAAATGATGGTCTTCGGCCGCTGAACAACACATCCACACAGCGTGATGGAGCCACAACAGCACCGCATACACACAGTCCAGCCTTCGCTTTTTAAGCAGCGTACCGTTCATATTTGTAGATTCGCTTGATTTTCCTTTATCAATGACTATGTGTGTCTCTATCCTCGTATGTCAGTTAAGCAAGTGGCGTTTTGGACCGAAGATGAAACCATCGGAGCGCGGAGAAGCATCGGCGTCCGCACATTTTGTCATTTGGCTGGCAATACACATTCCATCTTGCACATCGGATGCACTATTTCGAGGCATTTCTTCTGCTTTGAAACGTTACCTTGGCGAACAGGCAGGTTGCTTTTCTATATTGAGCAGCATCCAGAGCGTAAGCACTGCGCATGCGCTCTGACTCACTCGCCAGTGATGCTTGTTGACTAGTAGGCACCATTCACTCTGTCTTCATTCTTCTTTCTCTCCTGTCAATCACAGATCAATGAAGGTGTAAAAATGGGTCTTAGGTTGGCGGGACGCTGAAACGGCTGACACTGACGGTAGCTTCTGGCAAACCGTTAAATTGGGTCAGCGCCAGTATTTCCAGCGGTCAAGCATCCTTTTGTTTAATAATATCATAATAATAACATTAGACCACTGATTGCAGAGTACTAGCCAGAACAAGCAATAAATGTGTTTATGGTCCAAGGAATTATTGATCAATCTGTTCCATATTTATTTTCTATGTCTGGGTGCAACCTTTCATTTAGCACATTTTTTTTCTCCCTTTTATTCAGTATGGTTTACAATCCTTAAATACAAAAATAATTAATCAGATATGTTTTATAAATATACATATAAATATACATACTGTTAAAGTTAGTCTTTGATTATAAAATAAAACCTAAAAATAAAGATTTGTAGGCTATATGCTGTCTTTATGTTGTCTCTCTCTCGCACACACACACACACACACACACACACACACATTCGCGCGCGCACACACACACACACACACACACACACACACACACACACACACACACACATTTATTGATTTAATAATAATTGTTTCTTATTAATAAAATAATATACAACGACCAAACAGTAACTTTCTTGTTGGGTATAAAAAAAATTGTGCAAGAAAAAAAAAAGAAAAGAAAATGGTTGGGAAAAAATGAAAGGTACATCTGGGATCGGACAGAGGACATTTCATGCCCACCACAAGATGGGGGTGGTTCACTATATTAGGAAATTTACAAATTTCTTTTCAGTTTGTTATAAATACATCAAAAAGAAAGAGTGTGTGTGTGTGGCTCAGTGGTAGAGCATTGCCTTAGCAGCGCAAAAGGTTGTGGGTTCAATTCCCAGGGAACATACATACTGATAAAAAAAAAGTATAGCCTGAATGCACTGTAAGTCGCTTTGAATAAAAGCGTCTGCTAAATGTAAATCACATTATGTAGTCATCATTATTTGGAAAAGAATAAAAAAGTTATTACAAATATTAAGTTACAACATAACTTTGATAAAAACTTTTACAGATTTATCAACAATATAAAGCATTAAAATGTTTGGAAATGTTGTGTATTTAATACAGTATAACAGCAAGACAAATGACTGCATTAGAGCAGAGATCAATAATGGCGGGGAGGTCTTTGAAAGCTCAGTCATGGGAAAATGAATTCATCTAAGAGAGAAGATAAAGAGGCATCTGCGGTGGCCTCTGGTTTTGTGGGTATTAATAGCGCTCAATTAAAAATAAGCTCAAGGTTTTAATTTTCACACAGAGGTTGTGCTGGTGAGGAGCCGGTGATGAACACTGTAATTTAGTCTGATCAGCTGATCCGAGAAACAAACCACTTACATTGATACTGCTCTCTGCTGCACTCAGACACTTCAAATGTGCTGTGAATTGAATGACAATAATTCATGAAGAAATCTTGACTCAAAAGACACACTGTGTGTGTATCATTATTCAAATTGCCTCTGCATCATCGCTTTGCTTTTCAACAGAAAAAAAAGAACACAAACTGACATCTGAATTGTAGGCATCTAAATAACATGCACAAGATCCTTCAGCCACACATTTATGAATAATGTTTGTATACTAAACTTAACTGCTATTGTTTATGACTGTTATTAACTAATTAATTATTAACACAATAATCATTAGAAGCTGTTCAAGTCATGTCTACAAGCCAAAACCTTGTTGTTGTATAATGTTTGTTTGTTTAAACCATCTGATATAAAGGTATTCTGGATAATTTATAACAAAGTCAAGTCTAATCATTTGCCCAGTGTGAACTTTAGATTCACAGTTAGGTGAAATCAGTTACACAAATTATATTTAGTGTTAAAAACAGTACTGATCAATTTCACAGTATTTTTAAGTGTTTTAGCTCCACTGAAAAGTCATCTAAAACATAATGTAATGATGTAATGCCACTTATCTGTATATAAAGTCAATATAAAAAGGAATAAAAAATGTAATGGAAAATGAAAATAAATGTGGCCTATATTTGGAAAATTTAAAAGCAGAAATACATTTTTTAATAAAACATTTACATTAATTATTATGTTAAAACTTATGTATTATTTTACCTATAAAATTGTTCCTTTAATTTTGTGTTTGTTTACATTGTAAAGGCAACCAAGTTTAACAGTCAGATATACAGTAACTTTACACAGAAAAATCTATTTTATCACACTAAAATCACGTTAACATATATTGTGTCTGTACTACTGAAAGAGTAAGCATTTTAACTTTTACAGATTGGCCCCATTTAATTCCGTTGTAAATGCCTGTAACCCAGATTTATTTATTTACTCATTTATTTTTTAATGAAAAAGAGTGTCAAGTCAGAAATGAAGTTTAACATTATGCCGGAAATCCTGTCAACTGAGCTTAACTTGTATTGAACCTGCAATATTGCTTTAAACTGAACGTCGCTTTAAAGTGCATAAAGTGAACTTGTGAAGCTGATCCACCTAGTATTTAAGAAGCTTTACTCAGTTACATGAGTTGCAGATATTTATTGTTTAACCAGGAGAGGAGCCATGGTGACATGCATGCTATGACAAGTGTGCCTTGGCAACGGTCTGATGTGGTCTTGCACAACACCATTCTCAACAAAGAGCAAACTGAAGAAAGAATGCTTGTGTTGAGTAAGAAAATGAGCGTTAAATTCATTTCCCATTTCCCAGTGGTTAACTTGATATATGTAGCTCTATGTACATCTGTCTTCATTTTAAATGATCCACTGACATTCTTGTGGATACATGAGAAAATATAGCTGACCTTTCTACCAATATTTCATCTTCTAAATTTTTGTCGTTTACAAAACATTTTACTTATAATATTTATAATATGGTAATGTGACAGAGTGAAAAAGGATCTTAAAAATGAAATATAAATGCAGGTAGAATGTTTGATCCATCTGGAATTGGTTAGATTCTGAAAGTGTGTCAAATGCAAGTTTGCTAGAACAGCTGTTTTGATATTTTGACATTATCAGCAGAAAGGGCATCCCTTGTGAAAACGACGTTTGCTTAATTATTGAATATGCACTAGTAGTGTACTTCAAATCTTAAAAGTATAGCCTATTTTAAAAAAAAATGTAGATAATATAATACCAATGAAATAAAAGGCTACTTAATTGTACTTAGAGTACATAACAAGTTCTTAACACACTTAAGTACACACTTAGGTTTCTTATTTTTATTTTTTTTACTTTTAAGTAAATTTAAAATCATTATATTTTAATAATCTTTTGTCATGCTTTAAAGAAGCACACTTTTTGATGTGTTGACTAACACACTAAAGCACAAGTGTTATTTGATATTACATATACCCCCGGTTTCACAGACAAGGCTTAAGGATAGTCCTAGACTATAATGCATGTTTGAGCTGTCTCAACTAAAAATATCTTGCTCTGACATATCTTAAAATATGTCGGTGACATTGTTCTGTCTCAAGATGCACACGTGTAATGTTTTCTTCTAAGGCATTTTTATAAAAGCTGTTTAAATGTCTTAATTTAACTAAGGCCTAGTCCTGGCTTAAGTTAAGCCCCGTCTGTGAAACCTGGAATTAAAGTTAATATATTTTAAATATAAATGTGTAATTACAAATATATTTAAATACATGACATAGACGTTCCAATAAAATTACATTTACATATAATGTTTGCTTGTCAGTACATTTGACAGTACACTTTAACCATATTTCAAAGACAACAGTGGTAATTATAAAATTACATATAAAATATACTTACAGTAGGTGGGTTAAAAACAGCGTTAAATTCAACTGATTGCATTAATTCAATTTTAATTTAATTGTCTGAAAATATTACATTCAGTTCACACTTAAGTATATTCTTTTAAAGTACATGCAACATAGGCATATTATTTCCATAATAAGCACTTTAAAAAAAGTGTGCTAGTGTACTTGTTTTTCACACTGCACGTTTCAAAGGAAGAATAACTTATTACATTTTAATTAAAGATCATTTCTTTCTTTGGAATAACATACACTGATGAATTGTTCACAATGAGAGCTGGAATGCACATTAAATTGGGTCAGTTTTGCTGTAATGTTGACTCTAAATGTAATAATGCTCGGTATGATTGGCAGGTAGGGTGCAGACAGCCTTAAGGAGAACAGCTGCTATGGAATGTTATAGACTTACTCCCCTCCTTAATTAAGTCTAATTATTTCTCTTCTGTGTTTGTACTGCCTGCAGCAGATAGCTTTCTCAACAGAGCGTTGTGGGCGCAGCTCTTCAAATCACAATGGCTACTTAATAATTAGAGCAGAACCGCTAAACAGCGTTTGATTTGTTAGAGGACTGGGACTGTGAAGTGAACGGTTGAATGAACTGTGGTTGAGTTATTGTGTTAAACATTTGTCATGGCAGGTGCTGGAGTGAACCATTTTCAAACCTTTATAGGGCAAAAATCAGTCAAACAAAGTGCACAAACTTTAGATATGATACAGAAAACAGACAAAAATGTGCTAAAAGCTACTGTACATTTGTTATTGCTCAGAAAATAAGTTGCAGTTTATATAACACACATTTAACTATGTTTTATAAACCTGGGGAATGTCATCACACTATCTGCTGAAGCATAAGTTGTCACATTTGTGCAACTGCATAGAATTTACTGCATATAATTTATTAAATATTAATTACATAGCTAATAAATAGCATATTCTATGCTATTGAACAATTTAAAAAAAAGAGAATAAATAAATGAATTTAAGAGGGTTGTGTTTGAAATCAACATACTCTACCTAACTCAAACCACTGTTGGGGCCAAAAAAATAAATAAAACATTTGTCACAACTTAACCAACTTAACTCACTGTAAAACCCAACAATTTAACTAGCCTAACTAATTTCATCTAAGGAAACTGAGTGTGTTAAACCAAAAAAGTAATATATATATATATATATATATGCACTGTGAACTTATTTAATTTGGGCTTGTGAAAGAAAAAAAACTATATTTCCTAATATAAAACTATATTTCCTTAAATAACTATAAACTCAAATTCATTGCATACATAAAACCATAAGTTACAGGGATAGTTCACCCCAAACTGAAACTTCTGTCATCATTTACTCACCCAGTTGCTCTAAACCTGTCTCAGTTTCTTTATTATGTTACGTAACATAAAAGAAGATACTTTAAAGAATCATGGTTCACAGTTGGTTTAGCAGCAGAAAGAAATTCATACAGGTTTAGAACAACATGAGGTTGAGTAAATGATCACTGAATTATCATTTTTGGGTGAACTGTCCCTTTACGTAAAACCATTAAAATGAGAAATATCAACTCAACTATCTTGTTGAACTTAGTCGATTTCACTGTTAGGTTTTTGCAGTAGCCTGTATGTGTCCCCTAAAATAATGCTTTGATGAGCAAGATTCTTAAGAAAAGAAAAGAACCATATCCTTAAATAACCTCCTAATTGACCTCATTACGGTGTTGTCTGTTGTTCATCTGTCTGTTCCTTTGTGATTTGGACGGCTCCTTCACTGTCCAGCTGGATGTCCTCATGCAAGATCAAAGCGGGCAAAAAAATGCTTGCGAGACCGTCCTGCACGGAGGAATCACACATTCGCTCTTCTGCATCAATAAACAACTTAATTGCTTCCTTGTCTCATTATCTGATGAGAGACTCAGCAAGCAGGATTTAAAGAAGAGCACAAACCAGCTCAAAAACACATTACACCTTAAGATGTATTGTTTAGTCCTGCTTTGCCTTTCTGAAAATGATTAAAGAATAAAATAACATCAACAGAATGGGTCTGTTAATAACTTGTGTGCACCCAGATGGCATCCTTGAACTCAGTCTTGACCCCTGCTGACTGTGTTTGTGTGTGTGTGTGTGTGTGTGTGTATGGGTGTAAATAAGTGCATTGTGCTGTGCAAATGTATGTAAATCACCTTATGTCCACAACTTTGTATATGCGCCAGTGCATCTAGCCATTCACTGCTGTTAATAAGGCCCATAATAAGCCATTTTAATGTTAAATTAAAATGAAACTTTCACAAATTAAGATTTATGTATTTGAATTGCATATTAAAATTCCATAAATTTGGATTACACAGTTTTAACACAAATAAATGAATAAACTCAATGTGATGCATATTTGTCACATAAATCAAACAGGTCAGATTTCTGCATTTAGAAAATCATAATTTATTATTAACTACTTGCATCTATTTTATTTTATTTAAATCATCATATTTTCAAATATATTTATTAATATTGCTTGAAATCAGTTCATTGTGAAAACAATGAACCGTTAAAAATATGAACATGGTTAAAATATGCCTATATAGCTGTGCAAGCTTTATTCAGTTGAAGCAAATTATATTTAATGTTAATTATATATTTGTTTGTTTGTTTTTGTGTATTTACAATACATTTAGTTTATTAGCACTATTACAGAATTCTTACCTGTTTCATTTATGTATGACTGACGAATATGCATCACATTTAGTTTATTGTAAAAAAAAAATCCAGATGAATGGAAATATGCAGTTCAAACACATAAATCTTAAATTTTGTCCAAAATATATTTTTGGGGCTTTTACGAGGGTCATGTGGTGTATCATGGGGGAGGGTCTTTTCTGGAGTCAATCATTCTGTACATGAGGGATTAAAATAAGCTTTTACTATTTTAATCTTTTCAAATCAAGAAGAACACACATATGTCTCTGATTAAATTTGCTTTTCCAATATCTGTTTGACTCTCACTATATAATGAAAAACAGTCCCTTGATTATGTGATTACAGAGAACTATAAATATTTGACTTTCTGAGCATGAATTATTAGGCAAAAACAAAGATTGTCTAACAGTCTGTTGTTCTTCCAGTTATTGGCAGTAGCCTAGCAGGCATTATATTACACGGCTATTTGTGAAGATTATTTTTAATTTAAACACATGTGCTATTTTGGATGAGTAGTATCAGAAGTGTCATGCATATGTTACTCATTTGTATGTTTCATAATTAAAGTTGCACAATTGGAGGTAAAATGTGTTTGTTTAGTAATGTCTGCTAGATGTTTGTCTATAAAGTGCTGTTGCAGAAATCGGTGTAAATATAGTCAATCCATCACTCATGTATATATTATTTCACTTAGAAATAGTAATAATACATATATATTTTTTCACTAGTACTTATAGTCAATCATCCCACTGCTGCTACACTTTATTTATAATACACTCTCAGAAAAAAAAGGCACAAAACCTGTCACTGGGGTGTTATCCTTTCAAAATGCACTAATATGTACCTTTAAGGTACAAAAATGCACCTATTAGAGGTAAATACAAACGGTGCTGCCCCAGTGACAGCTTTTGTACAGCTTTTTTTCTGAGAGTGTACTGTACCTACCTAACTATCAATTTCCTAGTCATCTCATGCCTGTTAATTCTGTTTTTACTCTGTGTACCTGTATTCTTTTGTCTGCATATTGTCGATATACACTGTTGTCTTAGTCCTTGTGACTGTCATGTATTAGTGTTGTTTCTTGGAGGGACTGTTTTGTTTTTATCCATTGCCATGATGTGCTAAAAGTGACAATAAATTTGATATTGACTTTCTGTTGAAGCCTATTTGACTTTTTCCCCAAATAAGACAAAATGACTTTTTCCTAACATGTCAACGCTGTTCTTTTTCATAATATATATATATATATATATATATATATATATATATATTAATTGCAATCACTAGCTTCAAATTCAGTTGAAATTTTACTTAGTTCATCAAAAAGATATGGGGAAACCAGTGGTTATAACATTTTTTTGGTGCTGTTTATCTCACAATTTGTCCTTAAGCTTTTCTAAGTTAATGTCAAGTACAAAGAGTGCTTTTGTTACTAGGGTGAGTTAACAGTAAGTTGAGGCTTGTAACACTATTATAAGACATCAGCTTAAATTTTGTAAATGTATTTAATTTGTTAATCAAATAAACTTTTTTATTCCAATCTCCAAAAACCCCTTCTCTCAACTCACCCATATTAATTAATGAAACGGTTAAAAAAAAAAAAGTTGGAAAAAGTATTGAACAAATAAAACAATTTTTAAAAAGTAATAGTGTGTCTGTTGATGTTAGTCACGTTCACAGTCGTGACAAATATTGGCTTTCGCACATTTTGTTCTATCTTTTGGGAACATTAAGTAAATGAGGAAATTAGTGTTACAACTCTCCCTGCCTAACTCAGACTTAACAGAATTGAGTAAATGCTGTGTCTCATAATAAATTCTGATTCACATGATACCAGGGATGTACGGTACTCGGAGTTGATATCATCTGAATCAGGCAACAGCACTTAATGACTGTTGATTATAATAAAACTTAATTTCCACTTATCTCTCCTTTTCTTTAAAAAATTAACATTTACAATGTGCAGTTGGAGAAGGTTAAAATGCTTAACTGCATAGCCACAAAATGTAAAAAAAGATGTAAAAAAGATTTATTTGTATTTTAATAGGTTTTTAGTGTGAAAAAAAATTATAAACCTTTTCTGTGTAAAGTTATGACAACACAATGCCAGTACTCTAACATTTAAGTTTTAATAAGGGAATTAATGTAAGCACTTTTGTGGTAATCAACATTATGCGACAAATGAAGTTGATTAAAAAATATCTATATATATATATATTTTTTTTTTCTATTTTATTGTCTTGCGGTCTTATAGATGTGCTTATAGATTGCTGTGTTATGCAAGAGTTTGTTCCAGTCCATTAACATTTTTGGACAAGCAGCGTTCCTGCTTGAGTAGAATACTGATATTTCATATCACTGGAAACTTTTATTGTTTGTATTGGAATGGTTTTGATTATCCTTCTGTAGTCAAACATATCCATCACTGCTAAAAATAACACTCTTTTTAAACACCACATGATAGATATTAGATTAAGTCTTTTTAAACTCTAGATACTAGCAGGGCCGTTTTTACAAAACTGATTATGTAAACACTCAAATCTTAAATAACAACATTGATACATTTACAAATTATATTTGTATATTGGTTATATATAATTTCTTTTTCAGACATCAGTTTCTTGTCACATCCAAATTGGTTGTCATAGTAACGACACTAATTTGCGAAATTTCAGAGCATCGTGAGATCCACAAATCTGAACACATTAGGCCTATTTGTAAATTGACTGTTAAGATAAAACATTTTGCACAGTTTATTATCTGTGATACCATTATAGCCACTGGATGCCTGTATAGCTCTACGTAACAATCCCTATTGCTAATAAATTGTCATCACACATAAATTAATTTTATTACATTTGGATTTGGATACATGTTTAGATATTATCAATGCATGGCTACTTTTTGACTTTATCTGTTTTTTGTTCAATTGTTTTGTTGTTGTGTCAGTTATTGCATTATTATTTCAGTCAAACCAATAAAACCCTTTGTTACCCCAATCTACATAGGCCTATAAAAGCCTGATCAGTGACATAAAAGTAATCAGAATGCAGCTACTTGTTCTTTTATTACTCATTGATGTGTGAACTTCCCCTTTAAATAACGTGACGCTCTGCCCTCTGTATGTATGACGCTGCTCCCTTTAAGCGCTGTTGAATGTGAATTATTTATTTACTTTGGAAGCAAATTAATTGATTCAGCATTTCGACACTTCCGTATAAGGATGCGTTAAATTTGACAAAGCGGTTTAATAAAGTATGTATTGATCTTGTGAATTAGCGAATTTTACTACACCAATATTTTTTAATTGGCTGTAAAAGTTTTATATGGGAATATTACAAGACACACTGAACTTTTAACAATGCATTGGAGCAAAAAACACACACCTTTTAGACCAGTTTCACATGAAACATGATTTCTCGACTGCCACAAATACTGCCTAAACAAAATACAAATTTTGTGCACTTTTTATGTACCAATATTTTAAATTGGCCTTTGAATTTGCATGGCAAAAAAAGCCTTACCTTGCCAAAACACTGACAGAACCCATTGATCTAATGGCATTGTTGAGCGCTCCAAATCCAAATGCAAACTTTGCATGCAACAATCAGAGGCAGCAATTGACAGCGCTCTGATCCAATGTTGGGGGATCCAGTGGGTGCGGCAATCATATTTCAGGGAGTCCGTGCCACTCTTGATCACAACCCTGTTAAAATGTAGTGGCAGTACGTGCGCTCATTGGCGCACGTACCGCCTAGCTTGCCTATGCCTAGAAACGGTACTGATGATACTAGTACTCCTGCAAATTTCCATACAGGACAGAGTGTTCTTGGCCTATCTCGACTATCTTGACTTTAAGTCTTACTTCTCGTTTACTTGACGTTTACATTTTTTTCCAATGGCTGGGTTGGCTGACGAAAACACTGGAACTTTCCAGCAACAGGTTGGTGGCAATCACTACAGCCTTGCTAACTCAGAATATAGATCTTGAACCGCCTCCAGCCCACCTGATGCTAATACTGGGTCTCTTTTTTATTTTGATGACCTATCCTTGTCATCCATAATCAATCAAAACTCAACCACACCCATTACATCCTGTGTGAAAACCACTTAACGAGGCATTAGCTTACTATAATGCAATATTAGCTCATAAAAATGACCGGAGACATATGAGGTCTTTCACATCTGTCCCCATGCAGTCTAACTAGGGATATTATTAAGATTTGTGGTCTTCTCGGTTTGCTGAAATGACCACTTTGAAACTCTTATTAATGTCAGCCATAATTGTTTCCCAGGTAAAGTTGTTGTGACATGACCTGAACAAACTAAATTTAGTATTAAAACAGCTTAATAGATCCGTTCCAACAGACATTCAGGTTATAGATGTAAAATGTAAGATTCACTCTAAGTTGTTATAAATGTCAATACATAAATGTTAAATCTTTTGAATAATTCACATTTTAGGTCTCAAACGTTCTGCATAAATGTTCTGGACTGCTTGCCAGCTGAATTGCATGTGTTACTCTGTTTAGAAATCAGGACACAAGTATTGCACAGATACAGTAATTGGGTGGCTGGATGCAATCTCAACTTTTGAAATGAATAAGGTGTTGCAAATAAACCCCTCCAAAGAAATTTCAAATACGTACATTCAAATAAACCTCTGAAATATTTTAAAGAGAGTGTTTACTGCTGATCTAACTATATCATTTGGAATCAGTATTTCCAGTGATGCTCTATATCACCATTCTAAGGAAGCAAATACACAAACCAAACAATTAAATTACATTAATTACATGTGAAATTCAGTTAAATCTAACCATGTTTTTGTTTGCCAGGACTCTTCTATTTTATTTTATTTTACAAATGAGAAGACTAAAACTAGCTGTTTTTTTTTTGTTTGTTTTTTTACATAACTTCAGACACATAATTAAATAAATAGATGCAAAAGGTCAGTTTACTCAAGACAGAATGGAGTTTGAGTGGGAAACACAGGATTCTTTGTGGTCAGTTGATCTTTGGTGACCTTTGGGAACACAAACTTCCTGGATGCTTTCCATCTCCAAACCACTGTCTGGCTACTGTGACAACCCAAATGAATGCAGCCATGTCTATGGTCATTTCTTAAAGGACTCAATGGACGATTCACAACAGACAAGGGAGGTTTCCGGACAGATAAAGAAACCCTAAGAAATACGTCAATGGACAATTTCCAAATGACACCGTCTCTCCTACAACTTGTAAGGTTATCATGACTTTCAAATTATTATTCTCAGTCATCCTTATGTGTAAATAGTGTTGAATGAATGAATGTTGTATTCAAATATTTGGCACATCTACATTTTATTGCTCGGATGATGCTTTTTCACAGATCCGATCAGAATAATTCTCAGGTATTTTTTTTCAGTTTATCAATTAACTTACTTTCTGCTGTTTTCATTATATTCCTTGGAACAATAAACAGAGAAACAAAATAGTCAATTGTTAAAGGGATATTTCACCCAATTAAATGATGAAACTAGTGTCATGACCCTCCCTGCAGCCTACCTCAGACTTAACAGATTTGAGCAAATGCTGTATCTCAAAATAAATGCTGATTCAGATGTTATCTGAAGGGATGTACGGTGTGATAGTTCACCTTAGGTTGGTCCAAACCTTTCTTATGCTGAACACAAAAGAAGAATGTTGATAACCAAACAGCATTTTTTCCGTACTACTGAAGTCAGTGGGGACCATCAACTGTTTGGTTACCCACATTCTTCAAAATATCTTCTTTTACCTGTTTGTTCAACAAAAGAAAGAAACGTATACAGGTTTGGAACATCTTAAGGGTGAGTAAATGATGCATTTTCATTTTGGGTGAACGATCCCCTTAACATCAAAAGTACAAAACTATATGTGAATAACACTTCAGATCATTTGGTCTTTGGAAGTATTTGTCAAATCAACAACTTTTGGTTACAGACTTATATTTTGGCAAATCTGAGCGTGGTTTGTGAAACTGTTGAGATCTCTTCTGAAACTGAGACACTTGAGTTTACTGGGTTCTTTTTCTCTGGAGAAAAATCTGAGAAACAATTGCATTTCATTTTATCATTGAAAAACAGTTGAGACTGGGAGTGTTGAAACACTTTCACTTTAACCAACTAGAAATGACCTAAACGGATGAAATCATACATGACCATTACCATCGATGACAGTAAAGTTGCAAAAGTTGCAAAAGAAAAAAAAACTTATGTTGATGTTGTTTATGGATGTTAAATAACAGATCTGGTTTGAATTAGCAGTTATTCTTGTTATAATTATACACTTTTACAAGCTTTTTGGCATTAAATAAAGAAATGAATGGATAAAATCATGTAAATCATGGATAAAAATTCATTCAGAAGGTGAAGTTTGTAGACTTATGTAATTCTACTGGGCAGATGAAGATTGACATAAATTGTTTGACATAAATACTGAGCAGAATAATTGTTTCCAAGGTTGATGATAATAAATGTTTCTAAAGCACCAATTCCTGAAGGATCGCGTGACACTGAAGACTGGAGCTTTGCCATAAAATAAATAAATGACATTTTAAGATGTTAAAATTATAATAATAAAAAAACAGTCATTTTAAATTGTAATGGTATTTCACAATATTTTCTTCTGTATTTTTTTAATCAAAAATACAGGTCTTACCCCAAACTTTAAAATGTTAGTGTGCATATATATTATTTTAGTTAGTTTAGTTTACTATAGTATCTTATTTTTCATTAAAACGGAGGGATTCGTTTTGAACATGTCAATCTGATTAGCACAATATTGAGCTGTAACAACAGCACTCTGTTGACCTTTGAGTGAGAGACGTTGTAGATCTAATTTGTTGCAGACAAGTTTGTGACAAAAACAGACAGAAACAATGTGTTCCCGAGTTCATTTGTTATTTCTCTTCCCTGCGGGTCCTCATTGTTGATTGACAGCAGGTTAAAGATTTCATTTGGCATCGGAATGATGTCACAAACCTCGAGATCAATAAGTAGCTACCTGAAGTTGAACAGCACGCGCGCGATCCTCCCTGCCCCTGCTGCTGACGTCACGAGCGCTGCGCAGCTCTGTCCAGCAGAACGCGCCTCTATCACTGCTGAGGTTCGCGAGCGCGGAGGAGGAGCTGTCAAAGTTTACAGCCAAGCCGAGCGAGTTTTCTCAAGAAGACGAGAAGGCAAGATCTTGGAACATTTAGAAACCATTGAAAGAAGAGCCCCTCTAACTATGGAGTGAAGTCTGAGAGGTTTTACACGTAAGAAATGGCAGGACCAACTGAGATCGGATTGTTTTTTACCTTACTGCTCTCATGGAGCTTCTGCGCGACGCCGGAAAAGAAAGGTAGGAGTATTGTGACACGGCTTGTTGTATAAGGTTAAACCTTAATCTTTGAGACAGTTCTTTGGAGAATGAGTTCCTAAAGAGCTTGATGGGAACGGTGCACATACCTTCAGAGATGTGCGCTTTGAGGAACCTCGGTCAGCGTGGGAACAGTGGAAGTTTGTGCTCACAGTCCCACAGAGAACTTCCACTTGGATACTAAGTCGTTTTTAACTGAGGCTTTTATTGAAGTTGACTTGACACAGATAATGCTCCTTCTGGAACAACCTGAGGTGTCAAGTCAATTTCAATAAAAGCGTCAGTTAAAAAATACTTAGTATCCAAGTCTGTGTCTGTAGTTCACGGATCAATCCTTGGGTTTGAACTTTCAACCTTTCACTTCCCAGACCAGATTTTAGTATATGACCCCACCCCAGACTTTTGTGATTTTTTAGCTTTACATTGCAATACTGCGTGGCACTGCCATGATTCAAATTGCATAGCAGAGGCTGAGAGAAGAGGAAGATTCTTGCATTATAACAATGTTTTATCAGGCAACCTAAAACTTGTTTCATGTGGTAACATTGCAGTTGGCTGGTTTCATTAAAAAAAAAAACTAACTACATAAGGTTACAGTTATTACATTGTTATATGTGTCAGATCAGGTAGAAATAGCTTCTGCACATTGTTTTTAAGTTAATTTCACAGTTTGACATCAACATTTTAATTATTTTTTTTGTCAAATTTAACTGCTATGGTGTCAGCCTACCTAAAAATATTTTTGTTTGTTTATGTCATTTAACTTTTCACAATTATTTTTTTGTCATTTTTAATCCATATTGTTGTTTCAACTTGATAACTTTTGATGTCAACATTTTTAATGAATAATTAAATGAAAAGTGTTAGGAAAAGTGCAGTAAACTTATGGTTATGAAATTTGAATCACTTTAATTAGAATTTTAGTTTTCGATTTTAGCATGTAAACATTTAAAAAAATAATAATAATAATTGTTGCCTTATTTGATCTGACCCTGACCAAATGTAGTCCGGTTGATTCAGTCATTTTAACTTTTTTTTAGATTTGAATTTATATTTTATCACACAAATAACTTTTTTTTTCTCTAGGTTATCTAAATTATGTTTTAATATGTAGATCCAGTGCTCATTGTAATGAACATTTTCTTTTAAATGAATTCAATGAACTAAAGCCATTTATTTAATCTATGATGTTAGAGTTTGTCACATTTATTAGATTAGTTAAAGTGTGCTTATATGCCACTCTGCATATTATTAAGATAATCTCAGGGGTGTCCTGTGTGTAAACACATGACTGTGCCAATGCTGACAGATGGGGCACAAACAAATCACTTTATTACAGTCTGCTTCCTCATTTGGACTCATTCAGGTTTACAGTCACGTTGCCAAGAGAGGAATCACTTTCCTCTAATATACTGTAAGTTCTGTTTTGACAATCATCAATGATGTTACATTTTCATGCTGAAGGTACCCAACTGTTTGTTACAGTTGGATACCTTTTGCTTTCTACTACATATGGAAATTATATAGAGAAAGGGTCTGAAGTGTGAATAATATTCAACAAATTGGTTTTAAGTGGTGTTTTAGTCACTCATTGTCATTGTTAATTGCACTGATTGCTGGTTTTCCAGCCCCTAGTGTTTTAGAGGACAGTTATTACAGTATCAGTGAGGACAGTCATGACGTCCTATAATGTCTTCGGGCTCCCTGTTGTGCCTCGCTCAAGGTCAGAGAAAGGTTGCAGCTATCTGTTATATTTTAGACCGAAACAGCTGTTTAGTCTTCATAGACTGCCCAGGTTAAATACTAGATAAATGCATTGCTGGCCCAGATTCCAAGTAGCTGTTTCAGCGGTGCACCGTGTTGAGCTATATTTGAATTTGCAGTAAAACGTCCCACATTTGGTCATCAGTCCAGCCACATGACAGACTTTCAAGTGTGTCTTTCCTTTCATTAGTGTGGCACTGACCTCTGGATAGCGTCCAGCCTCATTGTGACCTAGAACAATGTCTCTCAGGCGGTCACCTAAATCACCAGTGCAGTGAGAGCCATATGTGGGTATGGATGCTGGAAACTGTTAAACACTCTTTGGGGTAGTGTACATACACTACAGGTCAAAAGAATAAATACAATTTTAATGTTGTTGAAAGACATCTGTTGCTCACTAAGGCTGCATTTATTTAATCAAAAATATAGTAAAACTGTAATATTGTGAAATATTATTACACTTTAAATGAACAATTTTGTGTTTTAAAATATTTTAAAATGACATTTATTCCTGTGATGGTAAAACATTTTTTTTTCAGCCATTACACTGGTCTTCAGTGTCACATCATCCCTCAGAAATCATTCTAATTGGCTGATTTGGTGCTCATTTTTATTATTATTAATGTTTAAAACCGTTTTTGCTGCTTAATATTTAAGCTGAATATTCAGCTTAATATTAACCTACAATACAATAATATTTCACAATACCACTGCTTTTACTGTATTTTTTGATCAAATAAATGGAGCCTTGGTGAGCATTAAATAATCCTTTCAAAAATTTAAAAAAAAAAAATCTACATTTTTGTAGTGTATATATATATATATATATATATATATATATATTTTTTTTTTTTACTTTGCCACCTAAATAAAAGTATAGCTTCAAAACAGACATTACCAGAGCAGAACAGAAAAAAAACTCCTCCTTTCTTCCGATAAAGGGATGGGCTGTAAATCATAAATGGGCATGTAAATGGGCTTGTTCTAAAGCGGATAAGATCATATTCTTTAAACTCAAGTTTCTTGTGTGTTATTCCTATTTTATTGGACTTCACTCAGTCCAAAATGAAAGAAGTCCCCAAAAACCCCTTGTTTTCATTGTATGTTTAAATTAGTTTTGTCTAAAGGGAGGGGGATAAAATCTAGTCCATGTGAGAGAGATGTGCTCACAGGTCTTCTACAGACACTTAACTCTCATCCGGATGGCTCAGAGGTGACTCAGAGTTAAAGCATACAAATACGTGTGAGATGAGCTTTAGTTGCGTTTGCTGGGTCTGGGGCTTTGACTGTTTGAAGTAGTAAAGGTGTTGGAATGGGGTTTGCCGGCATATTTGTGTGCAGTATGTCTAGAAAAGTCAAAACCCAGTGCTTTTTAGAGAGTAAATTGCTGCTTTTTTCACAAAGTGAAGCCACAGTCTTTTGTGAGGTTAACCTTTTATTTCCTCTCTAAAAATTTTTGTTGGTTCAGCTCTTTAACAGTCCAGAGGAACAAGTTACATTAGTATTTCACCCTCTATTCTTCACCTCAATATATTCTTATTGCAGCCAAAGGATTTTAATCTGAAATTCTAAAATGTCAGCAGAACTGCTGCAGAGAACCAAGAGACTTTAAAAGGATAGGATCACATCAAAATGTAAAACTGTGTCATTTACTCAAAAAAAAAAAATATATATATCATCACAGCTTTCTTGTACTAGATGGTGCGTCTCATATACGAGTCTGCTTGTTGAGTCAGGCTTCTTCTAATCATGTACAAATTGCTTGTGTTTGTGAGCCAAAAGACCGATCTCACAAATATTTCTAATATTTAATTGCCTAAATAAAACAGGCATCACGTGCTGTACCAATCCTTATCGAATCGCTGGCATGCTTAGGAACTTTCGAGACAGTGAGTAAGAGCATGATCTTAAAGAGTTTCCTTTAAAGGGATAGTTCACACAAATATGAATCTTCTGTCATCATCTACTCGTCCGCAGATTTTTCCAAACCCATATGACTTTCTTTCTTTTGTGGATGTCAAAAGGAGGAATTTAAAACAATTGCAATGGGCATTCTTTACATTCACTTACTGTACAATGAATAGGGAACTGGTGCTTTCAAAATTCAACAGGATGCAAAAGCACCATAAAAATATAGAAAATAACTCCTTATGACTTCTTAAGCCTTATGATAGTTTTGTAAGGAACAGACTGAAATTTAAGACATTTTTCACAAAAAATCTTCCCATCCAGTGAGACGTGAAGCACTGCAGTTGTTCACAATCTTTGAGTTGAACTCTGAGTCGTGAATGAATCATTTAGACTGGCTTTTGAATGAATCAACTCGATTCATGTTTCAGAGGGCTTGAAAAGGAAAATACATAAAAAGGATTTTGTGTAAGACTGACAAACCCAGTATTCATATTATATACATGCATGTCATATTGTAGAGTTATAGCCAATGTTATTATCATATACAAGTCAAAGGCTAGAGTAGGATGTCTTAACAGTTTACCCAAAAATACAAAATTCTGCCATAATTTACTTAGCCTCATATTGTACTATTTCTATATGATAGAACACTATTTCTATTAATAGAACACAAAAGATATTCTGAAGAATGATTTAGGCCATACAAGAGTCAGCTACTGGGAGTCTAATGTTGGACCATGTTGATTTTCATTGTATTGACAATTTTTCTAAATATCTTCTTTTGTGTTCCACTGAAGAAATAAAGTCATACTGGTTTGGAACAATATGAGGGAGAGTATATGATGGCAGAATTGATTTTTTTTTTCATTTCATTAATTCCTTTATGTTTATCCAGGATTAACTCTCCAATTGGGAATCCTGTTTATCTCAAGTCTCTCTCATTTATTTACAATTCTGATTTGTTTCTTAACGATGAAGGTCATAGATGGATTTGTTTTGCACTCTTGTGTGTGTTTTGCCTGTTCAGCCTCAGGCATCATACCATTTAGATTTTGTCTTGAAAACACCCTGATATCCTTGCCAACACTGATACCTTAATTATACACTGATACCTTATACAAAGACAGACCATTTTAATAATTACAGGCTCACCTAATTTTCAAACACACAGGGTGCACATCACTCCATGTTCCCCTGGTCTGCCAATTCAAATTATTTTTATGATAAATAGTCTTTTCTATTTGTCATATGGCAGATAAAAAGTGCACCATAATCCAATTGTCCTCTATTGCAGTCACATATCCTCCTTCAAAAAGCTATCATTACTGCAGTAATGGCTGGATACCATCAATGTTCTCCATTGGGATTATGAATTGTTTAGCCAGTGATCTTGGGAAATACATCAACCCTGTTTTCCCCTAATTGTGAGTTGAATTTGAGATGTGATACTGCTCTTCTTTCCCATTATCTTCCTCCCCCGCCTTGGGACGGTCCAAGATGGAGGACCATTACGTTAAACTGTCAGGCATCATTTCATCGTGTCTTCTGCCAAATAAGAATAAATGTAAATAACATATGCAGTTGGATTGACTGGAACATCTTGGTCAGTTAATTGACATGGGAACAGTTTTTGGCACTGGTTTGCTAGTGTCATGCAGCTTTAATAGCGATGACAGCTCGCTTTCTCTCTCGCTCTCTTTCAGTCTTGTACTCTGGGGGCTAAATAACATCTCCTCACCAAATAAAAATCATTGCAAAGGAAGGCTTTGAGCCTACAGCTTTCCTGTAGTTCAACAGGTAGAGCATGGTGCTTGCGACACCAGAGGTTGAGTTAACAGGAAACTTTCCACCATTTGCCTGAGCTTTGACTAATTCAAAACGCTTTCCGTCATTTTGACAGAAAAGAACAAGAAAAAACATAATTTTAACTCAGTACATCAAGTGAGCACTCACTCTCAGCCAAGTGACTGTTAGAAAACAGGACTTTTTAACACACAAGTAGCTAATGTTCTACTTTCCATATGAAGTAAAGATGTAGCATAGTTATTTAGGTACGGTATATGACAAAATGATGTAATCCATACATTCCCCAATTCAGAGAAATAATGAAAAGAAGACGTTTCCACATGCTTGTCAGTGATTTTACTTTTTTTAATGTCTTTATTTTGCATGGTCCAGTTCATTGTAGTGCTAAAAATAGTGGAGACTATGACTCAAAAGTGATATATGCCTAAATTACTGCTGTTAAAACAAGAAATGGCATGATGGATAAGCTAATTCACACATGAATTTTTTTTTAATTATATCATTTATCATTTAAATATCTTTAAACATTGTGTTTTGTGATTATACAATGAAAGTCAGTCAGTCCTGTTAATTCTGCTGCAATTAAAATAAAACTCATAAATATGATGTCAGTGTACATCATTATTTTAACTTTTTCACTTTTCTTTTTTTTATTCAACATTTTAGGATTGTGTAAGATCGTATGTAAGATTATTATTTTTAATTACTGATCATACTGGCTATATTAAGGTGGTGTGACAAACGTCCATATAAAAATCAGGAAAATTTTGAACCAATTGGCATGACAGATAAAAAATAGGCAATGATGGAAATTTTACAATTACAGTCTTTCACAGTGACAAAAATGGTTATTTGAAGTACATCCTCTGAGCAATACAAGTCACGGGATCAATAGCTAAGGAAGAACACTGTCAAAATGTAACTATAAATCACTGAAGTTAATTTGGATTAAGGTCACATTTGATCCAACAAACAGATTTATATTTATGCAGAGATGTATAATAATTGACAAATGGAAATCACAATCCAGGGCTCAATGCTAAGGATTTTTTCTACTGGCCTAGTTGGGCCAGTGGTTCAATTTTTTACTTGCCCTACAAACATTTTAACTGGCCCTGCCACAAAAAAAACCCAAAACAAAAACCTTATCATTGTTTTTGACCCTTGTTATCTTGTATCCTAATAAATAAGCTTATATGACATCAAAATTTTAGATACCAGTTAAATTATACAATTCTTGATTCCAATTTCAACACCACAGCAAAACCACTAGCCTAACAAATATGAAGTTAAAACATTATTAAAGACAAGTGAACAGTCAGTAAATAAGAACATATTACAAGCAATAACACAAATAAAGAAATAGAACAAAGATTTAAATTAAACAATTCTTTAGGTTATAGGAGTGTGTGATATATATCGTTTGCGATAATTTCGTAATTGTTGTTTTAACGAATATATTGCAAGAATCAAACAAAACACACATACAGAATGCACGCATACATTACGTAAAGAAGTCTAGGTTAGAACTAGCACATGTGCAAGTGTGCTCTTTCACTGCATGATTCAGTATTAAAATGCATGAAGAATGATAGGTTATATTGTATGAATGATGTCATCAGTCCGCCATTGTTTCAACACCGGAGCGGGTGTAGACAAGAATGTCTCCTAAGTGATTGAGGTGTTTTGTTGTTGGATGTAATAATGAACATGGCAATTGTCATTTTACTCCCGACATCTGAGCTGCTGAAGACGCAGAGGTTTACATTTGTTTTTGAAGGGAATGCGCCCCAATCTACCTAAATATGTCTATGTTCGCGCAAATCATTTGTGATCCAGCTTCACCTACAGAAGAAGTGAGTATGAGGGTTTTTTTATAAATCTTTGCAAATCACCTTTCCTAATAATGTGCTAGTTAGCAAGATTCATGATGAATGCAGCTAAAGTTAAGAGTCTCTCAGAGAACGGCTCATCTCCCCTCGGAAGAGAGGGGTGGGGTGAGCAGAGCTCATTAGCATTTAAAGAGACATGTCAAGTCAAGTCAAGTCAAGTCACCTTTATTTATATAGCGCTTTTAACAATACAAATTGTGTCAAAGCAACTGCACAATATCAAAATGGGAAAATAGTGTCAATAATGTAAAATGACAAGATTAAACACTCAATTTTCAGTTAAAGGCATTTCACATGCAACGAAATGGCTTGCTATGAACAGAGCTGTTTTTGACAGGGTAAAAATGTTGTTGTTTTACACTACCATTGAGAAATTTTAACCAAAGTATGTTATAGACTTTTTATCAAGACCCTAAAGAATCAACTTGTGGAAAATGGGCATCCGATGACCCCTTTAAAATCACTTGAATGTTTAGATTGGCAAGGCTTAAAAACATGTGCAAATGATCAAGCCAGTGACAAACCCGTCAACTGTCCCGAGCGTCTTTCACTCTGCCCCTGTGCCATCGGGCAGTCCTTATTGTCGAGCCCTGCAATCTCAATCTCTTCTGTGTGGCAATCGTGATTTCTTGATTTATTTGCAAGAGCTTTGCTCGCTGCCTACAAATGATTATTTTTGCAAATCCCATTGACAAGTCTCTACCCACTAAATAAACATGCTTGACACCATGAGTTTTTGTTTCAATACTGTTTACATTTCTTCGATTTCAACATCATTGTTTACACTATAAAGTGAGGTAATGATATGCAAAACACCTTGAAACCTCACAATTTCTTCACCATCCTGATTTGCTGTCTCATTGTCCTCATCTGTCATCGAGCTCCCACACTGTTTGCACGCGCTTTGCATGACCTCGTGATTGGTTTTGCAGACGGCCGGCTGTGAATTCTCTCAGCAAAACCTAATGCCCGGCATCAATTTCCTGCCTTTAATACCTGCATACTTCCTCCTCCATCTCTACTAAGTTTTCATCATCCGTTCTGAACGCTCTTTCAAGATGAGTTACCAGAGCCCACTCATGGCTCCATATTGAGTTCCCGGGAGGGCGATTGTAAAAAATTGTCCGTTACTAAGGGGCCTGCAGCATGTGAAGGCTGGTTGTTTCTGGGTCTTGATGCCTCTCCCCGGTGATTGGCTTTCCCAGAATCACATCTGCTGAAGCGATTGGAGTTTCAAGAGCTGCGGAGAAAGTCAAATGAGTTTGCCGGAAAAGACGGACCTCCTGCTTTGATAAACTGTTGAACAGTTACCTAAAACTGGCGAAGAAGTCAGTGCCTCATTTGCTGGAGTGGCTCTCTCTCTCTCTTTGGCAGAGAACAATGAGGGTTTTCTTCAGGCAGACTGCAGTTTTTGAATGTTACTCCATACGACTGCTATAAAGGAAAGAGCTATGTGACAGAAGTGTCATGTTCTTCGAGTTCCTTTGTCATTCACAGTCGTGTGGCAGCTCTGACAGTTCGATTGTATGCTGATTGCAGTGACAGGGATTGAGCTTGAAATAGCCAGAATCTGTTTAGATCTAAACACTGTGATTACCTGTGACAAAAGGTCTTTCTTTCTTTCTTTCTTTCTTTCTTTCTAATAAGAACTCTTAACTCTTAATAAGAATCTACGTCTGCATGTTAACATGCATGCTAATTCTCAAGCTAGTTCTGTGACGTTTACCAGATCATGGGAAGACTACGTTTGGAAACTCATGAATGTGCCCGGAAATGGTGCATTGCACCTGGACGTCATGGAGTTTATAGCATTTCCGTTATCAAGTTCCTTTATCTATGGTGGAAAGAGACCTTGGAATTAAGGCTGGAAAAATTAACTTTCCTTTTCATTCTTGACATCTCATTAGGGTGTGGCTTCATGTGAGAAGATGCAGTTTGTGCAAATCCCACAGGATTTATCATCACATTTAATTGTCCACTAGAAAAGACCACCACAAACACACACACACACACATATATTTCTTACTTGTGGGTCAATAAAAAATAAGAGTGTCCAAGGTAAGGAAAATTAAAGTCTTTAAAAAAATCAGGTTTAAAACAAATTGGCAAGTTTTTAGAATTTTCTTTGTATTAATGTTGAATACATGACCATTTTAAACATTTTAAGATTGAAGGACTGTCATTAAAGAATGTCATATTGTTTAACCATCAAGTAAAAAAGAATTACATTTAACTTGCACATTAAATACATGAGCGCATACATCAAATTCTTTGTGCTTTATAAATATTTTGAAGTATATTTATTCTAAGATATATTAAACAAATATCAAGAATTATTCATTAATTACACATTTTAGAACCTGAACTTACATACAAAGACCAACTTTTCTGATCTTTTAGAAGACATATTTACCTTGACACACAGAATTGAGGGTCTACAAAGGTCCTCTCTACGATATGATTTATTTATTTTCCTTTTTTATTTGAATATAAGTACAATTGTAACACCCTGACATTTTTTTTTACTATATGCCACCAAAAATATCAAAATTAAATATGTTTAAATTTGATATCAAAATTAAAAACATGCTCATCATAGAAGAGGTGTAAGTCTGTGTATGCATAAAGGTAATTTTGAATAAAGTAATAGAGCCAGACAAAGAAACAGCATGACAACATTGATTGTGTGGTGCGTCACACTGACATTCATTGGTGGCTATATTTTCATTCGCTATTGGAAATCACTGAGGTGTAATATTGCAGGGAACACATTGTACAGGATTTTGACCGACGCAAAAACACTGCAAACAGAGTCTGTCCTGTCTAAAGCGTCAAACAGTTGCTTAAATATTTGACTTTACTATTTGATCAAATAGATTACCTATTTTGATCGCAATATAACGCCACTGAGGATGGACCCCTCATATCTGGTATCTAGTGACTACTGTATGTATATTAGACAGAAGATCTGGGAGGATGTGGAATATATTTTTTTAGAATTGTGCTTAGATGTTCAGGTGCTTGTTCTCAGACCCTTTGAATTGGAAAGTGCTGTTTCCATTTATTATTCCATGGAGTGTATATTTAGCAAACTTTAAAAGGGGGAAAAAAAGAAAACCGTAAAGGAAAACATTGAGAAACAGGATGACAGTTCTAGGCCAGCAGCTCCTGACGCACATACGCTAAAATGCACACTAACACAAGCATGCGCAAACAAAGCGCCGTTTATTGAATCTGTACCACATTTTGTGGTTGACAGTGGCCCATTTTGAAGTCTGGAATGATCTTTTGTCCTAGAATACCGAAATTGTTTTTCCTCAAAATATCCAATTGAAATCTCATCATGTCTGCTGTACTGCGTGTAGCGAGTGTATTGCTGACTAAACTTGTAAGACGTCAAATAAGACGTTTTTGCCTTTTAAGCAATGGGAACCATTTTGACTCCCCTCATCCAAACCCCACCACATCTAACTGACTTTTCAAACCATAATTTATAACTTGTGTTCATAAAACATTCCATTTAAGGCAGAGCTTGTAAGGAAATCTTCCTCAGCCAAAGTGAAACATTCAGCTCTCAATAACCTTCTGCGTCTTCTTGGATGATCACGTTTCAAAATAGCACTTGATCCAAACAGGCCACAGATGCCCTGGGATAGGTGATACAGCTATCAGTGACACTCCCTCTACACACGTCTATTGTGAGAACACAGTATAGGACATGATGTGAAAATATAGACGTGTGTGAAGTGAATTGTAATGGATATCTTTGTTTACATGCTTTGTTTAGTGTATTGTTGCTCTCAGGTGAATGGCTACCGAGGCAGAATACAAACGCATTCGGAGACAAAAACATTGTTTTATTTTTATTTATTGTCAGTTTGTCTTTATTATATAGGTCAGTGGAAAACTGACAGGAAAGTGGAGGGAGTACGAAAGGAAACAAGGTCAGACCATGACCCAGGCCAAATTTAAACTCAAGACCCTACTGTGATAAGTCTTTTTAAGACAAAGTCTGTTTTTATGTCTTTTAAAAGACTACTCCTGGTGATTTTATTTTGACAGCACCTTTTGCAGCATCAAATTTGTTTATTTTCCCACTTTCTTCTTCATAGCTCTTCTCTTAATTTTTTTTAATATTTATAAATACTGTATGTCAAAATAGAAATTATATTTTAGCCTTTGCAATGTTGTATTAAAAAAAGTAAGAAAAAAACATTATCACACTATTAAATATGCTTTTCTTTATAAAAACGTTAAAAAAACATTAAAAAACATTTAGTCACCCTTTATTTTAATGTTTCCTCATTGCAGTGTCATTTCACAAATAAGTATTGAGCAATATTAATTGACAACATACTATAGATTTAGGGTTTAGGTTTGATTTAGTGTTACTAATAATGCATAATTTACTAACATTTTAAAATAAAGTGTTAGCAAACATTTTAGCAACAATTTAAAATTGATGTTCTTTGAAAGTACTGTTCTGTAAACTTTTTTCATGTTTGTGCATGTGTGTGAAAATTGTTCATCAAAATATTTTTTTGTTGTAATCACATTTGACAGACAATTTCAATTTCTTGTAATCAATGCATTCCCAGCACACAATGGTAAAAATTTGGTGCTATAAATATATACAGTATATTGATTTTGCATCCCAATCATAATTGATTGTCATGTATCTCGAACATCAAGAAATTGTTTGTTAACTTGCTGAAACGGCACGTCTCATAGGAACTGCAGTGATATGCATCTAGGATGTAGGCCCTGCTGGATGTGGTTTTCCCAGCCCTAGGCTTTCTGCAGCTGAGGCTTGTGAGAACAGCTGAACTTTTTCCTCTCTTTCATTCTTTCCTATTTCCTCTCTTTTAATTCACTGAAGTCTCCTACTGTTCAGTACAACGTAACTAATTCATCACTGTGCAGCACATCTCTGTCTTGACATATCCATATATGCGATCGCTGTGTTGTGTACTCACTTTGCCGAAGGCTTTTTGGCTAAACCTCCTCAAATGTGTGAATGTTAGAAGCTCCGACTAAACCTGACATGGAAACCTCCACAGGCATGTTTTCACACGAATGCTCTTGAAAAGAACAAAATTCAGGTATTATTGCAACAAAAACAAGCGTATGGCTCATTTAGTGTTTACCAGGATCTGTCATGTTGCTCCATATACACCCTACTCTTGGACATTCTCGCCTTATATTATGATACCTTGATGATTTGGTATGTGCAGACCTTATCTCCCGATTTCTTTTATATCACGAGGACAAGTCATTTTTTTAGTCAGACTGTGTTTGTTTGGTCTAGAGGTGCGTTATGGTAGTGCCAAAGCGAGACTGCATGTCTCGCCTACAAGGCCTCACAGCATGTGTTGATTTGCAAAGTGGATCTAATTCCAGATGCCCCACTTTTACTCTTTTAGGTAATTCGTCAGTTAATTTGGGCAATATCCTCCAAGCAGAACAGCAAACCTTCGTAATGACTTCTTAGGCAATACATGCCAGTGTGCGGGGAAACATTAGTGCCTGCAAATGTAATTATATAACCATTACATGAGATGAGATTCTTGTGAATTACCACTTCAGGGCTGAAAAAGTTAGAATCTTGTGTGTTAAATTATTTTTAGTGGCAAATTAATACATTTCCTTCTTGAGATGTGTGTACAGAGGCTTGCCCTGAATACTGAAGTGATTGTGGAATCCGAAAATGTACTTCTTCAGAATATGAGACGGATGGGACGTGACAAATAGAGAAAGTGCAGAAAGAGAAACATTTGCCCTCACCAGTGAGGCCAGGAACAAGTTTGAGTACATTGTCGTTTCCATGGGGACAAGTGCGGGTAACACAAAAGAACCTTTATTCGATGATTTAGCGTCGACTTTGAAACAGGCTTTACCGCCATTGTTGGCAGCATAATGCTTTGTATACACATGACTTTGCTTACAATTTTACTCTCTTTTACAGTAAATGCTGCAGTAAAGGAAGATTATTATCCTGTCTCACTATCCCCTTTTAAACACAATAATTCACTAAATTAACAAACCTTAGAGTTAAGCAATAAGAGTCATGCACAGAGTCAGAGTAAGTCACCTAATGCTGTGTTGACAAGAGCAGGAAGTTGAATCATTCTGTGGATTTTCTGTATTTTACAGAAGCACATACAGTGATTATGATAGCAAACGTCCTGTTTGGAAGCTCTAGTAATGAAAAGATGCAAGTTTGTGCAATTCTTCATCATTAGTTTAATTAACCGAGATAATTTCATTTCACACTGGCAGCGTACCAATGATAATGGTCACATCCGTGGACATAAGGTGATCTTCTTCTGATAGTTTGTTTTGATATTTTTTGGTTCTTCAATAGAGCACTGCAGTGATGACTAAAATATTTCTATTTGCCTTTTCTTTGTAGAAAATAAGCTCTTTGACCATAAAAAGTTCATGATTCTTATACCTTTTTTCATAATGATAATATTCACAAAAGAACACAACTATTATGCATTTTGAAACCTAAATATAATCAGCAAAAGTAAAAAGCTCTACGTAGGTTATCAATGAAATTCCAATCATTGAAAACTCTGTCAATCTTTGAAAAAAAAAATACCTGAAGTTTGAGTTTTTGAGAATTGTTTTCAATGGTGAAATTATAAAATCAATGAAGCTGTTAAAGCGGACTAGCAAGTAGACATTTAAAGGGAATTTCTGTCATTACTCACCCTAATGTCTTTCCAAACCCATAAGACCTTTTTTCATCTTCAGAACACAAATTAATAATAAAAAATAAATAATGTGATGTATCGTCAAGTATGGTGACCCATACTCGATATTGGTGCTCTGCATTTAACCCATCCAAGTGCACACACACAGCAATGAGTAGTGAACATGCACCCAGAGCAGTGGGCAGCCATTGCTCCAGGGCCCGGGGAGCAGTTGGGGGTTCGGTGCCTTGCTCAAGGACACCTCAGTCATGGTATTGAGGGTGAAGAGCGCGTTGTAAATTCACTCCCTCCGCCTACAATCCCTGCCGGACCTGAGATTCGAATCCACAACCTTTGGATTACAAGTCTGACTCTCTAACCATTAGGCCACGACTTCCCCTCAAGAAAATACATTAAGATATTTTAGATGAAATCCAAGAGCTTTCTGACCTTGCAATGGAGCTATCACTTTCAAGACCCAGAAAGGTAGTAAGGACGTTGACAAAATAGTCCATGTGACCTTAATTTTATGAAGCTACGAGAACACTTTTTGTGCACAAAAAAAACAAAAATAACTTTTTAACTATGTCCTTACTACCTTTCTGGGCCTTGAATGTGTCAGTTGCGTTGCTGTCTATGGAGGGTCAAAATGCTTTCGGATTTCATCTAAAATATCTTAATTTGTGTTCCGAAGATAAACAAAGGTCTTACGGGTTTGGAACAACATCGCGGTGAGTAATTAATGACAGAAATGTCATTTTTGGGTGAACTAACCCGTCCCAACCACTTCTGTATAGTCCCACTTGTTGGCAACCTTTTTCAAGACAAGTGAAAGCTTTAAAAAAATCACAAAGGGGTATTACTGATGTATTTTTTTGTCATAGAATAAAACATGAAAATATCTTGAGCTTGTGTTAAACAGTTCTAATTTCCGGCATTTAACCAAAAACCAATTCAAAGGACCCATTGATTTTGGGAAGATGGAGCTGGAAGTGCTAAAATGCTAACTTGTTTCAGTGTTTTGGCATACAAAGATATGTCATCCTTGCCACGCTCTATGCATTTGGAGGAAAACAATTACATAAAAAACTAAATTTGTTGTACTTGTCCACTTCGATAACAGATTGTCCTGTCATGCGGTTGTTAAAGGGCATTTAGTGGTTTTAGCACATTACTATGTCTAAAGTCTAATGTCTAAAGACTTGATATAACATGGTATTACTATTGATTCACCCTATTTTTGAAAGTTCTTTTGCTGTGGGAGTGTTTTTGGCTGCTATTCCTTGGTATTTTATAATTTGCCTTTAGAAAAGTCAGGTGGCTCACAATGAAGCAAAGACTGAGTGTTCAGAATAATGTAGGTTAACAATTGAATAGTGGCAAGCTGCCAAGAAAAAGATCCTGTTCACATTTCAGAAGTAAAATGGGCCCGGTATTTTCAATTATGAATGACCAGGTCTTCTTGTGTAGTTCCTTTCTGACAATAAACTAGGCCTTTATAGTAGTTCAATTTAAAAAAAAAGATCCTACTTGATATTCCATAGTCTAATTTGCTTGCCGGTAAACTGCAGGTGTTCTAGCCAACCTGAACAAGACAGAACCTGTTAACAGACCTGAAAAGGTATTAAGCCTTTTTCTTGACGGTTGACATCCTAACTAAAGCAACACTTCAGTATCAGTAATAGTAGTTACATTTTGTAAAATTGCACAAAAAAGAAAGAGGTATTTCTTTTGCTAAGTGTTGAGAGGAGTGTATGAAACATTGTATTGTACTGTAGGTTGACACACAGACTGTGTCTCAAAACCGTCAGGCCCTAAGGCCCTAATCACATTTTCATTTAATAAATAAATAACATGCAATTATGTGTCCAAAAACATTACATTCAATTCGCAACACTTTAATGAAATGAATTTATTTATGATCAAATTCCACAAATGTATATTTGGATTACATGTTGAATTATTGTGTTCTCCACAAAATATACTGTACTTGTCATGCTTATATGCAGTAATATCATTTATTGCAAGTGACAGCTGAAGATTTGAGGTGATGTTAGACAGGTGACAGCTAATACTAATGTACAGTGACGAAATATGGTAACTTCAAATAATGTTTACCTTTTGTAACAGTGTCTGTATTTAAGATGCCTTTAAAATGGTGTCTAGATAGGCTGCTCACTAGGTTTTGGAGTGGAGTAGATTAGTCACAAACCAGTGATGCTGCATACTGTCATACTGCTTTCAGAAGAGTTTCTAATTAAATGAATTAATCCAGTCCTGCTGCTCAGGGGTATTTCCAGTGCTAAGAAAGTTGTAGACATCAGAACAGCTCAGAAGGATGTTACACGCCTCAGAGCAAAGCAATCCAGCTATCATTTTTAGTGATAGGTGTAGAGGCTCTTCGGGACACTGATAAAATCTCCTTAGAGATAAGCTTGGAATGGGTCCAAGCGCAGATTAACTCCCTGACTGGTCCAGGGGAAATGTTTTATGCATTTCATTTTTCTCATCAGACCGATTCTGAAAAAGAATCCTTGAATATTTCATTTAAAGATCTTGTTTTAGTTTTACTACAATTTTTATCCATTGGCAAATCTAATCATATGCTCATAACTATGGGATTAGAGGATTCACAATTGGTTAACGGGTCAAGAGGTCATTTATGCGAGAGAGGCTGTTTTCATAGTGGCTAGCCAAAGCTATGAGAGGAATTTGAGGCAGGCGATGACCGTATTCCAAGGCCCCTTACAACGCCAGCAGAACTCGGAGCTGTATTAGGATTTTAGCCAGCTGACCAAAATACAGTAAGGTCCAAAATGTCTGAGACCACTAGTGAAAATTATTTTGTTTTGCTTTTTTTATTTTAATAAAAAAAAATTATATGATTCTATTCTGTTCTATTCTATTCTCAATCTGTATGAAATCCAAAAAGGTTTGTGTTATCCAGCATGATTTGAGAATGACACACAAGCTCAGTGTCACAAGTTTATTTATTTATCCATATTTCTGCATTTAATATTTAAATATTTAATCTTAATTTTCTGTTATACATTTTCTTTGTTTAAATGTTAGACCATTTTAAAATGTGGATTTGGAATCTCACATTAACAGTGTGGTCTTAGAATCAACCTTACTCTTAGCCGTACTGTACAATAAATATTATTTGGTTATTTACAAAATTCAGGCAAGATTATGTCTCATAAAGTTTCTTTCCCCTAACTTGTTTTTCTAGACCATACATTTTGCATATAACCTTCACACAACAGTCAGAACCTTCATAGAAGGACCATTTGTTCAGTCTTGAAGAATTTTCTAGCTTGTCATACAAGGTGTGAATTAGGTTTAGTCATAAATTCAATTTCTTGTTACATGTGGATTTGCCATGTGTCCACCAGCTGTGTCTGAACATAAAATAAATGATCATGTTCTTTGATGTAAACCCGCAAGGTGCTTTATCATCTGGTTTTACACCTCATGCACATCTGAAAGCAAGTCATCCAGTGTAGTCTTTTGGTCCATGTTGGTGCGTATCAGCGTCAGTGTTCTGGATAGAAAGAAGGGTCATGGTGCACTGCTGGAATTTGAGATCTTATAATTGCAATGGAAACATGGAGCATTCTTCACAGGAAATATCACTGCATCTGCAGCTGGTTGAACATCTGTTCTGAAGTCTTCACTGATGTAATCCGGTTACGACACGTGAGCATTCTTTGCTTGTGCCGCTGAAAACTATCAATGTAAATAAACAAGAAAATGATTAAATTGATTTTATGTTGCGAGTGACTTAGACATTCAATTAGAGATGAATTATATTTAGAGAAATAATAAACATTTTGTAACTAATAATAAACAGTTTGTTTTCTCTTTCAAGTGTGAATGATATTTTGGAGACTTTTTAAAGTAACCAGAAGAGGAATGCTTTGAATTCAATTAACATCATCTGTGGCATGCTATTGATTACAGCAGAAAATAATTTGAACTTATCACTCGGTTTGTAAAAACAAACAAGAAAATCCTGTGTGCATTTATGTGTTTACAATGAAAGTTTATGGGACAAAGTCATTCTGAGTGGATTATAGACCGATAATCGGTTCGGCAAATATATATATGTAAGCAATAGTTAAATGGTTCTATACAGAAAAGTTTGACCCACTTTTTTTTTAATTCATAAAATATTATAAATATTTACAAACAACATTTGGTCCCACTTTATATTAGGTGGTGTTAACTACTGTGTACTTACATTGAAATGAATGATTTCATACAACAATGAACTTATTGTGTACTGTATTTTTAAAAATACCTGCATGTAATTACATTTGTGATTAATTTCTGTAATTACATGTATAATTACACTGTTGACCCTTCCCTTACACCTTAAAGGGATAGTTCACCCACAAATGAAAATGTGATGTTTATCTGCTTACCCCAAGGGCATCCAAGATGTAGGTGACTTTGTTTCTTCAGTAGAACACAAGCAAATATTTTTAACTCAAATTGTTGCAAACCGTTGCAGTCTGTCAGTCATATAATGGCAGTCAATGGGACTCACGGCTTTGAGAGAAAAGAAAACATACACAGACAAAACCAAATTAAACCCTGCGGCTCGTGACGATACATTGAGGTCTTAAGACACAAAACGATCGGTCTGTGCAAGAAACTGAACAGTATTTATATCGTTTTTTACCTCTGATCCACCGCACTGTCCAACTGTCCTGAGCGCGTTCACAACAGCCAGGCGTCTTCTTCTTCGTCTTGCTTTACGGTGGATCGCAGACTTATAAGTGCATTACCGCCACCTATCTCTCAAATGGACCATTGACACTCTACAATCTCAATTAGGAGTGTCAATGGTCCATTTGAGAGATAGGTGGCGGTCGTGGATGCCCTTGGGGTAAGCAGATAAACATCAAATTTTCATTTTTGGGTGAACTATCCCATTAACCCACCCTTAAACCTACCCATCCCACCAAACCTGTCCCTAACCTTACATCAATACCACCACCTTAATAGCAGCAAAAGTGTTTTGCAATACAATATGAACACAATAAGTACATTGTACTTATTTTTGATGTAAGTACATAGTAATTAAGGCCACCTAATAGAAAGTGGGACCCAACATTTCTATGTATTTCTATGTATTGTTATTCATTTTATTGTTTATTTTTCTAACTAATAATTATTTAGTTATTTCTATTTAAAAAAAACATAAAAATAATGAACATTTGTCCAAAAAATAATAATTTTGATTTAGTTTTAATGCATTGATGTGAAATTTCTGAAATTTGAAAGCCTTAATAATTTCTTATGTACCAAAATTGTATTATTATAATTTTTATTGTATTATTATTTTTATTTATTTAAATACTACAGATGCTGAATATCTTGTATTGAAACCAGAACATTCCCTTAACAACCACCTTAACATTTATTCATTTAGCAGATGCTTTTATCCAAAGCGGTTACAAATGAGGAATACAACAAGCGATTCATTGTAAAGTCTCAGACATTGTTTAGAGTAGTACAAGCTAGGACAGGGAAGGATTAAGTAATAGTGAAATCATAGAAAAAAAAAAAAAAATTCTCAGCAGGATGCGGTTAAGTGCTGATGGAAGAGATTTTTATTTTACTTTTTTTATTTATTTTTTGCTGTTTCTGGAATATAGTCTGGGATTTGGTGTTCCGGATTTGGTAGGGTCAGGGAAGATCATTTCACCAGCAAGGAACAGTGAAGGAAAACATTCTGGAAAGTGATTTTGTGCCTTTGTCTGAAGGAGAAAGATGAGGCAGCGCTATACTTACGTATCAAAATATTAAACCTCACTGAGTAATCTCACATCATATTTATCATCAGACATCGTGCCTGGTCTTAGATTAGATTACACAGTGGAACGTTCTTCAAACCACAAAGATTTTGGCAATATGATTGCTCTT
The DNA here is from genome assembly GCA_027422415.1 of Schizothorax lantsangensis. Lineage (NCBI taxonomy): Eukaryota > Metazoa > Chordata > Actinopteri > Cypriniformes > Cyprinidae > Schizothorax > Schizothorax lantsangensis. The sequence goes on from CM049845.1 coordinate 10,083,919, forward strand.
CAGTCTCAGACTCTTAAGTATTGTCTTCATCTCCCAACACATCATCTCATGTTTCTTTGCTCCATTGGAAGCCCGGCCGTTTCAAAGCAACTTGTCTAGAATTTATCTCAGAACAAGTTAATTCCGAGCCAACTTCAATGCCCAGTTGAGTGATACGGGGCAGGCCGCTCGACCCTTTTGAGTTTAGAGTGAGGGGGTGGGCTTAAAACAACTCGCTTGAGGATGTGATTGCAGTTTTAAACAAATAGTGCCATTGTTTTGAGAGCTCTGCCTTGGCCCATGCCTTGTTTTCAATGGAAAAGATGACTGTTGCAAAGCCATTGGTGAACTCCAGATGAGTTTCAGTACTAAAAGAAGATATCAGCTACAATATGTGAAATGATAAAGTACTAGTCATTAGTATTTTGACTGGGTCTTGCTCATTTCTGTAGATTTCCTGAGATTTATCATGTTTTTGGCACATAATCTGCATTTTAAACGTGACTCCTTAATGTGTCATCTAAACCCCTTTGGATTTCAGAGAAAAAATCTGATTGGTCACAGTTCTAGCAAAGGCTTGCCAAAAATACACCAAGACCCTTTTTGCTATTGCGAAACATAGTCTTTACAGTTAGCGCGAGTAGTCCATCTTGTGGGTAAGCCTCTGGAAGGGAGTCATTCTTAATCTGCATGAACAAAACCACGTGTGCCATAATGTGAAATGCAGAATGTTACAATGAGTAAATGATGAGTAACGGTTGGGAGCAGCACATAGGAAGCTCATCCTTGTGCTCCAGTGCACTCGCACTCTTTAAATCAGAGCTCCATCCTCTAGGTCACTCGCATACCCATAATCAAAAACATTACTGCCTGTTCTGTATGCCTGAACATCTGTTAAAATGATACAAAATCTAGGTTGTTAGGGCGGTAGATTAAACATATTTGTACAAATACATATTGATGTTCACAAATACGCTTGATAAGTGTGTTGTTTCATGTTTGAGTCCCAAAGAAACATCTGAAGTTGGTGGTTAGTTGTCACCTCTGAGATTCATTGTGTGCTGCTCTGTAGTTTGTGGAAAAAGAAAAAATTGGGAATGTTCAGGGCAACAGGGGATTCCCGAAATGCAGCTTCCTCTTTCCGGCTGGAATGATGTGTGAAATGTGTGGGTTATTCAGCAAATGTGTAGTATACTCTTTTATTGCATAGTAGTGGAAAATTGGAAAGTTACCACAGTTTTGCCCATGTTGCCTGCTCACTTTCTCTCAGCTTTTGCGACTTCCTGTATTTCCTGTAGTAAGTATAAATGAAATGTTTTGTGACATATGAGGACACAAATTTGTATAATGACATATGACTTAGGTATACAAGGAGAAGGTGATTTATGAGGATTTCCCCATGTCCCCATATTTCAAAAGGCTTATAAATCATACAGAATTAGTTTTTTTGAGAAAGTAAAAATGCACAAAGTTTCCTGTAAGGGGTAGGTTTAGGTGTAGGGCGATACAAAATACGGTTTGTACAGTATAAAAACCATTACGCCTATGGAATGTCCCCACAATTCACAAAAACAATTGTGTGTGTGTGTGTGTGTGTGTATATGTGTGTGTGTGTGTGTGTGTGTGTGTGAGTTGCCGAATGCCTAAAGCTGATGCAATGGTTTATATCAGGATTTAGTTTATATTAGGCTAAATGGTATTTTTTAAGGTTTGCAGGAATAAGAATGCTGGTCAGTGACATAACAGTGACATAACCTTTATTATATGTTAATCAAAAATATGTAAAAAAAAACAAAAAAAAACATTTTAATACAGACATTAATGGTGTAAAGTCAAGGTATAACGTCAAAAATATCAATGGTATAACTGTGCTGATATCATATAGACCCTTTTTCTGTTAGTAAACATTGTGACGTTTTTCTGTGGGCGGAGCTTAACTGGAGGCAGAAAGATTTCCCTGACCGCTTCACTAACGCTAGCTATGAAGTTTGTTAGCTTGTTTTTTTTAACAATAACTGGAGAAATTCTGATTTAACCTGCATATCTAAGTTCACTCACTGTCCGGGACCGCGATTGCTATTTGAAAAGGTTAACTTTAACGGACCAAACCAGATTGGCTGACCCGCACACGCTTTTACTCAAAGGATGGATGATCTGACAGGATTCCCTCCGGTTGAGTGACTCACATCTAACGTTAACGTGTATAGTTAAGATAAACTCACCGTGTCTATCTAGTCATGAAGATGTATATATATATTTCAATTTCAGCAGGCAACTATTTTTACAGCTACATTATTATTCCAGCCACAATTAATCACAACAATGTTTATACAATTACATATGATTAAATCGTCAGTTTGTTGTTTTACACACATGCACCCAGACGTTATTTCATACACGACATAGTAGTGAGATGCATAAGAAATCTTTAGACGTGCTCATAACAACAAAAGTCAATACTTAATTTAACCTTTTCTGATAAGAAGTGTGCGCTGCAAACGTGAGCATTTTTGACGATCGTTTCTGTCCAGTCCGCTCGTTTTATTTAGTTTAACCACAGCTGTCGTCGTTTTTTTGTCTGGCAGTGGCAGCAGGTATGAGATAAAATTTCAAATTGGAGCCTCTACAACATCGATTCTGGCACCCAACATCACAAGAAGATGGTATTTTAAGCTCCTTGTGTAGACAAATCTGTGTATTATTTAGTCGGCCCTAAAATGGTCTATAAGCATAACATATCTATTACAGTTATATTCTGGTTTGAATTGGCCACCTCCAGTTTTCGATTTGTTTTGCCTCCAGCTAGCGCTGTGACGTAATTTAGTCGGCCCTAAAAGGGTCTATAAGCATAAAATATCTATTACAGTTATATTACAGTTTACATTAAAATATTACAAGTAGGGTCCAGTAAAATTCTATTTTATTACAATTAATACTTGTATTCAGCAAGGATGCATTAAATTGATAAAAAGTTAGGCTACAGTAAGACGTTTACATATCATGTAAAAAAATGCTGTTCGTTAGAACTTTCTATTCATTAAATAATCTTGAAAAAAATGTATCACAGGTTCCACAAAAATCTTAAGCAGCACAACTGTTTTCAACATTGATAATAAGAAGAAATGTTTCTTGAGCACCAAATCAGCATATCAGAAAGATTTCTGAAGTGTCGTGTCACACTGAAGACTGGAGTAATGATGCTGAAAATTCAGCTTTGAAATCACAAGAATAAATTACATTTATAAATATATTAAAATAGAAAATAATTAAGTAAAATTGTAATGATATTTCACAATATTACTGTTTTAGCTGCATTTTTAAACAAAAGCTTCTTTCAAAAAACATTTGAAATCTTACCGACCCCAAGCATTCTAAACAATTAAACACACAAAAATACAATTTCACATTGCATTTGGAAAATGTTCAGTATGTGTTGTATTTTCACTGTTTTTGCAAGGGAATGTTGTAGAAAAAAAACACCATGAACATCTAATATGGTCAGTTTTTTTTTTTTCTCAGATCAAATTCTATCAGACCAGAGGAACAGTTTGATAAGAATCTTGCTAAAAAAGTTAGTTAAAATTAGTCAAACTGTCGACTTGTTTATAGTTAGCTACTTGAGTAATAGCACATTTGGTTTAATGGCACAGATATCTGAAGCTAACTCAACCCCTTGAGTACTGAAGACAACCACAATAATGCAAGAACTGTACATGAATTTCTCAACGTATTTTTGTGTACTTGAGTACGTTTCTGGTTTGAAGTTGGAACAATAAGTGAACGTGTGAGCTTAAGATTTAGCACATGCATTACTGAGCATTACCTCACTCTCCAAGAAATAAGGACAAAAACTAGCCAGGGATTTGACTCAACCTCATAAAACCGTTTTCTTCACTTACTTGACATGACACATTTTCTGGAAGTTCAGTTTGAAGTCAAAAACATGCTGACCTCCCTGGCTAGCTGCTTGCTGAATTAAAATATAATGTCTTTCTCAACTTTGCCTAGTCATCTGATGTTATAGGGTTATGACAAGCTTGATGGCATAATTACGCCCCTGCAAACACTAATGTTGGGTTTCATATACCATTTGGAATGAACTGCTGGCTGGATTAGGATAGAACTTTCTTTCAACTCATAACCGGCCATATATACAGCAACAAAAGAGGTCAAGTCAATGATCTTAGCTTGACGCTAATGATAACAGTGCTTCTTTGTTACAATAAAAACACAGACACAGTGTTTACTTTCTGAGAAGAATATATCACAGAAAAAGACACAAATCAAATCTGTGGACAGAAAGAAGACAACTATTGAAATGAATCAGCTCTTGGCTCTCTCTGGTTCTTCCGAAACGATGAATAAAGCCCATGACTGTGTGGGCACCAGTGATCACATTAGCAACTCAATGGGTAACGGATCTGAGTATCATGAATGGGCACGTTTTGTTCACACGGTCAGCAGAAGATGAATGTTCACAAGCCTTTTAGGCTCCTAATGCAAGTAATAATGTTCAATAATGTTTCTAATGGGGTGTTTATGTATTTGTCCATAGTGTGCAAACATTTTGCATCAGTGGTTTAAAATGTTATTGTAAATAATAGAACAAAAGCCACCAAGTTAGGAATGATCTAGTTGCGTGAAATCCTGCAGACGTGATCTCACCACAACTTGATCACAAGTCCACAAAGGAAAATGTAAAATGCTAGCGTGCTAATGTTTTGATAATGTTACGACTAGGTGCTCAAAAGGTCCTTTTCTCCGACATTCCAGCCCTGGGCCTCAGGATAAACAAAGTCAACGATTTGCAAAGTGCAACTGGAGATGTACACCGAGTTGTTAGGGAGTGCTTTCCAAGAGAGATAAACATTTGCCTCAGTTTAGGTCCTTATTTGTCTCTCTCAGGAGTTTTCGAAGAAAAAAAGTGTGATGCTTTGCAAGATGAATGACATTCTCTCATCTGATTAAACTGATTACCCAAACACAACAATGTCTAAGAACACAGTGTCCATCAGGTTCATAACTTTTATCTCCTGTGTAAGATATTTTTCAATGTTGAAACGTGGCATTTTGCTACTTAAAACATGGTGAGACTTCAATGCTGGGCAAGTTACATTGAAACGTTAGCTTTCCAAGCTAAAAGCTATGTAGAATTACTAGCTCCATTTAAGCTTATCTTTAAAAAAAATGTAGTGTTTAGCTTCAATAAAAACTACTAATTCAAAATAACAAACTATATTAGAGCTATTTAATGAGATACTATTTCAATGAATAATTGAAATGAGAATTGTTTCAGGCACAAAACTTTTGGCTTTTGAATTAAAGAACAATTAGGGTGATTTAAACAGATACATTTACATTAAACAAACTGTGCAACTGAGTTGAACACAGTAATGAATAGTATTTAACTAAATATTTCTGTGTCTCTCTTTTGTGATATCTATTCATATAGGCCTATATGAACAGTCTGAAAGAAGAGTGAATCGACAACACAGACAACACAAACAACACAGTCTTATGACAATTTGTAACTGCTTTATGTTTTGTAAATTCGTTTGAATTCATACTCTTTTGTACATTTTCGTACAACCTACTTGTGCCCAGAACAGAACATTCGGTTTAGGGGTTCAGGTTCATTCATTTTTGTTTTTCAAATAGTACGTTTTCAAATCATACAAAATTCAAATTTCGTGAAATACTTCTTGTGAGATCGGGTTGCCAAAGTAAATATGAAAGAGAGAATGAGAAAGAAGTTTAGCACAGCACGTAACGTTTTTTGTAGTGATGCACCAAAATTACATTTTTTATGAAACACTAAAACTGAAATTAAAGCTTTTATTAAGCTGAAGAAAAAAAAAAAAGTTTAATTTAATAATTAATTAATTAATTGATTTTATGTAATAATTGTATACAAACATTTAAATTGCACATCAGGCAATTTTAATACCAACGTGCTAATTATAATGATGCTTCTACTCCAGTTCATTGGTTAAATATAAACATTTAAATAAAAACAGTGAAAACGTGCCATCGGAGAAACACTTATGAAACACCACTATTTCAGTCACTGATCATGTCTGCCAAAACTGAAAATGTAATGCCATGACAGCATTTTCTCACACTGTGCAATTGTTGGAAAAAGAAGTTGGTTGAATGAAAAATCGATGGTACTTTTAAACAACTGAGCAAGTGTTATGTGTATTGTTAAGTTTGCTATTCCTCAGCACCGAAGCCTACATACTCATGCGCAACAGAGGAGGAAGCTTTACAACCGGTGTAATAAAGTCAACACAGTATCACTTTCTGCAAGTAAAGCTAATAATGCATTTAAAGTACATCCTGTGAAATAAAATACATGGCTCTTCTGTGGGTGTTTTGCATCTGGCTTGGTTCAAACACGTGTCTTTCTTCCCAGTTCTCTCAAATCCGCCCTTTCTAGCTCCCTCGGCCCTCCCCGGAGGCCACTATAGCATCTGGGTTTGGAGTAACGCAATGACTGACCCCATACAAGGAACTTCCTGAAATGTCAGAAGGGCTTTTTTTTTCTCTCTCTGTTTTATTGCCATCCACTTTTTCAAATGGTAGTGGTGGTGTTTTTGTGTGGATGTGTGTCTCTGTTTGTTCCATCTTCTTCCTGTGTGTTCCTCAAGTCCCTGATCTGGAACACCCCCACATCTCCACAGTTTTGAGTCTGTATCCCACTCATTGCATTCATTGGAGCCAATCCCGGTTGGAATCCAGAATTGAGCTTCAAAGACCCAGAATACATTATTGTCATCCACACCCTGAGAATCCTTCATTGTGTTGCGATGGTATCTTTGTTTACATTGCACCATGTAGCGGAATACACCTCCTCTGATGAGCCTCAAACAATTGTGTCCTAGCAGGAGAGGGAAGTGTGTGCTTAATGCACAGGAAGAGCTGAGGAAAAGCTTTATTTTCCTCATTAAAACAGATAGTGGTCCTGAGGGGTTTAAACTGCTCTCTAAACCTAAAGCCTTGAGCTCTAGATTCAAGATGGATGATTCAGAGACATCAAAATTACTTTACAAAAACATCTGCCTTTATCCTTGTGAGAAAAAAAACATATGTTCTCTTTCGCACTATCAATCTTCCAGAAAAAGCTTTCAGCCAAAGTGGGGATAAACTTGATGCTATACAGTAACTCATTAGGAACTCTAGGGAGAAATGGGAGAAATAATCACCTAAATTAATGTTATCTAAATTAATGGGGTTTGCAATTTGACATTTCAATTTAATATGATTGTTTAACTAAAAAAATGTATATGTAATATATTTATATATTTTAAAAATGAATGCATTTTATTATAAAATATTATATTGCCATGAAGTTTTACACCTTCATGTGATTAATTGCAATTAGTTTTATTAATTAATTGGAACATCAAGAAAATGAATAAAAATCTATTGATGACTCTAATTATAATACCTAGTAAGTAAGTAAGTACAGCTGGATGCTGCAGAAAAAAAAAAGTTTTTTGAAAAAAGATGTTTTGATTTAATATTACAGGTGCCTAGTTCCAAGGAATAAATAATGACTAATTTAATTGCATAGGAAATCGTTAGCACTGCTGTTTCCAGCTTATAACTGTGGTTTTATTTTCTTGTAACTCAATTACATGACTTAAATAGATCATTTCATTCCAGGTAATGATACTGTATTTTATGAGAGAAAATTATCTCTTCCCCTTTGTCTATTTTATGTTGTCTTAGAAATGGTTTAGTAGAAATCTATTTAGTTTATAGGTGCATTCAGTAGTTTAAAAGGTTTTACATTAAGAAATTAATTGTGTGTTTGTAAAGAGTCATAAAAATGGCGTACACTCACATAAGATGATGACCGTACTCATAATCATTTTCTATAAAAAAATAATAATTATGTATAGTGCAGATTACCACTCAGTGTATTTCACAATGCAGAAATGCCATGACCTGCAATATTTCACTGAACGTCAGGAATAATTCTCATGGTCATAGGTTACTGTTTCATATGATAGTAGCGTAGTGTTGTTTGTTGATGTTAAGAGCAAAAATTAAAATAGACACATTCATTATTGATTTTCCCAGCAAAGTGTTGTTTTTTTTCTTGTATAATTGTCATGTTTTTTTTTTCTTATCTCTTTTAATTTGCTAAGAAATCTAATACACTGCTGTTCAGTAACCAATCATTTGTATATTTTTTGCTATATTTACCTAATGACAATTTTATGATTGGTTTTATACCACAAACACAATTTTTTTTCTATTTTTATCACAGAATAAGGCATAAAATATATTTTATAGTTCCTATACTGTAATAAATGCTATGTCAGTTAACACTGCATTATTCATATGCTTTATTTATTTATTACCTGGAGATGACTTGGAAAAACCAGTTAGAGCCGATAATCAGTTAAAATGTTTGTGCTTTTTATTTAGCTCAGCTACAGCAATAGCTGGATGGCTTTGTCCATATTAGGGATATCCTGGTACATTATAAGTTATTATTTCTAGGAGTCCATTTTGGACTTTCTGCATGAGAGGGCCCTCCGGCTTCGAGTATGAATGCACTGCATGAGAGTGAAAGTGAAAGTGAAAGTGACGTGACATACGGCCAAGTATGGTGACCCATACTCAGAATTTGTGCTCTTCATTTAACCCATCCAAAGAGCACACTACACAGCAGTGAAATCAAACACATCGTGAACACACACCCGGAGCAGTGGGCAGCCATTTATGCTGCGGCGCCCGGGGAGCAGTTGGGGGTTCGGTGCCTTGCTCAAGGGCACCACAGTCGTGGTATTGAAGGTGGAGAGAGCGCTGTACATTCACTCCCCCCACCTACAATTCCTGCCGGACCTGAGACTCGAACTTGCAACCATTAGGCCATGACTTCCCCCTTGTGTTGAGTGTTGAGCGCTCCATAAAGTTCACATCGCTTAATTTTGGATACATAAAAATGTCAGATCATGCATAAACTATTTTGTGTCTTTGAATTTAAATCTAGATTTATTCACACTGGTCCTTGAAAACCTCTACAAGAACACGCTTGCCCAGAAAAGTGTGGGGGATGAATTTCCGTTTTATTAAAAGTGGGGGTGGGGGCATATTCTACACCCATGTTAAGAATGAAGGATAGAATCTCAAAGCAGGAACTAACTGGTCATGGTAACCACCCAAACCTTTTTTCAAGCCTTTTCCGAATAATTTTGTAGTAACATGCTAAAGAAACCAAATACATTCACACCCTCTTGAAAAAAGACCATTTAAAATGCGTGACCAGACAGTAAATAATTTTTTCTTTTGTATTTTGCAACAAGTTTTACATGACTCAGGTTCTTGGTGTTAAACCTGTAGTGTGAGTGCATGGGAACACATCATGAGTTCAGCACACCTACAGCCAGAGGCAATAAGAAACACTCACACAGTTACGTCATATCTGGAGAAGAACAGTATACTTACTGAAGTTGAGCCAGCCTAGGTAACGCCACACCTTACCTTTACTGTCATGGCACTGGGCCAGAAGGATTGCTAGAAGGAAGCGAGCCAGCTCAAGCTTTAACGATGAAACAAGTGACGTTAGGTACCTCTGGCCATGATTTCTTCATCACATGCTACAGAATCATCTGGATGAATGGAAAACATTATACTGTCTCAGGACGTCATATGTTTTGTGCAACATCCAGTGAAATCAACCTGTCATCTGCTTCAGAAAGCCTTCATTCTGCCTGTGACCAACGCAGGAAATGAGTTACTCCATATCGGCCGTCCTAGATAACACCGTTAAGGCTCTGTTTATGAATTTATCTTGTCCAGTGTGTAGGCGGTAGGCTGATGGCTTTACTCTGGGCTATGAAACACACTTTTATTGCAGTAAGAGTAAAGGAGAGCACAGGGAACCTGTTTCTCATCCTCAGTTTTTCCTACTAAGCTGTTCCTCATAACAGAAGCACTGTTCTTCAGAACTACTTAGTACTTTTGGCAAGTTGCTTTAACTGTTGGGCACAAATGAGAATATACATCAAAACTCCCTCTGGAAAACATTTACACAGTATAAGGCGTAAAATGAAGTTTACATGTGATGTTTTATTTGAGTGCTGTGACAGGAGTTTTCAAATACAAGCCCTTCTGAGGAAACCTTTCTTAAAATGAAATGGCAGCTATTTGTTTGCATGTATAAAGACCCACATGTAATGATGGTGGAATTTAGTACATTTAAAATATAATGTAATATCAAATAACTCACTAAAGTACCAATTAAATTTATTCGTTTACCACTTTTTGCAACAGATATCATTCTTGTACAGTGAACATTGACAGCCCTAAAAGTAAATAATAATACAAAAATACCAATTTACCTAGAATCCTCTTGAGGCCCACTGGAGGGACCTCAACCGCAGTTTGTAAACTACTGCTCTGAGATATACCATGAGTTCAACATTCACTTTGCAAATACTGTATACTGTAGATCCTTCTAAACAAGTTTGAAGTTTGTATTTGCAACATGTTTTCAGTTCCAACTCGTCACACATGGACGCTTGGTCAGGACCCCTTGGAGTCACTTTTTAACACTTTTATTTTTAAGGGTACACCATTACTTCTTGTACGATCCAGATGCATTTAATTCTTTGCATGCAATTGTAAAAGTAATAATTATATATACAGTGGGGGAAAAAAATATTTGATCCCCTGCTGATTTTGTACGTTTGCCCACTGACAAAGAAATGATCAGACTATAATGTCAGACGAGGACTCATGGTGCAGGAGAATTTTTTTATTATGTAGGGGAAAAACAGGACAGCTGGCAGGCTTTAGGGCAAGGCAAGGCAGGAACAGGGTAACATCAATGACTCAACTGTAACAGATGTTAGAGCCTTGCCACACGAGTTTTTGTTGTTTTGTTTTATTTTTAATTAATAAAAAGCCCATTCTCCTGCACCACTGAGTCCTCGCCTCATCCCTTTACCCGACCTTGACAGTACGAACTGGCCAGGAACTGCAAACACAAGGAGATTATAAAGGGAGCAAATGAGGAGGGTAATGAGGTAAACACAGGTGGGGCAAATTAACCAATAATCAGGTAACAAGATGGGTGGGGTCAAGACAATTGACATAGAGCACATGGCACACAGAAAACTAAGACAAAAGCCATGTGCTCATCAATCAAGCACATGGCCAGCAAAACAAATTACCAGCCATGTGCAAAACAGGACACGAACACGCAGCTAATGAGAACACTCATAAGCCGCGTGTTCACACAAGACATGACAACATGAAAGCACGCAGCCAGTGAAATACATGAGCTGCGTGCCACACAGCACAAGACATAACATGAATGCACGTAGCCGATAAAAACACGAAACTGCGTGCAACACCACACACACACAACACACATGGACAAGAGCGCGCAGCCGAGCGAACTCGAGCTGCACGCTCACACAATGAGACAGAACATGGAGCGCGAGTGTCCGAACCCCGACACGAACCGAAACTCAAGACATGAGTGCTGGGATCCGAACACCACGCTCCAACACAAAACAAGGCACGCAGACAAGAGAGCGCGCGGCTCGAGCACACTCGAAGCCGCGCACTCACATAAAAACAGGACATGAAGGGAGTGTCAAGGCTCTGTCACAAAACCATGAATAACACTAGACCGAAGTGACAGAACCCTGACATATAATTTTAATGGTAGGTTTATTTGAACAGTGAGAGACAGAATAACAACAAAAAATCCAGAAAAACACATTTCACAAAAGTTAGAAATATATTTATTGTCTATACCAGTGCTTCCCAAACCTGTCCTGGAGGACCCCCTGCCCTGCACATTTTGTATGTCTCCCTAAGCAGACACACCCAATTTAGTTCTTGCAGTCTCTACTGACGAGCTGATGAGTGGAATCAGGTGTGTTAGATAAGAGAGACATACAAAAGGTGCAGGCAAAGAGTATAGAATACCAAGAGGCGAAACTCTGATGGTTCTCGGGTAACAGCCACTAGGTGGCGCTTCGGCAGCGCGGCCGCCATTTTGGGGTGAAAATTCCAACCGGACAACGTTACAGATATACAGAAATAGACAGAATAACAATGAAAGAGAAGTCAAAGTGGAATAAAAGAACGCAATGTTGGGCAATCCCCTTCAAAAACTATCAGTGTGACAGTGAAAATCTTGACATTCATCATTTTCCCAAAGACTCTGACAGGTAATTATTCACAAAAGTGTAAAAATATTGTGTGTTTTGAAGTGGGATGTAGCGTCTAGTAGTAAACTTAAATCCTTTTAGGAACTGCAGGTCCTAGCCATAGAAACCATAATAATGATTTATATGGATATAGTTATAATGAGCTTACGCAACTTTACACATTTACTATTACATATTATTATTTACTATTACTCCAGTAGGTCTGAAATATATATTGTACGTTTTAATCCCCTGAACACACTACAAACATGATGATCTCTAGAACATGATGCATTGCTGTGTCTGTCATAATTAAATAATTAAACAATTTTGGAGAAAGTGGCTGTACTTGTGATTTTTTATATACTGTCTTCCTTTAACGGACATTAATATAAGACAATACTGCAAAAACAGTTTACTGTCAAGATGTTATTCTTGTTATATATTTATTATCCAACATTTCTATTTTTTCTGTCATTAATTTCATTTCATATGTTGGTATTAATTCAGTGTTTATAATGCTAACACTTGAACTTAAAATATTTGTAACCGAAACTGACATGGTTTCTAGAGACCAAAAGGTTTTGTAAAAAAAAGGAAGACTTTAAAATAAAGTCTGTAAAATAAACTGTTAAAAGGATTTGATTATCACTCGTCTAGTGATGGTACATTATTGTTGTCATAGTTCAGGCTGTATTTCAGGTTTAATGTACGTTTTTTTAAACAAATCTTTCCATGGCGATAGCAAGAATCTAGTGGAGTGCCGACAGAGTATAGAAGCTCAAGAGGCGAAACTCTATATACATATATACTTTAAATGTGTTATTGTAAGTTGGTCAAGCGCGACTGGCTCCTATTATTCTACGGTGTTTTTGTGTAGTTTTCAGTCCAAAATGGCGGCGGCACAGTCATGTCATGGGCGCAACTGTTGCTATGGAGCGTTCTATTGAGTTTCGCCTCTTGGGCTTCTATACTCTTTGGTGCAGGGCAGGGGGTCCTCCAGGACAGGTTTGGGAAGCACTGGTCTATACAATTCAAATTTGGACCCCACTGATTTTCACTGTATGTACAATCACAGTTAAAACATTCAAAATATCCACTTTTGTGTTCTGCAAAAGAAAGAATGACATGAGATTGAGTAAATGACACAGTTTTCATATTTGGGTAAACTCTCACTTTAATGTCTTTTTAAGCACCTTTTTGAGACTTCTGTCGCTCACTTGTTTACAAGCTTAAGCTTTTCCTTCAAGACCAGACATGTTAAAGAATGTGACCCAACAACCTCACGGCAGCGAGTATTGCCCCTACTCCATGTCAACACCTCATCAAAGCTACAATACTATGAGTTTAGCTGAGGAGACTTTGATGAGTGAATTCTGCAATTGTGTTGTACAGTTCATCCATTCAGTGTTTATAGAGAGAGACGCTTGTGTGACTATAAAGCTCCATTCCTCAAGACCTGGTCTCCTTGTCTCAAGCTGGCTCCTCTAACCCGTCAACATACATTTTGAAATGGGAGTCTGGTTTATCCTAAAACTAGAAACAACTTTGACCTGAGACTGGTTGAATTGTTTGGCCTCACTGTTATCTAAGCCTATTAAAGATCTGAATTGCCACCCACACAACAATGCTTTCTTCCACTGACTAGTGCAGTGGTTCTCAACTGGTTCAGGACCCAGAGTAGACCTTGAGGTGATCAACACAGCACCAAAAACCTCACAGGCCCAACAGCATGCTAAATTATTCTGTTTGATTTCTAAACATCTCTTAAATTCTGATGACACCAATTCACCATACAAAAAACATTGTGGTCAGCACAAACCATATTTATGCTAGTTGCAAGTGACCCCATATTTAATGTGGTTTGAGTTACATTAAATCTTGATATGGCTCAGTGAGACTGTCAGATTGGAAAGATTGAGAACGACTTAAATATTTATATGCACTGTGTGTTTCAGAGTGAAGCGCAGCACTGTGCTCTTTAACACATGAGCAGCACATAAAATAAAATAAAAACAGCTAGCTGCTAAAGCTACACTGATGCACTAAAACAACTAAAACTAGAACTGAGAGAGCAAGAAACTATACCAAGAAGCCCACCATGACCCATGAATACATAATTGTTGATTCATTGTTTTGTCTTTGTGTTGAGGATATTTTGTATCATATGTGTCTCATCTAACATTTTGAAATGCTAATTTCCTTCAAATCAGTGCTCACCCTTTGCATCTGATCAAGTGAAGTCACTTTTGAAATGCCTGTTACCAATAACTTAATTATTACATACACGATAATGTAATTATTCACAATTTCACAGTCTGATGCATCTATTAGTGGAAACTGCTAAGATGTTTGTCTCATTGGGGATATCTTGTGGTGCAAAATAGGAGTTGTTGATGACTAATTCTGTCACTAATCATTAAAACCTTACAGTTTTAGTGGCTTTAATTCTATTTTTGCCTTTTAGTCAGAATCTTAATGGTCTCTTCAGCAATATAGAACAGACTGAGTAAATTAAGTAGTATTTTTTTCCCAAATGAGTGTGTGAGAAAGCCATTCAGAGGAGTTCTCTGCCATGAGCACTATTTATCTTGGCCCACCACAGAGTCTTTCCGTTGCCGCTCAGAGCACTTAAAACAAACGTCCACCTACACTGAATTCTGACTGCTTCATTAGCTGCAAAAGACACCTACATGCCTCAGATTGGCTCTGACTCCAGCAGCCTCATTTGATTTATTACAATCATTTTAGCCTTCTATTTGTGTGTAATAAAGATTTTCAAATTGCTTGGCCAGAGCCTAGACCTGTGGTTTGACTTGACAATTGCAGTCTACAAACGCTCTCCGTGTAATTTGTGTAATTGGAAAAAATTGCATTGCAAAATGGGCTACAATTCCACAAATGTGAAATGCACAAGAAGGCTCAAGACTGTAATTGTTGCTAAACTGTATACAAACCTTTGATTCATTGATTTGAATACAAATGTGCAATACAGTTTTATTATTTTTAATTTATTATTTTAAATAAAGTCTCTTAGTGCATTTATTTGATCAAAATACAATAACAATATTATGAAATATTAATACAATTTCAAATAACAGATTTCTATTGTAATATATTTTAAAATGTAATTTATTCCTGTGAGGGCAAAGCTGGATTTTCAGCATCATTACTCCAGTGTCACATGATCATTCAGAAATCATTCTAATATGCTGATTTTGTGCTCAAGAAACATTGAGACATTGAAACAAGAAACAAGAAATATTTTTTTTTCTGAGGATTTTTTCTGTTTTTTCTTATAAAGATATTTTCTATATTTTAATAATTTAAGGATTCTCTGGAGAATAGAGTACAAAAGAAAATTATTAATAAAAGTCTTTACTGTCAATGCATCCTTGCTGAAGAAAATGACTGTTTACTTTCCCATGTCTTACTTTAATATTGAATGAATAAAAATTATTTCAATGTGTTCAAAAGTATATTCAAAGGTATTTTGGTTGGGAGGTTTAACAGCTAACTAAATTGCAAAAATAATGAAAACTTAATCATCACCAGATAACATTTTTGCTTCTGTTGGTTTTGCTGGTATTGTACTTTTTCCCATAAAGGCCTCAGATGGATTTAAATGGGCTTTCTTTCTCTCTGTGTGTTTAAGTGTGTCAGGGAGCGAACAACAAACTGGCTCTACTGGGAACAGTGGATGACCATTATCAGATTCTGGTAAAAATGTACACCAACTGCACCGTCGTTCTGGAAAACCTGGAAATCACATATATGACAGAAAAACACGACTTGTCCTTTCTAAAGGTATGATATATCCATTTTCAAACACTATGATCAATGCTAATTTGCTGTTACCTTAGTGTTTGGTTGTATTGTAAGTCATCGGTACACCATATTTTTAACATGTTGCTACTTCCAGTTTATATTTCATGACAGATTTTAAAAAATTGAACCTGCATGTTATTCCAGACAACTCTTTATATAGTTACAGTGTTGTAGGCTTACTGAGTTTTGTGTTTAATGTTATTTTGTGTTGTTGTTCCTGATTTTTAGAGCATCCAAGAAGTTGGTGGCTATGTTCTTATTGGGATCAACACGGCTCCCAGAATCCCCCTTGAGAATCTGCGCATCATCCGTGGCCACTCTCTTTATGATGAAAAATATGCTTTAGCTGTCCTCCTGAACTACAACAACAGCATCGGACAAGGCGTGAACCAGTTGCCACTGACTAGCTTAACTGGTATGTGGTTATATAAAACTGTTCTTTGTTTGTGTGTTTCCTGCTAAATGGGAATAACAAATGACCTATTTATGTCTTTTGCACATTTGTTTTGTAGAGGGAATAATATTCATTAATTCTCATGCCCAGCTCTGGAAGTTATATTTGGAAAATATTAATAAACCTGTATTTCAAATGTGAAGTTTGTCATACGTGAAAGCATTGTTCAAACACTGTTGTTTTACTTTCCTAGAAATACTGAAGGGTGGAATAAAATTTTCCAGTAACAATCATTTATGTAACGTGGAGACCATCCAGTGGACTGACATTCTGAACATGAAGAGTCAGCCTAAAATCGAAGAGCCAGAACCAAGCTCAGCAGAACACTGTATGTCCCTCAGGAGTTTGTTTTTATATATGTATATTAAATGGTACTAATTAATTTTGCATTTTGAATAGGAATGTTTTACTTTACCTCCCACAGGTAAGAAGTGTGACCGGAGCTGTTACAATGGTTCCTGTTGGGGCCCTGGTCCCCAAAACTGCCAAAAAAGTAAGTGGCCTTGAACTACTCAAGGGACTGAATCCAATTTTTTTCCTACCTTTTAAATCTTACTGAATTGGTGAAAACATACTATTTAGAGGTGTTTCATAAAGATATAATGAAAACAAAACATTGAAAACATTTCAGAAGTTAGTGACTGGAAACAACATACTTGTTTGAACAGTACAATACTGTTCAAAATTTTAGGGCTCAAATCATATGCTCACCAAGGCTGAATTTATTTTATCAAAAATATAATAAAAACAGTAACAATGTGATATATTATTACTACTTAAAATGACTGTTTTCTGTTTTCATATATTTTAAAATGTTATTTATTCCTGTGATGGCAAAAGTGAATTTTTAGCAGCCTTTACTCCAGGCTTTAGTGTCACATGATCTTTCAGAAATCACTCTAATGCAATGTTTTTGTGCTAAAGAAACATTCTCTTATTATTTTTTTTGTGAAAAACATGATACTATTTTCAGGATTCTTTGATGAATTGAAAGTTCAAAAGAACAGCATTTATTTAATATAGAAATCAGTTTTGATCAGTTTAAAGCTTTTGATCAATTTAGATTTTTTTTTAATTAAACACCTATCATTTTGAACGGTAGTGTACTATAAACAAACATTTAAGAAAAAAAAAAGAAAAAAATTGTGGCATTCACACTTGAAATTTTGGATCCAGTTTGATATGTAACCCTAGGTTAACGTAAACCTGGGTTATTAATCCATAGTCCCACTGCAAAATGCACTGGAGTACCAATTTGGGATTTCTGCTTTATGAGTAGATTTTAATGCGCCTCTTTAGTTTCTTTAGTTTATTTAGTTGATCCCTGGCTTATATTTCACAACTGCTGAAAAAGCACTACTTGACCCCCAGAGGAATGTTTTGAAAACTCTTCGGACGAATATTGAATTGTTGTTGCTGTGCTCAACTCTAGCAAACACAGACAGTACAGTCAGGGTCTGTGAAGTTTCTTCTCTCTCTGTATCCAGTGACTAAGGTGATCTGTGCGGAGCAGTGTTCAGGGAGATGTAAGGGGCCCAAACCCATTGACTGCTGTAATGAACATTGTGCTGCTGGCTGCACTGGACCCAAACCCACCGACTGCCTGGTGAGAACAGCACATATACAAAGATTTGTTTCTTAATAATTCACTTGTTTGCTCATTCATCTTTCAATACATACTGAATGCTATATGTAAGCGTAAATACAGTTAGTGAAGTCATCCATAGCTGTAGACATAATGTTTGGATATAATTATGAACTGAATTAGTTCAGAGTGAATAATGACAGTAATATGACTCAAAATGTGAGAAATTCACAGCAGCTTGAATGTGTTAAAAACTATAACACACTTATTTTGTTTAAATAACAGTACAAGGCATGTCTGCAGTTTTACAGTGAAACATTCATTGCCAGTGAAGTGTACAGCTGCAGTAAAAGTAACCTCAAGGGCAATGAAAATACTTTCAGACTAGTGTGCTCATGGGAAATGTTGTTTGTGTGTTCTGTAGGCCTGTAAGGACTTCCAGGATGAGGGGACATGTAAGGACGCATGTCCACGGCTCATGCTCTACGACCCCAACACCCACCAGCTCGCTCCCAACCCTGACGGGAAATACAGTTTTGGAGCAACGTGCATCAAGACATGCCCACGTAAGGCCTCTCAAGATAGAATTCTTCATTCTGTCTTCCTGGTTGAACACATAACCATAACCATGTGAATTCAAGCTGTTAGAAGGAAAGTTCATGACAAAATGAAAAGTTTGTCATCATTCACTCACCCTCATGTTATTCCAAACCTTTCGTCTGTCTTCTGGTGAACAAAAAATAAGATATTTTAAAGAACGTTGGTAACCAAACAGTTGCCGGTAGCCGTTTACTTCCATGGTATTTTACCATACTATGGAAGTTAATGGCTACTGGTAACTGTTTGGTTAACAACATTTTCAAAATATCTTCTTTTGTGCTCAGCAGAAGACAGAAATTCATACAGATTTGGAACAACATGAGGGTGAGAGAATAATGACAACATTTTCATTTTGGGGTGAGCTATCGCTTTAAATCTTGAACTCTTGCATTCTGGAGATTAATGTTTTAAGGGACCAGGGTTAAAATATAAATGACACATTCCAGGCAGAGAGAAATACTCTTCAACTGTTGCTCAACTTTGGTTTCTGAATAACATTTCAAAAAGCAACATAACCATGACAGAATGATTTGATGTGAACATCAGTTTCTGTTGTGTTGTTGTGTTGTGTTGCTTTGGTTGGTTGTGGTTAAGGACTCTGGAGTGATTGCTGGTTTGGTGTTTTTTTTCTTCTTCTCAGACAACTATGTCGTGACAGACCATGGGGCATGTGTAAGAACATGCAGCCCTGGCACCTATGAGGTGGATGAGGGTGGAGTTCGGAAATGTAAGAAGTGCGATGGCCTGTGTCCAAAAGGTACAGTTGAGACTGCTAGTCGGGTATATGTTGTTTTGTAACAAAAGAAAAAAATACAGCTTGTTGTTTTATCTTTTTTTTACTTAGTTGAACACACACATTAGTCTTGTTTTAGGTGCATTACAACTTTTATTTTAATAGAATAAAAAAAAAATTAACGATATAAAAACTGTAATTTATTACAGTGTCTATTAGTAGTCTGTCCTACCATAATATTGCAAATATATATAATGTGTGTACTTTTATGTTTGCATTTGTTTTCAGGATAGTTGACAGACACAAATTTAGTTTTGCAGAAACATTCATACATAGGATTAATTTCAATTAGTTTTCAAACTAAAGTGATTTAAGGTTTGGACTAAAGGTTTTTTCGATCATTCAAAGCATAAATTCAGTCAAGTGTGTCTAAATCTTTTACTGGTAGCATACGTGTTGAATTTATTATTGCTTTCATGGCTAATTCTTTACTTAAGAAAGAAGTTGCAGTTAATATTTAATGTTCCCTACCATCCCTCTAGTTTGCAGTGGGCTGGGAATGGGGCCTCTGACCAATGTCCTGTCAATCAATGCCAGCAACATTGATTCCTTTGAGAACTGCACAAAAATCAGCGGAGGTGTTGCAATTCTCACCACGACATTTAATGGGTGAGAAGGATGTTTCACACTCTTTGATAAATACGATTTGATTCCACATTGCTTAGTACCATTCCATGTTGGTTTAAGACAATTATACTTTGATTATTTTCCATTTTTTAATTATTTAGATTTGTGTGATTGAGTCAAATCTTTTACAATCTCTGATATCCTTTTTATTACTATTATTTACAGTGACCAGCATACTGAAACTCCAGGACTGGACCCGGCCAAGCTTAACGTATTCAAAACTGTAAAAGAAATCACTGGTGAGAATGCTGTGGTTTAATATTGGACATTTGAAATGGTTAAAATGGTGTTTCATGTAGGGGACCTTTAGCCCCTCAGTGTTCGTAAACATTCCTGAAGATATTCTTCCTCTCCTAACTTAAAGGCTACCTGGTGATTCAGCAGTGGCCAAAAGACATGCCATCCCTCGGTGCCTTTGAAAACCTTGAGGTCGTCCGTGGACGTACAAAACAACAGTAAGTCAATAAAAAATATGTCAGCAACTTCAGAGAATTTTGACGATAAATTGCTGTTTCGTATATAAAGACACCCCGTGTCTCCTTCCTGCTCCCACAGAGGTGCCTTCAGCTTTGCTGTCACCCAAACTGAAATCACATATTTCGGCCTGCGTTCTCTGAGGGAGATCAGTGACGGTGATGTGGTCATCGCTCATAATAAGCATCTCTGCTACACCAGCCCTGAACACTGGAAACGCTTCTTCAAATCTAAACAACAGATTGTCAAAATGTCTGGAAATGCTCATGCTGCCACCTGTGGTAATGAATTATCACAATAACACCTGTCAAATAATTTCTGTTTGGTTCACCCAAAAATGACAATTCTGTTGTACGTTACTCCCCCTTATGGCAATCCAAACCTGTACAGTACATGGAAGCTCCATAAGTGTTGTTCATATAACAACAGCTGTGTGAAGATTCAGTAACACTTTAGATTAGAGAGCACATATTCACTATTAACTAAGAGTTTTCCCAAATAAACTCCTAATTTATTGCTTATTTATAGTAAGTAAGATAGTTGTTGTAGTAGTTATGTTTAGGTATTGGGTAGGGTTAAGGGATGTAGAATATGATCATGCAGAATAAGGCATTAATATGTACTTTGTAAGTAATAAACAGAGTTGGCCTAGTAACTCAGAAAATGTAATTTATTACTCGGTACTAGTTACTTTCAAATTACTCATTACTAGTTACTAGTTACCTTTCAAAAGTAATATTTTTACATTACTTATTACTCTCGGCCAACAGTTATTAGTTGCATTACTAGTTACATTACTTTTCCATCACATCCCAAAAACTTGGTAATTGCATATTTTTTTGCAGCCTCTGAATCCATGAAAGTTACAGATGAATGAAGTGTACAACTGGCTCAAACTTATGACAAGCCACATTTTTTTTCTTCTGTTATTTAATAAAGCAGCAACATAGTAAAATCTGCAACAGGGCTCAAGCAGGTAGAACCATCCAAACATGTTGGGATCCGCAGTAGATAAAGTGTACAACTACACAATTTACATGTGACATTGATGTTTTTGTCATCCTTTCTCCCTACAAAATTAAAATAATGGCTGTATTTACAGCTGCTATGTGATGTGGGCTTCTCCATCTTCCGACGAAGCTAGCTTGCTGCGTTGGTGATGTCACGTGCATACATGTATGACAACAATTATGAAAATGAATTGGGAGGATTGAATTTGATTGATTGTTGTAATTGATGTAATTGATTGATTGATGGTAACTGTGATATTATTACTTAAATTTTATTAGTAATTAGTTACACTACTAGTTACCAGGTAGTAAGTAATATTTTTACTTTAATGTGTTACTAATAACTAGTTACTACCCAACACTGGTAATAAACAGCCAATAAGCAACTAGCGTTCCCAAATCTAAAATGTTAACGAAGATTCTTCAAAATGTATTTTTCTACATTCTGCAGAAAGTAAAAACTTAAAGGTTTGGTGCATGAGTAAATAGTACCAGAATTTTCTATTTTGGGTGAGCTATTCCTTCAAAGACAAGCATCCATTTGTAATGGAATGTTTTACATGTTTTCTTTTACAGACATTTGACTCTAAAACACATGTCTAGGTTTCACTGGATTTTGATGGTCCCTTTAACACATTCTGTTGACTATAACATTGCACCTACATTTCTATTAGCTCTCACTAGAGTGTTAGTATTAGTAGACTGGTAGGGTTAGGGTTAGAATAAGTTGACATTCTTGCAAAGATAGAATGTCTGTTGGGACACCATTACAAAGAAGAGTTAGCAGATATTAAACAGACAGTCTACTGCTACTCTAATGAGAATTAGTTGACGTGTAGGTGCAAAGTTACTTATAGTCAACAGAATGCTCAAAAGGGACCATCAAAATAAAGTGTTACCCATATATTTTGTGTTGATATCTTATCTGAATACCTTTTACAGTGAATCAGAACAGCACATGTGATGAGATGTGCACAAATGATGGCTGCTGGGGTCCTGGTCCCACTATGTGCTTCACTTGTAAGCATTACACCCGTAAAAAACACTGTGTGGCTTCCTGCAACCTGCTGGCTGGGTGAGTGAGAGCTCTATTAGGCCTTCTCAGTTTATCCATCTTTAAATGCTAAATAACAGCTCTACAACAGGCCATGTCTATGAATGAAAACATTTAAATCCTTATCTTAAATGTGATTATTTTTATTAAACCACTTAGTTTATTTTGTCATCATGGTCAGCTGACTACACATTATCCCTTACTTTTTTGGCCTACTTTTAATGAAAGGAACAAAGAAATAGGGCATGAAAACGTCTGGAAAAGTGGCACAACTATTTTTTTTTTTTTTTTATTTGGTCACACTTTAGTTTTGGGACCAATTGTCCCTATTAACTCTTAACATTCTACATTAAAGAATTTAGAATATGATAAGGCGTTAATATGTGCTTTAAAAGTAATAATAAACAGCCAATATATTAGTAATATGCATGCTAATAAGTAACTAGTTAATAGTGAGAATTGGTCCCTAAACTAAAGTGTTACCATTTCTTTGTTCAATTATGATTCCGACTATATTGACCAGAATGGATTTTTTGTCCATACAGTGAGCCACGTGAATATGAGGTCAATAAAACGTGTGTTGACTGCGACCCTGAATGTCTGCTCATGAATGAAACCCTGACCTGCACCGGCCCTGTAAGTATCAAACCCGTTTTAAAGTAGGCTACCACATGTTCTGCAGTCAGTAAACAATATTTATTCTTATTTTTTTTTAAAAGCTGATGGCAGCACACCGGTCTCTCAAACCAATGTTTTCTGTCCCAGTTGTGTCCTGGAGACACATCATTAAATTCACATCACTTGAAGACTGTAGAAAAGTGTCTTGTTGCCATCTAATTGCCAACTTTTGTCCAGGGACCCGACAAATGTACAGTTTGTGCAAACTACAAAGATGGGCCACACTGTGTAACACGCTGCCCTCAAGGCATACCGGGAGAGAAGGACGTACTCATTTGGAAATATGCTGACGCGATGCGAGTGTGCCAGTCCTGTCATGAGAACTGTACCCAGGGGTGAGAGAGGCATCGTATATGATGCTTTCATTTGAATGTAATGACATGAAACGGTCATTTGTATAATTTAACCAGGTTCATCAGGGATTGCAGTGTGCACTAATTGTGATTGATCCAATTTATGTTTTGCTTTGCAGATGTACTGGGCCTGATCTGAAAGACTGCAAAGATTTCAAAGGGTAAGAAGAGAATCTGTCCCATAATCCTTTGCTGCATACATCCCTTTTCCAGAATATCCCAAGAATTATAGTGTTCATCCTCATATATCACTATAGTTTCTGTCAAAAAAGTAATAAAGAGACTGTGCATTATTGCATATTTTTAGAAAATGGTACCAAATAGTCAAGCCTTCATCAAAGTAGATGGAATAAATCCTTAGATATCCTAATAAAGATATCCTTCTTGAGAGCAATATGTCTTTGTGCTGAAGTGTAAGAAATCTAGAAATGATTTTAGCTTGTACAGGACGATGATGCATCATCCAATATTATCATTATTATATAAGTCTATAAATCATACATAGGCCTAATAGCAAAATACTATAAATTCACACATGATTCCTTTCGATTGGCCTTATAAGTTATGATAAATAATGAAAACATTTAAAATGTATTTATGGAATAACTGAATATTAACTTCCATAAATTATAATAAATGAATACATGTTTAATAATTAATAACTAAATTATTAAATTACACAATAAAAACAACAACATGCCACTGAAAACCTTCTTACCAATTCTAAGAGGGGTATAAAAATAAAAAAAATAAAAAAATACAATTAAATTTAACAAACAAACAAATACATACATATATAAATAAATAAAAAATGTACCCTAGAAATCTAAATTCTAAATAGAAATCCAAAGACATCTAAAACATAAATATTTCTATAAATTAATTCATATAATATCCAATGACAAAAAAATTCTATATTTTAAACTCAAAACTCTTCACATGGTATAAATCTAAGTAATAAGAGCATAGCCACTCAGTCAGTTCTGAGATGTAGTGACATCTCAAGAGAGGACCATCTTCCACTGCAGAAAGTTCAACTCAGTAATGTTCCTTTCGTCTGTAGTTCGATTTTGCCCATGATTGCCGCTGGTGTGGTTGGAGGTCTGCTGGCGTTTGTTATCCTGGGTCTAGGAGTTGCTGTTTTTCTGCGCAGACGGCACATCAAGAGGAAGAGAACCTTACGCCGACTCCTGCAAGAAAGAGAGGTCAGATCACAAGACAACCATAATCTGAATATTCTATCTGAGTATCTACTGTTAAACAACCAAACACTTAAAGAAAGCAGAGCTGCCAGAGCTTGGTGAATCCATGTAAGATCAAAGCAGTGAAGCCAGTTTACTGTTGTAGTGTCAACAGTGAATGCTGATGGAAATCAGTGATTGAGACAATAGCTTCCATTAATACAGACAGATCCGTGTCATCCCATACTCATTCAAGACAGGATGTGTTTGTGTGTTTCCTGACTCTATTTGTCTCTACAGCTAGTGGAGCCTCTGACCCCCAGCGGTGAAGCCCCCAACCAGGCCTTGCTGCGCATCCTCAAAGAGACGGAGTTCAAGAAGATCAAAGTGCTTGGGTCCGGAGCTTTCGGCACTGTGTTTAAGGTGACTGACCTCCATTTAAAGGGACAGTTCACCCAAAAATGAAAATTCTGTTATCACTTAAACACCCTCAAACTGTTCCAAATCTGTATGAGTTACTTTCTACTGTTGAACATAAAAGAAGATTTTGATGAATGCGGGTAACCAAACAGTATGGGGGCCAGAAATTATTTCTGTATTACCCACATTCTTCAAAATATCTTCTTTTGTGTCCAGGAGAAGATAGAAATTCATACAGGTTTGGAACAACTTGAGGGTGAGTAAATGATGACAGAATGTTCAGTTTTGGGTGAGCTATCCCTTTAAGGTTGCTTATTTAAATGCGTGTTGCGTCTTTCAATGCCTTCTTAATTTTCTCTACACCACAATCTCAATTAGTTGTTGATCTGTAGACATAAAGATTATCACTTTATCTCAAGATGATTTCAGCTGTGAAACCTCATCGGTTACAAAACACTGGGTGTTACTTTGTTTGCGGCATGAGTTATTAAAACAGATATGTGTCCGTTCCTGAAGGGCTTGTGG
Source organism: Schizothorax lantsangensis (assembly GCA_027422415.1). Classification (NCBI taxonomy): domain Eukaryota; kingdom Metazoa; phylum Chordata; class Actinopteri; order Cypriniformes; family Cyprinidae; genus Schizothorax; species Schizothorax lantsangensis. Next base: position 10,109,662 of record CM049845.1, read on the forward strand.
GTTCCAGAGGGAGAGAGTGTGAAGATCCCTGTCGCCATTAAGGTCTTACGAGAAGCCACGTCTCCCAAAGCAAACAAGGAGATCTTGGATGTGAGTATCAGTGTCTTAATTTTGGTGTTTGTCATGTCACATCAGACTTTATTCACAATTTAAACTGCATGTGACTCAAGGTCTTGTTGTCAGTTTGCTGCTTAAAAAATGCATAGACAATTAAAGAGGCTTCAACAAGTTACATACTAAAGGATATTTGAACATTAAAAGATGTTTGAAAATGTCCAGAGTTGTTTGCAGATGCCACTTGGTTAGATATTTTGTATCTAATGCAATGAAGTTACATTTTAAGTCTGTCTTAAATGTTCAAATAGTTTTTAGGGGCACTGTAGTCTGGACTGGTGCTATTACTCAAGCCTGCTGTAGCTACTGAATGAAATCATTTAAAATTTTGACAACATTTGAAAGTTGGCTGTGTATTTCTCTAAAATCAAACATTTTTCCCTACATTCCTTGCCTATAATTCTATTATTCATGCATGTGCACTGTATCTGTGTGATCCAATTAACATGCAAATTATTTCAGTAAACACAGACAGTAAAACCGACATTTCTTCATTCTAGTTAAGATAATGATTGCACAGAAAAGGCCTTATTCTCCAGTGACAGGCGCAGCTGAAATCTATCCTACATAACCTTGAGTTAAAGGGTAATCTGACCAAGTCCTGCTGGATGTTGTGTGGATATAGAACAGAAAACTTCAACCTGGGGGAGGAATTCCTGCTTTTTGCATGCACCCCAACAGCAAACAAGACCTTTCTAACACAAAGAATGTAATTTCCTCCAGTATTCTCTTTGATTGTGAGGATGTGGCTGTGCAGGCTGCTTCTCAAGGTCACTTTGAAGATAGCTCATCTATGTAAACAGCCAGTATAACCTTTTGAGAATCTGCCGAAAGTGAAATTTAACAGATTTGCACAGTCCTTTGAATATTGAATATTAAAAAGAAAAAAATTATTAAAAAAAATAAATGAAATAGAGACCAGTCACTCCCTCATTTTTTGAAAGGAAAAGGTTGTTGGTATTGGCAGCTCTAAGTCGTCTAGGAAAAATCATTTTTTTTGCCCAGGGGTTTGATTATTAGTGTTCCTGCTAAGTTTAGATTTCCCTGAAGCGTTTTTCTTCAGAACTCCTGGCCTCCATCCCTGCAAATATTTTCTAATGTGCTCAAGGCACCTCATTTGTTAATTTTAAGTCTGTAGGGACTATAAACAGCGACAGTATTTGTCATTGTTGCTGTATACTATATACTGTATATGCTGACCTCATTTGTTTGTATCTGAAGGAGGCCTATGTGATGGCGAGCGTTGAGCATCCTCACGTGTGTCGTCTGCTCGGCATCTGCTTGACCTCCACCGTCCAACTTATCACCCAGTTGATGCCCTACGGCTGTTTGCTGGACTACGTCAGAGAAAACAAGGACAACATCGGCTCTCAACACCTGCTCAACTGGTGTGTTCAGATTGCTAAGGTAAATGGATTGTTCTTTTAATTTCTGCCAACCACTGAGTCATTTCATTTGATGATGAACAGATGTTTGAGATGTCAATTTAATGTGTTCAGTACAATTTATTATTAAAATGAAATATTTGAATATATTATTTTTCTTTTATTATTTACATTTATTTAAATGTATTATCAGTCTTGGAGAGTAACTAGTTACATGTAATGGTGTTGCATAATTTAACTACAAAATAAATGTAACTGTAATCTGTTACAGTTACTGAGAAAAAATATGGACTTAAATTACAGTTACTTATGAAAATGTTAACGATTGCAAAGGGGGTGACATCTGAATACTTGTTCTATTAATATTTACTATTTCGTGTTATGATTTTAAATCTGTATTTAACCCTCAGAGCGATCTCAAAGTAAAGTCTGATTTGATGGCTGTACTTTAAAATTATTACAATCTTGTTATAATCTTAATTCATGTGATGAGCGATTTTAAAAGTCTGACAGTAATCAGTGTTGAGTACTACTGTAAGGTTAACCCTGTCTGGTTTAAAATGTTTAACAATTGAAAACATTCGTTACAAATTTACAAATGTAATCAGTTACATAATAAAGTAACTGAAATAGTTACACTACTTATTACATTTTAAATAGGGTAACTTGTAATCTGTAACCTATTACATTTCCAAAGTAACCTTCCCAACACTGTTTATTATTTAAAATACAATTATTAATTGTAACGGGGCGAACGAGACGAGAGACATACGGATCCATTTGCAGAGCTTTATTCACAGACATGGTCAGAAACAGGCAGGGTCAAAACACCAGCAAACAGGTATGGGCACAGGCGAGACAAAAGAGTAATCCAAGGACAGACGTGATCAGTCTCCGGCAAACAATATCCAACAGTCAGGCGATAATCCAGGCGAGGTACAAACAGAGTCCAAATGACAAAACGAGAGAGAAATCCAAGACAGGCAGAAGATCAGGAAACAGACAATAAGGCAACACGATGTGACTAGACTTAGACTAGAACTAGAAACTATGACCGGGAACTGGCTCCTTAAAGGAGCAGTGTGTAGTTTTTAGCAGCATCTAGCGGTTGAGGTTGCGAAGTGCAACCAACGGCTCAGTCCCCCGCTCACCCCTCCCTTTAGAGAAGCTACGGTGGCCGATACAGGGATAAGATGCCATCGTCTGAGACCGCAGAGAGCAATGAGGTTTCCTTACAAAAGTAAATTAAGGAATTATATTTACTTAATTTTTCAATAAACCGATGTCATTGCGAATATTACTGTTACTTGTTCATCATTGTGTCAGTGTTTTTTTTCCGCAAAAACAACATAGTGACGAAACGCGCTCTGTAGAGCAGTTTGTCCGTTTAGGGCTACTGTAGAAACATAGTGACGACTTCCATGTAAGGGGACCCGCGGTGTATGTAGATATATATTGCTCATTCTAAGGTAATAAAAACATAACGGTTGATTATGCAAGGTCTTTATACTCCTCTGAAAACATAGTTATGTATATTATATTGCATTTCTGTCTATAGATCATCCTAAATATTACACAGTGCACCTTTAAAGTAGCTATCACTAGGAGAGCGATAAATGCTAAACAATACTCGGCGTTGAATGGTTGTTTGAGACTGATCTTTATAGTGTGTGTAATTGGCTGCAGGTGGAAACGTAATTAGTGAAATGGAACATGGCAAATGTAGTCCGGAGTGACAGTCTGTGTAATGTGAGAGTCAATATAATGGGAGGGCGACCTCTGGAGGCAAGTGGACAGAAGTCCACGGACAGGATTCGTGACAATTAATTATGCTTATTAGCAATTAATTTGATTAATCATTAATTGATTGGTGTCCTGGGTCCTGTTCTCTTTGTTGTTTTTTTGTTTTTTATTATTTTATCAGTTTTTTTTCCACTGTCACAATGTAATTGGTTTAATATGCTGTTGTTAGAGCTGAACTAGAAGATAAAAGGAGTCATTTTTAGATTTGGAATGAATTGATGCACCTATCCAGGTTTCTTGCTGGTGATATGAAACTAAAAATAAGTAATATCACTCACAGATCTGTACCGCTCACAAATATTCAAAACATTCATTTTAGTCATATCTAATGTCTGAAGTGCAAATCAGTAGCTGTAAAGATTCTTTTAGCAGACAGGCATTTTTGGTCCTCACTGCTAAAGGAATAACATTTCTTTTTTGAGAGAAACTTTGATCAGAATATGACTAGAAAATGTACGATATGGTTGATATGTTGATTTAACTTTCTGAGAAAAGCTTGATCAAATATACTTTCATGTTCCTGAATACTCACTGTCTTTTTGTTTGAATATCATCAATTTGCACAGTAATTCTAATAATCATAATTTATCCATGCACTTCTTGGTGCCTGTTACACTTATTTTACATTTCGCATGTTGTGATCGATCACTGATTGACATTGGCTTTGATGATGAACAGATGATTTTAGACATCAATTTAATGTACTCAGTACAATTAATGATTAAAAATAGATATTTTAATACATTTTAATACAGTATTTATTTAAACAGTTATTTTTTGTTTAAATTCATTATTTGAAATAAATTATTACGGTAATTACAATTATTAAAAATCTATTTGATTATTAATTGATGGGGCATAGTTTAATTTACGTTTCCCTAAGCTTAGAGCATATTTACATTTATTATAGTCATGTCACACGTCATGATTAGTCAGTTTGCTGTCAGATTCGTTATGTATGTTCCATTTACACACAAAATGCATGAAAATCTACTATTCATGTGTGCAAATAATAGGAATTCATTCACTTCTGATAATAAATGCTGCATATTGAAGTATTGCAGTGTGTGAGTTCTGCTATTTTTCCATCCATGTGTCTCCATATTATGACATTGTTCCATTTGGATCTGTTAAAGTTTCCGTATGTGGCTCATAAACACTTTACACTCGTTTCATGATTGCATTATTGAAGTTCCAGATGTAAATACTCCTGTATCATAACATTTAAATAAGCTTTTGGGATGATATGCAGTCATGAAGCTCATATTAATGAATTGTATTCTGTTGTCACTGGATTTTTATTCCAGCCTGAAGGAGTACATCATTATATTTACTTACTGTATGTCAACTAAAATCTTTTGAAATTCTTTGACTTTTATTAGGGCATGAATTACCTGGAAGAGCGCCATCTTGTGCACAGAGACTTGGCTGCTCGTAATGTGCTGGTAAAGACCCCTCAGCATGTGAAGATCACTGATTTTGGCCTGGCCAAGCTGTTGAATGCCGATGAGAAGGAGTATCACGCAGATGGTGGAAAGGTCTGTTATTTCTTTTTTTAGAAAGTGGATCTTGTTGACAGAAGTTTAGCAGTTTTTCATTTTACTAGAAGAAAACTGTCCCTAACTGTCAAATCAAATGTATTTGTATAGCGCTTTTCACTGTACAGATCATTTCAAAGCAGCTTTACAGAAATCCATACTGTTATGTTTATAATCATTAGTGCTTTACCATAAACTATCATAAAACTAATAAAGTGATGAATATGGCCTTTTTAGTGTCTCAGCGGTATAAGGCTAGGCCTACGAACAATCAGCCGTTCATCTTTAGAATGCATCTAATGTGTTCACTTCCAATTCTAACATTTGAAATAAAGATTTTTATCATCTATCACTATCCTTCAACAGGTGCCAATAAAATGGATGGCGCTGGAATCCATCCAGCACAGGACATACACCCACCAGAGTGACGTCTGGAGTTATGGTTAGTAAATTTTCTAATGTCAGAAATATTTGCCATTGCTTTTTTCAGATGGTAAAGTTAAAAAAAAGAAGTTTATTTTACTTATATAGACTTCAGTGTAAAAAAGAAAACTTACTAAGAAAAAAATTAATTGAATGATACACTACTTTAGGTGTGACAGTCTGGGAACTGGTGACATTTGGAACAAAGCCCTATGATGGGATTCCTGCAAGTGAAATTGCTGAAGTTCTAGAGAAAGGAGAAAGACTTCCTCAGCCTCCTATCTGCACCATTGATGTGTACATGATAATGGTCAAATGTAAGTTTGAATCATTGCTGTATTATGTAGTGCTTTCTTCAATAAATGTTTTTTACACATGAAACCTATTAATATTAATATTTTCAATGCTTAATTTTGAGCATGCACAATTTAAAAAATCCAATGTCTGCCAATACCTATGAATAATAAATAAAGCAATACCATTAGGGTGTTAGGACATGTTACATTTGAAGTTCTTAAACTTTTTTCATCATCTCCTTTATCATCACGTCACTGTTTTCATCCAGGTTGGATGATCGATGCAGAGAGCAGACCTCGCTTCAGGGAGCTCATCGCTGAGTTTACTAAAATGGCACGTGACCCGCCCCGCTATCTCGTCATTCAGGTGAGAGAAGCACAAATCTGATTTCTTCACTGGAGAATTGCTCACGTATAATCACTGATGAGTGTTTTCCTGTTTGCAGGGTGATGATCGGATGCATTTACCCAGTCCTTCTGACTCCAAGTTCTACCGCAGTCTGATGAGTGGAGAGCTGGATGAAGCTGTGGATGCAGACGAGTATTTAGTGCCCAATCACAGCTTCTTCAGCAGCCCCAGCACCTCCCGCACACAGCTGCTCCATTCTGTGGTAATACACACTCTACTGGTCCATATTCAATTCATGACCTTCTATAAGTAATTTCAAACTCCATCTCATTACTAATATACAGTTTCAACCTCAATATAAAAATGCTAAAGACACTGTACAAGATAACATGACAGCCAATATGATTAGTTTTCTCAGTTCAGAGGTTAAACAGAGGTTAAAAACATGGCATAATCTAGCATATTTTTTTATTTTATTCAGCAGAGAAAAAACTGTAATTAAATTCAGCGTTAAATAAGTGACAGTAAAGACATTGTTACAAAAAAATATATATTTCAAATAAATGCTGTACTTTTGAACTTTGAAATCATGAAAATACACCACAAAAAAATATTAAGCAGCACAATGTTTTCAACACTGATGATAATGTTTCTTGAGCAGCAAATCAGCATCATACAATGATTTCAGAAGGATCATGTGACACTGAAGATTAAGTTACCCTTTAAAATATCTTCAGATAGAAACCAGTTATTTAAAATTTTACAATTACTGTTTTTACAGTTTTTTTGATCATGTAAATGCAGCCTTGCTACCTTAAATGACCGATATTAAAATATATTTATATATAAATTTTAAATAAATAATTAAATAAATAAAAAAATAAAATTAATAATTAAAGTATGAATAATGAATATTAATTTTCAGTTTTGTTAAAAACAGTTTTGCAATTTACATTTAAGAGCATGCATGAATATCGGCGAATATACATCCAATACTACACCATGCCGATAAGTGAAGAAATCCTAAATATTGGCCCATAACTGATATATATTGTGTGTGTGTATATATCTATACATATTTTCTGTTCTAAATTGTACTAAATTACATACTACATGCTAAATGAGTGCAATAGCTGTATGGACAGCCCTTCTTAAAACATCTGTCGCAGCTGAACGGTTCTTACCAGTAATGCAGTGACTGGAGGCGATATCAAATCTGATGACAGTGTTGTGTGCTTTCACTCAAAAGGACAGAAAGTTCACATTGCAGAGGTGTATGTACCTGGCCTGATTTTCGTCTTCTTCTGGCCTGGCCTCCTTCACCCACTTCCTGTTCCGCTGTCCTTCTGTCTCTTCACCTTCTCCCCCGCTTCCTCCCAGCTGCCTCCTGATTAATGACCGTTCCGCAGCAGAAAAGCAAAGCATGTCTGTCCAAGAGGACTCGCCAGGCCTCAGCGTTCTGAGTGTTTCCTGGCCTCGCGCCTGCCGCTAAGTGCGTGCAAAGCTCCTTCAGCCTTTCAAGTCTGATTGCTTTCACGGGCAACACTTGTTAAACTTTTTTTTGGCAGAACGAAGGCCTTGAGCTCAGACGGAGTCTTATATAACACAGTCATTGAGGCATAGCCATTTAAGGCTGTAGTTTCTCTGACAGATGGTAGCTTATTTAGCGTATGTTTTTTTTCCTAGTTCCTTGTATTTTATGAACGTGTTTTGCAAAAGAAAACCTACGACATGCTTACGTGAACTGCTGACTAGGTTTTGTTATGGTCCAGGAGCCTCAATAAGGCTGGCTTCTGTTCTCCTCTTAACAGGTATTTTGTGCACGTGGTGTTGAATACAAAGATTTATCCAGTCCTCAGTAATCATCTTTTTATGTCAGTTAAATGGATTAACAATAGTACAAACAGCAACTGGAAATAATACAAAAAAATGCAAAAAATACATTACCTTAAATGTTAGTACTACATCCCTATCACAGGGGTCTTCAAAAGGAGATCGGTAGTTGTATAGTCCTGCAAGTTCAGCTAAATGTTTCATTACCCTTCCCATGTTAAAATGTGTTCATTACAATTAATTATTTTAATGGCTTTGCAATGTTTATGCAAGTTATTATAGGAAAAGTTTATATAATAATGCTGCACACAGTTTGGGTTGCATTATTAGAATCACCAATAAAGTTCAATCAAGCTTCCAATACACTTTTACCCTGTTTAATGAAAAACTAGCGTAAAATAGTTTTTCACAACAGTATTTGGTTTATGTTACAAATATATACTTGTTTTTAAAGAGTTAATAATAAACACATGGTTACTCTTTTTTCAGAGTCTCAACAGCAGCATTGGGAACTGTCATAGCAGAAACGGGGTAAGTTACTCATATTAAATCATATGAAATCGCATTTTATTTATAATGCACAATAAAAAAAAATAGTAGTTGACCATTGTGCTGTACAAACCATACTGAAATAAATGTTAAAAACATAAAAAGTGTGTATACACTTAATAGGCCACAATGCAATAAAGGGAGGTGATATCAAAACACTAATAAGTGATTCACTTTAGACTGTAGGAGCAGTTATAAGTTTGGGTAAAATGATTGGCTTTTTATATAGATTTAAATTCAGATTCAAAATCCAAATTCCTAAACTAATAGGAAACCAGAAGACTATTCCACAGTTTTGGCCCACTGATGGAAACAACACGGTCATGTTTCAACTTCAGTCTGAATCTCAGGACCATCAACAGTCTTTGCTCAGATCAACTCAGAGATTTAACAGATGTATTTGGATTCAGATGGTCAGAGAGAATTTTTAAATCTATTCTGTAATGGAACAGCAGCCAGTTCAGAGAACATAATATAGGGGAGATATGATCAAATTTCCGGGAGCCAGTCTGGAATCTGACAGCTGCATTTTGAACTGTTTGAAGACAATTGATATTAGATTGACTTATTCCAATAGAAAGAGAATTGCAGTAGTCGAGTTGTATCACTCTCTCAAACCCTGCAAAAGCTAACAAACTCTTAGCCTTAGCAATTTTAAGTGAAAAAAAGTGATTTAACTACAGCATTTATCTGTTTTTTAAATAGTGCAGAATCAAAAATAACACCCACGTTTTTTTTTTTACATATAGGAGACCATTTACATGTAGGAGACCACATCTCCCAAGTCACAATCAGAGATACCTAAAAGGCCTGAAAGAGCAAACACAATAACCTCTGTTTTGCTATCATTAAGATGTAAAAAAATAAATAATCAAACAAATATATAAAAAATTAAGAAAACCATGACTTGATGTAAGACAGGCACATGGCTAAAGGACCTTAAGGGCGAATCCAATTTCTCTGTCTTACCCCTTCCCCTTCCCCTACCCCTTCGTCTTACCCCTAGCCCTTGTCCCTCGAAACCGAGTGGTAAGCGCTAGGGGTGAAAACATACCCCTATGAAATGAGACACCACTTGGTTACGGTTACGTCATCGTACATCATCACTAGCTGGCTGCTTCGTCACCAGAGGTGACAAGTGTTGATCACAAACTTCCAAGATGCCGTCTGCAAGTGTGTGTATGTCGATCGCGTGGGTTTTAGTGATATTTTTGCGATTGTCTGCAACAAACTAGCGATTTTTTAAAACGTTTCAATTAAGAACATACAACAAAACTGTCGTAATTTTTAAATCAATTATTTAAGCCGAAAATACATTTATGGGACTCTCTGGATGATCTGGCCGCCATTGTTGCCGGTTGCGCAGTGTGTTCTGGGTACCCCTTGGTTTCAAGTAAGCTCGCGAAAATGCTTGGTTTTAAGGGGTATCTACCACTTCCCCTTAGCCCTACCCCTCGATCAAAACGAGAATTGGGATAGCCCTTACTCTTACATGAACGCGCAAAACTAAGGGGAAGGGGTAAGGGGAAGGGGTAAGACAGAGAAATGGGATTCACCCTAAGACTTTTTAGGTGTCATCTGCATAGAAATGAAATAACACCCTATGCTTCATAAAAAATATTACCCAAAGGAGGCACATAATGAGAACAGAACAGGGGCCAAAATGGAGCCCTGAGGAACTCCATAATTCAAAACAAAAATAGATTAAGAAAAACCATCAAGACAAACCTAAAAAGTCAGACATCAAGACAGTATCACATTGCTAACTAATAACTTGCACAACCAATAAATAAATAAACAGGAGAAAATCTAATAGATTTTAAGACTGCAGTAGCAGTTGTTATAGCATGTGTATGTCAGATTTAAAACACCATGCTGTTTCTTTAACTATTTGCCACTTAAAATAATTTCTCATTCAATTGTTATGTTTTTTATTGTTAATATGAACAAATCTACTGGAACCAGGACATATTTAGTGTGAATGGTGTGGAGGAAATTACATTTTATGTTTTTAAGTATTTTAAGTTTTTCTCATTAATGTTTTTGTATCCTAAATGCATAGTTAAATATTTGTATTTATTTTTTTATAATTTGCCAAAATTATTGATTGAAAATTGCACACAATAAAATACTGTTAATGATTTTTCCCTTTATTGGTCATGGTGTAAATCATCCCACAACTAAGAGACAGAATTTGTGTGAAAATTTCCATAAATAATTTTTTCAGGCAATAAATACTGACACGGACTGTTCAAATTATCATTTTCTAATGGTTTTAGAAAAATGTTTTTTTTTATGGTGTATTTTCATATTTTGGTTCAAAATACATGATATTTTTAATGAGAATGGATCAACCTGAACATAAAAGTTTGCACAGCTGAAGAAACACAATATAAAAATGAAATATAAGACAAAGGTCTACTTGTTGCGCAACTGTACCCAGCTGTGCTTTTGTAATCTTCTAGCCAGTCACCTACTGACAATTACAGGAAATGAAACCGGTTTAACCATGATGACACTTGTTAAGTAATATACTTTTATTTTCTCTCAGAATGGTTTCCCAGGAAGGGAGAACAGCATGGTTCTGCGTTACATCCCAGATCCGACAGAACGCTTCCACGAGGGAGACTTCCAGCCCGCTCCAGGATGGAATGGTACGAGCACAGGCTGGAGGTTTTTTTAAAGACTTTAGAGAGTTAAAGTGTTTAACTTGTTCAAATTGTCTCAGATATTGGGAGACATATTATCATCATATCTCTTGTAATATCTCTTGAAATTAAAATATGCTGAATGAGGACAAAAGTGGCATAAAGGGGCACATTTTATTTTATGGTGAAATGAGCACCTCAATGTTGCTTAATGTTGATCATGCATTCTTGTGGTTTGCTCTGATTTGTATTCTTAAAGGGAGAGTAATCATTTACTCACCCTTGTATATTTTCAAAGCTGTTCTGAAGCAAAATGTAAAGAATTTTCACACTGTTTTTTACATAAAACAAAATCATCAGAGGCTGTCCGGCTAGTATGAACAGTGTACACTACTTGTGGGCTCTAGGTGTTTGCATTAGGAACAGCCCAAACTTTAAGTCTCTTTTCACAAAAAAACAAAAACAAAAAAAAAACTTTTTAAAATCAAAGAATGTTCAAATTTTGCACGTTGTGAACAATTACCTTTTTCAAAATATATAATGAAGTCATACAAGGTTGTGTGAAGCCCCTGAAGGGATATGGTAATGGAAAAAAAATAAAATGGAAGAAACTATATTTCAATCCCTTTGCATCCCAAGAGAAATGGTGTGTTTGTTAGCGTTAATCTTTGCGTTTGTTTACAACAGTGCTGCATTCCTTTAAGAAACTTTGCGTACATTCGCAAAAGTTTTGCGCTTTTCCAAGAAACTTTTTGTTTGTTTGCAAAAGTTTTGCATTCCCCTCGAAACTTTGCATTCACTCACAAGTTTCTTGAAGGAATACCAAACTTTTGCAAGCAAACACTTCCGAAGTTTTTGGGGGAAACGCAAAAATTTTGCAAGCAAACTGAAAAAAGTTTCTCTGGAAAAAGCAAATGTTATGTGAGCAAACACAATATTTCTTGGGAGGGCGGGGTGCAAATGTATTGCAAGTGAATGCAAAGTTTCTCGGCTCCTCACAAATCTTTCTCAAGGCATTCACAAAACTTTTGCATGCAAACACAAAGGTTCTGCGGGGATCATAAAGGTTTTGCATGAGAAAACGCAGAAGCATTGAGATATCATTTGTCCTTCTTTCTCATTCTTTTTCATCACCACTTTCCTTAAGAGCCTGCATAGGTTTGGAATGTCATAAGGGTAATTAAATGAATTTAGGTGCCAATAACTTTAATAGATGCTAATACCCTCAGGGTAGTATTGTATGTAGATCTTAATGAAAGTGAAAGAAAATGACGTGACATAAGGCCAAGTATGGTAACCAATACTCGGAATTCGTGCTCTGCATTTATCCCATCCAAAGTGCACACACACAGCAGTGAACACACACACACCGTGAACACACACCCGGAGCAGTGGGCAGCCATTTATGCTGTGGTGCCCGGGAAGCAGTTGGGGGTTCGGTGCCTTGCTCAAGGGCACCTCAGTCGTGGTATTGAAGGTGGAAGAGAGTGCTGTACATTCACTCCCCCCACCTACAATTCCTGTCAGCCCGAGACTCGAACTCGCAACCTTTGGATTATGAGTCCGACTCTCTAACCATTAGGCCACGACTTCCCCTAATGAACTGCTAATTAAAATAACTGATAGAATAAATTGTGTATTTAACCACATATTGTCCTCTTTCCCAGAATATATCAACCAGAATGAATCATTGATGTCCAGCATGACCAACCCAATATACCAACACCCCGGACCCCCCCGCACACTTCCACACTCTTCATCAGCGCTGGATGAAACTGAGGAAGAGTACCTGAACTGCTTTAAGAGCCCCACTGCTGCCGCCCCACCTGAGTATCTGAACATGTCCCACACGCAGCTCCTCTCCAAACAGCCGTTCTTCAGCGTACAGGGCTTCAACCCCCAGAACAGCATGGACAACCCAGACTACCAGCAGGACTTCTGCCCCCTGGAGCTCAAAACACACACCAACGGCCACTTGCCGGCTGCGGAAAATGCAGAATACATGGGGCTGGAAGTGCACTAGCACATTATGGAGACAAGTAAATGTTAAAATTAGCCACTTTACAGTAGATAAAGATGAAAGGACATCTATTTATAGCGGATACGCAGGCAAACATTTTGCCGAGTTGTCAGACAGGTATGCCTGCCGTCAAGGACAGAATGAGCTTTTCATAACCTGGGCTACCTTTCAAATATGCTTGTTTTGTTCTGAGCTAGACTTGGTCGGATCGAACAACTGTGGCTCTCTCCAAATGTCACAAGTGACTATGAATGACAACAGGATATGAATCCCACGTCGATGCCAGGGGAAACGTGCTGGTGTGCTGAAATGGCATATCATTAAACAGGCTTGTCGACACACATGTAAAGACTGCTTTTAAGTAATCTGGTTTCAGTCATGTTAATAATGTTTGAAATGAGCAAACAAGCTACACCGTTGTACTGTGCTCAATAGTGTCTGTAATCATGAAACTTTTAAAGATATAGTTGCACCAAAGTATTTGGACACTTAAGTCACTTTTAAAAATTCATTGCATTAGATACGAAATATTAAACTAAATGACATCTTTAAAAACGTTGGATTCAGTAAGAAATATATTTTTAATTTTTATTCAGCAAAGTTTAAATTGATCAAAAGTGACAGTTAAGACTTTAACATTGTTACAAAAAAAATTACTTTCATTAAAAAATTCTAAAAAAAAATCAAATAAAATACCCCAGAAATAAGCCACAAAAACTGTTTTCAGCATTAATTAAAATAATAATAATACAGTAATAATAATAATATTAATAAGATGTTTCTTAATCACCACATTACTATTTTTACTGTATTTTTCATTATATAAGTGCAGCCTTGGTGAGCATAAGAGACTGTTTTCAAAAACATTGAAAAAATATTACAGATCCCAAACATTTGAAAGGTTGTGTATCTACTACTTCATACTTCAAAAACCTAATAAACATGTGTTTGCGATATATTTATTTACATTAAATGCCCTTTGTTTTAATATTGTGTTAGTGTATAGGCTAATGCAAACCTATTTATACATCTTTAATAGTGGCTCATGTGTCCAAATACTTTTCGGAAACACTATGTAAGCTGAACTCAGAGGTTGTTTAATTCCTCTCTGCTGTGAATGAAAGTCAAATTTGAGTTAAATTTAAGATTGATGTTTTTGCTGGAAATGTTGGCTGTGTGGACAGGGCTGTGTGTATGGATAGATTCAGCTTCGTCCGAAGGCCAACATATGACTGGTACTTGTACAGAACTGTAATATATGGCTGACATTTGCATTATTGTATCTAACAGAGTATTTTATCCATTGTCATAAAAATCACTCATATATTCCATTTCTGTTCTGTTCGTCCATGTGTTTTCACCCTCCTGTACCTACTTGACTTTTGTAATAGTAACTCAATGAATCTGACACATATCTCACAGACAGAACATATCTTGATCTCTATGATGGCTATGTTGCACAAAACAAAGTAATGTGGTTGGATATATTAAATTCACTATCCTTCTTGCTTCGATCATTCCTTTGAAAATTTGCATTTGCTCTCAAAATATGGTGACAATGTTCTTTCTTGTCCTTTGTTATATAAGAAGTAAAATCAATAAAGACTTATTTTATAAGAGTTTATTGCGTGTGATACCATCAGTTGCAATCTAATAAGGGCTAATTTCATCAAAGCTGTTTTAATCATTACTTCTAATCAATAGTCATGATTGAACTCAACAGTTATGAATATCACCCACTTTCATGATCACAAACATGTGAATAAGAGACAAGGTTAAAGAACCAATGTTTTGGTGGCTTAGACCCAGCTAACAAAATTATGCTTTAAGAATGTTTGCTAACGTTCCAAGTTCTGAAAATCGTATTTCTTTCAAAAAAAAAAAATCTGAACTTTCAAAATGTGTTTTTTATGTATTTATTTATTAGCTTTTTCTTGGTTATACAAACTTTAAGGGGACATTCAATATATAATTTTGCGAACATTATGGGATTGTTACTTTTGAATGTTCTCTGAATTTTCTAAAACAAATAGTAACATTTATAAAATGTTATGCAAACATCCAACTAAAAAGTTTCAGAAAAAAAGTTCCATGAATGATGTATAAAAAATGTTTTTGTGCTAATGTTTTGAGAACATTATTAAAAAACAGATTTGAATATATGCTCACTTTTTGGTGTTTTTTGTATAATTTTTATTTAATAATTAATGTATGTTTTTGTAGGAAAGATTGTTGTTTATAGTTATGTGATCCTTTTATTTATTTATTTTATTTTTTTATTTACTTATTTTAAATGTATTCTCTCTCTCTCTCTCTCTCTGAATTTTAATTGCTATGTATTGTTTGGCCATCCTTGAATCCCTGGCTTTTTTCCTTGGCGTATGTTTTTTTATTATTATTATTATTAAACACTTGCTTAGGAAATACAAATGTAAAAAAAAAAAAAAAAACGCATATGCCAAGGAAAAAAGCCTATATTATAGGATATATTCAAAGTATCAGTTGCCTTTTTTACTGGCGGTAGATAAAGATTTAATATAGATATTAATATCTTCTTGAAAGTAAAATACTTGGCCTAATACTTTATCACATAGTTTCAAAACATGACCTATTCTACGGAACAGGCTTGGCTCATGAATATTAATATCATCAATCACGCGTCCAGTCGTAACATTAGCCTTTCAGCAAATCAACTAGGCCTGCTTGAAAAACGTCACGTTGCTAATTAATATTAATGAGCCACGCTGTCGCCATATTAGGTGCAGTTCTCAGATTCCTCCTCTAGATGTCATCGCTACATTACACAGGAGCCTTTGAGTCTCTCAGTGGCGCTGCATTACACACTCTAGACCGGTAGGTGGCAGCAACTGAATCCCACGAATATCCAGTCAGAGGAAGGCTGGACTGTGTTTGAAAACAGGAAATAAGAGAGCTTCAACCCAACAGATGAGAGTTACTCTAGAGAAGAGCTGTGGAGTCAGAGGAGCGATGCTTCTACCGGGGAGAAAACAGCTTTTCTGTCTTTTATGGACTATCATTTTATTATCACAGTGGGTAAGTGTGGCGATTGTTTGTTGTTGTGACTGCAACTAACGTTAGTGTAATTCACGTAAGTTATCTATTTTGTAGCCTAGCACAAACTTCAACCCGCCTGACAGTTTTCAAGAGTTGTCAGATCATGTCTCTTCAAATCCCAAAAGCGATGATGTGTATTTTTAAGTCTAAAGGCTTGGCTTTAAAAGCATGTCATGTATCTTTGTCGTTAAAAGTGTGAAACGGGTTCTTTTCTTCTTGTTAAACTTCAGTTGTGGACAGAGGAAATATGATTTGCTACATCATGTGAATCATCTGTCAGTCTTTGCAGATTTACATGGCAGCACATGATCTAATATGCAAGATCAGCTTTTAGCAGACTAGAACTGCTGTTATGGTGTTTTTAAAGGATGGTTCTGTTAAGCGGCTTCGCGTTAGGATGATCAAATGTGCCTTTGCATTACGACACACTGGATGACTCCCAAAACCTATTGAGCCACCTGTCTAGGGAGCTTTGTTTTGGGCACGTTCCGACTTTTCCAATTTAATTTTAGGTTTGTGATGGCCAAAAATACTGTCTAGGCTGGTAAATTAGCTCACTAGGGTTTTGAGATTCAACAACGCTTCCATGTTGACTGAAAATAGACGCAGAAAGGGGATTATCCGTTGAAGTTCATGTTCGTGTGCTTTTGCTTTCATTTAACTTTTCCATCAATAAAACTGGATGCATTTGATTTAGATTTTTTTGGCCAGTTTCTTTGCGAATGATGTCCAAGTCTAATCTCATGTTGTTTAAAATGTCACATTCTCTGTTTGACTCGATTCTTAATGTTTCACGTCTAATCTGAAACCTTTAATACAAATAAATCAATTTTCTTTCCTCATGTAGTGGTCTTTTAACATCTTTTTGGCTCATGTGAATGACTATGAGTCAGAATATGATTGCTCACTTCTATGTTAGTAAACTAAGACAAACAGCATAGTGTTTGGTAACCAAGTGATTCTAGCTGAGCTCATTTGTTTGGCCTTCCTATTTCTGACTGCATAAATATCAAAGAATAACATCAACTTTCTAATGGATTCTCAATTTTTAAAGCTTTACAGTTTGTGAAACTGCTTTCGCTTCTTATCTAAAAATACCCTTGTTTTGTCAAAATAAGTACTGAAAGACTAAAAATAAGCAGTGACTGAAAAACTGAAACTACCCTCAAAGTTTAGACAGAAGATTTGTTTGGACTGTACATTGATTCCTGGACATTGAGACAAAACAGTTTACAACACTGCAAAAAATCAATTAGGTTAGGGTATCAAGGAGTAATTTTATATGAATCTGTTCAACATATTCACTGATATTGGCTGCACGTCCTGCTTCTTTCATTTTCTTACAAACTGTCAACACAAGGCCAAGACTTGTTCATGTCTCAGACTCAAGTGTGCTAGTCTAGACAACAACATGGCATATTTTTAATCTGTTGAAATGTCAAAACAGTCAGATAGAGATAATTTTGACAAATAACCATATTTTGCATAATTCATGTCTTAAATGTGGTATAATTACAATTTGTGGGTGGGGTTGGCATATTCAGATATATCAGTATTTTAAAATCATTCAAAAACATGTTTGATAATCAATAATTCATAGTAATTTAATCAAAATTATAGTCAAATTAAATACAAAATTATGCAATTTAATAGCCAGTGTGTTTATTTTACACCTTGTCAAGACTATTCAATAAATATATTTGGAAATACAACATGCATATTATCAAAAAGCACTCCTAGATTTCAGAGCACTTCAAAATCAGCCATACCTTTTCTTCAAAACAGACAGTAATCTCAAAATTGCTACTAATTATTTGACTAATCATCCTGACCAATACATTGGTCTATTATTACTGGTTAGACAAGTAAAGTAAAA
The DNA here is from genome assembly GCA_027422415.1 of Schizothorax lantsangensis. Classification (NCBI taxonomy): domain Eukaryota; kingdom Metazoa; phylum Chordata; class Actinopteri; order Cypriniformes; family Cyprinidae; genus Schizothorax; species Schizothorax lantsangensis. The sequence continues at coordinate 10,127,571 of CM049845.1, forward strand.
TAAATTTAGTAGTGACCCGGATTAAAGATGTTAGGAACTGTAATATTAGAATTAGTGTAAAATAGAACACAGTCATTTTTGACTGACTGACTAATCCAACAGTGACACTTTTTATCTAATGGATATGATTAATGACAATGTCAAGGGTAGATTCAGTCTATATTTCAGTCTTATATTTCCTGTTAGTCATTTTCTCTAATAGTATGATCAGGTTCCTTGTATAGAGGTAAAATCAAATCTATTATTTTCAAGTTGTATGTGGTGTTGCAGGCTTTCAGAGATCTTTGTTTGGTTATGCTTTATTTTAAGGTCTATTCACTATTAACTATGACTTTTGCCTCAATAAACTCCTAATTTGCTGCCTATCACTAGTTAGTAAGGCAGTTGTTAAGTTTAGGCATGGGGTAGGATTAATGGATCTAGAATATGGTCATGCAGAATAAGGCATTAATATGTGCTTTATAAGTACTAATAAACAGCCAGTATGCAAGTAATATGCATGCTAATAAGCAGCGAGTTAATAGTGAGAATTGGTCCCTACAATAACATTACCCTTTGTGTTGTAGGGGATTTCTCACGTGCATGATCTGTGCATTGTTTCTGTATTTATCAGGTCTAGCCTACTCATAGTTTTCATTTCAATAAGTGAGTCATAACTTTGGCCTTGTTGTCATCCAACATAACAGACCAAACGGAAAAAAGGAATGGTAAAAATGATGACTCAGCTGTCCCAAAGTTTCCTGCGTAAGAGATGGCACAAGCCTCAGTCACATGCACAGTCACGCTCTTGTTTTCAGATGAGTGGAGACTGTTCAGCACAACAAAAGCTTGACAGTTATTCGGTCTAAATGCTTGACCCTTGACCTTTGTAACACTTTGTACTGTTTACCATTTAAAATCAAATTGTTGTTGATCTTAAACACAGTATGTCATTGTTGAATTTGATCACATTAATTGAAAATGGACTTGGGGGGGAGACACGGTTCTTCTGAATGCAGCACGTGTCTGTGAATTGTGGTCACATGACTGCAAAAGTGATGAAATAGCTGAGGAATGTACACTTCTCTGGTTTCACTGGGATGACATTCTGGATTAGTGATGTGGTAACTTGATGAGTTTTGAGGGATTTTTTTTTTTTTTTTCTCCAGGAAATTAAGTGTAAGTCTCGAGGAGGACAACTAGGTCTTTTGTCTTGAAAGTAACCCCCATAAATGAAACTGAAAAAGGGAAGGAACCTGATTTTGAGTAACATTTAATTTTAAACATCAGTGGTTACATATCATGCTAAACAGATGTTCAGAGCAGAGAGATGATGATCTGAAAGATTCGGGGTTTTTTTTTTGTTTGTTTTTGTTATACAGTAGTTAGGACACATTTTTAAGAAAAAAAATGATAATAATGTAATTTGAAAGTTGTAGTCATTCATGCATTCATAGATTCACCCACATAGACTGTTGTTGTGCTCGCTCTGTGTGAAGAGTTATTAAAAGCTGACATAAGTACTGAGAAATAGGTTCAGTGACTGAAAAAAAAAGATATTGTATTGTATTATTGAATTGTTTTCTCATGTGTGTCTGCTCAGGTGCATGGCCAGCACTGTATCTGGTATGGTGAATGTGGTAATTCTCCTAAAGTTCCAGAGAAGAAGTTAAACTGTAATTACACAGGCCCACCTATACCTTTACCTGACCAGGAAGGACAGGACCTGCTACAGGTAAGAGATCATGCCCCTTTAGAACCACTAGTCTGCTGTTCAAGACATTTCATAGTCTTTCCAAACCTGTATTACCTAAAGCCCAAAAAACGGTTTTGTTTTTCTTTTTTTAATCCCTTTAACATAACTTCATTTTGACCTTTGGAAAAGGGGATTCTTTCTGTTATCTCACAATGACAAATACTCTAGTCTACGCAGTAAGAGATCTGAATCAATGAAAAGAGGCCTTCAACCTGAATATTTCAGAGTGTCAGGTTCCTTTCTGTGATGTCAAACCTGTGATAAACTCTTACGTTAATGATATGCGGCAGATGGAATGGGATGAATGTCACGGAAATAAGCTGTATGAAACAAATCCTAGTGTAAGATAAATAATTTTAAATCTAGGTATGACCAAGTTGTTTTTACAAGGTGTCTTTTAGGTTATACAAGACTTGCACATGGATATTTATTAAAAGATGAAGAACCACCATCATGCCTTACTTGGCAAACTAAAATGACTGTGAAGCATATTATATTGGATTGTACTGGTTTTAATGTAAATAGACAACGGTTTTATTCAGAGGTGTGTTTAACTGATTTATTAAAAAATGTATCACCTGAATGTATTTTAGAATTTTTGTCTAGTGTAGATCTGAAATGTCTTTTTATAACTTTTTGTTAATTGTATACCTTGTGTAATTTATTCAGAGATATCCAGCCTTGATGTTAAAATAGCCTTGATGCTGGCATGGCGTTAAAAAAATAAATTCAATAAATAAATCTGAATCAATATTTGAAGAATTCAATATGAGCAGACACTGTTCAGTCATGGGTGATATTGTCACACTTTGCATTTCCTGTACTTTAAATCTTAGGAACTCATAAAGCTCTATAGACTACTACAGTAGGTAACACTTCAGTGCTCCTGCTACCTCTCTTTACATGCACACAATGACAGTTGAATGTTGGAGATTGAGTGAAGTGTCATTTTTTTTTGCATTACAGGCACACTATTTTCCTATTTGATACTGTAAATCTGCTTTGACACAATCTGTATTGTTAAAAGCGCTATATAAATAAATAAAGGAAAGGTCATTTCTATGCCACTAGTGCCACCAAACAGAATTGCAAAATGAGGGTCTGTTTTTAGACTATTTTTAAGCTTTCTCCCGTTTTTGAGACAAACAGTTAGTAAAGAATCAAGTAGGATTTTATTTAAATTGTTGTCAAAAGCGATCACAAACATATGTCCAGGTCCTATTTTTCCCCAAAATCTAAAGAAAAAGAGAACATTTTATGAGTGTTAATTTTTAAATATGATTTTTTTTTTTGTTAAAACGTGGTGTTAAAAAAATAAAACGTGGCGATTTTCTAAGCGGATAAAAATGATAACTATAATGTGTGGCGGAAGAGCACTTCGCAGCACTTCGACCTCGGCGCAGTAATATCATCACTCCTGAAAAATCGCCACGTTTTATTTTGTGTCACCATACTTACTCGTGTAACTACTCATGTAAACGTCTTTAAATAGGGAAAACATGGAAGTGTTTGGTGGCTTCTAAATTTATCCCAGTTTGGATCCTAAGAAATGAATGGTGCTAAGCTAAACGCTAGCATAGTGGTGCCACGCGCTAGAGCGATTAAGTGCACGGACTGAGACGGGAGAGGTACATATCAACTCGTCTAAGTTGAGGGAAGAACATATTGGAATATGGAAAAACGGTGGCGTTTTCCTTTAAGCATACAGCATTTTTTGTTTCTATTTTCCTGACTCAAATTGACCTGAATTTTTTTGCAATAGGTTCTATTTTGCTTTGTAACAACCTGTTAAGAGAATTATTTCTTTGAAAGCAAAATCATTTGTGTGACCTCTCACACTGTTTGCAGGAGCTGTGCCCAGGACTGGTCTATGGGGACAACCAAGTTTGCTGTGACACCCAACAGCTCAAGACACTGAAAAACAATATTCAGATCCCCCTTCAGTACCTGTCCAGGTATGACTGATATATATCTATAAAGATATACTGTAAGATAGTTGTGTGGCATAAGAACTTTGACCCATTATTGAGTCACGAGCAGATTATTTATTAATCCAAGTCACGTTTTCAGTTAAAATCAAATAACATGTATTTGTCTGACACAGCTTACAGTGGGAGAATCACCCGGTTTATGGCAGTAATATAACATGCACTTCATAGAAGCTGTAAGTTGTTTCTGTTTTTGTGTGACAGGTGTCCAGCATGTTTCTTCAACTTCATGACCCTGTTCTGCGAGCTTACCTGCAGTCCCAGACAGAGTGATTTCGTCAATTCCACACAGTTCTCTGCATTTAATAAAAGCAAAACTAATGTGGACGAGGTGTCCTACTATATCAGCCAGACCTTTGCCAATGGTGAGGAGAAATCACAAATTTACTGATGCTTCAGATACTTGATTCAGAAGTGACTTATGTGAACGTGAACCCCTAAATTCAGAAATGGTAAACAGACCATGTGGTACCACAGTGGTACATACATTTAAAACACATTAGGAACACAAGTCTTTTTTTTTTCATTGTTCTTTTAACTTTTTAAAGCATTTCTTATTGATTTAAGAAATATGTTAATTTGAAGTATTTCTTGGTAATAGGGATTTATTAACCTTAATATTAGTAATAATATCCCCTAATTTTTACTGCTTCTGCTACTAACAACATTAATCATTTATTATTATTTGTTAATACTGTATTACTTGCTTATTGTTGACACAATTATTTTTATAGTAATAATAATAATAATTATTATTATTATCATTAAATTGTTAATAATAATTATGTATTTTTTTAATTGATAGACTTGTTTTTTTGAAACCTCACTCTAACATCAACACTCTTGACTTTCAAAACCTTTTTCCTTGCCTCAGGCAAAAATACTTAATTCTGCTTTTGCTTGCGCTCTACACTGTTTGCATATACTGGTCTGGAACACAATGAAAGCAGACAAGTGAAGTGATATAAATGTCCCAGTACTCTTATATAAAACTACTTTTAAATTAAATGACTTATATCTTATATTAAAGCCAATCAAATTATAGGAATGTAACAAACTGTTGTTTTAAATTACTGTAGGTTACACATGTAACAGAATCATTTATTTTATGTCTCTCTGCAGCCATGTATAACGCCTGCAGTGACGTTCAGGCCCCCTCCACCAATGTCAAAGCCCTCAGTCTGCTGTGCGGGAGAGACGCTAGCCAGTGTACTCCCAACAACTGGATCCAGTACATGTTCGATATCAACAATGGCCAAGTCCCCTTCGCTATTGACCCGGATTTCTCAGGTACACACACAAACACTTTCAGAATCGCAAGACACTTTGCTGAGATTGAACTCATAAAAATTGCAGAATTGTTGTTTGTAATCCACTCATTGTATTGCTTTCAAACTATAATGTGACCTAAAAATCTGCTTAGTGTACTTGAAAACATTTAAAGATTCTTGACATTGGTTTCAGTGCTGAAAATGTGTAATATGGGTCTTAAAAATATTTGGTCTCCCCAGATGTACCCATCACAGGCATGACTCCCATGAGCAACGCGACGTTTAACTGTACACAGTCTCTGGATGACGGCTCGGGGCCCTGCTCTTGTCAGGACTGCAGTGAAGCGTGTGGCCCCACACCTGTGGCCCCCAAAGTCCTTCCACCCTGGACCATCCTTGGCCTGGACGCCATGACGGTCATCATGTGGTGTTCTTATATAGCCTTCCTCATCATCTTCTTTGGAGTTGTGCTGGGGGCGTGGTGTTACAGGTAACTGACCTAAACATGCACTAATCAATGAAATTAGAGATTTGTGAGGGAAAGTTCCTCGCAATAATCTGTGACATTGCAGAAGGGATTTATTTTATTAGTAAATTGCGTAGTGTATTTTGCCATAAATGGTAGTTGTACATTTTGTATACTTAAAGTGGCAATGGTTCAGACAAAATTGTTTGGAAAAATCTGCATGTTTATTGGAGCATTTGAAACAGTGAAACCGAGAAAGAAAGACCAAAACTCAAAATGCGCTAAGAATGTAATTGCTTAAAACACCGAAGTTCAGTGCAGATGAAAATGAAACCAGTGAGTAAAAAGCCATGATATATTACATTTTTTAATAACACACTGAACATAAAAAATATAGAATTCGTATTGTGTGTTAAACATTAGTATGGCGTTGTGTCCCTGCTGATTTCCATTAATTATTAAGCATACATTTTTTTTATCAAATATAGGTCTACTGTAAGAGGGATGCACTTATGTATAAATAATTGTTGTTTGAAATCTGCATATAGATAGAGTTGGTTTATGGTGGGTCCACACATCAATCCAGGATCAAACAGACTATTTCAGTCAGGTTGCTTAAAATTAAGCCTAAGTTCAATATTTTGTACTTTACTTTACTTTACTTTACTTTACTACAGGAGGAGGATGGTCACATCTGAATATGGCCCAATTCTTGATAGCAACCAGCCCCACTCCATAAACTCTGATGGCACAGATGTTGGTAAGTACATATTTTTTTAATGTAATTGTGTGCATAAAATAGTGTTAATTATAATTTTAAAACGTTTGGATTTGGAGATGGTGCCATCTCTTACACTTTCAGAGCAATCAAAACTTCATGCTTTACTGTTGATGAATTATGATTTTTATTTTTTTTATTTTATTATGTTTACAGTTTTATGTGTTGGTTGTAAAAGTGCATTTTATGACTGTCATTTTTTTAATTTTATTTTTTAAATGAGCAGCTGGGAGTAATGATACAAACAATTTTTTTTTTTTTTTTTTTTTTTATTAATTTTTTTTATAAGAGTCCTGGTTTATTTTGAGGTTGTTTATTATTAAAAGTCCTATTTTAGGCATAGTGTTTCTGTTATTTTTAATATTGGTTATTCCGTTAAAAAATTGTATCTGGTATTTAATTCAACATAAACTCTTACAGCTGGTCTCTGGTTCGCCCTGTCTCAGAAAGAAAGGATTAAGATCAATTTACACGTTTTACTATTACTGCACAATAATCTGTTTGATTAATCTTCTTTGATTGATATATATTTTTATTCATATTTTGGTGCATAAAGCAATTTCACTACAATAAAACATGCCTGTTTAGATGTTAGTTTAATTGAGTATAATGGTCTAAGATACATTATTTAGTTTATGATTGTATGTTTTTTTTTCTTTATGGACATATCGAATTGTATTTGTGCAGATCTTAAATGTGTTAAAGAAGGGGAAAATAGCCTAAGATACTGACATGGTATTAAATAAATATATACTACTACTACTTAAAGCAGGGGTGCCCAAACTCGGTCCTGGAGGGCTGGTGTCCTGCATAGTTTAGCTCCAACTTGCCTCAGCACACCTGCTGAGAAGTTTCTAGTATGCCTACTTGCCTAGTAAGCGCTTGATTAGCTGCTTCAGGTGTCTAGTTGGGGTTGGAGCTAAACTATGCAGGACACCGGCCCTCCAGGACCGAGTTTGGGCACCCCTTTCTTAAAGTCTTGAATTCAATTTTTAAAAAGATGCCCTGGAATCTGTTTGCTAAAATTAATATTTATTTCATAACATAACATAACATAACATGGGCAACGGAGAAGTTCTCAGTTCAGGTCCTCACTGAATGTCTTGCTTATTTCTTAGGTGATGCTACGTGCGGCGAGACACTGGGCGAGCGTTTTGAGAACTGTCTCCGCAATCTCTTCAGCAGCTGGGGCTCCATGTGTGTGCGTCACCCCTTAACCGTGATCCTGACCAGCGTGGTGCTGGTGTCGATCTGCTCGGCCGGACTGACCTACATGCGCATCACAACCAACCCGGTGGAGCTCTGGTCGTCTCCCAGCAGCAGGGCCAGGCAGGAGAAGGACTATTTCGACCAGCACTTCGGACCATTTTTCCGCACCGAGCAGCTCATCATCACCACCCCGGTGAATGCGTCGTTCGTTTTTTCACCCATCTCTGGACCAGACATCAACTTCTCCTCCATTCTGAACATAACACTCCTCCATCAGGCAAGTCACATTTTAATTGTGACCTAAGTGTCCAAATGATTTTGATGACAGTATAATAGATTTTTACTGTCATTTGTTTTGAGAGCATTCAAGTAGCATGTATGAAATGGAGTCACAATGATTCACAGTGGTAATATTTCAGTGTTTTAGTCATTCAATGCACCATACTCAACTCTTGCTCTATTGGATGTAGGTGTTGGATCTCCAGACAGAAATTACAAACCTAACAGCTGAATATAAGGGAGAGACGGTTACTCTTAAAGACATCTGTGTTTCTCCACTGGCTCCTTACAATGACAATTGTACCATCCTAAGTGTGTTAAACTACTACCAGAACAGTCATGAAGTCCTGGATCATGAGTTTGCTGATGACTTCTACGTCTACTTTGACTACCATACTCATTTTCTATATTGTGTCAGGTGAGCTACTTTTTTTTTTCTTTTTTTTTTGAAGTGATACAGTGATACAGTGATGTCATTTTGTAAGCCACCCTGGACGTTAGTATCACCCTGATTCCCTGCAGAAAATAAGCTCAGTGACCAACAACAGTTTATACCCTTTTTCTTTATCATGCTAATACTATCAAATGAATACAACCAGGGGTGCAAACTTGTCACCTTTCGGCGAAATTCGCCATTTTCACCTTGAAATAGGTCATTCACGTGAATCGTGTAGATCTGTAAAAAAAAACTTGTGGGGGGTCGTAGTCGTTGTCGTATCCGAGTCATCTGTGTCACGTCACCTGTAACGTTTTTTTTTCCCCTGTTGGCAAAGGAATAGACCCGCCCTACTCTGCCTCTGATTGGCTTACCTTAATGTTGTTTCCCTCATCCAACCAATCTCACTCCTGAAGCCTAGCTTTTAGACGCCACAGGCAACTGTCCATATTTCGGACGGAATGCATTTGTATCGGCTGTAAATTATGGTGTTCCAGTTTAAATGGTGATTACCGCGTGAGGCTGCTATTTTTTGGTTGTTTGTTTTGTTTTGCGTGAGGCTGCTGTTGCGATAGCTATGAAGATTGTAAGTTACGTTATTGCTACATTAGTTCATTACCCTTTGCAAAAATGCTCCTCAGTCTCGACCTTAACATTTGTCTCACATGTCAGTTAGCTACTCTGACATGAAGTCGATTTGAGAACTGTTGGACCTACAAGTAAAGCATACTGTTTAATGTACAGTAATATTAGTATCACTCAGCTGAAGTGGAGGCAGTGCTAAGTGTCAGCCTGTAACAGCCTGTTTCAAGACGGAGAAACACCTCGCGTTTAGCCCGTCAGCTGCTTCAAAAATTTGAGTGCTGAAATGAAGATTTACAGAGATTGCCCTGACTAAGTTCATGTAACATCTTAACAACAATCCTTGTTGATTGTAGACTGTAGGTGTCGCTCAAACGTCTTTTAATTATATAAAGGTGTTTATCCTTGAATGGTGCACTGCAAAAAATGCTTTCCTACTTAGAGTTTTTGTCTTGTTTCTAGTCCAAATATATCTAAAAATTCTTAAATCAAGAAGCATTTTCTAGACAAGTAAAAAATATTCTCTTGTTTTCAGAAAAAAAAGTCAAAATTAAGTGAGTTTTTCCTTAAAACAAGCAAAATAATCTGCAAATGGGGTAAACAAAATAATCTTATTTCAAACCGAAAACAAGATTATTTTGACTTTTGACTTATTTTTTTTCTGGAAAAAAAAGATTTGATTTAAGAATTGGATATTTGGACTGGAAACAAGACAACAAATGTAAGAAAAGCATTTTTTTGCAGTGTGTAACATTTTCTCCCTATAAAGCAGTTTGACATGCCATTGTATGTGTAATGTGCTATGTGAATTAACTTGGCAGGGGGGAGGGGTTAGTTTGTCACCTTTTTCACTCCTGACAAGTTTGCACCCCTGACAACTTTTATGAATTTTAAAGCCTAAATGCAATTCAAGACTTTAAAAAGTATATATAAATTGCTGATTGCTGATGTAGTTTATGTTGTAGAATAATGTGAGCCACAGACCTTAATTCAGGCATTTAATGAAAAACCCATCCAAAAAACCCATTGACTTCAGGGCTATGGAACTGGAGGTGATAAAATGCTACCTTGTTTCCAGTTTTTGGATTACAAAAATATATCTTCCCTCCAGAACACTGTTGTCATTCATAATGTATTGGTTAAACTTAAATGTAACTTAAACTGAATAAACTCTGAATATGCCTCTTTTTTTCATTGTTTTTTATCTTTTGCTTTTGTCTTAGTTCTCCCACGGCCCTGGATGACACGGGCCACTTACATGACCCCTGCATGGGTACATTTGGAGGACCAGTTTTCCCCTGGCTTGCTCTTGGTGGATATGAGGGTGAGTTTGACTGAAATAAACAAAAAATGCAATAGAACATGTGATCTCATTTTGGTAACATGAAATTTGGGTTCAGTGAGATTTTAATAATGTTTTTAGCTGGCGCCAATAGCCTCGTAGGCAGCACATCGGCATATAGTGCCATTGCGCTATGGGCATCCTGAGTTCAAGTACTGTCTCGTGGACCTTTCCTGATCCTGTTCTTTCTCTCTCTCTCTCTCTCTCTCTCTCTCTCTCTCTCTCTCTCTCTCCTCTCTCTCCCATTTCACTTCCTGTCTACAACCCGAATTCCGGAAATGTTGGGACGTTTTTTAAATTTGAATAAAATGAAAACAAAGAATTTCAAATCACATGAGCCAATATTTTATTCACAATAGAACAAATATAACATAACAAATGTTTAAACTGAGAAATTTTACAATTTTATGCACAAAATGAGCTCATTTCAAATTTGATGCTTGCTACAGGTCTCAAAATAGTTAGGACGGGGGCATGTTTACCATGGTGTAGCATCTCCTCTTCTTTTCAAAACAGTTTGAAGACGTCTGGGCATCGAGGTTATGAGTTTCTGGAGTTTTGGTGTTTGAATTTTGTCCCATTCTTGCCTGATATAGGTTTCCAGCTGCTGAAGAGTTCGTGGTCGTCTATGACGTATTTTTCATTTAATGATGCACCAAATGTTCTCTATAGGTGAAAGATCTAGACTGCAGGCACAGGCACCCACAGGACACGACGGCGCTTCTGGACTATGTTCACATATGGCTTCCTTTTTGCATGATAGAGCTTTAGTTGGCATCTGCAGATGGCACGGTGGATTGTGTTTACCGACAGTGGTTTCTGGAAGTATTCCTGGGCCCATTTAGTAATGTCAATGACAGAATCATGCCGATGAGTGATGAAGTGTCGACTGAGGGCCCGAAGACCACGGGCAGCCAACAAAGGTCTTCGGCCTTGTCCCTTACACACAGAGATTTCTCCAGTTTCTCTGAATCTTTTGATGATGTTATGCACTGTAGATGATGAGATTTGCAAAGCCTCTGCAATTTGACGTTGAGGAACGTTGTTTTTAAAGTAGTCCACAATCTTTTTACGCACTCTTTCACAGATTGGAGAGCCTCTGCCCATCTTAACTTCTGAGAGATTCTGCCTCTCTAAGACATCCATTTTATAGCTAATCATGTTACAGACCTGATGTCAATTAACCTGATTCAATGCATCCTAACATATATTGTAAATATAAATTAAAAACACTTTAAAACATAAGTCAAATCTGCTATATTAGCAGTTTTAACACAAACCACTACTTGATGTGGTGCTTTTGGAGGAACATTCTTATTGGCTATATTACCAATGAATGCTGGGGCTTTTTCTCTCTTAACGCGTTTTTGTAATTTTTGTATTTTGTTTTTCTTGGAACAAATCATATCTAGTATGTAATACTGATAATCTAGTAATGGTCTTTCTTTTAGCTTCTGTAATTGTTTTTTCCTATTGTATTTTTAAAAATAACTTTATTTTTTCTGTTTTGTCCTCTTTCATATATAGGTACTGCCTACAACAACGCCACAGCTCTAGTGATCACCTTTCCGGTCACCAACTACCTGAATGACACAGACAAACTAGGCAAAGCTTTAGCATGGGAGAAAGTGTAGGTTTGATTAAATTATCTGTTTAGTATATCTTATGGCTGAATATTTTATCTAAAGGTTATAAAAATGAATAGTTTGATCTAGAATGGCAACTCTTTTGTGGTCACATACAGTATATTCAGGAGTAACCACCATTGCCCATACCTCTACAGGTTTATCGACTTTGTGAAGAACTATGACAACCCCAACCTGACCATCTCATTCAATGCGGAGCGCAGCATTGAAGATGAGATCAACCGCGAGAGCAACAGTGATGTCACCACCATCGTGATCAGCTACGTCATCATGTTTGTCTACATCTCACTGGCTCTGGGACACATTAACAGCTTCTGGACCGTGCTGGTAAGACCCTCATATGTCTTTATTCTAAATGTGATCTTAATTCTGATGCTGTGACAGTATTTCGAAATGTTTGTTTGGTAATGATTTAAAATGAAGTATATATATTAGTGCTGTCAAACAATTAATCTCGATTAATTGCATCCAAAATAAAAGTTTTTGTTTACATAATATATGTGTGTACTGTGTGTATTTATGTACACATGCATGTATATATTTAAGGAAAATATGTTATGTTACTTTAAATATATTTATATATAATTTGAATTATATGAATATAAATATATACATGTAAATATTTTAAATATATAAATGTTGTATGTGTGTGTATTTATACAGTATATAGATAATAAATATACACAGTACACACATATATTATGTAAACAAACTTATTTTGAATGCGATTAATCGTTTGACAGCACTAATATAGATATTGCTTAATTCAAAAGAATATGCTATAAACCTTATACACGCAATATACACTTACAATTTCAGTGCTAATTTTTCAGTGCTTGGCTATGCTGTTCTTCAATGCTTAAGCCCTTTTCTGCATCTGCTCTTCATTAAGGTTCTACTGTAAATGTAGCGCCACAATCGACACATTTAATTTGTGACGCATCATTCGTTTTTGTTTTTTGGTTTGTGAACTCTTTTGTTCTTTTACTTAACTGTGACCTGTGCATGCATCATTAGGCTGACCTTGCATGTCCTAATTATTTTAAACGCTGCATTTGTACATGTTTCACAGGTGGACTCTAAGATCTCTCTGGGTATCGCCGGTATCCTGATCGTGTTGAGTTCAGTCGCATGTTCGCTGGGTATCTTCAGCTACATTGGCATCCCTCTAACACTTATTATCATTGAGGTCATTCCCTTCCTCGTGCTGGCTGTGGGTGTGGACAACATCTTCATCATTGTACAAACCTACCAGGTGGGTGGTGTTTCCTGAGAGCAGATTCAGCTGCAACATGACACCATTTTTGTTGATTGTTAATGTCAACTGGACTCATTCCACTAAAATAAGTTCAGACGAGCATCTTTTAGTTCCTGTTTTTAAATGGTAATTTTGTTTTCACTTCAGTGTTTTTAAGATTGATGATGGATGAGATTGTTAGCCTTCACAAAACTGCCAAGTAATACATTTTTATTTTTTTCAGAGGGATGAGCGAATGCCTGAGGAGGAGCTTCATCAGCAGATTGGACGTATACTCGGAGAGGTGGCTCCCAGCATGTTCCTCTCTTCCTTCTCTGAGACCGTTGCTTTCTTCTTAGGTATGCCATCCTCAGACTTGTAATTTAACTCCTTAATTTCTAACAAATGGCAGATGAAATGGGATGAATGCCACTGCAATAATTACATGAAATAAATGCTAGTATAAGAAAGTGGGTTTTGTTTTGAAATAATGATTTCAGATTTAGGTATGGTCAAGTTGTTTTTACCGGGTGCAGTTTATATCATTCAAGATTTACACATTTCATGAAAGATGAAGAACCACCATCATGTTTTCCTTGTCAAACTCTTATGACTGTTAAACATTTCACTGGACTGCACAGTTTTTATTCCGAGATGTGTGGTGCATTGCATTTAAAAAAAATTTTTTTTAAATCATTCATTTTCTCTCCATTAAGCTTTTGCTGCTGATGTAGTGTTAAAAAGTAATAAATAAAATAATTAAATGTATTTATTATACATAAAACTAATTTATATTTTTCTTTATAATTTTTTTTCCCTTAGCAGAAATGTGGGGCCTTTTAAGTGCTTTCCTGCAGAAGTATTTGTGCGCTTTTTGTGCAATATATAAAAAAAAGAAATCTGTCAGTATGCATTACATATGACAAAGGTGCTTTCAAAAAGTGAGACTCTCATTTCCCTTTCCAGATGACTATAGTTTTCCTATTTACATATGTCTCCAGGTGCTCTGTCTAGCATGCCTGCAGTGAGGACGTTCTCTCTGTTCGCTGGTCTGGCCGTCTTCATTGACTTCCTTCTGCAGATCAGCTGCTTTGTGTCTCTGCTGGGCATGGACATCAAGAGACAAGAGGTGAGAGGTCAAAGGTCACACCAGTACTATATCTGTGGGAGAAAACAGAATTAGAGGAACAGGGAATAAAGAGAAATATAAAGTAGGTTAAATATTAGAATATAATTCACAGCAACATATTTCATAAGTATTTTTTATTTTATTTTAATGATCATGTTTAGCTTTTAATATACTTAAAACAGTGATTGATTACCCACTGTAGTATTATTAAGCACTTTTTTGTTACAATATGTAATGATTTGAGATGCTTCAGATATGTGGCTTAATTTCTTTCTTTCTTTCTGATTCTCATTTGTTTCCCAGGCTAATCGTCCAGATATATTGTGCTGTGTGAAGCTGTCTGAGGGACAGCAGGGAAAATCAGAAGGTTGTCTGTTCCGCTTTTTTAAGAAGATATACGCTCCTTTCATCTTGAAGGATTGGGTGCGCCCCCTGGTGGTAAGTGTAAAGAAACGAGACAAAATAGAAATGGTATTAATCTTTTTTTTTAATTACACTTTAATGCATTATGAATGATATAATATAAAGCAAATAATTAAATAAAATAAATGAATAACTGTGATGCAACTGCTGCTGTATAACAATTAAGCTACATAAACATGGAAATGATGTACAAATAGATTTTATCAAGTTTGGCATTTTTCTGAATTGTTGATTCTCTTTTGCAGGTTGCTGTGTTTGTGGGAATGCTGTCATTTAGTATAGCCGTTGTTAATAAAGTGGAGATTGGACTTGATCAGAGATTGTCCATGCCTGATGTACGTATATACCTATTCACTCCTTTCGCACATATTTGCATTCTGAAGAACCTGAAAGGGGTCATTGTGAACAAATCTTTACCGTCTCACAGGACTCCTATGTGCTGAATTATTTTGGGAATCTGAGTGAGTATCTGCACACTGGGGCGCCAGTTTACTTTGTGGTAGAGGACGGACATGACTACAAAACATCAGAGGGTCAGAACGCGGTGTGTGGCGGAGTGGGCTGCAACAGCAACTCTCTAGTCCAGCAAATTTATTCCGCATCTCTCTTGAAAAACTAGTAAGTGACCATTTTTGACAGCTTTCCAGTGAGAAAAAGTTTACTTTCAGTAAACTTTCAATTTTGGTATCAGTAGCCGCGTTTCCATTACCCTTCAAAATGTGCAAATTGAAATTGTGAATTGAAAATATGCCTAATTGAAACACGCCTGTTTCGCAAAAGCTCCCATATATCGCAAAAAATTTTTACGCTTGCATGAGGTGGTTTTTCAGGCAATCCAAAAAAGGAAAATTTACATTTAGTCATTTAGCAGATGCTTTTATCCAACGCGACTTACAAATGAGGACAATGGAAGCAATCAAAATCACAAAACTGCTAATTTTTTTTCCGCATTTACATGTCACCTGACGTAAAACACACGTTCCTTTTTTAATGTACTATAACCTCCAAGAAACACCTCATGCGTGGCCGCTCTGAAGTAAAAAGGGCTTTCGTTGCCATTAATGCTTGGATAACCCCTTATTTACACTGCACTCGTCTGCGGTGCATTACAGCTGTTTATATCAGCCGTGCCGCGGCACATTTCAGAAGCAGTTCTCCACACTACTTCACTAAAGATACTCGTTTACGTCTCCTTCAATAAAAAAAAAAATGGCTAGTGCAGTGGCTGCACTATATGTAAACCTACCAACATCCAATGCCATGACTTTGCGAATCGTGAGAGGAAAAAGTTAGGTTTTAGTCGCATAAAATCAGTGAATGGAAACTGCATCAATTCACAATAGGTTTTTTTATCGACATTTATAAAATATCGCAAAAGTTTTGCGCAAATCTGTAATGGAAAACCGGCTAATGTGATAGTTATAGTTTTATTCCTATTTTTTATTTTATTTTATTTTTTTATATATTTAATTTTTGTTTGTTATTTTAGTAAACCAAGTTATTTTTACATTTTATTTTAAGTAACAAAATTGTTTTTGGTTTTAGTTAACTAATAACCATGCAATAAACAGTGTGTGGCTTTGTGTCAGTCATGTAAGTGGCGGAAATTCCTAGAAAAGTTGCTGACTTTCAGTTTTTGAATAACTTTTGTCAGATCAATATAGCCATATTTTGTGTTGTAATTTTAGTACTAAGATCAGCAATGTTCCATCTTCCTGGCTGGATGACTACTTTGACTGGGTGAAGCCGCAGTCCTCCTGCTGCAGATATTATAACAACACCGGAGCGTTCTGCAATGCTTCAGGTAAACCATTATCCACCGAATCAACAGAGCCCTGACCTCCACTGCCCCAGAGGACCTTTATCCAGGGTGGTGTTTGTTAGTTATTGAATTTTCACTTCAGATGCCACTGTACAGATCACACTATTCTTGGGTCTTTGAACCTAAATATATTTAAATGGAAATTATGTGTCATGATATATGTGAATGTCATCACAATCAAAGCATTTTTTAGTATCAGATTATGTGGATAGTTCTTCAAAAAATTAAAATACTGTCTTTTACTCGCCCACAATTCCAAACCTATTTGAAGTTTGTCACAAAAGGTGATGACAGCATTTTTATTTTTGGATGAACTATTGTCCTGTATCCTTTTTTTTTTTTTTTTTTTTTTTTGTTTTTTTGGTTTTTTTCCATCAGTGGTGGATAAGACGTGTGTTCACTGCAGACCTATGACCACTAGTGGGAAACAGAGGCCTAATGGTACTGAATTCATGCACTTCCTCCCCATGTTTCTCTCAGACAACCCAAATATCAAGTGTGGAAAAGGGTAAGTTTAAATCCTTTCAGTTGATCAGATTTCCCATAAATCTCATGCATCCAGTAGCTGTCTACCATCCATTTAGTGATCCGTTTTGTGTCTGATTTGTATTTTACACAAGATTTCCAAGCATTTGCCAAAATTGCAATCTCTAATTGGCTAATTTAATGCAATTTTCAGGATTCAGGGTACATAGGGTTTTACCAGTATGCCATAAACACCTATGTTGGGTACAATGACCAAATATTATATATCTCCACTTCAAGTGGATTCAGCTCACAAAAAAAGTTTAGGAATCTCTGTTTTGACTAATAGCTTCTTTTCTTTCCCATGCAGTGGTCATGCTGCATACAGCACTGCTGTGGATCTCATAGAGAACAACACTGACGTAGGTGCCACCTACTTCATGAGCTATCACACCATCTTGAAAACATCATCTGACTTCATTGATGCCTTGAAGATGGCACGAGAGCTTACTGACAACATCACGCAGGCCATCGGGCCACAAAACAAGACTTACAGCGTCTTCCCTTACAGGTAAACACACCTTGAACATGGAATGATGTCACATCCTTATTGTGAAGCCCTTCACTAAAAAAAAAAAAAAATTGCTGCTGTTTTTTAAATATTTGATTTAATAGTTAAAGTCACATGGAATGTTCAGGAAAAATAATCCTTAGTGACCTACTTCCATTAAGAGTGGTGATATTGTGCATATGTATCATAAACATGAAACTCTCTGAATGCAAACAAGTGTGTCCTCATGAGGGTCAGTTATGTAGGGCAGCCCTCTTTCTATTCCTCTGGGTCAGTGTTAACTGTGCCAAAAGTCTTGAAGGTCCTAGCAGCCTTCACATACCACTTCTGTAAGGAATTTCAATGTTTTATTCATGTTTTATTACATTATTTTAATGAATACTGGGATTATCAGTTTAACGCAATTTCATAGTTAAATATTTGAAAAGGTCACACAGTAAAATAATGCCTCCTGAGGAATTTTCATGTTGTAAAAATGAGCATAAAGTTTGGTTATTTAATAGCATCACATTAATGGTACGTGTACCAAAAAATATTGTTGTAGAAATTGTAATTATTGTTGTTGTTTAGTAGTAATAGTCATAGTAATAGAACTTGTAGAGTTGTTTTTAAATACTTTGTTTGTAAGCTAAATTTCACAGTTAGATATTTTTAAAAGTAACCCATTAAATTAAACTACCTCTAAAGGGTTATTAAGGATCATATTTATAGTAATTGTGGTAATACCAAATATGTTATTATATATGTATGTGTATATATATATATATATATATATATATATATATATATATATTATATTATCTAGTATATAATATTAAATATAATATTTATGTAATATAGTATATATAATATGAAGAGTTTATTTGCAAAAGCAGATAACTCCATTTTTACACATTTTCAAAAATCATGTTTTTTATTGGTATCATGTTTTTATTGTGTTTTATTGTTAGTTAGCTGTTTTTTAAAGTTATTTTTTAACTAGTCACACACACTCACACTTTCTTGGAAAGCACAATGAAAAAACACGATTTTTGAGAATTGTAAAAAACGTAGTTATCTGCTTTTGCAAATGGACTCTTCATACATACACACACACACACACACTATGCTTGTCATCTCAACACATTAATTCCAAACAGTCAAGTAAGTAACGGTTATATTATTGTCACATTTATGAGAATTGTGGTAATACTAAATCTTTATTTATTGATAAATACATGCATACATACTAGGATTGTCAGTTGTAATCAGTAATTATTGCCGTGGCCCCTTACCTGTTTGTAAACTTCTTTTTTTTTCTCCCCATGGACAGTGTATTCTACGTCTTCTATGAACAGTATCTCACGATCATCTATGACACTGCCTTTAACCTTGGTGTGTCGTTGGCGGCCATCTTTGTGGTGTCTACGGTGCTTTTGGGCTTTGAGCTGTGGTCGGCAGTACTGGTGTCCTTCACCATTGCCATGATCCTGGTCAACATGTTCGGAGTCATGTGGCTGTGGGATATCAGCCTCAATGCGGTCTCATTGGTCAACCTTGTCATGGTGAGTTAAAGGAATAGTGTTTCATGGAATTGGTTAATCAGGATTGTTGAAGCTTGTGACCTACATATAACATTCGTTACTGAAGCACTTTATTAGCAGTGCTTGCTAACATCATTTACCATAATCGTTTCCTTTGCAGTGTTGTGGCATATCGGTGGAGTTCTGCAGTCATATTGTGAGGGCTTTCTCTGTCAGTACCAGGAGCTCGAGGGTCGATCGGGCAGAGGAGGCGCTGGCACACATGGGCAGCTCTGTGAGTGATGTTTGCTGCTGCTGTATGAATGTGACGTGCACAAACATATTCTTATGAACATGAAGCTACATAATGTGAGTGCAATGAAGCACCTTCTTACATGCTGCTCTGACTCCGCAGGTGTTCAGTGGCATCACCCTCACTAAATTCGGTGGGATCCTGATTCTCGCCCTGTCCAAATCCCAGATCTTCCAGATTTTCTACTTCCGCATGTTTCTCTCAATAGTCCTGCTAGGAGCTGCTCACGGCCTCATCTTTCTGCCTGTATTACTCAGTTATGCAGGTAAGAAGTCGTTCACCTACAATTGAGAATTTGAGGACGAAGCACAAAAAAAAAAAAAAAACGTTTCCACGGTGCAGAAAACGCAGACAGAATCTCAAAATCCAGTTATAAAAATGAAATTAATAGTATTATGTGGAATGTCACATTATTTGTCACATTTTAGATGACTAAGTCTCAATTAGAGCTGCATACTTAGTTTTACCACTTGATAAAACCATTGTCAGGTACACATAGAAAGGTCAAAGGTCTTCAAGACATCCCGCCAAAATAAAAGTTCAGTTTAACTTTGAGAAACTGATGAAACATATTACTGTTGTAGATTATAATATTATTTTTAAAGTAGTGCTGTCAAACGATTAATCGAGACTAATTGCATCCAAAATAAAAGTTTTTGTTTACATAATATGAGTTTGTACTGTGTATATTTATGTATATATAAATACAAAAAATGTTGTTTATATATTAAATATATTTATATATAATATAAAATATAAGAATATAAATATATAAACGTATATGCATGTAAATATTTCCAAAATATATGCTGTATGTGAGTGTATGTGTATATATACATAATAAATATACACAGTACACACATATATTATGTAAAGAAAAAAAAATTATTTTGGATGCGATTTATCGTTTGACAGCACTATTTTAAAGTAATAATAACAATAATATTTAAATTATTACAACTCTATTTTTAAGAAAGACATAATTTTTCTTCCAGGTTTTAATTTTAACAGTAAACCTCTGTTGCGCAGCACTTTGTTTGAATTATTTATTTACATTTTAAAAAAAATAATTATGCCTTTCATGCCTTCATTTAATTACCACTGTTTTTGATCATAAATTTGTATTAGATCATAAATCCCCCCAAAAAAATTGACGGACAACAGTTTCTGACAGTTTAGACGGACAACAGGTTTTTTTTTTTTTTTTTATGTATTATTGTATGTACTATGGTAAAAAAAAATAATAATAAAGTATTTAATTGTTAAAGTTGTCTTAATTCAATTGATTAGACATGCTTTTTATAAAATTGTTAATTTAATTAACCCATTAAAATGGAATTCAGACGTATTAAAATGTGAAAACAGGATTTCGGTGAAAAAATAAAACCGTTTTTGTAGGGCCCTAAAAAATTAATTTGTTAACAGTTTAATAAATTGTTTTTCAATTGTTTAAGTTTAATGACTTAAATTAATTTGACATGCTTTTTGATTACAAAAATTTAATTTAACCATTAAAACAAAATACAGGAAAATTAAAACAGGAAATAAAAATGAATCCAGTAAAAGTTAAAACTGAATAAAGCGTATTTTGTGAAAAAATAAAATGGATTTTATAGGGCCCTAGACTTCTGAAGCCAGGCACATAAAGTCTTCTATATTAAATATTTGGATTGTGCCAAAAAAAGAAAAGAAATTCCTCTCCCTTTCTTTCTTTTCACAGGCCCATCTGTAAATAAAGCAAAAGCCATGGCTGCTCGCAACAGGTTTGTGGGTACGGAGAGAGAGCAGCTTATCTACTAACAGCTCTGTGACGCTGAACAGCAGTGGACAGCACCAGCTTTTCATTTCCATGTTACATGCTTAGTAACACACTTCAACAGACTTAACTCAGGACAGAAGGCCTTTTTCACAGCTTTCCCTTTCAACATCCACCTAAAAACCTCAACTCTGAAGAATAGGCTTGGAAGATCCTTTCAGTATTGAAATGATACAGGAAGGAGAGTCTGTATGTGGAAAACATGACGAGTCATTTCCTCAAATGTGTGTAAACATCAAAAACATGTTGTAACCGCATGTAACGCAGCAGTCACTGTGGTAAACCAACCAACCAAGAAAACAAATGCAATTTTTGTGTAAGAAATGTGTAACTAATCTTTTTTATTTATTTGTTTCTTTTCATTTTTTGTTAGTGTGTTTCATTTATTTACTTCACAAATAATGAAAGAACTGTTGACAATGAGCCACGGTGGACAATCTCTTGATTTATTGTGATGCTATGACAAGAACGACATGTTACACAGACGCTATCAGTTTGCTGTTAGCGCTACCTGAACTCTGTGGTTTTCAGGCATTAAAACCACTTTAGTCTTTGCTAATTAACTAAGTTGTGAAAATTGGATGCAGTGGCACATGATAAACATTTAAATTTTTAAAATGTTTACTTACGAAGTTGTGCTGTGCTGCATTAATTAGCATTGACATGCTAAGAAAGGGAGTGCTAGCATACATTTAGAGACTTGAACCACTAGGCTAACCTGAGGTTTAATTAACCAAAACACAAGTACACTTCAGCACTGCAGTTTGGTTTAAACTCACGTTCCTCAGGATTTGCCTGCTTATTTCCATTACTAACACAATGTAGCTTTAGAAAGGCTTGCTAAAACAGGTTTTGTACCTCATAAACGTGGTGGGGGTAACACTATTGAATCAATATGTATAAGGCAGAAATGTGTTTGCATACAAGTAAATGGTTATTTTTTACAAAGATAAGTTTGGATTGATATGAACCGTCATGGGTTGGCATTGGCAACATGGACATATTTGAAAATGTAATTGTTTTTTTAAAAGATGGATTATGTGTGCCTCATGGATGTTCTAACGGTTTAAAGTTTGTTATTTTTGGGTAACAGTCCTTGATTTGAAGAATTTTTGAAATAAAATGCATACTAATTTGTATTAAATTAGTTATTTATTTTCCACTTCTGTCCACCCTTGTGAGTAATATACTTTAAAATAATATAATTAAGTACAAACTTCCATGATAGTTACAATTAAATGAAAATGTAGTTTAAATTTATATTAAATGCAATTAGTTGAACTTCAGAGTGCTTTTTTTGTCCCCAAATATGTAGGACTTAATATCATAATTTTCTTGTCTTTGAAATGTGGATAAAGTGCTGCAGATTTACAATAAAATAAAATATACAAACAGTTGCTGGTCTCCACTGACTTACATAGTATGGAAGTCGGTATTCGTTACCCACATTCATCTATTTCAGTAAAAGAAATCATACAGGTTTGGAACAATTTGAGTGGTTGAAATGTATATGTGTGTATATATAGTTTATACATATACTGTATATAGTTGTATTAAATGTATACTTGTAATGTACTTCAAATCTTAAAAGTAGCCTCTCTCTCTCTCTCTCTCTCTCTCTATATATAGAGGCTACTTTTAAGATTTGAAGCACATTACAAGTATACATTTAATACAACTAAGCTCACTTGTTAAGGGCAGACACTAAGAAACATTGCTCATCTGCAGTGTTGGGCTAGTTACTCAAAGAATGTAATATATTACTCATTACTAGTTACTCCTTTCAAAAGTAATATTGTTACTTTACTTATTAATTTCTGGCAACAGTAATTAGTTACACTACTAGTTACATTACTTTTTCTTCACGCCCCACAGAAGTTGTAACTGTGTATCTTCCACATAAAATTTGTCTAGAATGTTACTAAAAACATATTTCTGCCTCATCATTTGACCAAAATCCACATTGGATCTCAGTCAGAAGTTATTACAAACACTCAATAGTGATTAACAGTGACATTCAAGCAGAAGTGTTGTATTAATCTCATTAATTGTCATGTCTATAATTAATGAGTTTCCCATATATACGATTATATTTCATTATGTATTTGATCAAATCACATAAGTTTGTAAGAAGCGGTTTAATTTTCCAAAAATATTTTTAATTATTGTAATATAATGTACCACATGCTGATCAGAGGGATGTGGGTGGGATGTAACGCCAGAGTAAAGTAAAGCCACAACTAACCCAACAGTGTTCAGATCATTTTTTTTTCCTGACAAAATCAATATAATGCAATATTTCTATCTGCAGAATGTAAGCTTTTCCATATTCCAAGCTTGACTGCAGCACTGGAGACATCACATGCATGTGCGAGTTGTGAAAATTATGAAAATAAATCTAGGAATTATTTGATTGTTGGATTTTAAATCAGCGGGGTTGAGGCATCAAAAGTAACTAAGCTGTTTTATGGATGGTAACTGTAATATTATTACTGAAATCTTATTAGTAATATAGTTACACTACTAGTTACTGCAAAAGTAATATTATTACAGTAACTAAGTTACAGTAACTAGTTACTGCCCAACACTGCTCATCTGTGAGTTTGAAGGGGAAATGGATTGCTGTGGGAAGTGTAGCATGCATGGCAGCTAATATATGCTTAAAATTGCAGTAGGTGCAATATAACACCTTTAATGCTGCACATTTATGCACTTTTAATATATTGTCAATTGTATGTGTAAATGTTATAGTAGCAAGGGCGAATGCAGTATTTCATTGTGTTCTGATGGATGATAGATAGATAGATAGATGGATGGATTTGATCAACCCGTTTGATCAGTTAGAATGATAAATTCTCGAATCTGGCATCGTTAGTTTTGATTCTAGACATCGGATATAATGCACACGACGTGACTGCGGAAGTGTTATCAGGAAAAAATAAATAAAATATTCTCAGGTACGGTAATCATTGTCAGGCAAGGATTTATCAGCATTATTTATGTTGCAGTGAATTCCAATGCAGTACTCGGCAAAGTGCTGTTTTTATTTTAACCGTGCGGTGGCGCCACGTACATAGACTTTCATCTGAACTGCCAAACTAAGAAAAAATGAATCAGTGCCTACACACATCCATAATGACCTACATCTCTCTGCTCTGTGAATACATTACAAATGCACCATTCTGCATATTATTATTAACATTTTGTTTAGCTTTTGTGATATGCCACCATCACCCCTCTGTCTTAGCTCTTAAGATGATCATATGTTGTGCACACAGTCAAGAGAATTAAAGTGCTATGGAAAACAGACTTATGTTAAAACACAACCATTATAATAATATTGATAAATGAGATGATACTAGACATCGTACAGTACAAAAGCTATGGCAGTGCCTGACCTGAGCTGACTGCCACTAAGAGTTGTTGTCATACTAGCTGCCAGTTCATCATTTATTAATATGTTTCTATCTTGCCCCATGTGGTGGAGAGACAATGAAATATTGATTCCTCTGGTTTAGGCTGGCAGTAAAGACAGGGTTCTCGTTTATTATGTAAGCATTTGGATTGTCCCTTCTGAGACCCTCACTAGCCAACAGCAGTAGACAGGAAGTAAGGTGTTTTGCTCATGTTAACCTCTGTACAGATAAAAGTAACATTTCTACAAGTACACAAAATCAGTCCACATTACAAAAGTGCTGAGTATTGTTCAAAAGGATGTAGGAGTCTTACTTCTGCCTCCCACTATCTGACCATGGCACTTTTTTGACCTTGCTGTTTCAAGCCAGCTCATCTATTTTTTCCCCTTTATTCATTCTTGCATGCTTTCCAAAAATGCCTGAAATCATGCAATGATTAAGACTGTAACAAAAACCAAACAGTTTCTTCTTCATTTCTATAATTATACTTTGAAATGCCACTAAAGGGACTGTCTGGTGTCACTCTGAACATTGTTATTGGTGGTTAACTAGAGGTTAAAGGAGAACACACAGTCATAAACTTCACTTCTGCATAAGCAGATTATATAAATGTTACACTTGCACAGGCAATGTTCACCAATCACACTCATCGTCTTAAGAAATGCTATGACCAAATTTGCAATACGGCACCACAATTTTTACCAGTAATTCAAAACCAAATTGCAAGCATATTCTTGTACCTTTTCCTTCTTCTAAATTAAATTGACCAGAATTCGACACCTGTAATGTGGGGCCCAAACGATTTCACAGAACCATTAATAAATAAGCGTCTGGAATTCAGTGTCTTCTTTTTGCGTCATTGGCTCACAGTTACTGGGGTCATTTGACAGGAGAACAGGCCACGAGTGGAGAGAAAGGAACTGGATAGCCAATAAGATCTCAAGTGCAGGAGGCAGGGATCAGATTCATAGGCCCATCTGCAGCACTTTCCCGGGAAGCCAGTTTGTGTCGTTTCATTCAGAGCCACCTCTGGCCAAACTTCACAAGGCCACATTCAGTTAGGCCTATTAAAAATGCTTTTAAGCAATTCCTTGTTTACAAACTGCCTTATAAAGGCACATGGAGCGGAACCAAGAGGGTAAACCCGAGTCACCGCAGCCAGAGGAAGGAGATAAATTGCCACCTCAGCCAAAATTCCGACCATTTGAAAAGGAAGCGAACGGACGCATGCATACCTTGACCATTTACACATATTTCTCCACAATGAGGGTGACCAATGCGTGCCCAGGAAAGATTCAGGAATTTCAAATCAGGAAAGGGCTTTTATTGCGGGCTGAAGGGGGAATTAGTTGGTGAATGGATAGGGCTAAGCTACATACACCGTGTCCGCAGTCAGGCCCGCGTGTTTGTTTTTATCGCTGCATGAGACTGGTGTGACCGGGCCTTGTTTACCTTGGAACTGTGTCAGAATTCATTCTCTGCTTGAAACCCTTTCTCTTGATTGCATCAGAGCTATGGGAACAACATTTCCAGAACCCATCTGATGTTTTGCTGCTGCTCTGAAGTTCTTATTACGAACTATTAATGACTTGTTATTTACACACATTTAACTAAGAACTGTATTTTACTCCAAATTTGACGGATACGCACATATATAGCCTATATAAAAAAAATAAGAAAAAACAACAACTTTTTTTTGCATTTTCTCTGAATAGTATGGAAGTATGTTATTGGATGAAATAACTGAATGAAAATTTTATAGTTCTGGGGCCTCGTTTATAAAATGTTGCACAGAAACCATCCTAAATTTGATCTTACGATCATTTCTAAGATATGCGTACGTGCGATTCACAGAATGAACGCACGAACAGAAATCGCGCGTACGCGTCTCTTTCAGATGTGAAATCTATGAATCGCAAATGATCTTGAACTTGCGCGCAATTGACTGGTTTCAGCTCTCTGCCTTGTAAACAACTCCTAATTAATATCATTAACATATAAAATATCACCAATCATCATAATTTAGAACAGCGAGCTGCAAGAACAGCTTACAGGTGCATCTCAATAAATTAGAATGTCGTGAAAAAGTAATTTTTTTCTTGTAAGTTATTTCAAAAAGTGAAACTTTCATATATTTTAGATTCATTGCATGTAAAGTAAAACATTCCAAAAGTTTTTTTTTGTTTTAATTTTGATGATTAGAGCTTACAGCTCATGAAAGTCAAAAATCAGTATCTCAAAATATTAGAATATTTACATTTGAGTTTCAATTAATGACCATCCCTACAATATAAATTCCGGGTATCTCTTGTTCTTTGAAACCACAATAATGGAGAAGACTGCTGATTTGGCAATGATCCAGAAGACGAACATTGACGCCCTCCACAAAGAGGGTAAGTCACAGAAGATCATTCCTGAAAGGTGTGGCTGTTTACAGAGTGCTGTATCAAAGCATATAAAATGCAAAGTTGACTGGAAGGAAGAATTTGGGTAGGAAAAGGTGCACAAGCAACAGGGATGACTGCAAGCTTGAGAATACTGTCAAGCAAAGCTGATTCAAACACTTGTGAGAGCTTCACAAGGAGTGGACTGAAGCTGGAGTCAGTGCATCAAGAGTCACCACACTCAGACGTCTTCAGGAAAAGGGCTACCAAGCCACTTCTGAACCAGAGACAACGTCAGGAGCGTCTTACCTGGGCTGTGGAGAAAAATAACTCAGTGGTCCAAAGTCCTCTTTTCAGATGAAAGTAAATTTTGCATTTCATTTGGAAACAAGGTCTCAGAGTCTGGAGGAAGAGTGGAGAGGCACAGATTCCATGTTGCTTGAAGTCCAGTGTGAAGTTTCCACAGTCAGTGATGATTTGGGCTGCCATGTCATCTGCTGGTGTTGGTCCACTGTGTTTTCTGAAGTCCACAGTCAACGCAGCCATCTACCAGGAAATTTTAGAGCACTTCATGCTTCCTTCTGCTGACAAGCGTTATGGAGATGCTGAGTGTGGGCACCTGCCCACACTGCCAAAGGTACCAAAAGCTGGTTCAATGACCATGGTGTTACTGTGCTTGATTGGCTCGCCTGACCTGAACCCCATAGAGAATCTATGGGGTATTGTCAAGAGGAAGATGAGAGACACCAGACCAAAAAATGCAGATGACCTGAAGGCCGCTATCAAAGCAACCTGGGCTTCCATACCACCTCAGCAATGCCACAAACTGATCACCTCCATGCCACGCCGAATTGAGGCAGTAATTAAAGCAAAAGGAGCCCCTACCAAGTATTGAGTACATATACAGTTAATGAACATACTTTCCGTATTCCATTTTACAAAAAGTGAGTACAACTGCTCAGACCTTGACGTGACGCTAAGCACTTTTCCACGTCAAAGACCGTTTTTTTAAATGAACGTTGCCGTGGATTTAAGCGTACGCACACTCTAAGATCAAATCTGAGCGTACGCATGCTTTATAAATGAGGCCCCTGGTCTTATTTAGATTCAAATCCTACACCTTTGGCTAATGTGCATAGTGTGGTTTTTATTGTATTTATTAGTTTATGGGTGAAAGGAAAGATGTCAGCAGGCATTTAGTGCTGATGAAATCAGTCCATAACACTGAACAATGGAGTGTTTGCTCATCTGTCAAATAACAGACTTAATCTCCACAATATGTGTCAACATCAGCTGGCCACTCGTGATAAACAGACGTTACATTCAAAAATTCTTATCTATTACTTTCTGGTAAAGAGAAATTTAGTGATAACACTTTTATTCTCATGAAAACTCTCATGAGTAGAATTGTGTATTTGTGTTTTGCACGTTTTCTTGCCAAAGTCATTTACAAGAATGTGTTCCTCATATCAGTGTTACCAGAACGTGCAGTTAAGAAATGAAGTCAAGTGTGAAGGGTTTGCCTCAAGAACCAGACAGAACATCAAGAACATGCACTGTTACATGCACTGTTGCTTGAAAGTGCAGATACTAGTGAGGGAAGAGTTAGTCAGGAGAGCTGGAAATGTGAGGTTGGTAAGACTGTTGTACTGTATGCTGGTTGCCAGATGCAAGTGAAACTGAAAATGTTAGACAATGAGTCTTACAGTGTAAGGCGATGAGTTGTTTTATCAGTGTTTAATATGTACTTGTTCATAGACCAGAGTAGTGTTGTCAAAAGTATCGACTGCAATACCATTCGGTACTGAAATTTTAAAAACGCCCATTTCCCGCTAAGATTTTAGAGCTGTTGAGCGATGATCACTGTTGCCAATCACAGTCATATCTGTTGAGCGCGTGAACACAATGACCAATCAACAGCACTAGACCAGAGCTTGTTAGATGAATGCTGAGACTTTTTAGGTCGGGTAGAATTTGCAATCTCTGACCCAGTTCATTTGCTGGCTTCAGTGGCTGCAATACGCTGTATTTTCTGCCAACCTGGGATGTTGAACTCCTATTGGGTAAACTGGCAGTGGGCGAAATCAAGCAGACCAAACCAAAAACAGACATTCTGACACAAAATGTTAATTTCAAAGCCGAATAACTGGCTGTAGCTTTGTTTTTCAGAGAAACAAATATGTGAACTTAGGATGTTTCCTAAATATCTGCAAACATATTGCAGTCATTTTATGCTTTAGTACAGTCAAGTACAGTACAGTCCGACTCTACACTTTTGTGCCGTAATGTGGCTTTGACTGTTGGATTGAAGGTGCATTACAGCCACATAAGAGGAAACCCTGCTTCTGAAACTTAAAATGAGCAATGGGACATCCATGTTCCTGGCGAGCTACCATACTGCAGAGTTCAGCTCCAAGCCCAATCAAACACACATCTGGATGAGCTCACTGACACCGTGACGTCCTACATTAGTTTCTGTGAGGACATGTGTACCCACCAGGACTTATTTAACATTTAACAACGACAAACCTTGGTTCAGTACAAAACACAAACAGCTTCGCCAGGCCAAAGAGGACACCTACAGGAGTGGGGACAAAGCCTTGTACAAACAGGCCAAATACACACTGAATAGGGAGATAAGAGTGGCAAAGAAAAACTACTCTGGAAATCTAAAAAAACAGCTTTCAAGCAACGACCCTACATCAGTGTGGAAAGGCCTGAAAGCTATCACCAGCTACAAGACCCCATCCCCCAGCACTGAGGCAATCAACAACTGGCTGAAGACCTGAACGAGTTCTACTGCAGGTTTGAAAAGCAAAAGCCTGGTCTGACATCCCACACCCACTCTGACCGTCTCACAACACAGCCATCAACACCCTCCCCTCCCTCCCCCCTACTGTTTCTCAGCCTGTACTCAAGATCTGTGAAGATGATGTAAGCAAAGTCTTCAGGAGACAGACAATAAGGAAAGCCAAAGGCCCAGATGGTGTCTCTCCAGCCTGCCTCAAAGCCTGTGCTGTCCAGCTATCATCCATCTTCACATTGATCTTCAACAGATCACTGGAGCTGTGTGAAGTCCCCTCCTGCTTCAAACGCTCCGCCATCATCCCTGTACCCAAGAAACCAAAAATCACAGGACTTAATGACTACAGACCTGTTGCTTTAACGTCTGTGGTGATGAAGTCATTTGAGAGGCTCGTGTTGGCCCACCTATCATAGTCTTCAGGAGAAGACTGCACTCCCCCCACTCACCATCATGAACAGCACTGTGACTGCAGTGGAGTCATTCAGGTTCCTGGGAACCACCATCTCTCAGGACCTGAAGCGGGACACTCATATTGACACAGGCGCATATGACACAGTTTTACTCTGCTGTTATTGAGTCAGTTCTGTGCTCCTCTATAACTGTCTGGTTTGGGTCAGCCAGCAAATCAGATATAAGAAGATTGCAGCGGACTGTTAGAACAGCAGAAAGGATCATTGGTGTCCACCTGCCCAGCCTTCAGGACTTGTACAACTCGAGTGAAGAAATGGGCAGGTAACATCATCACAGACCACTCTCATCCTGGACACAACCTGTTTGCACTTCTCCCTTCAGGCAGACGCTACAGATCTCTGTGCACAAGAATATCTAGGCATAAAAGCATTTTTTCCCCCCATGCCATCTCCAGCCTAAACAGCTAACACAGGAATTATTACCTGTGTTCTGTAATTCATGCCTGTAATTCATTAGATATCGCCTCTCTCTCAAGTACTATGTAAATGCATATGCATATTTTCAATACAGCTATATATATAGAGTAAATTATGAAAAAAATCTGTACATAAATCTTCTGTTCCAGATTCATACACATTATTATTATTTATTGTTAAGTCTTATTTAAATGTTTCTGTTCGCATGTCAGATATGTATGAATGTATGTATGTATGTATGCGTGTATGTACCAAGAGCTTCTTAAAAACCACAACAAATTCCTTGTGTGTTTGTGCACACTTGGCGAATAAAGCTGATTCTGATTCTGATGTATTAGTAGCCTATGGAACATATTTTCTGCCTCATTCTGTGACAAGAAGCTACATCAGATCACAAAAGGAACCATTTAACTGGTGTTGTGGACTAAAAAGGTTATAAATAATGTTCTCTTTTGTTGTACAACAGGTTTAAAAACATGAATACTAGAGAATTTTAGCTTTAGGCATTTTAATGTTTAAAATGTTTAAATGTTTAGCTTAGCTAGTTAATGGAAGGCTACCTGCTGCCATCAGAGCAAATGCAATTTCTGCATTCACGCGCTCCTCGGATGCTCTCATTTCCCGAGTTGTACTTTTAAGTCGGAATGTGAAAACAGCACACTCGCGTTACAACAAAGATTTGTTGGACTTGTATTATTAGAGCTTTCCGACTTGAGTTCACATGCATTTTCCCAGTTGGGAAATAATTTTTCACGTGCGGTGCCGGTGATGATGCTTCTTACGTTCGTTTCAGAGAAACAAAGGACAAATATTTAAATCGATGGCTCAGGCATGGCACCGAAATGAGGCACCGAAATCTGCGGTTCTAGTACATACCGGTTACATGGGTACCGGTGCTATATTGGTACCGGGTTTCGGTACCCAACCCTAGTCATTGGTGCTTGCCTACAGAACAGCCACTTCACTTTTTTCTGTTCTATTATTATCCTTATCCCTAGCTTTAACTATTTTGAACGATGACTGAAACCTTTTATAACGGGCACTTCTTGTGTTTATTGCCATCTTATAGTAAATCGCTTGTAAATCCTCAATTGTAAGTTGCTTTGTATAAACGCATCTGCCACATGAATAAATGTAAATATACTAGAAACTTCCAGGCAAGTGTGTTGTGGCAGATTAGAGCTAAACTCTGCAGGACTTAAACTCTATCCCTCCAGGAGCAAGATTGGACACAACTGACCTAGACAGATGACTGTACCTCAACTTCGCAAAACATGCTGCTTATTTAGAACTCTGCATGTTAATATAAGCATAAGCCCGAAGTGTACTTTGCGCCGTCTCACGGACAATGTGTCTGACATAATTGTTGGCATCAGCATAGTCTGTTGATTTTCATGCAGAACAATTAATCTAGCCGAGTAAACTTGGAGTCCACTGTAGTGTGCATGCATCTTCTACTAAAGAATATTGCTGAGCAAGTTAAATTTTCAACAGGTATTTAGTTATTTGACACTACAGCTCAGACTTTTGAAGGAAACTTTGTCTTTCCATCGAATACTGGGGTTTGTTACTGCAACACTAACACAACAACATATGTAACGAGACCACACTCTTGCAATGCACTGGCCAAGCCTTAATGACTGCTGTCGCATACTTGTGTAGTGTTTTTGATTTTAGTTTGAGTGTGAAATATATTACTGGTGAGTCATCTATGTTCTGTTAGCGTCTGGGAGTTCATAGATGAACTGGATGTCATGTGGACAGATGGGAGAGAGTGGCGAGTTGATTCAGAATAACCAAATATATTTATCGGCTTGGGCGTACTGTTTGATGAAGGATTGAATGTACCATAGTTAATGCCATTGGGATTGTCTTGAAGTTTATTCTGGCAGTCAGTGCAGTTGAGGTATAACATAAGAGAGTTTGAAGTGGTCAAACATTAGTTGTTTTGAGGCATTGAGGGAATGTGGCAGATACACATGAAGAGGGAATAGAGCTTGTACGGAAGGTCAGTTTACTGAATCTCCTTACGTTGTAGAGCATGAATTAGCAGAACCCAAAGAGGTTTCTTCTACTGAGCATTTAGTCATATTGAGAAAGTGGAGTTCAGGGTGGCTGTTCTCTGCAGATACTGGAGTAAAAAAGCTGAGGCGAAACAGTAGACCATTCTTATGACGTCAGAAACAGGGACCGAAATTAAGGTTTAACAAATCAAAATTAGCTTCAGTAAGTAAAGTTGGCTAAAACATCTGTTGTGAGCCGTTTGGATAAAAGCAACTGGCAAATAAATAACTTAAATGTCATTAAAATACAACCCGAATTCCAGAAATGTTGGGACGTTTTTTAAATTTGAATAAAATGAAAACTAAAAGACTTCCAAATCACATGAGCCAATATTTTATTCACAATAGAACATAGAGAATATAACAAATGTTTAAATGGATAAATTTGACACTTTTATCCACTAAATGAGCTCATTTAAAATTTGATGCCTGCTACAGGTCTCAAAAAAGTTGGCACGGGGGCAACAAAGGGCTGAAAAAGCAAGAAATTTCGAAAAGATTCAGCTGGGAGAACATCTAGCAACTAATTAAATTAATTGACATCAGGTCTGTCACATGATTAGCTATAAAAGGGATGTCTTAGAGAGGCAGAGTCTCTCAGAAGTAAAGCTGGGCAGAGGCTCTCCAATCTGTGAAAGAGTGCATAAAAATATTGTGGAATACTTTAAAAACAACGTTCCTCAACGTCAAATTGCACAGGCTTTGCAAATCTCATCATCTACAGTGCATAACATCATCAAAAGATTCAGAGAAACTGGAGAAATCTCTGTGTGTAAGGGACAAGGCTGAAGACCTTTGTTGGATGCCCATGGTCTTCGGGCCCTCAGACGACACTCAGACGACACTCATCGGCATGATTCTGTCATTGACATTACTAAATGGGCCCAGGAATACTTCCAGAAACCACTGTCGGTAAACACAATCCGCCGTGCCATCTGCAGATGCCAACTAAAGCTCTATCATGCAAAAAGGAAGCCATATGTGAACATGGTCCAGAAGCGCCGTCGTGTCCTGTGGGCCAAGTCTCATTTAAAATGAACTGTTTCAAAGTGGAAAAGTGTTCTATGGTCAGACGAGACCAAATTTGACATTCTTGTTGGAAATAAAACGAAAAAATTTTAAACGAAAAATATGTCAAAGATGACTACGAACTCTTCAGCAGCTGGAAACCTATATCAGGCAAGAATGGGACCAAATTCCAACACCAAAACTCCAGAAACTCATAACCTCGATGCAGAGCCGATCCTCCCTATACGCAGAATACGCAGGCTGCATAGGGCCCCCGAAACACCAGGGGGCCCCCTTGCTCTCAAAGATGTTTTAATTTTAGTTTCGATTTTGAATTTGGCCAGCTGTTGTGAAAACATGAATGATCATTTATTTTAATGCAGTGCACTGTCATGCTCTCTATGTAAAAATCTTGTAACGTGGATGTCCTACAGTCTCTTGTTTGAAAAAAAAAAAAAAAAAAAAACGAGCTGAATGGGTACCGCGCAGAGATACTGTTTCTCGAGCGCCTTCCGTGTTTCACTCCGCGATTGGAGACGGAGTGAAACACAGACAGATGCGTTTATTCCATTCCCCAACACCCTAACCCCCTAGAAGAGGAGATGCTACACCATGGTAAAAATGCCCCCGTCCCAACTATTTTGAGACCTGTAGCAGGCATCAAATTTGAAATGAGCTCATTTTGTGCATAAAATTGTAAAATTGATCAGTTTAAACATTTGTTATGTTATCTATTTTCTATTGTGAATAAAATATTGGATCATGTGATTTGAAATTCTTTTAGTTTACATTTTATTCAAATTTAAAAAACGTCCCAACATTTCCGCAATTCGGGTTGTATATTTACCAGGTAAACTGTGGACTAATAAAGCAAATAATTATTTGTGGTCCCCTAGTAAGAAGGAGAAAGAGGAGCTGGTGTTCAAGAGATTGTGATAGTGATTGTTTGACATACTGTATCAAGATAAACGGTAAGATAATGGACTACAGTCCATTGTAAATAGAAGTGTTCTCTTTCAGTTGTAGGGGAGAGAGAGCAGCTGAAGGAGATGATGTAAGAGAGTGTCTATATGAATGTTAAAATCACCAAGATGGGTGTTGGGGGAAACTTCTCTAAAGTTTGTTTCAACATTTGGTCAAAAGTGAAGAATGGAGTTACACAGCATTTCCTGTTCAACGGAAATAAAACCATCATGGTTTATCATTAAGGCCTATTATATATATTTTACAATATCACACATTATTTTTTCTCTTTTTAATCAGGACAGCTTCTAATAATAAATTAAATAATGTCTTTAAATTACCTTGTTGTGATTACAACCAAATAATTAAATTAGGCATATAGATCATATAAACAAAGTGCAGAAGCCAAAAAGCCTTCACAATGTTACAAACCAAATACGTATATATATTTGTTGGTCCAAAACCTTTTAAATGAAATGTTAGAATAAAAAAAAAAAAAAAAAAACTGTTGTAGTGACTGTTAAAGGATCAAAAACTACAGACTTGTGCTCTGAAATTTCTCTAAATTAGGCAAAATATTTAAAATGACAAAGGTCTAACTGAGCAAGTAAGAAGGTTATATCAATATATTAATTATATTTCAGCATCATTCAGAACTGACATAAAATAAAATTTCCAAAGACAAACATATTTAAAATGTAGCTTTTTATTGAACAAGCAAAGCAGCATATTTACACAAATGTATCTGCATTGTACAAATGTTTCATCTGTTTTGGGCATCCCAGTCACTTGCTAACAAATACTAAAGTGCATTTCACAAGGCCAAATCTTGTTCTTTTATAACTCTTCAAGGCATTATTCATTTTAGAGTTAAATGGTTAAATGCAAGTTTGCCTTTACTCTTCTAAAAGTGTTTAACTACTTCTGCTATTAAATACTTTTCAACTGATTTTATTTTGCATCAATCTCTAACTGTTGTTTATAACTGATTTATGGAACTTAGTGCATAGTGAACATTATACACTTTACATGTTTAAAAACGGGATTATGAATGTAGTAACCCAGTCTGTGCGCTGTGAGATAAAATTGAGCTTACACACATTCTGTACCACCAATGGTGATAGAAAATATCTGGTTCAGAGGAAACGGATTTAAAACAATCATCAAATCAAAACATATTCTCAAAAAGAAGCGTTTACAAGTCAAACGCAGGTTTAACACTGCTTTGGTGTACATGCATTAGTCAACACCGTAGAATATTAGTCATACAGATTTTATTCCTGCTACTGTTGAGCCTAGTTAGGCAAAATAGCATTGATTATCAGCGGTATGACCTGATGTTGCTTCATACAGTGTAGCACTACAAATGTGCTCAGAATCCACTCTAACATAGAGCACGACCACAATAACCATGAGTGCAGCAAGCCACACCACTAAACTGTCAAAGTCAACAAACAAGGGTTAAAAAAAAAAAACGACAAGGATACGTAAATGTACCCCTTAAGAACTGTATAAAAGTCCCACCACAGATGCCGCTCTTACTGTCCGCAACATATTTTTGCTTGGTGGTTACACTAACAGAGGGACTGCTGGCTGAAATGAATTTAAATGAGAAATGAGATGAAAACCCGTCCACCTACAGCTTCTGCAGATGCCATAAAGGACTCCCATTCACAAGACTTGAAAAGTGCACTTGTCGTACATAAGGAACAGTTTCATACTTGCCAGAGTTCAGGATCATTCGACTATTTTTTAAGGCTTTCAACCGAGAGTGATCGAGTGCAGCAAAATTAGTCAGATTTGGCAGAGTGTCAAACTTTGGGATTAAGGAAATATGAAGAAGAATGGAAAAATACAGGAATACTGTAACCTCTAGAAAGAATGTGAAATCAAACAGTCCAAACTTGATAGTAATGGCCAGTTTTTGTGAAAAGTCAAACAATAAAAGTTCCGTCATGATTTGCTCACTTTTGGAATGATTTTAATTTTGGTGAACCATCCCTCAAAAATTATAGTATTCTCACAAAAAGTTATTGTATGGCTTCAGAAGAATTTTATGGTGTGTTTTTGGAGCTTGACTGCCATTGTCACTAAAAACTGTCAATGTATGGAAAAGAACAACATGAAGATTCTTCAAAAGTTACCTTTTGTGTTTCACGGGAAAAAATAACAGCATACAAATTGAGAATAATGGGGTGAGCAAATGACAGAATGTTTGCTATTCCTTTTAACACTTGAGCTTTAACACTTACAACCATGTAAGTAGAAAAACAAATGAACACTTTAAAATGTCACTAAACTGAGAAATCAACAGTCCAGGAAAAGGTACTCCCTTTAGAAAGTAGCTTCTTGGAGCGGAAACAAACGTTCAATATAGAGTTGTCACTTTGGCTGAAAAGAGAACAGTGGAATAGTGTCTTTATTCCAACATCTGGAGATGATAGTGGACATTGGCGATGTGCATAGGGGGTTTCTGGGATGAGAAGATCAGGAGAGAAGGAGGACTCTCCCCTGATGGGGCTGTCGCTAGGAGTTTTGCAGAAGGCGTCTATAATGGGGCATGACTTCATGCTCTGGAAGATGCAGGTTGAACTCTAGAGCCACGAGAACGGGGAACTCAAAGGCTATCAGCTCTCGACGGTTCACCCTAAACCTCTCCTCCAGTTTCTAAAGAGAAAGAGATCAAGAGTTGTCGTTATATAACAGCAATCAAAGACCATCATTACACAACACAGAAACATCCAAAATTACAGAGTAATGAGATTTAAAGAATGCTCATTTTGTCTATTTTCGATCCTAGATGTGCCATTATAGCTACGTTTGTTATCCAGAGACAAAACATCAATCTTAAGGACTGTTGAGTAAATAACATCTGTTTAGTAGCTGTGATCGCAAGCCCTCAATTTGGGACCTTCAGGTGAGGAGCTAAAAGAGTCAGTGTGCAAAGATAAACTCACATCAATCAGAAGCTTGACTTCGTGTTTCTTTAAGTCTCCTCCGATCTTGGCTGCGAGGAGGACGCAGGCCCCCGTGCAGAGTTTGCGGTTCTGTTTGTTGAGTTTACCCTGGAGCACCAGCTTCTCAAAGTAAACGAAGGCCATGGCCACCGTGGACTCCTCATAGCCGCACTCCTCCTGAGCCAGTTTTCGGATCTCTCTCTTCAGGCTAGAACATAATACAAAAGGCCACGTACATCAGTACTCGGGTTACTCGGATGTTATGGAATATTGTAAATATTTATAAAAGGCTTGTCACAAGTTCTTGTACAAAAGTACAGTGAATACATCAAAAACAATTTGCTAATACCCTTGATATCATCCAGTTCATTCTACCCTTTCTTCTTAGCAGCTCATAAGAAATCAAGAGCTGGTTTATAAAACCACAATCTGCTTTGTTTAGCTGGCAAAAATTGTTGGTATTCACACTTGCAGCATGTGAATAATTTGGCCATTGGTTTGGTTTGATTCCAAATTACAACCAATCTTAACTCTGCTAAGTATTAAGACCTGTGTTAAGTATTAAATCCTGATTGAATAACTGAATTATTTCATTTCTTCACTGCTTTCCAAGGATTGGCAATCAATGTGATGTCAGAAAACAATTTGGTTGATTCAGATATTGTAGAATATGTAGAAATTAATTAATTGATATTTATGTGATCTGCAAGAACATTGAATTATTTTGAACCTGAAATACATTGAGTGTTGTTTTTTTCTACTCCAAAACACTGCTCAGATATGATTGATTGACTGAGAAAATTTATTTAATTTATTTGACATTATTTGTCAGGTTTATTCAAACATTAAAGAATTACAAATATTTAATTTGACTATAAATATTTTTATTATTAACTTCACACCACATTAAAAAGCATCAAAACAACATTAATTGTTTGAATTTCCAAATACAATATTGTATGATAAAAACATGGAGCAGAATCCAAAATTGCTTTGCTTAAAAACAACATTTCTCAATAAATGGCTCTTTATGACATCCATCTCAAAATGATATTGCATGTCACACAGTATTAACTAGGTTTAAAAAATGTCAGTGTTATTTGGCCGTGAAAATACTTGCTGTTGTAATGAAAGGGTTTTGTGTACATCACTGCCAAATTTAAATACTTGGCATTAAATGTTTAGCATGTAGACTGCTTTACCAACATAAAGCAATCATAAGAAGAACTGGATACCAACATTCTTACCTTCTGATCTTGCTCAGTGTTAGACGAATGTGAGGAAACTTCTCCTTGAAAGTCTCATTCATGTCTTTCTTGAGATCAGAAGGTTTGACATACTCGATGACTGTGGTCTGGAAAAAAGTGTGGATATTCATTGAGACTGGCTGTCAAACACATTTGA
Organism: Schizothorax lantsangensis; assembly: GCA_027422415.1. NCBI lineage: Eukaryota > Metazoa > Chordata > Actinopteri > Cypriniformes > Cyprinidae > Schizothorax > Schizothorax lantsangensis. The sequence continues at coordinate 10,166,469 of CM049845.1, forward strand.
ATACAGACATATCACAAGGGTTTTCCACTGGGTCACTGAAACATTTGCCCAGTTTCAAAGCATGGGAACTGGATTTGTTCTGGAAACAGTTTGCAGATTCAAAACGAGTGTTTTTCTTGGCCATGCTCAATCAAGCTCCTAGAGTTACACTTTAATGCTTACGATAATCATAACTTAACTTCCAATTTTTCAAATACAGTCGTGGAATGGAAATAATGAATGTTTGTTGTTGCATATGATAAAATAATACAACTGTCCGGGGCCTTGTTCTTTTATCCCAAAATAATGTGTATGGAAACCGCAAGTCAATTCCTTTATACATTCTTGCTGGTAACTTTCCTTCATAGAACACAATAGCGATTGTTACAAGCATTAAATAACCAATAGAAGGAAGGGGAAGGCCTTCTCCTGAACCGTCTGAGTTTTTGAGTTCAAGTACATGTCTATTACACAATGCAAAAACAGAGTCGAATAGGAAATGAACAGTTTTCTGTTATGTAAGCATGATAAAAATCACTTTCAGACGCTAGCTGCTATTTAAAAAAAGTATTACAGTTGCCAACAACAGTAACAAAGAGGATACAAAAGAAAAATAATAATGAAGACAAACAAAGGCATAGTGTTTCTTCCAGTGTTTGGAAGTAAGACAAGCACTTTTCAAGGTCACCAGTCGGTATTTCTGCTACACAATGTTCATTACTAATTAACTGACAACTAGGGACTCAAGTTCACACTGTAAATGTGTCTGTAACAGTAAACAATAAAAGTCACATCACATGTAACATGACCTGTCTTTTTTTTTTTTTTTTTTTTTTTTTAAGTATTCCATAGAAAAAAAAAATCCCAAACAAGATCTTTGTATCTCAATTGTTTCTTAAAATCTCCTGCTTCTTAAATGTTTCTCTTGAGAAAAAGACCCGGGTCATCTCATGTGTTTCTAGTTTCAGATAAGATCTCAGCTGTCTCAAACTGTGCTCAGATCTGTTAAGATAGCAAATGCTGTGATCAAAAGTCAGCCGTCCTAATATGAACTTACTGTAAATATTTCACATTTTCTCAGCTATGTTATCCATATTCATTTAATATTTCTATACTCTTAATGTATATCAACATTTGTTTCTATTTTCATGTATTCCAATTAGTTTTAAAAATCTGAAAGAAAAAAAAAAAGTGTATTTTTAGGGCTTTCAAATGTTTATAATGTTTAAAATATCTAGTAAATATGTGTAACATTTTAACACACTCCCTAGAACATTGTTAACTTTAATAATAATTAAAATCTGAATTAAAAAAGTTTCTGTTCATGTTTATACATTATTTTCATAGTAATAAGAAAGACATAAAAATACTTAATATGCTGTTAACTTAATGTCAAAGAAATATTTTAATAATTCACTTTGGCTTTGTACAAATAATATAACATTTATTTTTTTTACTAAACAGCATAAATAAATCTATATACATGAAATTTAGCTCTATTTATATTTTTAGGAAATAGGTCCTGATGGTCTTGGCTTCAAAACTTTTGAAAACCCTTGTCCTAAGCTACGAAAGAGCAATTTGCCACTAAATAAATACAGTTGATAGAAATCACATGTGAATCGGTCAAGTCTTGCTTATTGTGCTCCGTGATAACTCACCATGTATGAAGGAAAAATAAGCACTCTTTTGTGCTTTCCACATGGCCATTGCGGGTCATCCAGAAGATTGGGGTCGTACTCCTTGAAATCTCCCAGTTCATTCCCTAAGAGAAAAGAGAGGGCAAATAAACAGATTTTACATGTGCTGAGATCACATAATACTCAAAACAAATATACTACTTAATAAATATGTAGTTCTACATTTAGAGAAGCAATTGTATGGTAAGCATTTTGTATCAAGAAGTTTATGACCTTGCTCAAGGCTGCTTAATAAATAACACATTATTAAACAGAGGTCTTACCAAAATGCTCATTAAAACCAAACAAGCGGCCCCTTGTCGGGACGTATTAGGGAGATTGAGGCAAAATGAAAGAGCCATGACAAGTTGTTGGCACACGCACCGGTATCAAGGCTACTCTGGTTACTGTTGGCACGTGCCAGGCTCAGGCTGCGGTGGCTGGCATTGCGAGACTGAGAGAAAGACGACGTGGAGTCGATGGTGTTTCGACGACCCAGGACATTGGTTGGATACAGGAACTGTGTGTATGACACTGTCTGTGAAGAAATTTCCAGAAACTGTAGTCAAATACTCATCAAGATTTTCTTTCATAACACTGGAGAAAATTTTTTTAGCCTCAAAAGTGGCCATAAAATTTACGGAGTGTCTATTTACTCTAAGTGCAAATAGACCGCCTTGTTGACAGAGGCTATTTACACTAACTCCGTCTACCAACGTGTGATTGAGATAGTCAACACTGACAAAAGACACACATCAAACATCAGTTACAGTGGCGTAGATGGTAAGGCACGTGCTTTTTGATGCGATCGACCCGAGTTTGAATCCGCCTTTTGCCGAATTTTTTTCTCCCTTTTCAAATCTCATATCGCATCGGAAAGGCATTTATTTTCAATAAAAAAGAAGGAAATATTTTCAAAAAGTTGAAAATAAAGTATCGGGTAGGGTTAGGGTAGGTGTAGGGAGGGCTTCATTGTCCCAATAAGGTGGCATCCATTTAATAATTTGAACTGAAATTATTATTTACACTCAATACATTATAATTGCGTACTGTTTTATCATGTATTACAATACTGAGGTGCAGATAATTGCTACTATTTGCAATAAGTAGTATAAATAGCAGAAAATCTTGCTATTTTAACAGTTTAAATAGAATCTATAGCTATTTGCACTTAGTGTAAATAGCATATCGTAAAAAAATACTGCTATTTTCACAGTGTAAATAGAATCTATTGCGATTTGCACTTATAGTGTAAATAGTATCTATCGCTAAGAAAATATGCTATTTGCACAGTGTAATTAGAATCTAATTGCTATTATTTTGTAATAAAAAAGTAAAATATCTGTAATTGATAACACTAAACAAACAAAAAATAAATTATTTGTACACTCACCTTGCCATCTGCACCCAATTCAACACCATCCAGGCCGATCACCATCTCCTTGGCACTCATGCCACCCGAGGGGTGTCGCTGGCGTCCGCTTTCTACCTTCACATCCCTGCTGGGGCAAGAGAACATCTCAGAGTCCCTCCATAGACCGCAGTCTGTACTGGCAAACATGCTTAACCTGCTGCTATAACCTGCTGTGCTCACTGCTTGGCTATTTTATTTTTAATTCAGCTTAAGAAGTATTTGAAATTATGTGTAATATTTTAAATGTTTGGCTTTAAGAGGAAGGAAAAAATAATTAATATAGCATTGCTGCTGTTATTAAACCAAATACTGTACAAACCAAATTCTTATGCCAAACATTGCTTGCTTCTATTATCATTTTTATACACTAACACAATGAACTCTAATGTGATAAATGTTATTTTAAAACATTATATACTGAATTAAATATATGTAGAAATAATGCATCATAAAATTATAGTGTGGTACAACATCAAACAAATGAAGTAAAAAATGAATCGCAATATTACTGTCTCATGCCCCAAGAATCAAGGTGAATGGATGGATGTCTAATGTACAGTGCATATAGAAAGTCTTCATACCCCTTCATTTTTTTCACATTTTGTTATGTTGTGTTATTATGTTAAACTGCTTTAAATTACTTTTTTTTCCCACATAAATCTACACCTCACTCACCGTAATGACAAAGCAAAAACGGATTTATCACAACTTTGCAAATTTATTAAAAAGCAAACACTGAAAAAATGACATTGCACAAGTCTTCATACCCTTAACTCAAAACTTAGTTAAAGCACTTTGGCAACAATTACAGCCTCAGTTCTTTTGGGGTATGATGCAACAAGCTTTGCACATCCGCATTTGTTTTTTTTTGCCAATCTTCTCTTTAGATCATCTCAAGCTCTGTCAGGTTGGCTGGGGACCGTCGGGTGAACAGCCATTTATAGGTTTCTCCAAAGCTGTCTGATTGGTTCCAAGTCCCAGCTCTGGCTGGGCCACTCGAGTCGTCCCTAAGCCACTCCTGCATTGTCTTGGCTGTGCGTAGGGTGATTGTCATGTTGGAAGGTGAACTTTCAGCCCAGTCTGAGGTTCTGAGTGCTCCGAACCAGGTTTTCATTAAGGATATCTCTGTATTTAGCTGCATTCAGCTTTCCGTCTTCTCTGATCACTTCTCCAGTCCCTGCCGCTGAAACCCCCCCACCCCCCCACTGCATGATGCTGCCGCCACCATGCTTCACCGTTGGGATGGTATTATGCAGGTGATAAGCGGTGCTTGGTTTCCCTCAGACAGGAATAAGGAATTGAGGTTCATCAGACCAGATAATCTTTTTTTTTCATAGTCAGAGTTATTTGGGTGTATTTTTGTAAATTCCAATCAGGGTTTCATGTATCTTTACTGAGGAGAAGCTTGAGTTTGGTCACTTTGCCATCAAGCCCAGATTGGTGGAGTGTTGCAGTGATGTTTGTCCTTCTGTAAGTTTCTCCCATCTCCATATAAGATCATGGAGCTCAACCAGAGTGACCATCAGTGTCTTGATCACCTCTCTAACCAAGACCCTTCTCCTTCAATTGCTCAGTTTGGCCAGGAGGCTAGATCTAGAAAGAGTCCTGATTGTTTCAAACTTCATCCATTAAGGACTATGGAGGCCAAATGCTCCTGTGAACCTTCAACACAGCAGATTTTTTTTTAGAGTGTTCCCCAGATCTGTCTCAACACAATCCTGTCTCTCAGCTCTGCCAGGCCATTCCTTTGACCTCATTGCTTAGTTTTTGCTCTGACATCCATTTCAGCTATTAAACTTTATATAGACTTGTGTGTGTGCCTTTCCAAATCATGTCCAATCAACTGAATTTGCCACAAGTTAACTCCAGTCGGAGTATAGAAACATCTCAAAGACGATCCAGTGAAACTGGAATGCTCCTGATCTAAATTTCAAGTGTCAAAGCAAAGGGTATGAAGACTTGTGCAATGTAATTTTTTCAGTATTTCCTTTTTAATACATTTTTAAAGTTGTGATAAATCCAGTTTTTGCTTTGTCATTATGGTAAGTGGGGTGTAGATTTATGTGGGAAAAAAGTAATTTAAAGCAGTTTAACATAATAATGCAACATAACAAAATGTGAAAAGAATTAAGGGGTATGAAGACTTTCTATAGGCACTGTAGCACATATAGGTTATTTTCAGGGTCCAGGAATAATAAAAATAAATCAATCAGCCTCTCACATGACAAAAAGAATTTAGGAAATTATTTTTAATTCCCTGCAAAAACGGAATGTAAGATGTTCTTTAAGATTGCATCACAGCTGTATTAAATTTCAAACCATTATGACAGGTTTCATTCATGTTACGAGGGTTATTATTGTCAACTAAAAGTTAAACTAAGACTAAAACCATAAAAAAATCTTTATTTTAAACAAAATAATCATTAACTGAAATAAAATAAAATATTTAATAAAAAACAAAACAAATGAGAAATGTTGCCTTGCCAGCTTGCTGAAATAATTGAAGCCTAAGTTGTACTAAAAAAAACAAAAACTTCCAAAACTAATTCGAATTTTACAATTAGTTTTAACCATCTGAAATAAAGAAAATAAAAAATAAAATGGTTACTTTACACTCTCTAGCCTTCAGTTACCTTCACATAGCTAAAAAAAAAGTGTCTACAAAATCTGTACTAATTGTAACTGCAAAAGTGTTTTAGTCATTCAACAAGTTTTTCTCATTGATGTAACTTATTTATCTAAATTAATTCTGCAAACATCATGATTTGTTTGCAGTATACTTGAGGATTTAAGGATTATTTGGCATGTGATGATATGAAGCAGAAATACAAACAATGTTATCTAGATCATCTGTAAATAATGTTGACATTTTGTCAATGGATAAAGGATAACTAGTGGAGAAACAAAACACAAAAATTAACACTTAAGTAAAAAAACAAATAACCAGGTATAGTGGCCACTTTAATTTGGCTGCTTGTATACCAAATAAATTTAAGACCAAAAATACTACAGCATAACTAACTTATTCATGTGCAGACTTAGAAGCAGAGTCTTATTAGTAGACAACAGACAGAACTTAGCATTAGCACAGAGTTTTTGTGAGATGTTTAGTGATGCATCAATAATCTCAGATCCAATGAGGATAGACAGCAGTTATAGGTAATGTGCACAGGAGCCCTTCAAACAGCTTGGTGAATGGAAAAGCATTAGGCAAGAACTAATAGGAACACGTGCCCTTGAGAGTTTTCATATAAATATTTAAAAAACAAAACCAGATTTTCAGGAAGAGTCTATGGCAACTCCTAGATCCACTGTGTATAAATCCCATAGCTAATTATCAGTTCACCTGACTCATTCCTTCAGTTTGCTGACATAAACCTTGTTGTGAGTGTTTTAGTTTGTTAGCACTCAATCAGGAATACAGGAGCATCTAATACTCTTCTGCCACTGGTGGCGCTGATGCAAGCAAAACTTGTCCATAAACGTGTCACTCTATCCAGGACAACCCAACTTAGATTGCTCTGTCAATACTGTGCACTTTACTGCCAATCAGCCAAGCCAAAACATCAATGGAATAAATCATGCTGAATTTTGCCATGAGCCATTCATCATACTGAATGCATAACTAAGCAGACTCAGTTATGTGTACAAGGGGCTCCAAATGTTGGAGATCACATTGAAAACAAAAAAGCATTCAGCATTTCAGGGTCAAATTTAATCAACCACTTAAGCAAATTAGCTAACGTTCTAATCAAAATGTCCAAATCAGTTTTTCACCATGTTAACCCTTTGTACAAAAAGTCAGATTTCCGTTCTTCCATTGGAATTGGAATATTAACAAATCAAGATGGACAACGTGGATCACTAAGTGTTGGAAGTTCATGTCAGCTCTGCTGTCACTGAAACAAAAGATGGACTAACCAAAAAAGTCATTTTGACATTTATGTTCATTCTTGAATGTACTTAAAAAGCAAATAATACACCTAGTGAGGAAGACATTCATATTAAATAATGCAAATTGCAAACTAATGCATGTTCACTTGTGGTCTGAGACTTTTGGTCTGTGTTTATCCATATACCATACATTCTAAAACAGAGAGGCTTTTATCTAAGGCTTTTATCAGCTTTCCATAGTACCTCAATAAATACAAGTGTAGCCATAAAAAGGACGTTTAAATGGATTTAATGCTGCCCTTTGTCCAGGTTAATATACTGTTTCACAATCTGTATCACAAATTATTCACATGTTGTTTCTGTTAAACCATTAATATTAATATTAACACTTTTTTTTAGTAGTGAATGTAATCTTGAAAAGAAACAGTGCAACATCTAGCCGTTCAGTAGTAAGTCATTATTAATAAAGTATGTGAATACAGATACAGCAGGACTCAAGGTCTACACCATCCCCCACAGAGCCTAATCTCAGACAGTAATAAATCCAAAGATTGAGATTCCCTCAAGTTGCTATCATTAAAAACAAACCAACAACCCAACAAAGAGCCTCCACTCTTATGCTCAAAGCAAGTTGAACGGTTTAAATTGAATTTTTACTCTGTAAAGAGAAAATTAAGTAGGCCTCAACTCTAAAAAGCACAAACTATGTTAAAGCTTAAGTGTGTAATTTTCGATTAGCATCACTAAATGGAAGGTCAAAAATAACTGTTTTCCAACAAGTTTTCGCCTCAAATTTACACCATTTGTTGAGCTGTAGATTTTCTAGATACTCAAACAGTGTTTGAAAACACCATCACAGAGCTCTCACTTTTCAGATAAATAAACCTACAAATGGCTTACTTACAGTTGTCTCTGCATATAAAAAAATTATAGGAGAAACCATTTTAATGTGTTACAAAAATAAATGACAAGCTTCAGCTTTAAACAATCAGAAAGCAGGCAATGCCACGGTTTAGGTAAGAAAAACTTCCCATTAGAAGTTAGAAAAGAATTGTTAAATATCAAAGAAAATAGCTCTATAGCTGCAGATCAGGTAATTAAAAAAGCCTGTTCTAGATTAAAAAAAAAGGTGAAAAAAAGCAGTAAAGTCAAGGGTGAGGTCTATGTATAGCATGCCCAAGCTTGTTGGTCAGTCTCTCTGAACTGAAATTACACCGTACTACCAAAAATTGGGAGAGCTATGCATGATACAAAACTTATAACAAACGATCTGTGCATACAGTCTAAAAACAACTGAATAAATGAGAACACTATATAAAAAAATCAGTGTATATACTTTATGTAAAATATGATTTAAAAAAAAAGATTACTTAGAAGAAGGCTACAGAATGTTTCTTTTTGGACCATTGATAATGGCCAGGAAAAAAAATGGTAGGACTCGAAAGTGAAGGGATAAAAAGGATGATAATGAAAAGAAGATTTACATGCTGAAGAATACATACCCTGTTTGGCTACAATCTCGATAGGGCAGGACAGAAAAAACACTATAGAAGGATCTTCTGCCACTGATAAGGACTATCCTATAAAGACAAAATGATACATAAACTAATTGAAGTGAACTCTGTCAATATAGAGGTCAGGACCACAGGCAAAGATGAGGAGATACACAGTAAATAACTGATATGAAATAGTACGTCATATATTATGTAGGAATGTATCTGAACGAATATGCAACAAAGATCAGAAGAAAACAAAAAGAAAGGCAAATTGCTTGTAAAAACTATCTTTCAAGTCAATTAAATCCTGATTGAGACCACTGAGAACTGAACATGTTTACAAACAAACAAAGGATTTAAGAACGTAATATTCTGCCAAGGCTTTTAAAGTTCTTATATTTCCTTCAGAAGTTCATCAACTGCTAATAACTGATCTAAAGCACAAAATAAAAAAAATATATTGGATCAAAGTACAGCCAGAAAAAAAGCTCTCTGACACATCAAACACTGCAGTTAGCTTTACAAAACAAAAGTCAGTCACTTCATTGGAAGGCAGCAAATGTGTTTATTTTATGGATTTTCTCAGAAGCCTAAAGGAAAAACAAAGCTGGTCACGACCTCTTGTTTTCCAACATACCCATTCAGATAAAAGAGAGTATCTGGCTAACACTCTATAATCAATTATAAAAAAAACAAAAAAAACAACAACAAAAACACTAATAACAAGCCCCAAATGTTTGGCTTTTAGAGAGTGTCTGCTTCAACTATCAATTTAAAATACCAGATGGTCAGTTAGAGATAAAAATATCATGCACACACACACACACACACACACACACACACACACACATACATACTGATGAACATCTGCATGAGAGTAACAAAAAAATCCTTTCCTTTTCCAGGTTCTACAACTTCAAGTGGTCTTGTTTTTTTTTAAAGAAAATGTATTATATCCAAATGGCATGACCTTATAAAATTGGAAGAAATATGATGGTTGCAATGTACATGATTATCCAGGGAAAATTTCATCAAAAAGGGAAATAATTTAGCAAATTTCAAATGTAATTTCCAAAGTAAAAAAAAAAAAAAATTGAGTACCAGGAAAAATCTATTAATGAATTCAGGGGGAGTCTTTTGCTGAAACACTTGCTGTGTGGGTGCTGTTCTCTGTGAGATGTCTGTGTGTGGGCCGTTGGGTAGCTGTGAGCTTACCTTCCATTGCGCATATCATGCTGTCTTATGTTTTTGATGAAATGGACCTTCTTGAAACTCTTTGGTCGGGGTGAACCAGATAAAGTTCGGCATCTAGATGAAACAAAGCAGCAACAACACTGTTCATTAGAGAAATAAATACTGATATCCTTAGGGCAATATAGAGCAAATCTCAGCTAATCTGCTAAATATAAGACTGCATTAAGATACTATTCTTTACATTAACATTATGATTTTCTGTAAAGCTGCTCTGAAACAATGTGTATTGTGAAAAGTGCTATATAAATCAGTTTTTTATTAACTTCTGACCTGTTTTTCTTACACTTACTGCTATTGTTTTTTACTCAATGTATTTATTTACTAGCTTTATCCTAGTGTAACTAACTTCAAGCACTGTTAGTAAATCAGAATATGTCGGAAGAGACCAGTCTTGTTAAAGTGTAAATAAAACAATTGTGTTAAACATAAACTATGCGCAAAATCATTCTGAACAGCACTAAAATTACTTTTAATATATCACTTTTAAAGTAAAAAGGTTTGCATAATGTTAACTGAAAGAACAATTAGATGGGTTACCCGAGCAATAATTTATCACAATCTGTCAGAATCATACAGACATGTACCAAGTAACGCCTCTGGCTGTTGAAAAGTTTCAGCACAAAACAATTATGGTCCTGCTGGTAATACCTGCGTAGAGGGGCATTCTCCTCAATATCCTCCAGAGTCTCCAGTGAGGAACGCTGGGATATTAGTCTCCGCCTGCAAATTAACAACAAGATTTTGTAATGCTCCATTTAATAAAATCACAGTCATAAACTTGTGGAAGTAAGTTCACATTTTCATATATTAAACACAATAAAGGTGTGTAAATTTAGCTTATTTTATTGGAATGGTAAAAGGGAATGTTGCAAGCAAGACTCGAACCTGAATGTCAGTCTGATTGTCAATCTTACATGTGCCGTGACCAACACACTTACTCAACAATTAATCATTTCACTAGTTTTTACCACACAATAGGCTTATGTACAAAAATAGCAACTGCAGAATTTCGCACACCTCCTATTTAGTCAAACATATAACCAACTTATGATTTAGCACGTTGCCAAATAAAGCTTGAATGAGCGCACAGGACTGTTGGGCTTTAGAGCATTACTTCATATTCAGGTAAAAGTTTCCCATCAATACCAAACCTGTTGCAGCACAAGTGTTCGACTTTGTTATTTTCTTGATGTAATATGAGATCACACACAGAATGTTCCAGAAACAAGCCCCTGTAAGAGGATAAGTCATGGCTCCAGCAGAGATTTCAGTTACACTTTCACATAACACATTCCTTCTCACAAGCTGAGGTAATAACGAACATCTATTAGTCTGCTGATAAGGGACAACACACCAGGGAGATTGAGAAAAAGCCTTATAAGCAACACTTGTTTCTATTTCAAGACATTATCATAAGCAGTTGTTCCTCTAAGCTTACACACTCTGAGCTCAAGTTCTTCATATTTTCTTATCAAAAGCAGAGAGCAGCACTGAAAAGCAGGTCACGCACAGCCTTGTTGCAAAGACCTGTATCTGTGGAAACGTGGGCTGAAGAATGCTTGTGTTCCTGCCAAATAAGCTCTGAAACCAGACCAATAACAGACACCTGATAAGAGTGTGACCACTGCAAAAGTACACTGTATGTACTGTTCATTCAAGCTCATTCTTCTTTCCATTCAAATCAAGTCACTGTTATTTATATAGCGCTTTATACAATACAGATTGTTTCAAAGCAGTTTTACAGTGATTAAAAGTAAAATAATGATTCAGTGATGCAAACGGAATTCAATTATGCTGTAAAGCAGCTCTGAAAAGACAACAGTAAACAGTCATTATTCAGTTGAAATCAGTTCATTGTTGATTCAGTCTGGTTCAATAACTGTGTAAAGTTCCTGAATTATGGAATGAGTTTAATTCATCTTTAAAGAAGCTCTGGACAAAACAGCTAAGTCATCATCCAGCTAAATTCAGTTTTAATCCAATAGTGTCGGTGCAGTCAAGTTAATATTACTGCCAAATATTAAGTGTCCCCAACTAAGCAAGCCAAAATGCGAAAGTGGCAAGGAACCCAAACTCCATCGGTGACAGAAACTGAGAAAAAACCTTGGGAGAAACCAGGCTTTTTAATCAAAAATACAATAAAACAGTGATATTTTGAAATATTATTACAATTTAAAATATCTGTTTTCTATTTGAATATGTTTAATGTACGTAAAATGTAATTTATTCATGTGATGGCAAAGTTGAATTTTCAGCAGCCATTACTCCTAGTGTCACATGATCCTTTAGAAAACAGCGATACATTTTTTGGGACTCTTTGATTCTTTAAATAGAATGTTAGAATGTTTAACAAACAATCAATTACACATGCAAAACACATGCATTTTGAAAATATAGAAATGTTCATACAAAAATGCAATGTTATAGCAATCAGTGTGCCGAGAGCATACACAGTTTGTTTATGCATCAATAATAATGGACTCAAGTGCATATAAGGACCACTGTTGTATGTCATTGTAACTGTCTTTACCTTGATTACAATTGTCATCCATCAAAACTACTACTACTACTACTATTAGCGTGACACTGGTTTTCTTTATCCAACCAAGAGATGTAGTTTGCATATCATATCATATCATATCATATCATATACTCATGCAGTGGCTCGGTGATTTAGAAAAATACGGCTTGGGCTGCTCCAAAACAATCCCAGAATATGAGAGAGGTTATGCTTTGAAGCCAAATTCACACTGAAATGAATAATTTACTGAAATTTGGACGTGAGTGCATTTACTTACTGGATCCTTGGACTGAAAACTTTGTAGAAGTTTATAGCTTTAAATTGATCTGATTGCAATCAGATTAGCCGGAATATAATGTCTCCTCACTGAAACATGACAAAATCAAATGTCTCAAAATGACATTAAATGTCATTTAAAATAGCATATAGTTTATGTAGATAAATTGAATAAGTGGCATGAAAAAAGAAATTGCTCTAACAGTGTGGGTAAAGGGGCAGCCTTAACTAACTAACTAACGTAACAGCAGTAAAATCTCACTTTATGCCATTTGCCACCCTACTGATGAATCCACATACATGCCATCCTTTATTCCTGCAACATCTGCTTGCCATTACACAACAGTATTTCCTTTACCTCAATCCTTAAAATACCACCATTCATTGTTTTAAGTAACCGGTGGGATATAATCCTGTAAAGTCCTGTGTTCCTGAAAACTCTGAGGATAAAAACAGAGCAACAAGCCACAGCAGCCCATGTTTTTTTTTTTTTTTTTTTTAATCATGTCTTGGCCTGAATTTGCCTGGTTGCAATTCCTACCACATCCGATACTGGTTTTAAGTTCTGGTTTAAAACCTTTTCCTGACTTCATTTATTTAACTGGAAAAAAATGGCAGCATAATCTCTTAGCAATGCCAGCTAACCACACAACACAAAGGAAAAGGACATGCGTCCATCCAAAACATGACTCGTTTCAATGGTTATGGAACATATCCAATAATGAGTCTGGAGGAAATGTCAATGTTTTGTTAAGAATAAATTAGGTGCAAAGCTTAATAATATATCAAAATATGTGGAAAAAGAAAAACGATGATATTTAGGACAAAGTACATAATTTAAATAATGTTCACGCTTTTTTTTTTTCTCTCTCTTTCTCATTCATGTACCCTAAAATGAATTTACAGTGTATTCCTGGCTATTAGTTGCTGTATTTTAACAGTAACTTTTATAGTAGTAGTTCTACAATTTACTTCATAATGGACAGGAGCAGGAAATGATGTGAACACAAGTGATTAGCTATGCCCTATTTTAAAGTAATCTTTTAAATGGTTAAATAATTGTGCCGTGCACTTTTATTATATAATTTTGTGGCAATTTGCTGTCATTAGAAATGTTCAAAGTTTATTTTTTATCTAAAATGATGCCTGTTGATCAATCACTAAAACAATTTTCTCCAAGCCTTGTAACAAATTGTGTTATGTAACACTGTTACACTAGCTATTATAAAAAAATAAAAGTAAATTAGGTCCACGTTTCCAACCAAAGGCTACAGAACACTAATCTCCATAATGGAAACTGTTTAACACTTATTTTACATAGCATAGTGTGATATAGATACTTCCCCCCCCACAGTAAAATAGAATGCGGCATTATACTGTAAATTATGGCTAAACCCTTTACAATTTTAGAGCCCTCTACTTTTTGTCTTGGAGGTCTTTGCAATTGTGAGGCAAGATTAAAGTCGGCACCAGAAAGATACAGGCTATTTGCACAGATGTATAGCCACACTTTAGAGCTCAGGAATTACATAACACCACACTCTTCACACAGTTAGACCTGACAGGGTTGCAATCATGCTTTTGTCTGGGCCACCCAATCAAGACAGACTGTAGCTTAACAGAAGGGCCTGAAGAACAGGATCATATAGGGTGTGTGTGTGTACATTTTGTTCTTGAAGGCATGCACCAGCACATGAGAGACAGAACTACATTGCACACTCTCTCCTCCCAGGCTGCTCTTGGCAGTGCTTCTAAAGGTTTTGGTCTTCCTGGTGAAAAGTGGCAGCCCATGCAGGAGGGGGTCTGGGAGAGGAAGTGGAGGTCAGAGGCAGGGAGTGGAGGAAAGGGGGGGGGGGGGGGGGGGTGTGTGCAGAGACTGGGCATCCTGCCTGGAACCTGTGTTTGCTTCTAGCAGCTGCCCCTTTAGAACAAGTCCTACACTGTTTAAAGCATACATTTCAAGTATGTAATGTTAAAATACTTTCTCCTATCTGAACTTAATATGCAGAGAAAAATAAGTGAAATTTACTGTAAAAAAATGGCTAGAAATTCACCTTAAAAGCTAAGGTAGCAACATTTCAGCTTTTACAGATTGAATTTACAGTTTAAAAACAAAATAAAAATATATATATTTAATTAACTGCCATAATGTTTATATACCAAGCTGCTGAAGTACTAAAAAAGCTTTGTATCTTTATATCACCCAAAACACAAGTGATAACGAAAAGGCCACATGTACAATCAAAGGTAATCCCCAAGTGCTGTAGCTTTTCCACAAGCTCAGGTAAATAATATAGAAGATGCGCAGTGTCATGCACACAAATACAAAACCACTATCATGGTATATATGACACTAAATTAATAAAATAAACATTGATTTAACAACTTAGGTTGTAACACAAAGCCCTAATGTACATAACTGATAAGAAAAAAATAACTAAGAAGAAACGGTTATTTCAGGTAAAAACCATCAAAAGTGAAGTGTCAAAAGGAACTATAAATTTAACAGTGATTTACTGTAACTTTTACTGAACTTACCAATAACCAATTAACTTTTTTTTTCTTTTTCTTGCAGTGGATGTTAGCTATTTGTAGGCTAACTCATGTGGGGAGACACTCAAATAATGAAGTGAGTTTTGGGGTGGGAATACCCATTTAGTTCAACCAATTGTAAACTAGGGGTATTTTGGGAGACCTGTTTAAAAACCATCATTATTTTTACCACTCTTTTTTGGGTAGCTCAAAAATGATACACTTCACTGTTAAGAAAAATTACACGTGTGCAATTGATCAAAATCAGCAGATTAGAGGTGCAATACAACTGTCCTCACAACAAATAAAGTGTACTGATACATGGAGAATCATCTTGAAGTTAATTGAAAAATGTGCATTTTCAGAATATATTGTATATACCTATAGGCATTACAATTAAAGTGTCCCAGCATTCTCTGTAAGTGATCGTTGAAAATAAAAGTTACTGTTTCTATTTGACCTTAAACTTTATATATTTATTTATTTGTTTATTTATTTTATTGTTTTAAAGTATCCTAATATAATAAGAATAACTCAGATATATTACATTTGTCTGGAGTCAAACCAGTTCATTTAGATGTTGGGACATTTTTTGACCCATCTCTGAGTACCTTGCACAACTAAACCAACAGGAGACACATAATTACTGTGAAATGAAGCAAGAATTAGGTTTCAGGTCAGTCCAGTGCCTGTCAGTACCACAGTGAAGCACTAAAACAGTTATTGTCATGAGAAAACAGTTGTGCATAACATAATTTTTCTGTAATTTGTTGTAAGTCCATTTTGGTTCACTCTTTCCTTACAAACACCAAAGAAAACAGTGCAATATTGCATACTATCTATATTCACAAACACATCCCCTGCTGTCTCTCTGGCTCCAAAACAAAGCAACTGAACAAAGGACATCCAACTTGCATGCATGGCCTCTACTAGTGTCTCAAATTACAGCATGTTCATATGTTCACATTAAAGCACTCAAAGCAGGTGCAGAAGGTGTGTGTGTGTGTATACTAGAAAGAGAAAGTAAAAGATACTGTAACCTGAACGTTAATGACTGTAGATTTGGTTGAGCTTTGCATGCCTCTAAATAGGCGGCCCGCGGGCCACATCCGGCCGCCAGAGAAAAATGTTTGGCCCGCGCTAATTTCAAATAATGTGGCATGAAAATTCAAACGCAGCATCAGAAAGCGACATTAACTTACATCGTGTCTACACCAGACGCGAGCGGAGCGGCGCAACAAAATACAATAGAACTTATTATAATCAGTGATGCCGTCTACATTGGATGCGGCACAGCGATGCGCGACAAATCCCGACAGTAAACTGATGACTCGTTCTATTTATGACGTACTGACACAAAGTTCAAATGATTTGCAATGCTTTGTCGCGTCCAGTGTCGATACTATGTGACAGCAAAAACATGGCAAGTGTGAAGTAAAGAAAAGTGGACACGGAAAATAGATTATTCAAATGTGAATGGACTGAACAGTGAGTGAGTGAGTGAGTGATACCTTCTTTGTTATGGATGTTTGTTCGCAGTGAGTTCACAGTTTTAACGTAAGTTTGCTTTATTTTCAAGATCTGAGGTAAATATATTGTTGCTTTCACTCTGGCTATAAACCTCACGCAAAATAATATTCAAACTCACATTAGACACTTTTAACATTGAATACAGCACATAATCATTACCTGAGAATATCACTGTCATATTTTGTATGTTGTTCCTGCCGCGACGTCGCAGAAAATAAAAAAAACATTTTTGTGTCGCTTATTGTCACGTGTCGCTGTCGCGGGAGGTTAGGATAAAAATTACATGGAAAAGATACTTTATCGCGTCGCATCGCGTCTGGTTGGAACCGGGTGTGTCTCACACCTCGTGAAAAGTGAAGCTGCGGGCTCTTTGATCGCCCCCTGGTGGTTGGCTGCAGTACAGGTCATAAACCCCACCCTCTCCATGTAAACCAATGGGACTTGAGTCAAAATAAAAAAATAAATTACACTTCCAATACAATTTTCCAAAATATGGTTTTGGTCATTTAAGGTAGTTGTTATCACTCTGATATATGTTCAATTGTTCATTTTTGTGATAAGTTTCATTTTAGCTAGTAATTTGGTGCCATAAAAACGGGGCATGTCGTTATGGTTGATTGGGTCTGCCGGAGTTTGGGCGGGAGTTTGATTCCGCGGCTCCACCTCACGACTCTACTGCGCAGACTCGGGCTCTAAACGAATCTCTACTGCGCAGACTCGGGCTCCAAATGACGTCATTTTCGCAAGATGGCAACGGCCATACTGAGAAGCTTCACTTTTCTATAGTGGAAGAAAGTTGCGTCGTCCATCTTTTTTACAGTCTATGGTTGGAACACACGGTGTTACAGTTTGACCCCCCCCCCCCCCCCAAAAAAAAATCTAAGTGTAAAAATATTAATGCTGACAGATCTAATAATTGAATTTGCAATTAGGGAAAGTGGAGAGAAGAGATCCAGTCTGGAGATGAGCAGGAACAGTTGATTTGCATGGCAGACATGGACATCCAGATTTTTTGTTTGTTCATTTGTTTTTAATATTCAACAGGCAAAGTTCTTCTGTATCTAAATGCAAAAATGTTCATAATTGTTTGAATAAAACAGACTACTGGGGGAAAAAAAATCAGAATATTTATCTTGTGACCATCTTGTGACTATTTTAACAAAAGCAACAATAATATAATAATTGTAATAATAATAATACTAATGATATATATATATATATATATATATATATATATATATATATATATATATATATATAAATATATATATATATATATATATATTATAGGTCAGTGGACCTTGGCTTGGTATTATTGGCAGAATTCGGCCCTCGGCGAAAACTAATTGAGGAACCCTGCTCTAAAGCAACAGTTAGAGCAACAGACACCAGTGCTGTGGCTGTTTGGCTGAGATTGAAATGTTGTGGTTATGTTGGCTGGAACTGAAACTAATGTGCCTGGCAGATAATTCAGTGTTGCCACCTGCTCATCTCCGATTAGACACAGTTGTCACTATGAACATGCTAAATATATGATCCTGGTACTTTAGAGATACTGGCTGCTGTGTGTTTTTCTTCATAGGGCACATTTAGAAGATGAATAAGCTTTGAAGAGTTTTAAGGGCCATATTAATAGGTTTTTACATTTAAACAGTTCTGACAATGAGGAAATATTTTTTTAAATGCTGTCAAGGAGAAAAGTGATTAATAAAAACATTATTGATTAAATAAAACCATTAGTGATTCAATAAAAAATTGTCTGATATTAAATGTAAAGATATCTTTTAAATTCTTGTTAAAATGTTTTGGCAAGCACAGGTAAACTGAGAAATTCACTCATGCAAACTGTGTCATCGGCAGTATCCTCAGAATGCAGGTCACTTAGGATATTAATGAATGAACGATGTACTGTAGACAAGTCTGAATGGAGTTTATTGATTAGTTTTTTCAGGGATTGTGTTTAATGTGTCTAATGGGGCCATAAATTCAATGGCAGCTAATCTCCCATTTCAATAAAGTCTATGTAATCCCTCACTTCACAGCTTCTATAATGTGTATTCCTCTAAAAATATACCTGTATCCCACCTCAAAAGCAATATTGTGAAACACTTTTGCAATACAACAACAAAAAAGTGCACTGTATCCAACAATTAAAGACACCTAATGGGACCCATTACTGTACACAAACATTGTGATGTACAGTATTTATGTGTACGGTCTGAATTTAGTTTGAAAATTACCATGCCACCGATTTAAAAAAAGTGTCTTTATATCAGAGTATTCATAATACAACGTTGCAAATGTTAGTACTTTGCAATTACTATTTTACATAATAATTTTACATTATTAAAGAACTATGTTTAAAACAGACAGGTGCCCCCAAAACTATTTGGACACTTGCACCACAAAATGCATGAATGCAATTCTATTAAATATTCTAAATATCAACCCAAATTGCATTTATTTTAGAGAAAGATAGTACTAGTTTACTTCTCACACGCGTGAAATGTAAATAAAGTTTGTTAATACAATTGATATACTGAATAAAATGTATTTGGACAGACACTTTGTGGTAGTATACATTAGTGGAACATATTCACAGTTTATGTGAGGAACTACACCTGTGGTTACTCAAGTAACACAAGTAAACTTGAGAAGTGATTTCATAAATCTTCTAAAAATCACCTTGACATTAGTCGGTTAAAAGTGCTTACAAAAATGACTCAGAAAGGTTCATTTATTTCTAGAAACATTTGTTTTTCATATGGCTCTTGGTTTGCCTTTTTGTTAGATTATTTATGCGCGTCAATATCAATGCAATACTACAAGTGAGCTAAATTTAAAGGATTAGATTTGTTGGTGCATATTTGCAGGGGCGGAGGAAAAAGGCCGCTTAGGGAATCAGGGGGCCCCATCTGATATTGGCAAACTCTCCAGTGTGTATTTGTGTTCTAGAGAGTGTCAAATGATCACTCACTGCTCAAAACGCAGAGTTTTTGTCAAGTGCCGAGTACTGCAAGCTTGCGAATTATCTATTTATAACAACGTGAGATATGACGTAAATAAGAGATTCATTGAGCAGTGCAGACAGCTTCATTGATTAACGGAGCATTGTGAGATCACAATGAACTGAAGTGAATGATAGCTTTCAGTGATTATAGAGAGAGCGCTCTTTGCACACTTTCTAGGCTGTATGTCTGACTGTTTCAGAACGGATATATTAACCTCTGAGAAGCAAGTATTGTGTTTCGTGTCATGATTTTATTTGTCTTGATGTTTCAAAATGACTTGCTTGTGTGCTTTTCCTATGCACACCAGCACAAACTGCTGCGCACTCATACACAAATGCGATGACTGGAGATTTTCACTTAATAATAGATTACATTTTCAATTTGTTTCTCTGCAAACCCTACCTTATGCCTTAAGAACACTTGGAATATGGAACGTGTTGCATGGGATAATATTATGACATTTTAATCCTTTTTGTAAAAAGATTGAAGAATTCATTAAATGGACAAGTGCAAGCATTTTTTGTTTAGAATGTCTTCTTTTGTGATCCGAAAAAAATAAGGTAGCCTAATATGGCTTTAGAACAGCAACAGGTTGACTAATCATTTACTTAAGTTGTGATGGGGTAAATAAACTATAAACTATGAGAGAGAGAGAGCAAAATAAGGGTCAGGTGTAAAAGAGCACATAGTTATTGTGTTGGGGGCCCAGACCTGCAATTTGCTTAGGGCCCCCAAATCAATAAGTCCGCCCCTGCATATTTGCATATGTAAGTAGTGATTAACACAAATTAACTT
Organism: Schizothorax lantsangensis; assembly: GCA_027422415.1. Lineage (NCBI taxonomy): Eukaryota > Metazoa > Chordata > Actinopteri > Cypriniformes > Cyprinidae > Schizothorax > Schizothorax lantsangensis. Next base: position 10,186,850 of record CM049845.1, read on the forward strand.
GCATGTTAATAATTCGTGGAGCACCTTACTATATTAATGTTGTAATTAATGACCTGTCCTCTTCCCAGTGCACAATGTTACCTGGATCTCTGCAGTTCCATGGCTGAGTTGGCTATCTGCCCTCCCTCCAGACAGCAGTAGTTCTGGCTGGACTGTCTGGAGTAGGACACCGGCAGGATTCCCTGAGTGTACGTCTGAAGTCTCCCTCTCGTAGCCGGCGGAACTGCTGAAAAGGGGGAGCTGAACACGGACTGGAGCACCTGAGAGCCGCACACATCCTCCTCCGCATCCGCTCCGTACGCTGGAGGAGGAGGAGGAGCAGCAGCAGCGGCGGCGGCGGCCGCGCTGGGACCCGTGATCCCAGCCATGAAACCATCAGCTCGGGCACTGCTGAGAGCCTGGTTCGCTGCTGCGGCCAATGCCTGCTGGCCCACTGCAGAAACCAGGCTCTGTCTAGTCCTGGAGCTGTCCTCGTCCTCGGTCTGATTCTCCCCGTCATCCTGCACGGGTCGTCCGTCCAGAGAGATGTTGCTGAGGAATGAGAGTGCAGCTTGCCTCCGTCGTGGATCTATTACGCGCTTCCGTGTGTGCTCCAGACTGGAGTGCTTCATCTGCAGCGCGCTCGCCATTAGCCGTGGGATAGTGCGTGTTTGTCAACGGAGAGGGTTCATAGTGATTGTTTGGATATGGGGTGAAATTGGTGGTCAAAGCGCCATGGCGTTGGCTTTTAAGTGCCTGCTGTGTTTTACTGTGTCTGTGTGTGTGTGTGTGTGTGTTCAGAAAAGCTGGGTCACGTGTGTGCAGTATTGTGGCAGCAGGAGCTTTAGTCTGACCAATGGGGATTCATGAGAACAAGGCGGTGTACCAAAAAATAGTGAGTCGCCTAACTAGACAGCATTCGGTAGCGCTTTTGGAATTGAGTTCAAAATTCTAGACAAGCACGTTCGAGAGCGGTTTAGTTCATTTAGCAGAACGGATTCTGAGCACGCCCTCGGTGCTAAAAATGCTGTCTACTTTAGGCGGCTCAGTACGTTTTGAAACACAGCCTGCGTGTTTTCCCCTTGCCTTCATTTTTGTTCCGCCCTTCTGGGCTACTTGGACAGGACATTAAAAATTACATAAAAGTAAACATTTTAGGTACGAACAGTCCAAGGTAGCACGAGATCTTGATGCCCTTTTAGATATCGTTATTGTGCGTTCAAATAACATTTCAAGTCACCTCAAACAACTGGAAATAGACTTGCTCCGTTTTAAACATTTAATGTTTTGAAATTTACTTGGGTAATTTTACATAGCATAACTGCGTACCCTTGCAAGGGTAAAAGTGTAGCTTGAATGTACTGACAAGCATTCATGGTAAACGAAAATATACATACTTTTCTGCCATTTCTTCATGTATATATGTATAAACGTAAACGTATGTGTAATTACAAATTTGTAATGATGAAGCTGCAGTTTAGTAATATTACAGTTAAATGATAAGCAGGCTACTTTAGATGTGCTTTCGTAGGTAGACATGACAAAAATGATTAAAACAAAATTACTTAAAGGATATTTTAAATTAAAGCGTTTAATTTGAAATGATCACAAAGTGCACTTAACCTTGGTTTGGCAACCATGTTCCAAAACATATTTAATATTTTAAATTGGATTCTCCAGCAGGGTAGGCAGCCTATGATGATTTAGTAACTGACTGTCACACACATGAATATAAAAACAATGTGTGAGTGTTATGGAATCCTCTTCTACCCAACTAAGCTGAAATGACGAAACTCCACATGATGGCACAATTTATCACAAGGATAAACGTTCACTGACTGTAACTTCCTTAGTTGCCCTAAAAGACAGGCTGTTTTTTTAAAGACAGTCGGTTCAATAGCAGTTATTTTCAACATCACTACGCCATCTAGTGGTTAATTAAGTTACATGCATATGCCTATAAGTTATGTGGCGATTAAAGAATGATTTCTTTAAGGTGTTCACTAGATCTAATTCACTAGTGACTAGATGGCCAGAGTGTAGACTAAATGTTCAAATTATTATTATTTTTTGTTCCCAGATAATGGTGCGAGTGAGATAGATTCCAGTGATGAAATGAATGAGGGAGGTGATATAAACCAGTGATGAAATATTTGAGATTCAAGTTCATTTGCCGTTTGTAACAGATACTCAGGAATTCTTTCTCAATCAGTTCCCTAAGTTACAAGAGGCGTTTATGAAGGAAATTAAAAGACTGTGGTGCAATTTGGGAATATTGTTGTTTACACAGCTAGTTACATGTGAGGACTCCCATCTCAAACTGTTTTACGAGCTCGTATAAACTGGGCGACTACATGGAATATTTCTACTTAAAAAAAAAAGAATCATATTTTTCCACTGATTTGGCCAACTAAATGAAGGAGATTCTTGTAAATGTGGACTACAACATCCATGCTCCAGTTACAGTGGGTGGTCCCTTTGCTCTGTCATCTGGTCAGAATTCTTCCCCACTGATAACCTTCCTCGGTCAGAAGCACTCAGGTCAATGACATTATTCTAACATGCTGAGTTAACCATGTTATGGTAATGACAGATACTCAAGCGAAGAAATACGTAAGCAACTTCTTCACCACAGAAGCTGTTTAGTGATGTTTTTCCTTTTTTTTCTTTATGCCCAGAATCTGCATATCATCCATGGTTTTCAGGGACAAAAAAGTTGGAAAGACTATTGTGTTGGACGGACAAAGTCAACTATCAGCATTAAACATCAATAAAACAAGACCTACTTTCACTTTCCACTCCTAATTTGACAGATCCTCAATTGGTTGCACATTCTGTGCTGTTTTATTACTTCCTCAGTCTCATAACGCACCAAAATAACACAAGTTTTCACAGTGTTTTTTTGAGGCTGCGCTGTCACGAGCAACAATAATGTAACTCTCGGCCAGGTTAATCTTATCCCAAAATCAGTGGAGCAGAGCACAGACCTCAGACTCTCTGTCCCTGCGTGAAATGCAGCACTTCCTGTGTTTGTGTGGGGTTTCCTCCCCCTCAAGTGATTTTGGCACCTTATTGTGAGTCATGATGCACACGGTGTGGCAACTGCTTCACGTTAATTTGAGAAAAAGAACAAAAATATTGCTGATGGTTTTCTGACAGCAGATGGTTGGGAATATGAAGTTGGAATAACTGGGATCTTGTGGAACTGAAAGTGAAAGTGATTTATCAGAACTATCTGTCTGTTCTTATCAGTTGGGTTCAGGGAGTAAAACGTGATTCATGTGATGCGACTAAAGTTTATTTTTAAATACATTTGTTTTGGGAGTGACTAAGAAATTTAGGAGTCACATGATATCAGTTAGTTTTGTTAGAAATGTATGTAAGTTGTTTTTAATACGATACCAATTTAAGTGGTGATTTATATACTTTCAGGAGCCTAATCGGAGTGATGGATAGCTGCTTCTGCCCTAACGTCACCCAGTCTGACGCTGAGCGTTCTTGTTGTTGCTTCTCTGTGGTCAAGAGGGCAGAGGTGGCCGGGCAGAGGGAGATCTGCGGTCAGACCGTAGGATTGATGAGTGAGTTTCTAGGGGGAACTGTGAGGAAGTCCATCTCCAGCCCACCCGTGGGCCACAGCAGCCCCACATCAAACGGACCAGCTCCACTGTGATGTATGGCGGCTGCGCTGCACTTTCAACCAGAGTCGAGAAGGTCCATCAAGGGATTTATCTCAAGGGAGGATGAAAGGAGAAGCAGAGGCGTCTGCCAAACAAAGGCTCATGGGGGCCAACAGTACAGGTCAGGCCTGGCCCTCAAACTGGAGAGATTTATATTAGTCCACTTTAGCTGAAGACACATTCTGGGCAGAGATGGGTTGAGTGGATACTAAATATTGGAAAAATATTGATAATATTAAAATTTATGTACGAAATACTTTTTCCCAGTAATAAATGGGTTATTGATGTGACCAATGAAAATGCAATTCATTTATACGATGACTTTTACTCTATAAAGCCTACTGTATCATTCACAATTTCTAAGTCCTCTTAGAAAAAAATTAATTGCTGGAGAAATATGTTTTACACAATATATTACATGCTTTCAGATTGGTGCTTCATACTTTTTTAGCAAGTAAAAATCCTTTTAATATAATTCTAAAACATCCCTCCTCAGGTTGTGGTATGCATGCCTTTTTGCGGTGAAATCTTTACTGATTTTTTTATAAGTAAATGTAAGAATACTTGTTTATATTGTTAATACTTTCATTTTATATTTTTACCATTTACTTGATTATCCATATATAATTTTTAAAGAAAAATCATGTTTAAAAAGTCAGTATCAAATATGATACTTGAGGATTTTGAGGAAAGTTCATTTGTAGTCAAATATCTCTCAGTCATCACTGTATTTCATTGCATTATGTTTTGCCCCCACAATAAAAACTACAGAGCTTTGATCATAAAAAGCATTTAAATATCATCTTACTTATGACTGACCACTGATTTTTATATACTTTGGCCATATAAATATCAGCAACTGCACCAAATTGTACATTTTTGCTCAGTTTTGGGCCTCTGAATAAAATTAAGGTGTTTATTTTCTCCTTGAGTATTAATTTCATATTCTCTTATATCATACTAAATGAGCCATAATGGTATCAAATATGGTACTCAACAAAGAACACATGGTTTATTATTTATATATATATATATATATATATATATATATATATATATATACTGTATATATATATATATATATATATATATACACATGATATCATAGGGAGGACCCTTAAAGACCAGCATGACAATTTATCAAAAATTCTCTTGAAAGGCCATATAATTTGATAAAAAATAAATTAGGTTGTAAAATGTCATGTGGTGTGATTCCCTTAAAAATGTATGATATTATTGTTACGGAAGGAACAAAGGAAGCTTTCGGATCCATCTGCAGATCTTTATTCATAAACATGGTCAAAACACAGGCAGGGTCGAACAACAGCAAACAGGTATCGCATGGGCAAGACACAAGAGTAAACCTAGGCCAAGCGTGGGTCTTCGATCGGCGAACGTAATCCAGGGAGCAAAACAAGAGAGATAATCCTAAAACACGAGCAATGGTTCATGCAGGAGCAAACAGAGTCCAAACGGCAAAATGAAAGAGCAATCCAAAATAAACAGGCAATAATCAAAACACAGGTAATCCAAGCAAGGAATTAGACTGAGACTAGGACTAGAAAATAAGCAAAGGCTAACGAACAGGCTCCGTAGTGTAGCTGCGCGAAGACAGTGATAATGCTAACAATACTCGGCAGTGAGAAAGAGGAAGTCAATAGCTTATGTAGCATGTTAAATTGAAATCAGATGTGTGTGTGTAATCAGTGCATTCAGCTGTGTGTGTGTCGTCAGTGCAATGGATGATGGGAACTGTAGTCCGGGGTGAAGTGCAACATTTAGTGTAGTGCAAGAGTCCATGTGGTGAGCGGGTGACCTCTGGTGGTGAGTGAACGGAAGTTCATAGACCGGATTCCTGACAACTATAATATTAGAATGAATATATATATATTTTTTTTACATTTGTTTTTAATAAAAGGAAGAAATTAAGAAAATTTAATTACAAACATTTAAAGGGGGGGTACAATGCTGTTTCATGCATTCAGAGTTGTTTACACTGGTAAAGAGTTTGATTCTCATGCTAAGCATGGACAAAGTTTCAAAAAAAATTTGGGACGTATAACAGAGTATTTCTGTGCCAAAAATCTCACTTCCGGATTCGTACAAGTTTCGGAGAGTTTTTTTCGATCGTTGTTCTTGATGACGTAAACGACGGTGGAACTCCTTATATGGGCATTTCTCATCCGTGCACGCATCGACCAGAGTGAGAGCCAGAGCGCGCCCATCAACGCGCTTCAATCGGCAGGCTGGCAGCACGGGACTCGCTCGGGAAGAATGTCTCTAAAGAAGTGTGTTTTTGGTTGTGAGGGAAAGATAACCTTGTTCAGCTTCCCAAAACAACCCACCGTTACGTGAACAGTGGATATAGTTTGTTTTTCCGGGGCAGCAATGGAGTTTCTCAAGTGTTTTGTTAATACTGAAAGATGGAGTGGTCCCAGCTATAAAAGATCCCGGTCATGATTCAGAACTGCAGATGGTAAGTGAAACGGCATCAAATGTCTGTGTTTTGTTGGCGATCGGAGCAAGTGCTCGTCACTCTTTAGCTCCGCCCACACGGCACGCCTCCAGGAGCTCGGCTTTTTTCGGAGAGAATCGTAAATCTGTATCTTTCTTTTATAAATATGATAAAACTAAAGACTTTTTGGAGATATGAAGGATGCAGTACTACTCTATAGGTACTCAATATTAACATGAGACTGGGTGAAACGGTGTGCGTTAGGTCCCCTTTAAGATGTGTACATTTCAAACTTTAGGAAGATTTTAATTTTACTTGATTCCACCACAAGAATTTCATGTGATTAAATTGAAAGTTTTGAAAGTGATATAAATGTTTTTCAGAACTATAAAACCTGAATACAAAAAGTACAAGTTCTAAGAACTTGAAAAATGCTTGAAAAACTTGATTTCTAAAAGATTTGGCCTTTCTTAATCATGGACACCAAATTCACTGTTCACCGCACACTCAGCTCAAGCAGCAGTACTATAGCATCATAATAGTGATATAAACATTGCCATCGCAATGTGATCATTCAACATTTAGGAAACCTACCCCCCAATATATGCCCCCCCCCAAAAAAACAACAACAAACAAACAAAAAAAAAACACCCCCACACAATTCTGACAGGTTCCTGGAAAGAGTCTGAATTCCTTGAAAATTTGATTATCAGATCATTTTAAAAACTTTCAACTGACCAGTTTCTCCTTAAAGGTTCATATTTTACTACAAAAATATAGTTTAATTCAGCATTAGAATGATTATTATTTAATTATTATTTAAAAGGTAAAAAATCATTATTATCTTATAATAAAATTATAAAAAGAGCTTGCATAACAGCAAACAGCTTGGGAATTTTTTTGGGGGAAAAAAACTTCTGGAATTAAACTGAATAATAATATATTTATTATATAAAATATTCATAATTTATGGGAATAAAATTAAACAATACTAAATTTCTCCATGATGTAAGTTATTAGTCTAATGATCATGTGTTACATGTGAGGTCATGACCTCTTGAAATGGTGGTAACTGAGGCATTTCATAAAGCTGTCAGATGAGAGCTGACCATATTAATCACACCATCATTCTTGCACACAACTTCAACATTAAAACAATTTAGTCATAATGGGATAGCATTTTTGAAACCGGTTTGAATCTGTATTTGTTTTCTCTTCTCTTGCGTGGAGGAAAGCAGGCCTGTGATAACATACTTTACTGTTCGGCTCAAAATGAAAACATTCATTTGTATTCATTTGAAGAGGATAAGCAAGCATTTGGGGGAGACACTGAAGTTGGCACACATGAGCTCTGTTCCAAAACCTAGTGTGGTGCCTTGTTGTCTACTGCCTACATAGACAACTTTCTTCTTAGGCAGCATCATTCAGGGTTTTTAAAAGATGGCTGCAAGCAAATACTAGCGGTTTTGTGGAAAAGCCTTCTGCCACCATTAAACTAAATGAATACAATATATATATATATATATATATATATATATATATATATATAATATTCAAATAATTACATTCTAAACATCCAACAGTACAGTACTACAGTGAGTAGGAAAAAAAGGTAACACTTTATTTTAAGGTGTCATTGTTATTCTTTAAATGTACTTACTATTATAATAACAATAAATTATGCATAATTAAGTAACCCCAAACCAAACCCTAACCCCAACCATATAGTAAGTACATGTAGTTAATTAATAATAATAATACATTTCATATAGTACTTAAATGTGTAATTACATTGTAACAACAAGGACACTAACATAAAGTGTAACCAAAAAAAAGTTATTAATTAAATATAATAGTAACTAAATATTTCCAAATAATATTTTACACATTTATTATTATTATTATTATTATTGTTGTTGTTATTATTATTATTATTAATTTTACAGTATAAGTTGGGTCTTCATACATGAAAACATGATATAGCTGCCTTTTAAGTCTTAGAACGGGTCTCTCAGACAAGAACAATCGACAACACTTTATTTTAAGGACCAATTCTCACTAATAACTAGTAGCTTATTAGCATGCATATTACTAGCATATTGGCTGTTTATTACTTATTGGGCACATATTAATGCCTTATTCTGCATGATCATATTCTAGATCCCTTAAGCTGACCCAATACCTAAACTTTACTACTACTTTACTATTAGTAAGCATCAAATTAGAAGTTTATTGAGGGAAAACTCTTAGTTAATAATGAATACGTGTTCCCTAATCTAAAATGTTACTGGAAAATCATTTTTTAGGGATTTGTGGCATATAAAAAAATTGACCGATTTGAAGTTGTAGGCCTACAAGAGCAGTTCCACATGCTCCTTTCAAGGCAAGTACAGCACCTATTTAATTGTAGGTAAAAAATAAATAAATACATAAATAAATAAAAAGCTCAATAACATTTCAATAACACTAAAAAACAGGTAGGTCCAGCCAATGTGTCAGTGTGGAGTTTGGCATTAGCATGTTGCTAAGCTAACAGCTGTAAACAACTAAAATAGATTTTAATTACAAATAACTATTTTTATACATCATTTTATATGTATAGCCATATGTTTACATTGCCATCTTGGATTTATTTTTGAATTTTAACATAGCACATTATAGAATTGCCTTCCTACTAGAATTGCCTTTACACTCGAATAATGATACTTAAAAATTCTATCTCTGTATGCAGCTGACTAGGATTTGGACAGAGCTATTGTCTCAGAGTGAAAAGGTACACCACAGACCTCACCAAGAAATGATCTGCCCTGAATGTTTCCCATGCTCCATTAATTTAATATCACTCGCTCCACTTCAGTTTTCTAAAGTTGTTTATCCAAGTTATTGCCTTTAAAAGAGATGTTCTGGCATCCACTTTCACTTTGCGTTCAAGAAAACAATACACATTAGCCACTGACTGGACATGTTTCATAGAAACCCCTTCTTAGGGAAAAGAGCACAACCCAGCCTTACTGTTTGGCGAATATTTTGATTTCAGGTAAAATGAAGCATGGCAGGATGGGGACACTGGATGAAACAATAAAGGGCCACACATGGGGCCACATTTGGGTGGCTAAGAGGAAACATGATGGAGGATTTATGGGGGAAGTCTGAGGTGAAAACAGTAGCAGCTGGTTCATTGGGAAGGTCAGTGTATAGACTCTAAGTTTACTGTAATATCAGCCTATAACTGTGAGGAAAAGCCCACGCAAGTGAGTGGGCAAAAACAGCAGTCTTTCAGTATAAGAGGAAGGAGTATATTATGAGTCAGCATGTAGAGCGGAAGAAGACCTGTGCATTCCACAGTCATGGGGATGACTGTACTGTGTGTGTTCAAAGAACTGTGTCAAATGTATTGGTTTAGTGCTTTAAAATATGTGCTCCATAGAAATCCTTGTAATACATTTCATTGACTTTTATGTTGTAATGACCTTTTCCCCTGAAATACAAGCTGTCAATGATCAATGATTCAATCATTCCAATCTCTGTTAAAAGCTGTTTGATCTTAAACAACATGTCCATTACCTGTCCTTTGACACTGATTTGAGGTCATTATTTTAAGGATCATTATTATAATTGTTCAAACTTTGAATTATAACTTGGGCTTATGCAATAGACAAATTATATTTTTGCTATTACCTTTCTAGGTAAGTTACACATGTAGTTAATAATTATAAATTATATAAAAAAATCAAAATCAAAAAGAATTATGCAAAATTACATAACTAACCCTAAACCAAACCCTAACCCTATAGTAAGAACGTCTAGTTAATTAATATTGTTCCATGTATTTATTACACTGTAACTTTGCCTTAAAATACAGTGTTACCCCTTTCTAATCAACAATCCTCTATTATATAATTTTCAAGATATATTTAAATACAACATCAATAAAACATGTGATGTATCTATCAAGTAAAATCAAGTTTTTTTTTTACCCTGTTACAGTCATGACAGTCTGCAACCGTCGTCTATATGGCATTATTTCCTGCATGTTGGTTTCAGAATGTTGGTAATTTCACATAAATTTGTTAGTCGCACTGCATGACTAGTGATCAAAAACATAAATATGTTTTAACAGAAATATTAAAAGATTATGCCACACTGCTTATTAACGTTTTCATTCTTTGAATACATCTTTTTCATCATCATAGTTGATTTATAGTTTTCATCATTTATCAACCTTGCCTTACCTTGTACTGAAATTAACCCTTAAACCTAACCCGAGTAGTGGGCTTGAGCACATTACGAACAGAATACAAATGAATACAAATTCAGCAATGTAAAATGTGCATAAAACTTTTATACTTTTACCCCCTTTATACTTTCTACTTAAAAGTACTGTGCTAAACAGGTGCATTCAAATATTTATGTGTTATTTATAATTTAATGTATTTTTAATCAATTATCATATAGGATAAAAAATGAGCACCATGTTGGTAACCCATGAGTCATGAAATTGAAATGATCTAACATAGGCAACTTCATGAGCCACACTAAAGAGCTCTGCATGTGAGACTCAGACATGGCTTACAAATGAGCTCATTAGAGATTGGCATTAGCATGATGCTAGACTAACAAGACCATAATCAATGGAATGTATCACTCTATGATTTAATAGTGTGGCCTCTGCAGAAGAAGATCAACGCATGCTTCTTCATCGCTGCCTGTTTAGCCCCACCCACCGATTCACGCACGTAGTGTAAATAACGAGAGAGGAAAATGCAGCTCTATGCAGAAACCAAACGATAAACACTTAGAAGACAACAAGACGCTGTGCAGTGCCAAGTTGTGGAAAAGCACAGTCTTTGCATTGCCTTCCTTCTGATCCCAACATTAGGAAGGAGTGGATGAACTTTTTTTTTTTAAATTATGAAGTTCTAGACCATGTCACTAAGAACTGCTCGCTTCATTTTACCGTGGATTCGTTTACAAGCAAGGCACAATTTTCAGGATTTCAGGACACAGGATTTTCAGAAAGATTGTAACTAAAAGATGACTGTGCCACACAAGTGTGAGTAACTGTTTTTATTATTTATACTGTCTGTTATTAAAGATTGTTTGATATACTGCACATTTATGTGTTTTCACCTAAATCACAGCAGCCTCCATCTGTGAAGGATGTAGGCTGTCAAATATGCTCAACTGTTAGCCAATCATAGCAGTGGACGTTTACTTCCGAGTCTACAATCCACCACGACTATTCAAACAGTGTTCCAATGAGGGGGGTCAAAACAGGACAGAAAATAGCTTATTACTTCTAAATTATGATGTGTTTTGATGTAAAAATTTTGATAACATTATAAATGGACCTCAGAGAACAGTACAAAATAATAAAAAAGGCAGTTCATGACCACTTTAATACAGCACACATGCAAATATTTATCAAAATAAAGCATTTGCAATGCATAAAGCATAAAGCAAAGTGCACTTGCACTATTTTTATGCTTTTTTTTGTTTTGAGCGAAGTATGTCTGCTACTAACTTAGTGTCAACCAGGTATGTAGCAAGATAGCAACATGCTAAAAACACTCATAAGACCTGCATAGCCATCTCCCTGGCAATACCCTAAAAAGTATTATATCCATTTCAACTGAAATGAAAAACATTATTATTCTTTCTACAGTAGTTTAAAACAGAGTATTAGCCTGTCTGATGTCAAGAAGTAAATAAGTGAACCCTTGGGGACTACTTTTAACATCTCTCTTTCTACAGAGAGCCTCTGTGGTTTAGTGGATAAACTTACGTCAGGTCACTGTGTTAAGAGGTTAGTTCACCCAATAATGAAAATTCTGTCATTAATTACATGCGCTTCTGTTTCATGCGCATGGTGATGCTGCTTACGTTAAAACGCACATGCGTTGTTTACATGAAGTGGAAGTAAGTGTATGCGTATACTCTCTCCACAATGGCGGCGCGCCACAGCATAAGGGATGAGGAGGAGAAGAATCATTGAATAAAGTCATTATTTTTGTTTTCTTTGCGCACAAAAAGTATTCTCGTAGCTTCATAAAATTACAGTTGAACGCCTGATGTCACATGGAGTATTTTACCGATGTCCTTGCAATGCTTCTGGACCTTGATCGTGGTAGTAACCTTGCAGTCTATGGGAGGGTCAGAGAACTCTCAGATGTTTTCAAAAGTATCTTAATTTGTGTTCCGAAAGATGAACGAAGGTCTTACGAGTTTGGAACGACATGAGGGTGAGAAATTAATGACAGAATTTTCATTTTTGGGTGAACTAGCCCTTTAATCTTGCTGTATTTGTGCACATGTATGCATTTACCGCACATACTGATAAACAGGAATGTGAGGCTCCAGCCCATTACAGCTCATGCCTCTGGCCCATGTAGCTGCATGGAGGAGGAGAGAATCCATCACGGCTGGCTGAGGGCGTCTTGGGTCAGCGCCACAGGACTGAAGCCTCTCACCGTGCCTGGCACCTGCTTGAACGGACGGCGTGGAAACCACACAGCACACGCCCCAGCCAGCCTTGAGAGAGGCAGCCAGGACAGAATGTACGCTGAGCCTGAGCACCCCCTATTTCATCCGAGCCTCTCCCCCAGCTCACAATGCTTACAAGCAGAGAAGTGAACAATGTTTAGGGAAAGCATGCTGGGAACACCCCTGTGCTTTGTTTTTGAGGTATTTTTGTAATGTTAGCAAGTCTGTAAGGAGTCTCAGCCTACAGGTTCAAGGTGTGAGTTATAGATCACCACAATGACTCATAAATTGTGAAGTGGTTTGACGTTTTTATTATAGCTTCCCCATATTAGATCAAGCTGTGTTTAACGGCCACGATAATTCATGAAACACACTGATGTGGAGAGCAAACAATATGAAATCTGTTAAACTGACATTTTGTTGATGTTACTGTAAAAGTACTTTTCATTATGGCTGTTTCTGGAACCATCATAAAGTTTAGCAGATCCAATACATGGAGGAAAAGTATTCAAATATTTTCAGCATCACATGCAGTGCACCGTCCTTATCACCTGATGTCTGATCATATGGTGCATCATAAAGGTTTTTAGCAGTCTAGAGCACACAGACTAACTGGTTAAAGTTTAGACGTACTTAGGCATTCTAGTGAGACCTACTGAAGTGAAAACAAAGCAGAGCAGATGTTTTGTATGGTGTTCAGTATTAAGAAGGGTTAATAGGGTACAGTGGATGAGCAGTGAGTGATGTGCTACAGGTTTTATGGCTCGGTCTACAGTGTCTTGTCAGAGGGGCTTTAGGAAATGCAGGGCAGTCTGTGGTTAGTGGTCTTTTTTGACACAGCTTGATCCTCTGCCTTATCCAACTTGTATTTCACATCATGAAACATGAAACAAATGACCTTTTCTACCCTGTTTGTGGCATTCCTGAGCACCATAGACTGAAATCCAGGCTAATCAACTTCCAAAGGTTTACTCAGTGTCATTGATCATAACAGAGATATCATAAAATGTGAAAACAGAAGTGTAATTTTGTAGAATTAGACAATCATGTTATAATGTTAAAGGAAAAAGAGCAAACTTGATGAAGAATAGAAGTAAAAAAATTAAAATGCAACAAAAATTCCAAAGGATAAATGGACAATAATACATTTCAGGAATCAAGTCACAGAAAACATTAGCGATAAGGACAGGTAACCTTAAAATTTTTAATGTGATAACATCTAAATTAAATTCATCCCTGAAACAACTTGATTACACTAGGTTACACCAATTAATTTAATTTGTAAGAGTTAGGTTATATAGAAATAGTTTCTTGAGGTATAAGACTTGCATGTTACTACTTTTTCAGTGTACATATTCTTGTATTTTAAGGGGAAAATAATCAAATATAATTCTAAATATAATTCTTATT